>CM074721.1:142367380-143567380 GCA_037306005.1 Rhinophrynus dorsalis
GCCTACAATCTTGTATGACTGACATTCATCCTTCTCTTCTTCAGTACATGTATTGTGATTAGCATGCAGGTGGGAAAGCAGTGCACGGAAAGAGGACATGGGTGGCCTGAATATCAATGATGTCAGTGAAGCTGCATTTAGATCACTCAATGGAATTACATTTTTTATTTTCAGACATTTATTCACAAGTTCCAGTCATTTTAACTGAGAACTGTGAAGAAAATAATTTATTTTTATAGGTTCCAAATCTTTTACTTGTTTGCAAAAAGACCCAAGGCAAGGCTGGGCAACATGAAGCCATCCAGCTGGGCAGGACTGCAATTCCTATAATGGGAATTGCAGTTCAGGGCAGCTGGAAGGCTCATGCTGCCTAAAATGACCAAGGGCTATATTCAGGAACCTAAAGAGGTGAAATTTTGAAATAAACCAGCAGTACCACTGGCAGTGAAAAAAAAAATGTGCACTAATTTAAATTAAGCTTTTAATACCTTGAAGTGTAACAAGGTTTCCAGTGCATTGCTTCAAAATGCATCAGAGATACTGTTAGTATTCAAGGGGTTAAACCATTCCCCTTTAAATTAATGTACATTTGTTTATTCAAGATTCTATTAGTTTACTTCACAGTTGTTCCTTTTTCTGCATAAGGCCTTAACCCCTTAGGGACCCTTGACATACCAGGACTACTCAAGGACCGATGACGGTCATGGTACGTCACGTACTTTTTACTTACAGCGCTCTACCGGGAGCGCTGTAAGTAAAAATAGGGCATGAAATAGACCGCTCCAAGATCGGAGTGATCTCTTTCAAGCCCCATAGTGACGCGCCGATACACGTGACAGGTCACGTGTACCGGCGCGTCAAAGTGCCCCTATGCGGTCGTTATGGGACGGAAATGTCCCATAACCTCCGGTCCTTAAGGGGTTAATCCTTTGAATGCCAGAGAGGTACCCAATGCATTGCACTGGAAATCAAAGGGTTAAACCAGGGATTGGAAATTTTAGGACATCCAGTTGTTAAGGACAGTAAATTATCTAGGTACAGCCCTCTGTTCAGTATTTTAGTTTTCATTCCTAACCACTTCGGTTTCATTTCCCAGATTTGCTTACAAGGTTCCCTTCTCCCAATTCACAACAAGGAATTACCATTATGTTAAAACACTGTGGTAACAATTCTATCAAAGGATCACAAACACTTCAAAATTATCTAGGGTAAATTGTATTCTTACATATGCTTTGTGGGTTCTCCCAATTCTGATTGCTCCAGTACTCCCTCCCATTACCACAGTAATCTTGTAGGGTGTCTAAGAAGTGATTGTTTTGCATTGTCCTTAACTGGACTGAGCTAAGGTAACCACTTTTGTGTTTAAGAATAAAAAAAACACACAACCAGGAGAGTGCCGAAACTCTTAATGTGCACACTTATACTTGTAATGAACGGTGAACTGGAATACAAACATTTACTTGTGAAGTAAAGAACCAGTGATTTCCATGGTCAATTGATCTTAGAGCTCATAGGGGACATTGATCTGGTCCTCCTGATGAGAAGAGGAATTGATCATGAAACACGTTGAGGGATCATTATTTGATTTTTAATCTCATATACAGCTATAGTTATAGAGCTGGTTTTTATTGTTTTCTAAAAATAAAGGTGATAAAGTGGATATGACTACTCCAGTGTATCACTTCTCCAATTCCTATGTTATTCTATGGTGCCTATGCACTAAGGTTTCTTCAAATTTGGAGATCTTAGTGCATAGGCTCCATAGAATAACATAGGAACTGGAGAAGTTACATCACTGAAGAAGTCTTCTCCACTTTATCATCTCTTTATCACTTCTTAGTGAATCTCCCCCAAAGTGTTTTTTTTCCTTTCTACATTAACATGGCTTGCCTGGTGGTATTAATCTACATTCAAAAATTTGGAGTTACCTATTGGGTGGTCTAAGCGGGGAGGAGCAGTTTAATGTCTCTGATGAGCTCAAAGACCAGTTGACCATGAAAATCACAGGTTGTTTTCTTCACAAGTAAGTGTTTGTATTCCAATTCACCCTTTACTACAAGTATTTGTGTACAAATTAAGAATATCAGTGCTCTCCTGGTTGTGTTTTTTATTTCTGTTTTCCCAAGTAACCCTTTGAGAGAGGATCAATATTAAAGGGGAACTATCACTCCTATATAAGTTTGTCTCATAATTAAGTTCATATAGCGATTAGCTTGAATAGTGGTTTTAATTTATCTTAAAATATGTGGTATTGCTAAATATTCACATTTAAAAATGATCCTATGCTTACTTCTGGACAGACTGTGGTTACATCTCTGTACTGCAGTTTGTCAATCTTCCTCTGCTCCCCTCCCCACGTAGCCTCTCAATCCAGCCTCCGATGATGGAGGATCTCTGCTTGTAAGCTGGAGAGCTCTCTAGCCAATGAGAGCGCTCCAGCTTACATGGAGAAATCCTCAGTCATCGGAGGAGGTTGGATCGAGATGCTAAGTGGGAGGGGAGCAGAGGAAGATTGACAGACTGCGATGCATAGCTGTAACCACAGTCTGTCCAGAAGTACAACCTCATTAGCCATAGCAAGAATTTTATATGAAATTAAAACAACTATTTAAGCTTATAGGTATATAAAGTTAATTATGAGCCAAACTTTGATCCCGCACTATTCTCAGTTTAAAAATTAAATCAGACCTTGTGTGTGTGCATGTGTGTGTGTGGGGGGAGGCATCGGGACCCCTCCTGATGCCCCCCCGACACTGATCGGATATGGTCATTTCAGCAACCAGGAAGGCAATCACAGCCGTATCCAGAACTCAAACGGGGTTCTATAAAATTCTGAGTCGATTAGAAGGACCATCAAGACCCACATGAAGACAGTAGGACTTGAAGGTCATAGAACACTGAGTTAAGCTCCAGATGTGCCAGGGAAGGTAAAGGAAGACAGTGATCACATTAGGTGGCACATAAGGAGGGGTCCCAGTGCACCCCCTGTAAAAAACAAATAAGAAATACAAATTAAAGATAAGCATTCCCGGTGGGAGGAGCTAGCAGCCTAAGAAGACAGACATGCTTTTTATCGCTCCATAACTGGGAAGCTATATTCTTACAATAGCTACTTTATCTTTCATTATTTTGATATTTCTCTTGTGGTGAAGCTGCTCTGGCATCTTTTGGGTGGTTTCTTTTGAAAAATCTATCTGATTTAGGCTGGAAAATAGAGGAAACGTTGAGTTCCTTTTTTGGTCCTGCTTACCCTCATTGCGCAGGTAGAATCATGGCGGCCAAAGTATGGAAACATCCGGAAGCAACAGGACTAATGCACTCAACATTCTCTACTATGACACCTGCTTTGGAGGTTCCATACTTTCCTTTCTGCCCTATATCGCATACTTCTTCACCTCGGTCACTTATGTCAGAGGAGATTTCATGTCTGCTAACTAAACTGAACCTCAAGAACTTGGTGGCGGAGATCCGAAGAGTGATACATGAGGAATTCACTACGTTGTACACTGCTTCGTATGTTGCACTGGGTGGGATAGCAGCAGTACACAACAGAAGATGAAGGAAGGTTCCCTTTGTCTGCTGGACGGAGTGATGGAGCACAACGGGGTACGCTGTGGTATCACTGATGGCATACCTTGGACGGGTGCCTTTCAAGTCTGCTGCCTGCCACTGACGGCTTCTACACTGTTACTGAAGGTTAATAGGAGTGTGCTAACCTGCAAGGATCTGTTGGAGAAGTGGGCTTTTTTCCTATCTGCCTTGGAAGATATGGAGATTACTTGGGAGGTCTATCCTTGGGAACCAGTGATTCTTGTGCCCCTATTTGCACTGAGGCCTCTTAGGATCTTCCACGAATCTGTTTTACTGCAGCCGCGAGTGCAATTTTACCTAACTTTTGCCTACCTTGTGTTCTAGCTTATGTGCTGTGCTGTGTTTGTTTAACTGGGGAACCTATAGATGCTGAAGCTGAAATGCTACGTTCTATTTACTTTGCTGGGACTAACATCTGGCAGTTTTTTGTTCTATATTTTACTGCAGCTGATCGTTCTGCTCTATCCTTGTGGAACAATATGGACGCTTTCCTGTGTGTGTTGTTTCGGTTGTAGTGGTATTGGGGTCCCCCCTCCTAGGGCCCAGAGGGGATGGCCCCTATCCGCTACTGACTTAAAACATATTGGGGATCTTGTCAACAAGTTTTGTGTTTTAGAGCCTAGTATGGATATGCTTCTTGTTTTTTGAATCACAGCTCGAATACAAGAGTTATTTACTCTCTCTTCCAAGCAGACTGGTCTAAAAGCTGTTCAGACACCTTCTCATGTTGCTCAGTCTACTACCCTGGGCTCAAATACACTGCTCATGTCAAATGCATGCTTTCCTAATTGTATTGAGGAGTCTTTAAGTTGTATTACTTACATCTCTGTATAGTATTTGGAAGAATGTGCATCTGTAACTCTTATTTTGTGTATCATCATTATTTCAATAAAGCTTTGAGGGGGCAAAAAAAAACAAAAAAAAACATCACCCCACTGCCCCACATACCCGTGGTCAGGGGAACAAGACTGTGGGGGTCAGATCCCCCATCTCTCTGACTGGACCCTCAGCCTTGTTCCCTTACCCACTGGTAAGACACGGATTCTCCACATTCACCATCTGCCCCCCAGCCTTGTACACCTACCGACTAATAGTCACAGACACCCCACAACCATTCTCTGACCCTCATCTTGTCCCCTTGCCCACTATTAGTCACAGATTCCCACATCCTCTGTCTGTCCCCCCCCAGTCTTGTTCACTTACGAACTAGTAGCCACAGTGACCAGTGGAAACAGTGACCAGTGTCAAACAGCAGTAGCAAAGGCAAACAAAGTCCTGTCTTGCATAAAAAGAGGTATCGAAGCAAGAGTGGATAACATTATTTTGCCATTATACAAATCATTGGTAAGACCTCACCTTGAGTATGCAGTGCAATTTTAGGCACCGGTTCTGAAAAAGGATATACTAGAACTAGAGAGGGTACAGCGGAGAGCAACAAAATTAATTAAGGGAATGGAGGACTTGACATATGAGGAACAACTAAACAAACTTGGTTTATTTACTCTAGAGAAAAGACGACTAAGAGGAGACCTTATCACATTGTACAAGTATATGAGAGGTCAATACAAGGATCTCTGCGGTGAGCTATTTATTCCAAGGCCTGATCAGGTGACCAGGGGACACCCCCCTTGAGATTAGAGGAAAGGAGGTTTAAACTTCAGCAGAGGAAGGGTTTTTTTACGGTAAGGTCTGTCAAATTGTGGAATTTATTGCCCAGGGAGGTAGTTATGGCAGATACAATGGATACATTTAAGAGAAGATTAGATACATTTCTTTCAAAAGGGAACATACAGAGTTATACTGTTTATCAGTAGGCTGATCAGGAAGGTCTGATAAAGACTAATTTAATTGGTAGCAGGAAAGCTATAAAATTCTCAGTTACTGAGGTATAAGGCGAAGGTTGAACTTGATGGACTTGTGTCTTTATTCAACCTAATTTACTATGTTACTATGATTCCACACATCCACTGTCTGCCCCTGCCTTGTTCCCCTGACCAATGGTAGCCGACACATACTGTCTGGACCCCCCACCACCACCAGTATTGTTCCCCTAACCAATGGTATCCAAAGATACACCACATGCACTGTCTGACCACCCAGCCTGGTTTCACTAGTAGTCACAGAGCCTCACATACACCATGATCCCCCCAAGCCTTGTTCCTCTGCCGGTTGAAGAGCTCCATACCACAGAATGGTTCCATTGCCCCCTGGTAGACACAGATAACTCACGTTCACTTTTTGACCACAGTCGTCTTTCATTGGCAATCACAGAGCTCCAATATCTAACCCACCAATTTCTGGAATTAATTGTTCACACAAAGCCTAGGGGTAAAAAGACAATTGACCCCTCATTTGATGCAGGTGAATGTCTACTTTCCAAAACTGTATTGCCTTGCTTACCTTTTCTTAAAATATCTAATAGATATGTCCATTTTAGTGAAGGCAGGTCATTTCAAAAACAAAAGTGGTAGGTATAAGGTTAGCGCTCCTCTCACTCCATACAGTATGTCAACCCATACTAATGGAGGAAGATTTTCTCAGACTGGTAGCAGGTACAGAATACAATAGGACACTCTATTAAAAGATTTTAGTACCTTTGATGTGGTGGAAATGTAAATAACATGTTTTTTTCCCTATAGGGCCAAATTATAGAAATATTTGTGCACACCAGCCTATGGGTAGTAAGGCAAGCAAACCCTCATATGATGCGGGTTAATGTTTACTTTCCTTCATATCTCTAGTGATTATGGCCATTTTAGTACAGACAGACTACATAAAAGAAGAAAACAGGTAGGTGTCATTTTGTGCTTCTGGCACCCAATATGGTACGTTAAGCCATATCAATGGGGTAACATTTTTCTTGGAGGAGTACTAGCTAATGTATTTAGTAATAAATTCCATAGTTTTCAAAGATTTCAATACATTTGAAGCAGTGGAATCGTAAAATAAATGTTAATTTTTTTCTTTTGTGCAACATTCTATAAACATTTGTGCCCATCAAGCTAGGTGTAGAAAGTGTCACAGCTTACCTTTTTTCCAGCGACACTCCGCATCAATCCATGCTTCATCTGCAGGCTAGAGGCTTCAGAGTGAAGCAGACCTCCGATTTATGCCATGCTTCCTGTAGTCTCCTCCTACCTACTTCCTTCCTCTGAGCCTGTTCCTCCTACCTACTTCCTGAGGAGGGGTTTAAAGGGCAGCCTGAGTCTGACTCAGTTGCCCTTGCGGTGTTGTTCCTAGCAGTTCTATTCATGGGCTCTGTGTATGACCTGGTTAGTCTTCCATCCAATCTGGTGCTGACCTGTGGCTCTGTCTGACTACCCTTTGATTATCCCTTTAGTGGACACGCAACCTGGTGCTGACCTGTGGATCTGGCTGACTACCCGAACTGTGTATGAGACTGGCTTGTCTGACTACCCTCTCTGGTGCCGACTTGAGGCTCTGTCTGACTATTCCTACGTTTGTCCCTTGTACCTAGCAGACACCCTAATTAGTGTGGACCTGAGGCTCTGGCAGACTAGCTCTAATACCGACCACAGGCGTGGGTCAGTTAATGCTCCATACTGACTGCAGGCTTGGGCCAGTTAATGCTCTATACTGACTGCAGGCTTGGGCCAGTTAATGCTCCATACTGACTGCAGGCACGAGTCAGTACTCCAGCAATGTCAGATCAAGATCCTGTGTTCCTGTTCCTGGTTCCTATCGAGACTACCAGTGGCTGAGGCCTAGTCTCTAGCAGAGTGGTCTAGCTTGGCAGCCTACTATTCCTGATAGCAGTGCTCCCTGGCTTGTAACCCTCTGCTAGTTCATTTTGTATATATTGTGCGCTACTTTTCTGTTTTCAATAAAATTGCATTTAACTATACCGTACGGACTCCTGAACATCTTTGGGAAACTGTGACAATATGTAAAGGCCATGAGTTCAGACGGTAATAGTAATGCAGTCTTTCAAAGCATCCTGGAAAGGATGGAGACACTGAGTCAACGACTTGATCAGTTGTCTTTGGCCATGCAGGCGGTTTCACAACACACTGCCAACCTCGAACAGATTTGTACCCAATTGGTGGCCACTCCAGAGACCTCCTGGGCACCAGTGGTTCTAACAGCTCCTGACGCAGGCATGGTGAAGAGATTAACGGGGTTCCACTCAGCTCCCACAGCGTTATGGTGGGGATCCAGATAGTTGCCGTGGCTTCCTTAACTAACTGAACATATATTTTGAGTTGGTACCGGAGGCCTTTCCTAATGAGCAAAGTAAAGTTGGCTTCCTTACATCTCTCCTCACGGGCAGGGCACTGGCATGGGCCAATCCCCTATGGGAGATGAATAAACCCATCGGTCACAATTTCTCTGAATTTGTGAAATCATTTAAACAAGTCTTTGACAGGCCAGGCCGTGTGACCTTGGCATCCAAGCACCTTATGACCCTGCGGCAGGGTAATCGCACGGTGGCTGACTATGCGATAGAGTTTCATACCCAGGCAGCCAAAGTAGACTGGAATAACGAGGCCCTGATGGCCGTTTTTTTCAAGGCCTCAGTGATAGAGATGCACAGATACCGATACCGGTATTGGTACCGATACCCTTATTTGTGCGAGTACTCGTACAAATAGGGCTGATACCGGTGCCGATACCAGGGCAGGGCAACTCAATCTGCTGACCTTATTTTATCTCTGGCGGATCCTGCCGGGCGCGTCAGATGTCACTGTGGAGGCCGGCCGGGACTGTGATGTAAGACGCAGGCTACGCAGCGGCGTGACTAAGAGCCCTGTGAGTATGTGTCTGTTCACAAGTCACGAGTTGCTGAGCGGGAGGAGGAAGCAGAGGAGTCAACTCATCAGTAAGGTAAGTGGGTGAAGGGAATTGGGGAAACAGCGCAATCATCGGATTAAATCAAATGGGGATCAGAGGCAAGAGCGGGTGAAAGAGGCAGAGAGGTGGGGTCAAGAATGAGAAAAATGGCAAGTGGCAAAATTTACTAAGAGAAAAAAAAGGCAAGGAAGGATCAGGGGCCAAGAAGATGCAAAAGGAGAGAGACTCAAAAGGGGGGAAAGAGGCAAAAAGGTGGGATCAAGAGTCAAGGAGGGGAGACATAGGCAAAAGTAAGGGGGATCAAGACTCGGAGTCAATGAGGGAGGGGGAGAAAGAGGCAAAGAGAATGGCAACAGGAAGATCAAGAGGGGGAATCAAGAGTGGGTGGAAGACGCAGAGGGGGGTCAAGAGGGGAAAAAAGAAGCAAATGATGGTGGGGGTATCATGAGGCAAAAGGAGAGGGGATCATGAGGGGAGAGAGGCAAAAGGGGAGAATCAAGACTCAGTCAAGGGGGGGGGAGGCAAAAGTAAGGGGGGAATCAATCAAAAGTCAATGAGGGATGGGGAGAAAGAGGCAAAGAGAGAATGTCAACAGGAAGATCAAGAGTGGGTAAAAAGGGGTAGGTCAAGAGGGGGAAAAAAGAAGCAAATGATGGTGGGGGTATCATGAGGCAAAAGGAGAGGGGATCATGAGGGGAGAGAGGCAAAAGGGGAGAATCAAGACTCAGTCAAGGGGGGGGAGAGGCAAAAGTAAGGGGGATCAATCAAAAGTTAATGAGGGAGGGGGAGAAAGAGGCAAAGAGAGAATGTCAACAGGAAGATCAAGAGTGAGTGAAGGGGGGGTCAAGAGGGGGAAAAAAGAAGCAAATGATGGTGGGGGTATCATGAGGCAAAAGGAGAGGGGATCATGAGGGGAGAGAGGCAAAAGGGGAGAATTAAGACTCAGTCAAGGGGGGGGGAGGCAAAAGTAAGAGGGATCAAAAGTCAATGAGGGAGGGGGAGAAAGAGGCAAAGGGGGGATCAAGAGAGGAAAATGGGGGAGAGGAGAAAAAGGGAAAAGGACTGGGATCAAGCTGAGTCCAGGGTGGATTAAGGCAAGAGGGGGAAAGAGGCAAAAGGGGAGAGTCAAGAGGTGGTGTGTGTGTGTGTGTATATATTAATTACACATCAAGAGAATTTTATTATTTTATTTTGAAAGCACTCGGCCACTCGCTCTGTAGTCCATTGATGCCCAGGTGCGCAATCCCCAGAATTAAAATGAATAAAATATAGAGCTGCTGCCCTCCTCTCTCTCTATATATATTATATTATTTATATATTTATAATATAACTATGTATTGTCTTATGGTGATGAGATCTAATTATGGTGACAAATTATCTAACCATATTGCTCTGGTGGTGGCATATAATACAACTGTGTTGCTCTGGTGGTGGCATATATGTATTGCTGTGCTGGTGACATATAACTGTATGTGTGACACATAACTCTTTATTGCTCTGGTGGTGGCATATATGTATTGCTGTGCTGGTGACATATAACTGTATGTGTGACACATAACTCTTTATTGCTCTGGTGGTGGCATTCCAATGTGTTTTAAAATGCATGGTTTCCCTTTCCCCTTTTATGAGCAAGAAAAAAATTAAAATGCCATTATGCTATGGGGCTGGTATAATTACGCAATGCTATGGGGCTGGACTCTGGAGAGCTGCCCGTGCTTTCCGCATGCATTTCTCCGCAGTCCGCACGTGTTTCTTATCTCCTCCATGCATTTATTATTGCCTTCATTCATTCTCCTTATCTCCTCCTACGTGTGCCTCGTGACGAGCCTCCACAAGCAGCAGGCTGGCGGCTCCCTCTATCTAAACAGTCAGCCAATGGGGAAACCTATGCTGTACACCCCACCAATCAACTCACCAGAAAGACGGGCCAATCACATTGCAGGAAAAACGGAGCACAGTCTGCACTGGGATGGGACTAGTCTGAGAGCATCCAAAAGGTGAGCTGGCTGGGGGATAATTAAGTAATAATTTATTAGGGATGATGGGCTTATGCACTAATATACTTAGTATACATTTGCCAGTCATCCCCATGCATATCCTTTTCAGTTTCATTGGGCTTATGCAGCAGTGTTGCACTGATATAGGTATATAAAATAATACTTTTCCCAAATTTTTTTTTTTTTCTCTTATTGAAAAGGATATATATGGGGATGATTGGCAAAAATGTGCCACCAACATGTGTAATATGCCACCAACATTTTTTTTACTACACGGTACACCCCACCTGTATGACCATTGACCAGTATGCAAAGTACTGTACCTTATTCAGAGAGCAGAGCAATCTAAGTAAGTATCACAATCTGGTCAGTGTTCAATAAAGAAACTATTTTTTGCTTACATGCACATTTTTATATAACCCTGCTTTTATACAATTTGCGTGACAATCCAGTTTGATATAGATTTTTAATTTTCTTTTTTTTTCCCCACTACAGATACAAAACTTGTTCGGTACTGACACCAACAGACAGCATGTCAGCAGTGTGGAACTATTTTAAAATCTGCGAGGACAACCCACGCATGGCTGCATGTAAAGTCTGCTCAGCCAGAATTTCGAGAGGAGGTACCAAGGTTAGCGCTTATAACACAAGCAATCTTATAAAACATCTGCGATTAAAACACCAGAGCGAGCATGCTGAATTTGTCAAGGGTACAAGTGGAAGCTCACAGCAGCAGCTAACCTTGCAGCAAACTCTTGCAAGACGAGAGAAGATGTCCAAGGAGAACCCAAGAGCCATCAAGATAACAGAGGCGCTGGTACATTTCATTGTTCTGGATGATCAGCCGCTGTCAGTAGTGGAAAACAAAGGTTTTCAACGACTTGTGAATGTGTTGGAGCCGAAATACGATATGCCCAGTCGCCGCTATGTCACAGACGTGGTCTTGCCCCAGGTACATGATCAAGTGATGAAGCACATTTCCAGCATTCTGCATGATGGCATAAAAGCAATTAGCTTCACCACGGACATTTGGAGCAGCAGTGTGAGCCCAGTGTCTTTAATCAGCTTAACGGCACAGTGGATTGATGACAATTTCGAACTTCAGCAAGTCATGCTCCATGCAAAAAAGTTTCAAGGCTCGCACACCGGTGAAGCAATAGCTGGAATGCTTGAAGGAATGCTGGAGACTTGGGGGATCCAGAAAAGCTCTGTCCATGTTGTGGTGCGTGACAGTGCCAGAAATATGATAAGAGGTATGGAAGATGCTGGAGTTCAGAGTATTTCTTGTGTGGCCCATACACTGCAGCTGGCTGTCTTGGAGGGTCTGCTATCACAGCGCAGCATTGCCGATACTGTAGGAGTTGGGCGCAGAATAGTCGGCCACTTTAAACATTCTAACCTGGCTTACTCTTGCCTTCAGGACATCCAGCTAGAGCTCGGTCAGACGGTGAAGAGACTCCAGCAAGATGTGCCGACACGCTGGAACAGCACCTTTTATATGCTGCAGTCTCTCCTTGAGCAGAAACGGGCGCTGGGATTGTATGCTTCGGAGTACGAGCTTCCAGCAACTCTTACTCCAAACCAGTGGAGTCTTATGGAGATGACATTGAATATCTTGTCTCCCTTTGAAGAGTTGACTCGCCAAGTGAGTGCCTCAGATGCCCTTGCCTCAGATGTCATTCCAGCTGTCACTGTGCTGATGCGCATGCTGTCAAGGGAGGTGGACGAGGACCATGGAGTGAAGACCATGAAAAGTACTCTGCTTGCTGCTGTGAGAAAACACTTCTCCGACACAGAGGAAAACCCGCTTTACTGCCTTGCAACTTTGCTTGATCCAAGGTAATATACGTTTAATTTCTGCTGTTAGAGTGATTATTTAATTCTGTATTGATTTTACAGTTTCATTTTTTTTTTTTTTTTTTTTTTACTTGTTATTTTTAAAGTGCTCTGATTTATATATTTTTTTTCTTAGTTACAGCACAGAAAGAATAGTATGCTGCTATATATATTACCTAACTTTTGTGTTTGTTTTCTCGTAGGTACAAAGATCGATTTTTTAACAAGCCAGACACTGCCAGGCAAGTCAGAGAACTGTTCCCGCTGGAGCTGCAGAAGATGTCTGTAACACCTGAGGAGCATGAGGAACCAGCTCTCAAAAGGCTCCACAGTGAGCAGCCAGGTACCAGTCTGGACAGTCTGTTTGAGGAGATTGCAGGGGAAGGTTCCTCATCTGAGAGCAGTGCTGCTCCAACAGCTGCTTCTATTCAACTAGAGACTTACCTTGGAGAGATCACTGTGTCTCGGTCAGACAAACCTCTAAAGTACTGGGCTGTTAATAAACTGCGTTTCCCGGCTTTGGCTCAAATGGCCCAAAAATATCTTTCAGCCCCATGCAGTAGTGTGGAAAGCGAAAGACTGTTTAGCTCGGTGTCAAATGTACTGAGTGAAAGTAGAAACAGGCTTCTAGCAGAACATGCAGAGGTGCTTCTGTTTCTTAAAAAAAAACCTGCCTCTAACATTTGAAAAATAATTTGAGACTTTATGAATTAGATTACATTTGATTGGTAAGCTAAGCTTTACCAATGCTCTGTTTGTTTTACTTTTCCAAGTCCATAGGCTAGTGGAGTCAGAGCATTGGTAAAGCTTCATTACCAATCAAAAGTAATATAGCTCATACTGTTACTCTCCAGTCCCCATAATTGAACAGAACATTGTTGTTATATTGCACTATTGGTTCTACACCATGTTATATTTATTGTTATTTAATATTTTTTTATTTATTGTGAAATTTGTTTGAGCTTGCTTACACAAACAAACTTTGTGACGACAAGCAAATAAAAATGTTTTTTTTGTTCCTAATCTGATGTCTTGTGTTACAGTTCTTCCTAATTAAGAAGCTGCCTTACATAGTTACATAGTAATTTAGGTTGAAAAAAGACTTGCGTCCATCCAGTTCAACCCTTTTCCTATTCCTGTTTACCATCGCTGACCCAAAAGAAGGCATCTGACTCCAAATGGCAATCAGACTTCTCCCTGGATCAACAAGCCCTAACTAAATATTAATCCCAATACTAACGTGCATAGCCCTCTATATTATATTCTTTTAAATAAGTATCCAGGCCCCTTTTAAAGGCATCTAATGTATTTGATAGCACCACCTCCTCCGGAAGTGCATTCCATACCTTTATTGTCCTTACTGTAAAGAAACCCTTCCGCTGTTGTAGACTAAATCTCCTTTCCTCAAGTCTAAGCGGGTGGCCCCTTGTCCTGTGTACTGTTCTGTTAATGAACAGGTCTTTTGAAAGCCCTTTATATGGGCCTTGAACATATTTATATAGTGTTATCATATCCCCTCTAAGACGCCGTTTCTCTAGTGTGTACAAGTTTAACTTTTCTAGCCTCTCTTCATAACTAAAACATTCCATTCCCCTTACTAGTTTTGTAGCCCTCCTCTGCACTCTCTCTAGTTCCATAATGTCCTTCTTCAGAAAGGGCGCCCAGAATTGAACAGCATATTCTAGGTGGGGTCTTACCATGGACCTGTAAAGAGGCATAATTATATCTTCCTCCCTTGAGTCAATACCCCTTTTAATACATGCCAATATCTTATTGGCCTTTGCAGCTGCCAGCTGGCACTGCATGCTACTGCAAAGTCTATTGTCTACCATTACTCCTAAATCCTTTTCATTAGTAGATTTCCCCAGAGAAACACCATTTAAACTATATGTTGCATTTTTATTATTATACCCAAAATGCATAACTTTACACTTGTCTATATTGAATCTCATTTGCCATTTGCCTGCCCAGTTACTCAATTTGTCCAAGTCCTCTTGTAATGAAGACACATCCAGTTCAGACTTTATTACCTTACTTAATTTTGTGTCATCGGCAAACACTGATACATGGCTTCCTATGCCCTCTGGGAGGTCATTAATAAACAAATTAAAAAGAAGAGGACCCAGGACAGATCCCTGAGGCACTCCACTTATCACGTTTATCCAACTGGAGAACTTGCCATTTACTACCACTCTTTGCATTCTTTCAGCCAATTTCCAATCCACTCACAAACATTTTGCCCTAGTCCTATTTCATTCAATTTGTACAGTAACCTCTTGTGTGGAACCGTATCAAATGCCTTGGCAAAGTCTAAATAGATCACGTCAACCGCCTCTCCCTCATCTATATTATTACTTACTTTTTCATAAAATGCGATCAAGTTCGTTTGACAAGACCTATCTTTCACAAAGCCATGTTGGCTATTGCTAATGATATTCCTGTTCCAGCAGAATTCTTGAATATATTCCCTTAGCAACCTTTCAAACAGCTTCCCTACCACAGATGTCAAGCTTACGGGTCTGTAATTTCCTGGCTGGGACTTTGATCCCTTTTTAAATATGGGCACCACATCTGCTTTACGCCAATCCATGGGCACCATACCAGAAATAAAAGAAAAAGAAATAAAAATCATTAGTCTGCTGTAGGTACTTGGAAAACTGGTAAATGACTGCAAAAAAAAGTATCGGTAATTGGTATCGGTGAGTACTTGAAAAAAGTATCGGTACTTGTACTCGGTCTTAAAAAATTGGTATCGGTGCATCCCTAGTTACTAGTCTGAGGTAGCTCAGAAGTCCACCCACAGATACTGCTGTACACCCAGTGGTTATCAATTTTTTTTTTTTTTTTAAATCGAGGAATCCCTAAGATATTTAATGTAATTTTATTAGTGTTCGGTGCCGATACCAGCATTTGCGCGAGTACTTGTACTCGCGCAAATGTGGCCGATGCCAGCACCGATACCCTGTGTCAGGGTCGGTGCTGCAGAGAGGGAGCCCGGGGAGCTGCTCACAATGCTCCCCGGTCACCTCTCTCACACCTGTAGCTGGAGCGTTGCCGCGGGTTACCATGGCAACGCTCCGACGCTGACCTCTGCCGGGGCTCGCGAGAGAACAGCGAGTACCCGGCAGAGGAGAGTAAGAGAGGCAAGACGGGGCAGCGGGTGGTGAAGGAGGCAGAGAGTGGGGTCAAGAGGGAGAAAAAGTCAAAAGGAGGAAGGATCAAGAAGAGGCAAAAAGGAGGGGGGATCAGGAGGGAGAGAGAGAGAGAGAGGCAAAAGAGTGGGATCAAGAGTCAAGGAGAAAGGGAGATCAAAAGGGAGAGAAAAAGCCAAGGGGGCTCAAGAGGGGGAGAGAGTCAAAAGGGGAGAATCAAGAGGTGGTGTGTGTGTGTGTGTGTGTGTGTGTGTGTGTGTGTGTGTGTGTGTGTGTGTGTGTGTGTGTGTGTATATATATATATATATATATATATATATATATTTCAAGTACTCACCGATACTTTTTTTTGCGGTCATTTGCCAGTTTTCCAAGTACCTAAAGCATATAGGTACTTGGAAAACTGGAAAATGTCCGCAAAAAAAAAAGTATCGGTAATTGGTATCGGTGAGTACTTGAAAAAAGTATCGGTACTCGTACTCTGTCTTCAAAAATCGGTATCGGTGCATCTCTAATCAGTGACACTATTAAAGATGAGATCACGGCTCGCGACCCACCTAACGATTTGGACAAGCTAATTGACTTTTGTATTCTGGTGGATACCAAAACCAGAGAACGACCCTCTTTTAAGGAGTACCTGCGGAGGTCCTCAAGCAGAGTACCCACTCATTATTCTGGCCCACCCTATCCTCCCTCGCTTTCCATGTCTCCGGGGCTTGTTTCGGACGATACGGAACCTATGCAAGTGGATGACATAGGAGAGACCCTCAGTTGCTGAGAGCCTGTGGAGGTCTCACAGGGAGAAGTCTCCCCATGTTCCTGACCCACCCTATCCTTCCTCTCTGCCCTTGCCTCCTGATCTGGTCTCTGAGAGTGGTGAACCTAGGATGGTGGGTGTCACATGGCTTTCTAGGGAGGAGAGAGCCTTAGGAGAAGGGAGGGACTGTGTCTTTACCGTGGTAAGGCTGGTCATTTGTTGTGGTCATGTCCGATTCACCCTGAAAGACGCACAAATTCTAAAGCCAGTCAGAGACAGATGATAGGGGGCATTTCACTGTCTCCAGAGAATTTTTTTGATAAACCTTGTTGAAGGCCTGTATTTATTGGGCTAACAAATCCACCTCAGTTCCAGCATTACTGGACACTGGGGCTGCTGACTGTTTTATAGATGTGGAATTCGCAGCCAGTAAGAATATTCCCTTGTTGCCTCTTGCTTCCCCGCTGGCCGTAAAAGCCATTGACGGCAAACCATTACAGCACTCACACATCACTCATGAGACCACCTTGTTAACCCTGAGGGTGGGAGCCCTGCATACGGAAACCCTGAAGTTTCAGGTGATTAATTCTCCACACCATGCCATGGTCCTGGTGTTCCCTTGGGTACAAAGACATAACCCCAGGATAGATTGGCACACTTGTGAGGTTGTGACCTGGTCCCCACAATGCAAAAAGTCTTGTCTATCGTGTCCCGTGAGAGTCACTAAAGCGTCGACTCCACTCCTTCCAGAGGAGTATACGTCATTTATAGACGTTTTCAGCAAAAGTCAGGCCGAGGTCCTTCCTCCTCATAGACAGTATGATTGTGCGCTGGAATTGTTGCCTGGTACTACACTTTTAAGGGGCCGTATCTACCCCTTGTCTGTGGAGGAGAATAAGGCCATGGAGAAATAGGTGTTATGCGCTGGTTAGAGGCATCATTCATAAATCCACATCCCCCACAGGGGCTGGATTTTTTTTGTCAAGAAAAAGGACGGAGAGCTACGTCTATGCATTGACTTTCGTGGTCTGAACAAAATATTGGTTAAGAATGCGTATCCTATTCCCCTGATCACTGACCTCTTCGATCAAGTCAAAGATGTTCACGAAACTTGATCTGAGAGCCGTGTACAACTTGGTGCGGATTAAAGAAGGGCATGAGTGGAAGACAGAGTTCAATACCTGGAGTGGACACTATGAATACTTGGTTATGCCCTTCAGACTGTGTAACGCTCCAGCTGTCTTCCAAGAGTTCATAAATGATGTGCTACGAGAACTCCTTCAAAGTTGCTTGGTTGTTTATTTGGATGACATCCTTATTCACTCTCCTACATTGGAGACTCATCAGTCTGATGTATCCAGAGTCCTGACCCTATTACGTGAGAACAAGTTGTTTTGTAAACTTGAAAAATGTGAATTTCACAAACCTCAAGTAACGTTCCTGGGCTATTTAATTTCCGCAGCTGGGTTCGCCATGGACCCCCAGAAGTTGCTTAGAGTTGTGAATTGGCCACGTCCTAAGGGACTCAAAGCAGTCCAAAGGTTTCTGGGTTTCACTAATTACTACCGAAAGTTCATTAAGAATTTCTCTACCATTGTAAAACCCCTGACGGACTTGACTTGCAAGGGGGCAAATACCTTGGAATGGCCACAACCAGCTGTTATGGCTTTTTAAGGCCTCAAGGTAGCCTTTGCAGCAGCTCCCATATTGCCGAATCCCAATCCTGCCCTGCCCTTTACCCTGGAGGTGGATGCATCGGCAGTCAGAGTGGGCGCTTTGTTGTCCCAGTGCTCGGCTCCTGGTGAGGCCCTATGTCCGTGTGGGTTCTTTCCTAGAAAACTGTCCAAAGCTAAAATGTTTAACCAGATCGGGGACAGAGAATTATTAGCTATTTTCCTGGCCTTGAAAGAATGGAGGCATCTGCTTGAAGGCACTAAAGCTCCTATTTTGATTTTAACTGACCACAAAAACCTCATTTACCTTTCTAAAGCTAAACGCTTGTCTTCCAGGCAGGCCAGATGGGTACTGTTTCTGTCCCAGTTTAATTTTGTGGTTTCCTATCTTCCTGGCTCTAAGAAGGTAAGGGCAGACGCATTATCCCACCAGTTCTGTAGCCCATCCAGAGAAGAGTTTCCATCCTCCCCGATCATTCCAGCTGATCGTATCCTAGCTAAGATTCAAACCTGCATTACTTTTCCTCTAGGAAAGGAGATTCTAGCAGCCCAAGACTCTGCTCCTCCTGAGAAACCTGATGGTCGTTGCTTTTTTCCTGCACAGTTATGTATTATGCTATTGGAGACACATCATGCCTCAAAAGTGGCAGATCACATTGGTTGAGACCAACTGATATGGTCCGTTTCACAAGTTTTTTGGTGGCCTAGTCTCCGGGATGACTGTACCGCTTTCACGGTGGCATGTATGACTTGTGCCCATACCAAGTCACCCAGACACCTGCCAGTGGGCTTGCTTCAGCCAGTGGCCAATGGGGAACGCCTCTGGTCACATCTATCCATTGGCTTTATGGTCGATCTTCCAAATTCCATGGGTTATATGGCCATTCTTATGACTGTGGACAAGTTTTCTAAGATGGCTCACTTTGTGCCACTGAAACGGTTGCCATCCGCGCAGGAATTGGCGGTGGCATTTGCTAGAGAGGTCTTTCGCCTCCATGGTATACCTAAAGTCATTGTATTCGATAGAGGAAGCCAGTTTGTATCCCGATTCTGGAGGTGCTTCTGAAGGCATATGGGCATTCAACTGGTATTCTTCTCCTCGTATCATCCGCAGTCCAGTGGTGCAGCAGAAAGTTCTAATCAAGCCTTGGAATAGTTTCTCCGCTGCTATATCTCTAACCACCATGATAATTGGGCTACCCTGTTACCTTGGGCAGAGTTTGCCAGGAATTGTGCTGTTAACTCGTCTACACAGAGTTCCCCGTTCTTGGTCAACTATGGGTTCCAACCATTGGTTCTTCCTGAGACCTTCCAAGCACAAGCGATTCCGGCTCTTGACGAGCATTTGAGGGCACTCCGTTCCTCTTGGGTTCGGGTACAGCATACCTTACGTGGTTCGGTGCAGCGACAAAAAAGGCAGACTGACCATAGGCGACTGCCAGCAACTACCTTCCAGGTAGGAGAGGGAGTGTGGTTGTCTTCCCCTAACTTGCACCTCCAGGTTCCTTGTAACAAATTGGTTCCTCGTTTCATTGGTCCTTTCCGTGTGCTGTGCAAAATTAACTCGGTGGCTTATGCATTGGAGCTCCCTGCCAATATGCGCATTCATAATGTTTTTCATGTTTTCCTGTTAAAGCCCTTGGTCTGCAACTGGTATACCTCTGCTACTGTCCACCCTGCTCCCGTGAGAGTTGCAGATCACAAGGAGTATGAAGTTCAAAATATTCTGGACTCCCGTTTGGTTCGAGGGCGCCTACAGTACTTTATAGGGTCCAGAGGAGCGCTCCTGGATTCCAGCTGGCGATGTTGATATAATATCTTGACTCAGATGGAAAGTAGAAACCACTTTGGATCGGAATGAAGCTTTTGGACGAAGGACAACCTTGTCTAGGTGAAAAACTAAATATGGTGATGTACATAATAGCGCTTGAAGTTCACCAACTCTGCGAGCCGAAGTTACTGTGGTGAGGAGGACAATCTTTAATGTTGGGTGTTTCACAGAAACAGAATCCAGAGGTTCAAAATATGCATGTGAGGCCAGTTGCTGAAGCACTAGGTTTAGGTCCCATGGAGGAGTAATGTCCCTAATGGTTGGCTTTATCTTAGAGATAGATGATAAAAATCTCCTAAAGACGTACTGCTCAGCAAAAGGGACTGCCAGGATAGCTGAAACTGCAGATAACTGGACCTTAATTGAAGCAGGTTTGAGACCTTTCTGGAACCCTTCTTGTAGGAAATCCAAAACCCGCCCAGGCGATATACTGTCTCGGTCAAAACCCTTGTTTTTGCACCAGTTATAGAAAATAGACCATATTCTGTAATATATCTTAGTAGTAGATTGTCTTCGCCCTGCCATTATAGTCTGTATGACGGATTCTGAAAGGCCTCTTTGTCTTAATGAGCTCCGCTCAGCCTCCAGGCCTGTAGCTTCAAGAAAGCCGGATCTGGGTGGAAAATTGGACCCTTTGACAGGAGGTGGAGAACCGCTGGTAGATGGATAGGAGCTTGTATGGACATCCTCTTGAGGTCCGTATACCAGACTTTCATGGGCCAGTCCGGAGCTATTAGAATAACTTTCGCCTTGTCTCGCTTGATCTTTAGCATAACCTCCGTAAGCAGAGGGAGAGGAGGGAAAATATAGGCCAGATGATAGTTCCACCTGTGTTAGAGGGCGTCTTGGCCCACAGCCCTCTTGTTCTTCCATCTGGATAGGAGTTTCTGGCATTTTGTATTTTCTTCTGTTGCCATGAGATCTATCTGAGGTATTCCAAATACCCTGGTGATGTCCTGAAATACCCGATTGTCCAAGGACCATTCTCCCGGCTCTATCTGATTCCGACTGAGGTAGTCTGCCTGGATATTTTGATTCCCAGATAGATAGGTCTCAGTCAATGATTCTAGATGGGTTTCCACCCAATGTAATATCTTTAGGGCTAAAAGATTGAGAGCCCTGCTTCTTGTTCCTCCCTGGTTCCGTAAGTACTGTACTGCTGTCGTGTTGTCTGACCAGATGAGAACATGCTGATGTGTGAGATCCCTATGTAGATGTCTGAGCGTGTACCAGACTGCTTGACGTTCCAGAATATTTATGTGTAGTTTCTGTTCTTTCACAGTCCAACTTCCCTGGACTGCCTTTTGTCTCCATAGTCCTCCCCAACCTGTTTTGCATGCATCTGTGGTGACTGTTTCCCACTGAATAGGATTTGGACTTTTTCCTTTTCTGATGTGTTCTGGATGACACCACCATTTTAATTCTCTTCTTGTGGCAGGGAGGATAGGAATCTTGAGATTCACATTGGATGGGTCTTTTTTGTAAAACATCAGATAGTTTAATTGAGACATCCTGCTGTGCGCTCTAGCCCAGGCAACTATCTGTTGTGTTGATGCTAAATTCCCTAGGAGTCTGGAAAACTCCCGGGCTGTTCGTGCTCGTTGACTCAGAAATTGTGATATTCTGGATAGTAGACGGGCCTGTCTTTCTTTTGACAGTGTTGCTATCTCTCTTCTGCTGTCGAATTGGATTCCTAGGAATAGAATAATTTGTGATGGTTGTAGATGACTTTTCTAAATTGATTACCCATCCCAGGGTCTGCAGGAGCTGTAAACATCTTGCAGTATTCTGCTTGGCCTGCCTTAATGAATTTTCTACAATCAGCAGATTGTCCAGGTATGGAAGTACTCGAAATCCCTCTAGACGTAAAGCCGCTATGGCTACTGCCAGCACCTTCGTAAAGACCCTGGGGGCGGATGCAAGACCGAAAGATAGGACTCTGTATTGGTAATGATGGTGCAAGACACAATCTCAGGAATCTTCTGTGGGATGGATGGATCGATATATGATAATATGCATCCCTGAGATCTATCCTGGTTAGGAATGCCCTGGGATGCGCAATCTTGACAGCTGTTGCTACGGTTTCCATCTTGAACTTCGGAAGTTTTAAATGAGTATCTCCTTGAGATCCAAGATTATCCACAAATCTCCGGAAGGCTTGGGAACATAGAAATCTGTTGAATAACATCCACGGTATTCTTGCTCCCTCGGAACTAGCTCTATTACTCCGTTGAGATATAAATCCCTTATAGCTTTTCTCATTTTGTTTGCCAACAAAGGATTCCTGATATTTGTAGTCTTGAACCTGTGTCTGACCGGGACAGTTTTGAACTCTAAGCTGTATCCCATCCTCAGGATGGATCTGATGAATCCACCTGTCTGGGTTCAGATCTTCCCATGCAGTCCTGAATTCCTCCAGCCTGCCCCCTAGTGGAGAACTTAATGGGATCAACTTTGCTTCATTGTGTGTTCTGGGTAAATTTGATTTCCGTTGGAAATCCCTGCGTCCTCCAGGTCTGTTGCCCTGTGTGGTTCCTCTTTGCTTTTGTTCATAAGACCTACCGGGCTTGTATCGTCTAGCGTCCCGAAAGGATTGCCTCCTAGAGGTTGATGTCCTAGGTGATGAAGACCAAACTCTTCTTTGTTGAGGAAGAAAGGAGCTCCTGCCGCCAGATGATTGTTTTATAATATCTTCCAGTTGGCTGCCAAATAACTTATTTCCCGAGAATGGAAGGGAAACTAGTTTATTCTTGGAGACAGCGTCAGCATCCCAAGATCTGATCCAGATGGCTCTGTGACTGGTTATAGATAAAGCTGAAGCCCTAGCCAGACCCCGAATGGAATCCAATGATGCATCACATGAAAAGTTAATAGCGTCCTTAATAGGTGTTAATTCTTTCAGGAGGCGAGATCTGGAGACAGAAGAATCCAGCTTCTCTGCAAATTCGTTCATCCAGATTCTTAAGGTCCTGAACACACATGCCATGGCCGTAGTAGTCTTCATATTTTGGCCAATTACTGAAAATTGCTTTTTCAATGCTGCATCAGCTCTCTTATTCATAGGATCTTTTAGAGTAGTGCCATCTTCCAGCAGTAGGGTAGTATGTTTCGAAATCTGGGCTACTGCCGCATCTACCTTAGGAGCGGACACCCAGCTGCTTGTATCCTCTTCCTTAAATGGATACATTCGTTGCATTCTTCTGGTGTTCTGAGGACGCCTTTCTCCAATCTTCCACTCTGTAGTGATCAAATCTTGAATGGAGCTATGGATTGGGAATGTGGGAGCTTCTTTTTTATAACCTATAAAAGCAGTATCCATCACATTCATTTCCTTCTGAGTATCTTCTAAACCTAAAGATTTTCTCATTGAACGAACCAGACTGTCCACCTTGTCCAGGTTGAATATACCGGATTCTTCCGTGATTTCACCCTCCTCAGCTGATGATGCTGATACCAAGTCAGGAACGCTAGGGATGTCATCATAGTCTAGCATATGTGAAGTACCTTCCTCAGGATCAGATGTATGCTGTCTCTATCTAGAGGCCTCTTGTATGCAGGTAAAGGTTTCCTGCATAGAAGCCTTCATCCATCCCAAGAATTCTTGAAACTGGGATGGAACTTCAGTATTAGAGATTTTTCTTAAACACTCTGGACACAGCTTAGCAGACTCAGTAATAGGAACTTGGCTTCACACCCAGCACAAAGCTTTGTCTTAGGAGCTGGTTTGTCATCTTTGGGAGCATCAGAGGAAACTTTCTGTTTGTCCCCTTTACTTTCTTTGGAAGACATAGTAATATGCCAAAGAATACAAGTATGCCTCTAAATACCAGTAACTTTAGTGTAACAGCACTATAGGAAAGCAAACTTAAAGGGATAGTAATACCTAAAATGTAAAAAAAAATATGTTGTAGGGTTTATCCCCCTGAGTAAAACAAGAGTACTCCCACTGCTGAAAGATGTTTCATTCAAAAGCTATTAATTTTCAAAGTTGAATTTTTTTGGGTGCAATATCACAGTGGCCTGAAATTGTACAGTGGCGCTGTTGCTACACGATCCTATGGACAGCTCTGGTCTCAGGACCATAAATCTCCATAGGATGGTGTAGCAACAGCGCCACTGTAAAATTTCAGGCCACTGTGATATTGCACCTAAAAAATTCAACTTTGAAAATTAATAACTTTTGAATGAAACATCTTTCAGCAGTGGGAGTACTCTTGTTTTACTCAGGGGGATAAACCCTAAAACATATTTTTTTTTTACATTTTAGGTATTACTATCCCTTTAATAGCAAGTAGCAAAATACCCATAGAAACCCCTTGTTTAAATAGACTCCCATTTCTGAAGTCTCTCTCCCCGCTCTCCATTGACTCTGGGCAGCGTCCAAGGGCACTTCCTGCATCCGCGTTCCACCCCTGGAACGCACGTGCGATGACTTCCGGTTTTGCTGTAATAAGGCGTGCGTTCCAACTAGGTGCCTGCCTTTGCCCACTGGAGTCCGGAGATGAAACGGAGAGGATAACGGAGGTAAGCCATGATGCCCCCAATGCTTAAATCGTGCATTAAAGCAAACTTTAAGCCTTTAGAAGCGGCTGCTGACTGCCTATAGCAGGAGCAGAGCAGCAAGTGTCAGAGATGTATGCAACCCGCAGTATATGCAGTTGCATGAGATCAAACAAAATAAAGAAAACTTGTAAGTGGTATCAAAAGCTGGAATCTAAACAGAGTGCCATAATAACCTTAGGCTGGATCTGAGGAGGTATAACCTCCGTCCTCCAGCTTGGTAGGACCAAAATAACTGAGCAAGTGGAGAAGGAACTGACATTTTAGAGTTTTCATTGGTCCTAAAAGCTTGAGGGCGGAGTCAATACCCACAGTCCATTGCCGTGGATTGGACACAGAGGAAATAATAGCCTGCTTTCAGGGGACTGGGCCTTTAGCTGTTAAGTATTTGAGTTGGGCCAAGGATGCTGCAAATGTATATTGCAGTCCCTCAAGCCTTTAGTTTCATTGTTCACCCTCACCTAAGCTCTGTGTATATTGTAGCCACTCCAGTCATTGTAGGTCTGTGAACTGTACTGAGACCCCCTGTGGTGTGCTAACCTAATGATGTCTGGCCCTTTGTATTGTGTTGTACCATTTGTTGCTAGCCTATTGTGTAGTAATGCAATCATGTCTGTGTTATTGTAATTGCTGGGACCTTCTTTTGTTGGCCCTGTGACTCACCTATTGTATCCTGCCTGCCCATGTATTTCAATGTAGGTTTTATGTGTGGTTTGTTCCAATAAAGGGAGTTATTTTAACCCCAAGGCACTGGTGTTGTCTGATGCTTGGGGGGAAGCTTGCTGTATCCAGAGTGTGCTCTTGGTACTCGGACACTAGTTTTACCTAGTTTTGGGTATGCTGTTGGATGTCCATCTGGCTCGTAGCGGAAGAAGAGACCATTGATGGGGATACCAAGGCTGGGTGTCCGCTGGTGCCATCACAAGTTCTATTCTTGGGCTCTGTGTATGACCTGGCTAGTCTTCCATCCAATCTGGTGCTGACCTGTGACTCTGGCTGACTACCCGAACTATGTATGACCTTGCTTGTCTGACTACCCTCTCTGGTGCCGACTTGAGGCTCTGTCTGACTGTTCTTACGTTTGTCCCTTGTACCTAGCAGACACCCTACTTAGTGCGGACCTGGGGCTCTGGTAGACTAGCTCTAATACTAACCTCAGGTTTGGGTCAGTTAATGCTCCATACTGACTGCAGGCGTGGGTCAGTTAGTGCTCCATACTGACTGCAGGTGTGAGTCAGTACTCCAGCGACGCTGGATCAAGATCCTGTGTTCCTGTTCCTGCTCCTGGTTCCTATCGAGACTACCAGTGGCTGAGGCCTAGTCTCTAGCAGAGTGGTCTAGCTTGGCAGCCTACTATCCCTGATAGCAGTGCTCGCTGGCTTGTAACCCTCTGCTTGTTCCTTTTGTATTATATTATGAACTACTTTTCTGTGTTCAATAAAATTGCATTTAACTATACCGTACTGACTCCTGAACATCTTTGGGAAACCGTGACAGAAAGGCAAGTGACCCTGCAATTGATGCAGTGGATTGTCTTCTATCCAAAATGGTATAGTTTGTCTACCTTTTATTCATTTCTGCACTTGTTACATTCATTTTAGTCCAGGCAAGTCACATTTGAAAAATTACAAAATAGGATTTTAGTCTTACCTGTTAATTCCTTTTCTCTTAGACCATATAGCTTACAGGTACCATGGGGAGGCAACAGCTCCTCCCAGTAGGCTGGAACAGTTCTTTAAAGAAGTGCAAGAGTGGAGCCTCGCTCTCCTCCATAGCAGGCTACCTAGCCACTTCAGTCTCCAGTTAGATTGCCAACACTAAACCTACTGAGCTAGACAGCGAGATGAAGAAGAGGAAAACTCCCCTCTCCAGTTAGATTTGCGACACTAAACCTACTGAGCTAGATAGCGAGATGAAGAAGAGGAAAACTCCTGTGAGCATGGACGCCAATAGGACTCCCAAATCCAGCCACAGGATCCAAGCATGGTCTCTTTCACTGTGTGGAAGATCTGTAAGCTATATGGACTAAGAGAAAAGGATTTAACAGATAAGACTAAAATCCTCTTTTCTCTGTCGTCCAATATAGCTTACAAGTTACTCTGGGATATACAAACATTGAGTTCCCAAGAAGGGAAAAAAAAAAAGAAGGAAAGGACCAAGCGCCGTCCCCATGATAGCAGAGCTCCCATGGACTATCCAGGACATGGAACAGCCCAAACTAAGTGTCAATGGACAATGAATAAGTGTAGCACAGCACACAATACAAGAGCCAACAGGGCTCAAAGGATAAAGAACTACAAGTCACAGGAAAGTAAAGTCTTAGACAGGCAAAACTGCCTCCAGGACTTTCCTGCCAAAGTTGGCTTCAGCCGAAGTCAGGACATCAACACTGTAGTGTTTGGCAAAAGTGTGGACCAAGTGACCACCTTGCACATCTGATCAGCAGAGGCCTGATTCTTGTAGGCCCAGGAGGCCCCAACAGACCTAATGAATTGCTCTGTGATGCGAAAGGGAACAGGTGTCTTCCGGAGTTCATACGCCTTGCAGATAGTGGATTTAATCCCATTGGGATGACAAACAGGGCATCAGTCTGACGGACAGACTCAGTGCTGTGCACACAGAACTTGAGGCAACGCACTACATCCAACAAGTGGAGATCCTTTTCCTTTTCAGATTTATGGTAAGGACAGAAGGAAGGCACAACAATATCCTGATTGATGTGGAACTCAGAGACCAAGTTAGGAAGAAATTCCTGGGAGGTATGAAAAATAGCCTTATCCTTGTGGAACACCAGGAAAGGCAGTTTGCAGGACAAAGCCTGCAACTCAGCAACTCTGCGGACAGAGACTACTGAGAAGAAGGGAAAAAAAAAAAAAAAGGAATGGTAGCCAATGACTCAAAAGGAGGCCGCTGCAATACTCCCAAAACAAGATTAAGGTCCCACTGAGTTGTGGGAGCCTTATAAGCAGGGAAAGCATGAGCAGACGCCCTGAAAGAAGACCTTGACATCAGGTAAAATGGCAATGCATCTCTGAAAAACAGATAGAAAGAGCCTCAAGGAACTAAGGCTAAAGCCCTTGTTCACTCCGTCCTGCAAAAAAGGCACACTCTGAGGATGGAAGGTAGACCAAACCATAGGATAGGCTTTGAAAGAAACTGGTTTTCTAGCCTGAATCATGGTGAAAACCACTTCAGAAGAGTAGCCCTTCTTCCACAGGATGGAGGCCTCATCAGCCAAGTCATCAAAGCCAGATGGTCCACATCCTCCTTCCACAGGTACACCTGAAGGAGTAGTTTCAGTCTGCGTGGCAGAGGAAATAGCTCCTGAGCAGACAAGGCCAGAAGTTCTGTAAACCAAGGCTGTCTGGTACAATGAGGTGCAATCAGGATGACTGATGCTCCATCCATCTGAGTCTTTCGCAGCACCCTGGCAGCAGAGGAAGTGGAGGAAAGATGTAGGCCAGATTAAATCTCCACTGGATTGACAGAGCATTCACTGCAAAGGCTAGGGGGATCCCTCCAATGTCAGCAGAACATCTGGACTTTCTGGTTGTCCCTTGTGGCCATCAGGTCTATACAAGGAAGACCCCACATCTGCACCAGGAGATTGAACACTTCTGGGTGAAGTTCCCACTCCCCGGGATCCACCATGTGTCAACTGAGGAGGTATCTGCAAGGACATTTTCTACGCCTGAGATGTGCACAGCGGAGATGGCAGGCACATTGTCTTCTGCCCAGGCCAAAATAGTTTTGACCTTGAACCAAGCCGCAGGGCTTCTTGTGCCTCCTTGCTTGTTGATATAAGCCATGGCCGTGGCATTGTCGGACTGGACTTGGACCAGGCACCCTATCAAACGAGAGGACCAATACCTCAGAGCATGGGAAAACAGGATTTTAGTTTTACCTGTTAAATCCATTTCTCTTAGTCCATATAGGTTATTGGCAAGTTTGGGTAGGCGACCGCCCCTTTAAGTAGTAAGGAACAGTTCTTGAAGAGAATGCTGGGTAGTGCCTACCTCCTATTCTTAGCTGCATTTAGCCACTTTCTCTCCAGAAAGATTTGAGACACTAACTAGTGACTAGGTAGTAAGAAGGGAAAAGGCAACTTATGTGAGCATGAACCCAAAAGGACTCCCACGTTCAGTCACAGGAGAGCCAAGCATGGTCCCTTGACAGGATAGGAGACCAGTAGCCTATATGGACTTAGAGAAAAGGATTTAACAGGTAAGACTAAAATCCTCTTTTCTCTGTCGTCCAATATATGTTACTGGTAACTTTGGGATGTCCAATCATTGAGTTTCCCAGAGGTGGGAAGGCGAGGACCAGGCGCAGGGCCCCCAAAGTCACCAGAGCATATATGAACCATCAGATCATAGATAGTCCAACAAAAAGAACAAAGTGTCAACGGACACAAAAACAGGGGTACAAACACCCCAGGAAATGTTACACAGCACACAGAACTAGAGCCAACTGGGCTCAAAAGTGAAGGAGTACCTAGACAGGCAAAGCTGCCCCAGGATCTTCCTCCCAAAGTTAGTATCACCCAATGCCAGTACATTAACACAGTAGTGTTTAGAGAAGTGTGCACAGACGGCCAAGTGGCGGCCTGGCACAATGAATTGGCTGAGGACTGATTCTTGTAAGCTCAAGATGCCCCAATGGACCTTGTGGAATAAGCTGTGACCCAAAAAGGGACAGGCTTCTTCCTCAGTTCGTAAGCCATACGAATGATAGACTTAATCCAAGAAGAAATGATCACCTTGGATGTGGGATTCCTTGCTCTGAGATGCTCAGAAATAACAAAAAGAGCATCAGACAGACTACTAGGCTCAGTGCGGTGCACATAGAACTTAAGGCAGTGCACCACATCTAACAAGTGAAGATTACTTTCCTTGTTAGATGTATG
Organism: Rhinophrynus dorsalis; assembly: GCA_037306005.1. Taxonomy (NCBI): domain Eukaryota; kingdom Metazoa; phylum Chordata; class Amphibia; order Anura; family Rhinophrynidae; genus Rhinophrynus; species Rhinophrynus dorsalis. Next base: position 142,396,496 of record CM074721.1, read on the forward strand.
ATCAGGGCAGGAAGAAGGCACTACAATCTCCTGATTAATGTGGAATGCAGAGACCACCTTCTGGAGAAACTCCTGAGAAGTGCAAAGCACCGCCTTGTCTTTGCGAAACACCAAAAAGGGTGGTTTACAAGATAGGGCATGCATCTCCGCAACCCGACGAACAGATAAGATTGCCAGGAGAAAGGCCATTTTCCAAGTCAGCAGGTGTAGAGTAATAGTAGCCAAAGACTCAAATAGAGGGTGCTGAAGGATGTCCAAAACAAAGTTAAGATCCCAAGGAGGAGCAGGATTCTTAAATACAGGGCGAATATGAGCAACGCCCTGGAAAAAACCTTGACATCAGGAAGAATAGCGATGCATCTCTGAAAGAAGACAGAGAGAGCAGAAGTATGAACTTTAAAGAAACTCAAGCTGAGGTCCTTATGCAGTCCGTCCTGCAGGCAGGACGGGGCCGTTGGAAGATCAAATTCCTGGAAAAGATCCTTATCAGCACACCAAGATAGAAAGGGGGACTTGATGGTAGGCCTAGAGAAAACAGGCTTGCGGACACTAAGCAGAAGAGAAACCTTTCTTCTGCAGTATTGAGGATTTAATGTCCATGCCATCAAACCCAGATGATGGACATCCTCCTTCTACAGGTATCCCTGTAGAAGATCAGGATGGCGGGGAAGCCAAAATGGCTCTGGCACTAAGAGATCCAGAAGCTCCAGAAACCAAGCCTGCTGAGGCCAGTATGGAGCAATCAGCATGCCTTTCTACCCCTAGTATGGTATGCACAATTATCTCCATACATTGGAGCTAAAGGGAACTTTATTATTATTTTTTGTTTTGTTTACTTTTACATTGCCACCACTTCAAGGATACACATTTTAAAAGCTATGGAATTTCTCCCCGTATTCAGTACTTTCTACCATTACAAGAAAAATGGGACCCCCACCTGTATGGGTTAACATGCCATATAGATGCCAGAAGCACAAAACTACACATGCAACTTTTCTTTTGTGAAATTACATGTCTGCACTACAATGCTCATAACCATTTTGGAAAGTAGACATTCACCAGAAGCAGTGCTATATTAAAAATAAATAAATAAATAAAATAAATAACAAAAAAAAAAAAAACTTTTTAAAACTTCAGTCACTTCAAAAATTTTAAAACCATGGGATTTCTAGAACCAAGGACCAACTTGAGAAAAATGATACCTCACTGATACAGGTTGACATACTGTAGAAAATAAAAGGAGCATGTCCAGTGGGGGAGTAGGCAGTATATGTGGGATTCCATGACTACCAGTGGAAGAAGGGCTGGGAGGAGGGTCAATGTAAGCACGCAGGGATCTGCTAGTAATAATGGGTAATATAACCAGGCGGGGGCATCAAACTGTATATATGGGAAACTGTGACTTCCAAAGGGCAGCAGAACCAGACTTTTGGGGTCTAACAGCGCATGTGGGGGTCTGTACTGGAATCAGATGGGAGGGTCGTAGTTTATGTGAGGGTGTAGTGGGTAATGGATCAAAGGACACCCTTTAGGGGCATTTTTTAAAAATATATTTATAAAATTTTATTTTTAAAATCAGGCCTCATGGGGGTATCAGGACCCCTCTTGATGCCAATTCAGCTGGGAGATCAATAGTGGCTCCCCCGCTTCCATCCAACCTGAAGTACCAGTTAGGAGTGGGAGGGATCAGAGAAAGCCTTCCTTGTTACCGGTGACAAGACTTGGAAGGCTTTCCCTGATCCTTTATACTCCTCCCTGAAACTACTGCTAGGATGGAAGCAGGGGAGCCATGCTTGCTCCTCTGTGTCACATTTAAAATTGGAATAAGTCCAGATGCTCTCCATGAGGCTTTTTTTTTTTTTTCATAATTCCTGAAAAGGGGTCATGGCATGCCAGTTATACAGACTTATGCAGTGGTCACAGTTTGTCCATACAATGCAAGTGTAGGTACAGCTGGCCACTCTGATACATTATACAGACTTGGCTCTCAGGTTAAGGTTTTGAGATGCCTTTACAAAGGGTTTTTTATTTAAAAAAAAAATTACATTAATAGCGTAAAAAATAAATAAATAAATAAATAAAATTCATAAAAAGTGCCCAATCAGAGCACATAAATTGTATGAAAAAGCACTTTATGGTTTGGATGTATCTGCAACCTCCCCAATACTAGAGAGGCTTTGCAGTGCACTAGAGACCTTTTGAGCATTCAAGGGTTCAAAAGCCCCTTTTAAAATCAATGGAAATGTTTATTTTTTTCCTATGGTACAGTTGGTTTACTGCAAAATCTGTACATTTTTACTTTTATAGATTTGCCATATTATGTGTAGATATGTATTCAGATATTAGTCACGGTTTCTTCTTTCATCAATCGAAATACTGAGGGACCAAATATATAACCTACAGCTGATATACAACCCTTTGAGTGACAGAGGGGTATGCAACGCATTGCATGCCTCTCTGGCAATCAAAGGGTTAAAAATAATACATAATGAAGATGTTTATTAAGCAGCAAACCAATAAAAATGTCACCTCAAAGTCAATCATCTAAAATCTGAACAAGTTTAATAAGAATTAAACTGAACAGTTGCTAACCTTTAAACAAAATACTGCTCTGATTTTAGGCCTAATCTTTTTCTTCACAAGGGCTCAGGTAAAACTATAATGCTGAATCATGGTAAGCAGGTTCTTAACCCCTAGAGTGCCAAGTGAGTACAACGTACGAGTGAGGACAGCTGTACCTGCTGTGCCAAGCTTGTACGTTGTACAGCTTAAATGCGGTCACTGCATAGGCCGGTATAACCGGCATGCAGTGGCCGCATTTAAAAAAAAAAAATTCCTGGCACTCGTGGGGGGACATGAGGATTACTCCTCATGTCCCCCCAGTTATTGATCTCCCAGCCGATCGCGCTGGGAGATCAATATTTACTAAGGAGAAGCTCAGCTTCTCCTATCCCTCCTCTCCTACCCGAACTTCCGGGTAGGAGTGGGCGGGACCGGGGGAAGCCTCCTAACGTCATCGGTGACATAGTCACCGATGACGTTACAAGGCATTGCCCGATGGAGATCACTCCTACCGGAGGTAGGAGTGAACAGAAGGAGAGCTTTTGATCTCCTTCCGTCGCCATATTGAGCTCCCAGCCCAATCGGCTGGGAGATCAATAACTGGGTGCACATCAGGAGGGGTCCTGATGTGCCCCAGCGAGGTCTGAAAATAAAAAGAAAAATTAAAAAGAAAAATAAATAAAAAAATGAACCCTGTGAGTGCTGCAGGGTTCCCTGGTGCATTCCTTTGCAATGCACTGGGAATCCCTGTGGCACTCACAGGGTCAATTTTTGCACCCCATGTTTTTATTAAAGAGACCTCATTGGGGGGCTTCAGGAAGGGTCCTGAAGCCCCCCAATGAGGTCTATAAAAAATAGAAAAAAAAAAAAAAAAAAAAAATTAACCCTGTGTATGCCACAGGGGAGGGGGTTCATTGCAGAGCCCCCCTCCTGTGGCAGACATAGGAATATTTTTTAGTATTTTATAATCAGAGATTGTTGGGGGGACATCAGGAGAATTCCTGATGTCCCCCCACAAGGTCTGATAATAATTAAAAAAAAAAATTTAAAAAAATTAACTCTGTGAGTACCGCAGTGGTCCCCAGCACATTGCTTTGCAATGTGCTGGAGAACCCTGTGACACTCACAGGGTCAATTCTTTTAGCCCATATTTTTTTTTTACTAAGACCTCATTGGTGGACATAAGGAAGGGTCCTGAAGCCCCCCAATGAGGTCTATAAAAAACAGACAAAAAAAAAAAATTAACCCTCTGTGTGCCACAGGGGAGGGGGTTCATTTTAGACCCCCTCCTGTGGCACACACAGGACTTTTTTTTTTTACTATTGCTTTACATTCAAAGCTTGTTGGGGGGCCCTAAGGCCACCCAACAAGCTATGAATAAAGAAGAATTTAAAAAAAAAAAAAAAAAAAAAGAACTCTCTGTGTGCGACAGGGGGTCAATTGCATTGCTTTGCAATGCATTGGACATTCCTGTGGCATGCACACAAAATGACTCAATCCCCCCCATACCCTACCCACCAGCCCAGTTCCACAGCCTACTGGCAGTCCCATTCCCACAGTTTGACCCCCCCAGCCTGGTTCCACTGCCTACTGGTAGACCAAAGTTCCAGTACGCACTGGATTCAGGCTGGAAATCAAACGGTGTATGTGGGGGACTTACAGTGCACAGTGGTAGTCACAGATCCCCCATATGTACTACCTTACCTCCCCCACCACCACTGCCATACTTGCGCTCTGCCCACTGGTAGATATACCCACATACACTGCCTGACCCCTCGTCCCTCCCCCCACCTGGTTTCACTGGCAGTTTCAGGTCCTCACGTACACTGAATGACCACTGATAGCCATAGAATCATACATACACTGTTTGCTTCCCCATCCTTGTTCCACTGGTAGCTACACTCCTGGCACCCAATATGGTATGTCATCCCACAGCAGTGGGGTACCATTTATCGTAGGCTGGCAGAAGGTCCTCCTAGGAAATCCCATGGTGTTGAACCATTTTCGTATCTTTGAAGTGACTGATTTGTTTTTTTTTTCTGTAGCACCACATTCTGGAAATAGTTGTGCACACTAACTTAGGGGTAGAAAGGCAAGTGACCCCTCATTAGATGCGGCAGGTTATCTTCTTTCCAAAATGGTATGGTTTTGCTACATTTTCTTCACTTCTATAGCTGTTATAACCATTTTCATACACGCAAGAATGTTTGAGAAAATGTTAGAGAAATCAGGAGGTTGTAGCAGTAGTAGTTTTGTACTTGTAGCGCCCCCTAATGTAGGTCAGTTCATACCAATGGGGTGTCCTTTTTCTCCTAAGAGCAATAGCTAATGGATACAGTTGGAAATTCCATGGTTTTTACAGATTTCAATACATTTGAAGGGGCAGAAATGTAAGAAAATGCCTTTTTTTTTCATTAGCACCACCTTCTGGAGGCATTTGTGCACTCCAGGCTTGGGGTAAGAAGGCAAGTCACCCCTCACTAGATGCGGCAGGTTGCCTTCTTTCCAAAATGATATTGTTTGTGTACCCTTTCTTCACCTCTCTAGTTCTTATAACCATTTTTGTATAGAGAAGTAATGTTTGAGAAAATGTTAGAAAAATTAGAGGTTGGTGTAGTTTTGTACTTGTAGCGCCCCCTAAGGTATGTGAACTCATACGAATGAGGTGTCACTTTTCTCCTAAGAGCCATAGCTAAAGAATACATTTGAAAAATTAATGGTTTTCACAGATTTCAGTACATTTGAAGGGGCAAAAATGTAAGAAAATGCCTTTTTTTTCATTAGAGCCACCTTCTGGAGGCATTTGTGAACACCAGACTTGGGGTAAGAAGGCAAGTCACCCCTCATTAGATGCGGTAGGTTGTCTTCTTTCCAAAATGGTATGGTTTGTGTACCCTTTCTTCACTTCTGTAGTTGTTATAACCATTTTTGTATAGACAAGTAATGTTTGAGAAAATGTTAGAAAAATTAGAAGTTGTAGTAGATGTCGTTTTGCACTTCTAGCGCCCCCTGAGGTAGGTCAACTCATGCCAATGGGGTGTCATTTTTTTCCTAAGAGCACTAGCTAATGGATACTACTGGAAATTCCATGGTTTTTACAGATTTCTGTACATTTGAAGGGGCAGAAATGTAAGAAAATGCCTTTTTTTTTTCATTAGCGCCACCTTCTGGAGGCATTTCTGAACACCAGACTTGGGGTAAGAAGGCAAGTCACCCCTCATTAGATGCGGTAGGTTGTCTTCTTTCCAAAATGGTATGGTTTGTGTACCCTTTCTTCACTTCTGTAGTTGTTATAACCATTTTTGTATAGACAAGTAATGTTTGAGAAAATGTTAGTAAATCAGAGGTTGTAGTAGGTGTCTTTTGCACTTCTATCACCCCTTGAGGCAGGTCAGCTCATACCAATGGGGTGCCATTTTTTTTCCTAAGAGCACTAGCTAATGGATACTGCTGGAAATTCCATGGTTTTTACAGATTTCAGTACATTTGAAGGGGCAGAAATGTAAGAAAATGCCATTTTTTTTCCTATAGTGCCACCTTCTGGAAGCATTTGGGCACAACAGGCCTGGGGTAAGAAGGCAATTCACCCCTCATTAGATGCGGCAGGTTGTCTTCTTTCCAAAATGGTATGGTTTGTGTAGCCTTTCTTCACTTCTCTAGTTGTTATAACCATTGCAACCATGTACAGACAAGTAATGTTTGAGAAAATGTTAGAAAAATTAGTGGCTGCAATAGGTGTAGTTTGGTACTTGTAGCGCCCACTAAGGTAGGGGAACTCATACCAATGAGGTGTCATTTTTCTCCTAAGAGCACTAGCTAATGAATACAGTTGGAAATTCCATGGTTTTCACAGATTTCCATACAGATGAAGGGGCAGAAATGTAAGAAAATGCCATTTTTTTCCTATAGTGCCACCTCCTGGAAGCATTTGTGCACAACAGGCTTGGGGCAAGAAGGTAAGTTACCCCTCATTAGATGCGGCAGGTTGTCTACTTTTCAGAAATATATAGTTTTATATAGTTATTCCACTGTTTTAGGGTAGTTTTACCACAAAAACCCTAGAATGCGCATTTTAGTTTATAAAGTTGAAAATGTCATTTTGCGCTGCTGGTGATTAGGGCTCTACGCTAGCCATGGACGTAGGTAAAACTATACAAATTTGGTATTTTTTTACTCGGGGGACTCAGGGCTTTTTCAAATAATTAAAACTTTTTCAGTCAAGGTAAATGTTTTTGATACATAGTATGTGATTTTAGCAAAATTAGTAAATTTTCACTTTTTTTTGTCATTATGACATCATAGATTTTTGCACGATATAACATTCTGTTCATGTAAGGTACCATGAGAAAGCTCAATTCGTTCTGAAAAAAACAATATATAGTTTTCCATATTTAACTAAAAATCCCAAGAGGAAATCAAGCCTAAACGGAAGGATAGCAAAAATGCTGATAAAGTGTCTGGCCTGCAGGGTACAGGAAATGGCCCGAGCCTCCGGCACTGAAAGGGTTAAAGAGGGATCAAATTTTAGACTAATTTAGGTATGTGCGCCACAAAAAAGTTCCTTTATTTTGATAACCATTAATATCAAAATGAAGTATACCATTGAAAAATAAGCAAATAAATGATATATGCTTAGAATCCTCAAGTAACAGCCACTTGCAGAATCAGTCGTCGAATGTAATTTTTCCCATTTCTGGCACTTGCTAGTTAAGTGTTTAGCTTCGGCCAACTGGATACTATCCAGCTTAGGAGTGTCTCGAATAAAACACTGATAATTGTAATGAGTGCAAAGGACAATAATAGCTTGTCTAATCTTGTGAATTTTTTTAAAGGGATACTAAAACTTCCTATATTACCCACAGCCGAGGCAGAAAAACAAACCATTACGAATCAATTCAGTGTGGATATGTTCTATATAATGTAACTTTAATTAGGAGCAGAAGTTTCAAGTAGTCCACTCGTATGATCAGTTTAAAAAAAAAAAAAAAAAAAAAAAAATTAGACAAGAGAGAAGTTAACCCTTTCAGTGCCGGAGGCTCGGGCCATTTCCTGTACCCTGCAGGCCAGACACATTTTCAGCATTTTTGCTATCCTTCTGTTTACGCTTGATTTCCTCTTGGGATTTTTAGTTAAATATGGAAAACTATATATTGTTTTTTTCAGAACGAATTGAGCTTTCTCATGGTACCTTACATGAACAGAATTTTGCATCGTGCAAAAATCTATGATGTCATAATGACAAAAAAAAGTGAAAATTTACTAATTTTGCTAAAATCACATACTATGTATCAAAAACATTTACCTTGATTGAAAAAGTTTCAATTATTTGAAAAAGCCCTGAGTCCCCCGAGTAAAAAAATACCAAATTTGTATAGTTTTACCTACGTCCATGGCTAGCGTAGAGCCCTAATCACCAGCAGCGCAAAATGACATTTTCAACTTTATAAACTAAAATGCGCATTCTAGGGTTTTTGTGGTAAAACTGCCCTAAAACAGTGGAATAACTATATAAAACTATATATTTCTGAAAAGTAGACAACCTGCCGCATCTAATGAGGGGTAACTTACCTTCTTGCCCCAAGCCTGTTGTGCACAAATGCTTCCAGAAGGTGGCACTATAGGAAAAAAATGGCATTTTCTTACGTTTCTGCCCCTTCATCTGTATGGAAATCTGTGAAAACCATGGAATTTCCAACTGTATTCATTAGCTAGTGCTCTTAGGAGAAAAATGACACCTCATTGGTATGAGTTCCCCTACCTTAGTGGGCGCTACAAGTACCAAACTACACCTATTGCAACCACTAATTTTTCTAACATTTTCTCAAACATTACTTGTCTGTACAAAAATGGTTATAACAACTAGAGAAGTGAAGAAAGGTTACACAAACCATACCATTTTGGAAAGAAGACAACCTGCCGCATCTAATGAGGGGTGAATTGCCTTCTTACCCCAAGCCTGTTGTGCCCAAATGCTTCCAGAAGGTGGCACTTTAGGAAAAAAATGGCATTTTCTTACATTTCTGCCCCTTCAAATGTACTGAAATCTGTAAAAACCATGGAATTTCCAGCAGTATCCATTAGCTAGTGCTCTTAGGAAAAAAATGACACCCCATTGGCATGAGTTGACCTACCTCAGGGGGCGCTAGAAGTGCAAAACGACATCTACTACAACTTCTAAGTTTTCTAACATTTTCTCAAACATTACTTGTCTATACAAAAATGGTTATAACAACTACAGAAGTGAAGAAAGGGTACACAAATCATACCATTTTGGAAAGAAGACAACCTACCGCATCTAATGAGGGGTGACTTGCCTTCTTACCCCAAGTCTGGTGTGCACAAATGCCTCCAGAAGGTGGCGCTAATGAAAAAAAAAGGCATTTTCTTACATTTCTGCCCCTTCAAATGTACTGAAATCTGTAAAAACCATGGAATTTCCAGCAGTATCCATTAGCTAGTGCTCTTAGGAGAAAAATGACACCTCATTGGTATGAGTTCCCCTACCTTAGTGGGCGCTACAAGTACCAAACTACACCTATTGCAACCACTAATTTTTCTAACATTTTCTCAAACATTACTTGTCTGTACAAAAATGGTTATAACAACTAGAGAAGTGAAGAAAGGTTACACAAACCATACCATTTTGGAAAGAAGACAACCTGCCGCATCTAATGAGGGGTGAATTGCCTTCTTACCCCAAGCCTGTTGTGCCCAAATGCTTCCAGAAGGTGGCACTTTAGGAAAAAAATGGCATTTTCTTACATTTCTGCCCCTTCAAATGTACTGAAATCTGTAAAAACCATGGAATTTCCAGCAGTATCCATTAGCTAGTGCTCTTAGGAGAAAAATGACACCCCATTGGCATGAGTTGACCTACCTCAGGGGGTGCTATAAGTGCAAAACGACACCTACTACAACTTCTAATTTTTCTAACATTTTCTCAAACATTACTTGTCTATACAAAAATGGTTATAACAACTACAGAAGTGAAGAAAGGGTACACAAACCATACCATTTTGGAAAGAAGACAACCTACCGCATCTAATGAGGGGTGACTTGCCTTCTTACCCCAAGTCTGGTGTGCACAAATGCCTCCAGAAGGGGGCACTAATGAAAAAAAAAGGCATTTTCTTACATTTTTGCCCCTTCAAATGTACTGAAATCTGTGAAAACCATTGATTTTTCAAATGTATTCTTTAGCTATGGCTCTTAGGAGAAAAGTGACACCTCATTCGTATGAGTACACATACCTTAGGGGGCGCTACAAGTACAAAACTACACCAACCTCTAATTTTTCTAACATTTTCTCAAACATTACTTCTCTATACAAAAATGGTTATAAGAACTAGAGAAGTGAAGAAAGGGTACACAAACGATACCATTTTGGAAAGAAGACAACCTGCCGCATCTAGTGAGGGGTGACTTGCCTTCTTACCCCAAGCCTGGAGTGCACAAATGCCTCCAGAAGGTGGTGCTAATGAAAAAAAAGGCATTTTCTTACATTTCTGCCCCTTCAAATGTATTGAAATCTGTAAAAACCATGGAATTTACAACTGTATCCATTAGCTATTGCTCTTAGGAGAAAAATGACACCCCATTGGTATGAACTGACCTACCTTAGGGGGCGCTACAAGTACAAAACTACTACTGCTACAACCTCCTGATTTCTCTAACATTTTCTCAAACATTCTTGCGTGTATGAAAATGGTTATAACAGCTATAGAAGTGAAGAAAATGTAGCGAAACCATACCATTTTGGAAAGAAGATAACCTGCCGCATCTAATGAGGGGTCACTTGCCTTTCTACCCCTAAGTTAGTGTGCACAACTATTTCCAGAATGTGGTGCTACAGAAAAAAAAAAAAAAACTTTTTTTTTTTTTTTTTTTTTTTTTACAAATCAGTCACTTCAAAGATACGAAAATGGTTCAACACCATGGGATTTCCTAGGAGGACCTCCTGCCAGCCTACGATAAATGGTACCCCACTGCGGTGGGATGACATACCATATTGGGTGCCAGGAGTGTAGCTACCAGTTGAACAAGGATGGGGAAGCAAACAGCGTATGTATGATTCTATGGCTATCAGTGGTCAGTCAGTGTACGTGAGGACCTGTGACTGCCAGTGAAACCAGGTGGGGGGAGGGACGAGGGGTCAGGCAGTGTATGTGGGTATATCTACCACTGGGCAGAGCGCAAGTATGGCAGTGGTGGTGGGGGAGGTAAGGTAGTACATATGGGGGATCTGTGACTACCACTGTGCACTGTAAGTCCCCCACATACACTGTTTGATTTCCAGCCTGAATCCAGTGCGTATTGGCACTTGGGTCTATCAGTAGGCAGTGGAACCAGGCTGGGGGGGTCAAACTGTGGGAATGGGCCTGCCAGTAGGCTGTGTAACTGGGCTGGTGGGTAGGGTACGGGGGGGGGATTGAGTCATTTTGTGTGCATGCCACAGGGATGTCCGATGCATTGCAATGCAATGCAATTGACCCCCTGTCGCACACAGAGGGTTCTTTTAAAAAAAAAAAAAAAAAAAAAATTCTTCTTTATTCATAGCTTGTTGGGTGGCCTTAGGGCCCCCCAACAAGCTTTGAATGTAAAGCAATAGTAAAAAAAAAAAAGTCCTGTGTGTGCCACAGGAGGGGGTCTAAAATGAACCCCCTCCCCTGTGGCACACAGAGGGTTAATTTTTTTTGTCTGTTTTTTATAGACCTCATTGGGGGGCTTCAGGACCCTTCCTTATGTCCCCCAATGAGGTCTTAGTAAAAAGAAATATGGGCTAAAAGAATTGACCCTGTGAGTGTCACAGGGTTCTCCAGCACATTGCAAAGCAATGTTCTGGGGACCACTGCGGCACTCACAGAGTTAATTTTTTTTAATTTTTTTTTAATTATTATCAGACCTTGTGGGGGGACATCAGGAATTCTCCTGATGTCCCCCCAACAATCTCTGATTATAAAATACTAAAAAATATTCCTATGTCTGCCACAGGAGGGGGGCTCTGCAATGAACCCCCTCCCCTGTGGCACACACAGGGTTAATTTTTTTTTTTTCTATTTTTTATAGACCTCATTGGGGGGCTTCAGGACCCTTCCTTATGTCCCCCAATGAGGTCTTAGTAAAAAAAAATATGGGCTAAGAGAATTGACCCTGTGAGTGTCACAGGGTTCTCCAGCACATTGCAAAGCAATGTGCTGGGGACCACTGTGGCACTCACAGAGTTAATTTTTTTTAATTTTTTTTTTTAATTATTATCAGACATTGTGGGGGGACATCAGAAATTCTCCTGATGTCCCCCCAACAATCTCTGATTATAAAATACTAAAAAATATTCCTATGTCTGCCACAGGAGGGGGGCTCTGCAATGAACCCCCTCCCCTGTGGCACACACAGGGTTAATTTTTTTTTTTTTCTATTTTTTTTATAGACCTCATTGGGGGGCTTCAGGACCCTTCCTGAAGCCCCCCAATGAGGTCTCTGCAAAAAAAATACGGGCTGCAACAATTGACCCTGTGAGTGCCACAGGGATCCCCAGTGCATTGCAAAGCAATGCACTTGGGAACCCTGCAGCACTCACAGGGTTAATTTTTTTATTTGTTTTTTTTTTTGTTTTTTTTGTTGTTTTTTTTTCAGACCTCGCTGGGGCACATCAGGACCCCTCCTGATGTGCACCCAGTTATTGATCTCCCAGCCGATTGGGCTGGGAGCTCAATATGGCGACAGAAGGAGAGCAAAGGCTCTCCTTCTGTTCACTCCTACCTCCGGTAGGAGTGATCTCCATCGGGGAAAGCCTTGTAACGTCATCGGTGACTATGTCACCGATGACGTTGGGAGGCTTCCCCCGGTCCCGCCCACTCCTACCCGGAAGTTCGGGTAGGAGAGACGGAAGAGGAGAAGCTGCGCTTCTGCTGCGCTTCTCCTCTTCCTTTATTGATCTCCCAGCGCGATCGGCTGGGAGATCAATAACAGGGGAGACATGAGGAGTGATCCTCATGTCCCCCCACGATTGCCCACCTTTTTTTTTTTTAAAATGCGGTCACTGCATGCCGGTTATACCGGCTCATGCAGTGACCGCATTTTAGTGGGTACATTGTACGAGCTTGGCACAGCGGGTACAGCTGTCCAAACTCGTACAATGTACCCACTTGGCACTCAAAGGGTTAAAGGGATAGTAAGCAGCTCCAATTAATCTTCATAGTATTTGGGCCATGGGGAGCGTTATTTCAATCCTGTCCGAGTTGCAATTCAAGAGTAATTGAATGATAAACTATACCCCTCCAGCTCTTTTTCCTGATGTAACACACCTCAGAGCAGCAAGACTGTCCAAATGGATCTCAGAGAGGGACAATCTTCATTGAGCATAAGGGAAAAACCTGAAAAACTGTCAAGGGGGCAGAGTTTTCCCTTATGCTCACAGAAGATTGTCCCTTGCTGCGACCTGTCTGGTCTAGAGACCATAGTCCATATCTGAGGGGAGGCGGCTTACAATAACTAAAAGTGGTGGGAGGGGAATAATTTATCATTCAATTACTCGAGCTACAATTCTGACAATATTGAAATAACACTTTCCATGGACCAAATACTACAAAGATTAATCGGACCTGCTTTTATTGTGAAACATTACCATCACTTTAAGCTGTTTTCAACGTTTACACATTGTTTGGACTAGTAATCGTCTCCATGGATACAGATGGGGATTCTATGTACATAACTCCAGGATTCCAAATTCTTCCCAGTGAAGAATTTTAGGATAAATTCAGTGATGGTTTGGAGTACTGGGGGGCGGGTGGGAGAGGTGCACTAAAGGCCCATGCTGTGGAGGTAAGGTTTTTTCAAAGTGTTCAAAGCACTTCGATAATTCGATGTAGACACACATCGCCATATGCACAAAAAATTATGGATGCAAGGGGAGGAGAAGCTCCCCATTAGCATGCAAGATTGTTGAAGTGTTGTTAATGTGTAAAGGATGCCCTCACTCACACATCACCAACACTAGGACAGTCTTGACATTTGACAGCATTCTCTCTGCTGTTCCACTTGGCCTGTAACGGAGTTAAGAGAATACTTTCAGCACCATGGATAGCATCATTCCCCTATCCCTTTGAGTGCCATAGGGATATGCACTGCTCACCCCTGTGGCACTCAAAGGGTTAATAAAGTACACCAAGCATTACACAATCTTAAATCTGTATCATATTTTATACATGTTCACTTCCAAGGGAACAAGTGTGTGTGTGTGTGTGTGTGTGTGTGTGTGTGTGTGTGTGTGTGTGTGTGTGTGTGTAGATTTCTAGCTACCACTTGTCCCCCAGCCTTGTTCCCTTGCCCACTGGTAGCCATAGAACTCCATGTACACTGTCTGACCCTCCCCAACCTTTCCCCCTTGCCTATTGATAGCCACAAATACCCATGGGCACTGCCTGGGAACAAGGCTCGGGTGTGTCAGTCAGTGTATGTGGGCTAACACACAATGGTGATGTTCCCCTACAATACGTATATTCAATGCTGCCCCACAGTTAAAATTTGATATATGCCACCCATACACATGTATTATTCAACATATGCTGCCTCCCCCTGAAAAATCTGACATATGCTGCCCTCACAGGTTAACCCTTTGAGCTCCAGAAGGGTACGCAAAGCATTGCTTTGCAATGCACTGCATACCCCTCTGGCACTCAAACAGTTAATACCCGTGTAATAGCTGAGTAAATATTAAAAAAACATATAGTGCAGTTTTTTTTGTTGTAAAATAAAATAAGACCTTATGGGGCATTAATCATCAGGAGGGGCCTGATGCAATGTGTTACATACCCTTCTGGCACTGAAAGGGTTAACCATGTGAGGGCTGAATAAATATGAAAAAAACACATAGTGCAGTTTTTCAACTGAAAAATAAAATCAGACCTCTTAGGGGCATCGGGACCCCTTCCTTATACCCCATTGGCATAAATAACTATCCAACAGGATAGGTGATCAATGCGGAGACCAGGAAGGAGATTACTGCCTTCCTCTACACCTCCTACTCAAGCCGCTTGCTTTCTATTAATGATCAGCTAGAGGGCTGACTTTAATGAATGAACTAACTGAACTGGCTTTTTGTGAATGACTGGGTTGAGTATGAGGATCCTCAAGACGTGTGTCCTGAGAATTCTCCTACTCGAGGCGGTCATTGATAGAAAGCAGGCAGCTTGAGTAGGAGGTGGAGGAAGGCAGTGATTGCATTCCTGGTCATCACATTAATCACCTATCCTATTGGATAGGTGATCAATGCCAGTGGGGCATCAGGAGGTGCCCAGCGCAATGCGTTGCATACCTCTCTGGCACTCAAAGGGTTAACCGTGCAAGGGCAGCCTATGTCAAATGGAAGGGGCATTATATGTTGGATTTAACAGAGGGAGGTAGCATGTTGAATGGAAGGGGTGAGGGCTGTCAGCCAGCGCGCCAGACAGGCAGCCCTAGCGCCAGACAGACAGCCCTAGCGCCAGACAGACAGCCCTAGCGCCAGACAGACAGCCCTAGCGCCAGACTGCCAGACAGACCGCCCAAGCTCCAGACAGCCAGTCCTAGTGCCACACAGACAGACAGCCCTCATGCCAGACAGACATCCATCAAGCTAGCCAGCCAGCAACTCAATCCAGCCAGGCCTCACGCCAGCCAACAAGTCCTCACAGCAGCCCTCACACCAGCCAACATGCCCTCACGTCAGCCAACACGTCCTCACGTCAGCCAACCAGCCCTCACGTCAGCCAACCAGCCCTCACGTCAGCCAGCTTGCACACCCTTAGGTCAGCCAGTCAGCAACAGGTCAGTAAGTTTTGTGTATCACTAATAAGTCTCATTTCAAATGTAAATGTAAATGTAAAGGTTTGAGAGATGACACTGGGGGCAATACTTTTTTTAAGTAGTACTTTGCTATAGGGATTAGTAATATTTAAGTATTACTATCCCTTTAAGCTACATAAGTGATACAGCAGTGCTTACAGTTGAAATGGAACTACACTGCTATTGAAGCTCAATTTCAGGTGTAAGCTCTGTGGGATAAAAATTACATTGAACTATACAATTGATACCACAGAGCCAGGACTCAACAAATCTTGGACATAGGTTACTATGGCGACTAGGAATTGTGTTCTGGTGCCTGTGTGGGACTGGCAGCACTCTTCTTGTATTTGAATTGTTGTGGCACACATTCATGTGAGTGCAAAACAACTCACTGTGGGTGAAGGAAGAGTCCAGAGGCTAGCCTGTAGGCTGCAACTCCCTAGCAAGACTACCGGAATAGCACTATATTTGTGGCAAATATAGTAAAGGAGAAAAAAGAAGCATTTAAGAAATATAAGCAGATGCAGAAGGAAGAAGATCGCTATCGGTACAAGACTAGGCTGAAGGAGGCCAAATGCATTATTAGATGTGCCAAAGCACAGACAGAGGAAAAAATTGCCCAGTCAATAAAAAAGGGGGATAAAACATTTTTTAGATATATAAGTGAAAGGAGGAAAATGAAACAAGCAATAGTTAGACTTAAAACACAAAATGGAAACTATGTAAATGAGAATAAAGGGCTAGATGACTGCCTCAATGAATATTTCTGTTCTGTTTTTACAGAGGAATATGAAGGGAAGGGACATCTGTTAGAAAAACGAAATGGCAAGACATAGGAAACATGCATGTTTACAGAGGAAGAAGTTCTACTTCAACTTTCTAAGGTAAAAACAGATAAATCAATGGGATCAGATGGGATACACCCAAAGTTATTAAAAGAACTTAAGTGTGTTCTGGCAAAATCTTTAACAGAATTATTCAATCAGTCACTAATGACAGAAATAGTTCCAGAAGATTGGAAGTTAGCAAATGTAGTACCGCTTCACAAAAAAGGTAGCAGGGAACAGTCTGGTAACTACAGACCAGTAAGTCTTACATCAGTAGTGGGAAAATTAATGGAGACTATGTTAAAGGAAAGAATTGTTGAATAGCTGCATTTAAATGGCTTGCAAGATACCAAACAGTATGGGTTTACAGCACGGAGATCTTGTCAAACTAACCTCAGATTTTTTGAATGGGTAACTAAAATAATAGACCAAGGGGGAACAGTAGATATAGTTTATCTAGATTTCAGTAAAGCATTTGACCCTGTCTCTCATAGAAGACTCATTAATAAATTGCAGTATTTGGGTCTGGATGCAAAAAAGGTTAAATGGATAAGACAATGGCTGACTCACAGGAGACAGAGGGTGGTAGTCAATGGAGAATATTTGGACGAAACGAGTGTTACTAGTGGAGTACCTCAGGATCTGTACTGGGGCCCATTCTTTTTAAATATTTTTATTAGTGATACAGCAAAAGGTCTTCAAAGAAAGTTATGCCTTTTTGCAGATGATACCAAGATCTGCAATAGGGTAGACATTCCAGGGGGAATAAGCCAAATGACTAATGATTTAGGTAAATTAGAAGAATGGTGGCAGATGCAGTTTAACGTTGATAAACATAAAATAATGCACTTGGTACATAAAAATCCAAAAGAAAGATATACTATTAAGGGTACTGTGCTGTCAGAGACAACAGAGGAAAGAGATTTGGGAGTAATTATTTCTAATGACTTAAAGCGGAACTACCACCCGACACAATCGTTAGCTTCACCAAGTCCCCATCTGGTGACTAGCTGCCTAGTAGCGCTAGTCGTCAGAATAATTACCTTATTTAACAGATTCCTGCTCTCTTCCATGGGTAACGGGCAAGACGGAGTGCGGACATCTTGCCATTGTGACGTCCGCGCGCCTGCGCTGTCAGTCACAGCCGGAGCCAAATGGCTCCTAGCAACACCTCCTAGACCCGGCTGGGACTGACAGCGCAGGCGCGGACGTCACAATGGAAAAATGTCTGCACTCCGTCCTGCCTGTCACCCATTGAAGAGGGCAGGAATCTATTAAATAAGGTAATTATTCTGGCGACTAGCGCTACTAAGCAGCTAGTCACCAGATGGGGACTTAGTGAAGCTAAAGATTGTGTCGGGTGGTAGTTCCGCTTTAAAGGTAGGAAGGCAATGTAATAAAGCAGTGTGGAATGCAAGAAGGGTACTGGGTTGTATAGCTAGGGGCATTAGTGGCAGAAAAAGGGAAGTGGTCATGCCACTCTACAGATCTCTAGTTAGACTTCACCTAAAGTATTGTGTACAGCACTGGAGAACCCATCTCCAGAAGGATATAGATACTCTAGAGAAAATTCAAAGGGCGGCTATTAAAATGGTGACTGGTTTACAGGAAAAGAAATATCAGGATAGACTAAAGGATCTGAACATGTATAGCTTGGAGAAGAGAAGATAGAGAGGGGATATGATTGAAACATTCAAATACATGAAGGGATTCAACAAAGCGCAGGATGGAAGTATATTTGAAAGGAGTAAAAATGTTAGGACAAGAGGCCATAGTCTAAAACTAGAGGGACACAGGTTTAGATGTAATGTAAGAAAGTTTTACATCACTGAGAGGGTAGTAGATAAGTGGAATAGCAGAAGTGGCATAAGTTAATACAGTGACATAATTTAAGCATGCATGGGATAGGCATAAGGCTGTCCTTAACGCAAGAAAAGACCAAGGACCAAAAAAGGTTTGAGGTTTTTACTGTAGGAAAATGGGCAGACTAGATGGGCCAAATGGTTCTTATCTGCCATCAAACCCTGTGTTTCTATGTTTCTCTGGCTGTATATACTCCTGAGGCTCTGGAAATGACAACTGGGCAGTGGCTGTCCTAGAGAGAGATAGCTGTGGGATCTGCAGACTTCAGGAATGTTGGCAAGCAATTGCCTAATAACCAACAAGGGTTAGCAGGTGTTTCTGGAGGAGGAGGTTGGGAACCCCACAGCAGAATCCACATCTATGTAATCCACCACTGCATACGTTAAGATTTACAGTCTGTAATCAATCATATTAAATTCTGAATTGCTGGGAGAGAACAAATATTTGCCATCTAATGACTCCGTCATTATGTGGCAGAGACTGTATTTCCAGCACCACAGTCAAGATATTCTGACAGACTCCCTCAAAAATAGACTGAATTGTATTAACCCTCTGAATGTCGGAGAAAGAGTCCAAGCACTTTTTCAACATTTTAAGATGCATCTCTTCAGGTATGACTCCCAGAGGTAAATTTCTAGTTATTTTTCTTACATTTTTTCCAAATGTGACTTGCCTTCACTGAACGGATTGAAAGAATTATGATGAAAAGGTAGACAAATAATACAATTTTGGAAAGAAAACAGGTCATTGCATCAAATTAGGGGTCACTTTCCTTTCTACTCCTAGCCTGATGGGCATCAATGTTTCCAGAATGTTGCACTAAAGGAAAACTTTTTTTTTTCTTTAACAATTCTACCCCTTAAAAAGTACTGAAATCTGTGAAACCTCCAATTCCTCACATCATTCACTAGCTGCTACTACTCCTCCAAGAAAAACAGTACCCATTGGTATTGCTTGACATACCACAGGGGAAGAGGCAAGCACAAAATGACACCAGCACAATATTACACCTACTTGTTTTCTTTTTTTTTTTAAATAGGCTGCCTGCACTAAAATGGTCCTAACTAGAGATATGAAAGAAAGGTACGCAAGTCATATATTTTTGGAAAGTAGACATTCTACCTATAGGTCAATTTAAGCAAATATTTCCATAAAGTGGCACTATAGGAATTTAATGTTTTTTTGTTTTTTTTTACATTTCCACCACCTCAAAGGTACTAAAGATCTTTGAAAACCCATGAATTTCCTACTGTATTCAGTAACTAGCCTAAGAAAAATGGTACTCCATTTGTGTGGGGTGGCAGGAGCACTACCACATATAATTCTACCACTATATAAATCCTTGGTAAGTCCTCATCTTGAATATGGAGTACAGTTTGGGGCATCGGTTGTTAAAAAAAATACATCACTGAACTGGAAAAAGTGCTGAGACATGCAACAAAACCAATAAAGGGATTGCAGGATCTGAGTTATAAAGAGAAACTAGCCAAAATGGGTTTGCTTACATTAGAGAAGAGCCATCTAAGGTGTGATATGATTACCATTTACAAATACATTAAATACAAAGAACTGGCCAAATAATTATTTACGCAAAGAGCTGAGCAAAGTATGAGAGGTCATCCATTAAGACTAGAGGAAAGGCACTTTCAACTAAAACAAAGGCAGGGATTTTGTTATTGTAAGGGCAGTAAAGTTATGAAATGCTTTGTCGTGGGATGCTGTGCTTGCAGATATTGTAACGTCTTTCAAAAAGTAATGGATACCTATATCTAGCACAGAACAATATTGAGAATAGTGACAGTTTCCTTCAAAGCAGATAGAATGTTGATCCAGGGAAATATTTGACTGCCATTTGGAAAACGGGAAGGAATTTTTTTTACCCACTTGGAAATGGCCTCAATGTTTACCTTCCTCTAAATCAACAGGGGTGATTAGGCATGGACTAGACTTGACGGACGCATGTCTTTTTTCAGCCTCATCAACTATGTTTGCTATGTAACTAACCTAATCCTACCACATTTCTTTATTGAAATGACCTGCTGCATTAAAGGGATAGTAATGGTTCTTTTTAACCCATTTTAATCTTGTAGACAATAAAAATATGAATAGAATGTGCTATGTCCCATGTCTCAAACCTTTATAGTTTGAGCAATCGAAGCATCTAAAGTTATACCCGCCCCTTTTAGAGACATCAGCGCTGTAAAGGACAGAGCAGATCCTGGTCATTTGGGGTCCTATGACTACCAGTGAAACCAGGCTGTGGGTCAGACAATGTATCTGAGGCTACCACTGGTTAGTGGGACCAGTCCAGGAATTGACAGTGTATGAGGGGCTGTGTGACTACCAGTGGAAACAGGCTGTGGGGTGGTTTACAGTGAATGTGGAGCTCTGTGACTATCTGTAGAACCAGGCTTCAGAGGCTCAGAGTATATATGTGGGTGCCATAGGAGTCTGGGTCATATGTGGGGTATCTGGAGCAGTGGGGACATGTTTATTTTTTATTATTTCTGGTAATTATTTTTTTTAAACATTAAATATGTTAAATCAGACCTCATAGGGTAAACCAGAACCCTTCCCGATGAGCCCCCCCATGCCCCCCCCAGCATTGATCACTTATCTGATAGGCAATAATTGCAGGGTCAGTGATGTCAAACATTTTTGGGTCAGAGTGCCCAGTTTACAGTAAGGAGACAAGGTTGAAGATAGCAATGTGCCAGTACTGAACATTTAGCATAAAAAGGATGCGAAAAAGGATGTGAAAAGACTACTATATACAGTTGTGTCTTCCCTTTATGTCATCAGACAAATGTAAACTGTGTTTATTCTAAGAATAAAAACACATGAAACAAACATCTTAGAACGGTCATTAACCCCTTAAGGACCAGCCAATTACGAATGTGGTCGGCACGTAAGGACCACTGTTTTTTTTTTTGTTTTTTTTTTTTTCTTAAATTACCACATCAGGTTCAGGGCTCCCCGAACAGTGCGGAGTCCTGAATTCCATGAAGGTCCTGGCATGTCATGGGTTCTTATGGCTCCCCAACCCATGACGGGCCAAGACCTTTAAGGGTCCTTAAGGGGTTAATGATGTTAACCAAGGCAAGTGATACCACAAAGCTTACAGTTAAAATGGTGCTACACTAGTGATACCACAGAGCTTATAACTGAAATGGAACTACACTAGTAGATAACACATGGAAGAGCTTCAGGTCTGCACTGTATTACGAGTCACTGTTCAACACACTTGGAGAAAAATAAAAGAGGTATGCTCGCCATGTTTCAACAGAGTATATCATGGCTTGATCCTGTAGCTACGAGTTTCGCTGGTCCAAACTCTACCGCTACACCACCTCCTTCACACCAACAGAAAATATTGATTGAATAACTTGAGCACTGACCCCCTGTTTAATTGAGCTGACCTGTTAAGCATCGAACACCTCCCCCTCCAGATACAGTCAGCACTCAATTTATTCAATCAATAGGAACTACACTAGTAATACCACACAGCTCACAGTTGAAATGGTGCTACTCGACTGATGCCACACAGTTTAAAATTGAGATGGTGCTACACTAGTGTTACCACAGAGCTTAACGTTGAAATGGAGCTACACTCGTGATACCACAGAGCTTACAATTTTAATGAAGCTGCAGACAATACCTCAGAGCTTACAAATGAAAGGCAGGAATTCTTTACAGTAAGGGCTGTAAAGCTATGAAATTCTTTGCCTCAGGATTTTGTACTTTCAGATAATGCAACTGATTTAAAAAAAATGCACTGGATGCCTATCTAGAACAGAACAATATGACAGATGGCTTCAAAGCAGATAGGATGTTGATCCAGGGAACTATTTGACTGCCATTTGGAGTTAGGAAGGATTTTTTGTACCCACTTGGGGCTAAATTGGAAATTGCTCCAGAAGGCTTTTTTTTTTGCCTTTCTCTGGATCAACAGGGGTGTATTTGGCATGGGCTGGACTTGATGGACGCATGTCTTTTTCCAGTCTCATCAACTATGTTACTATGAAATGAAGGTAAATCAGTTATACCAAAGAGCCTACAATTTAAATAAAGCTAAACTAGTGTTACCACTGAAATGAAGCTACACTAGTGATACCACATAGCTTACAATTCTACAACTACCAATTATGCCTCTACAGTTGGACCTGTAGGTCTCTGATGCACACATCACCTCCACTGGACACAATGCCCTGATGGTAAGCACCTACCGTTGAATGAGAAGCAAACATTTGTCACTGGTAAGGGCAGTGTGAAGTACATATAGAAAGTGCTGGGCTGGTATCGAGTATGCATGTATAACTGTGGTGGGCAATTTAATGATCTCTATCTGTTCAGGACCACATCTCCCATCATCTGCAGCCATTAGCTGTAGAATAGAATTATAGTCATGAACATCTGCAGTGTTTCAGGTTGCCCATCGCTGGAAGACTGTGTCTCACAAAGCTAAGCCTCCATGTCATATCGTCCCAGCTGTCATCAATGCAGGCAGTGGGGGGATAGAGTCAAAACCATCCAGCAGCCATTAAAGAGCTTGCAGCCTTTCAATCTGAACCTTGGCTGTGTGGCACACCTTAAAGGCCTCTGCATGCCAGAGGTGGCACAAGTGCCATAGGTTTGCAGTCACTGGTCTGGGTTGAGTAGCAGTACCTTCAAGACCCAACTTGCGTCATGTTGGACTTGAAAGTCCTACTGCTAAGCCCAGAAATTCACAGAACACCAGGTTGAAGAGGATGATGGGAGAATAAGGTAAGGGAAGGAGATGCTAGGCTAGGCAATCAATGCTGGGGGGTGGGCATAGGGACCCCTCCTGATGACACCCTCCACCCCATGAGGTCTGATTTAATTTTGGGAAACTTTAGGAAACTTCTTCCTTACCTGCAGAGCAAGTATGAAGCTTCTCCCTGCACCAGGCGTGTCACCTTACAATTTTCCATAGTTGGCCATGCAAACCAGACTTTTCCAACCATGTGAAAATTACAAGTTTGGAACACAAACATTTTCAAAGATCATGGCTTGCAAAAGTTAACATCCATAACTAAATTTCACTGAACAAAATAACATTGCAGGGCTTTGTAAACATATGGAACCGATGACCAAATATCTGGTTTGCTGATGATGCCTTGTGTTTGATATCACAAAGATGTCCTGATGGACATTGTAAAATGTGCAGTAAGCCAAAAACATCATGTTTATATAATGCACTGTAACCCACAACGCAATATAAGAGGATTTTAGTCTTACCTGTTAAATCCTTTTCTCTTAGTCCATACAGGTTACTGTTAACTCTGGGTAGGTGATCCGCCCCTTTAAGTAGGCAGGAGCAATTCTAGATTTGTATGCAGGGGGTGAAACCTACCTTCCCTCCTTGTCTGCAGCTAGCCAACCAGCTACAGAAAGATTTGAGACACCATTGACTAGATAGGGAAAGAAGACTCCTGTGAGCATGACGCCGAAGGGTCCTCACGGTCTGCCACAGGAAAGCCAAGCATGGTCCCTTGACATGGTGGGAGACCAGTAACCTGTATGGACTAAGAGAAAAAGATTTAACAGGTAAGACTAAAAAGAGGATTTTAGTCTTACCTGTTAAATCCTTTTCACTTAGTCCATACAGGTTACTGGTAACTCTGGGAGGCGATCCGCCCCTTTAAGTAGGCAGGAACATTTCTCCAAATGTATGCAGGGGGTGGAGCCTCCCCTCCCTCCTTAGCTGCTTCCCAGTCAGCCAACACCAGAATGATTTGTGACCCTACCAACTGACCAGAAAAGGGAGAGAAGAAGAAGACTCCTGTGAGCATGCCCCGAAGGACTCCCACAAATTGCCACAGGAGAGCCAAGCATGGTCTCCTCACAGGGTGGGAGACCAGTAACCTGTATGGACTAAGTGAAAAGGATTTAAAAGGGAAGACTAAAATCCTCTTTTCACTGTCGTCCAATACAGGTTACTGGTAACTCTGGGATGTCCAACCATTGAGTTAGCCTGAGGTGGGAAAGAGGCAAGGACCAGGCGCAAGGCCCCCAAAGTCACCAGGACCTCTATGAACCTACTGGACAGAGATCCCAACAAAACAGAAGTGTCAACGGACACCAACTCAGGGTGCAAACGGACCCCAGGAACTGTAGCACAGCACACTGAACAAGAGCCAACCGGGCTCAACAGTAAGGAAACACTAAAAACCACAGAGGAAGAAGACCGTAGACAGGCAGAACTGCCTCCAGGACCTTCCTCCCAAAGCTGGCATCAGCCGAGGCCAACACATCCACACGGTAGTGCTTCAAGAAAGTGTGCACAGAGGACCAAGTGACCGCCCGGCACAGCTGATCAGCAGACTCTTGATTTTTGTAGGCCCAAGAGGCCCCAATGGACCTGGTAGAATGGGCCGTAACCCTAAAGGGAACATGCTTGTTCCTTAATTCGTACGCCTTACGAATGGTAGACTTAATCCAAGATGCAATAGTCACTTTGGATGCCGGTCTCCCTGCCCTAGGACCCTCCGAAATGACAAACAGAGCGTCAGACTTCCTGATGGATTCCGTGCGATGCACATAGAACTTGAGACAACGCACAAGATCCAACAAATGGAGATCCCTCTCCTTATCAGAAGAGGGGTTAGGGCAGAAAGAGGGCACCACAATCTCCTGATTAATGTGGAACTCGGAAACCACTTTAGGTAAGAACTCCTTAGAAGTACGAAGAACCACCTTGTCCTTGTGAAACACCAAATAGGGTGGTTTACAGGAGAGAGCTTGTAACTCCGCCACCCGGCTGACAGACACAATAGCCAGAAGAAAAGCCATCTTCCATGACAAAAGGCGTAAAGGAATAGTAGCTAAGGACTCAAAGGGAGGACGCTGGAGAACTCCCAAGACCAAATTAAGATCCCACTGAGGAGCCGGACTCAGAAAAGCAGGACGCACATGAGCAACGCCCTGAAAGAAGATCTTGACATCAGGAAGCATAGCGATGCGCTCCTGGAAAAAAACAGAAAGCGCCGAAGTCCGAACTTTAAGAGAACTCAGGCTGAGTCCTTTATCTACACCGTCCTGCAGAAAGGCAAGGACAGTAGGAAGATGAAAATCATGAGACAGGTCCCTGTCAGCACACCAAGAGAGAAAGGTCGACCAGACCCGGTGATAGATCCTGGAAGAAACAGGCTTACGAGCACGGAGCATGGTAGATACCACAGCAGAAGAAAAACCCTTTTTCTTCAAAATACAGGATTCAACCTCCAGGCCGTCAAATGGAGACGATGAACATCCTCCTTCCACAGATAACCCTGTATCAGAAGATCTGGACAAGACGGAAGAGGAAAGGGCTCTGCACCGACACAGCCAGACGGTCCGGATACCAAGACTGACGAGGCCAATTTGGAGCAATGAGGATGACCGGGCAACACTCCACCTTCAGCTTTTGTATCACCCTGATCAACATTGGAAGAGGGGGAAAGATGTAAGCTAGGGGAAACACCCAAGGAATCGACATGGCGTCGACCGCCAGAGCCACCGAGTCCCTCCACCTGGAGCAGAACGTCGGAACCTTCCTGTTGTGTCTGGTTGCCATCAGATCCACCAAAGGTACACCCCACATCTGGGATAGAAGCTGGAACACCTCCGGATGGAGCTCCCACTCTCCGCTGTCGACTGTGTGACGACTGAGAAAATCTGCCATGACGTTGTCTATGCCTGGAATGTGCACCGCAGAAATAGCGGGAACATGAACCTCCGCCCAGGACAGAATGGCCTTTACCTCTAGCCACACGGCGAGACTTCTTGTCCCGTCCTGTCTGTTGATGTAAGCCACGGCGGTGGCGTTGTCAGATTACACTCTGACCGGACAGTCCTCCAGCTGAGATTCCCAATGGTGTAGAGCATGGAAAATCGCCCGAAGTTCCAGGATGTTGATGAAGAAAAGGGACTCCTCCAAAGACCACTTCCCCTGAGCGCTGATGTGACCCAAGACAGCACCCCAACCCGAGAGACTGGCGTCCGTCGTGACCGTGGTCCAGTAGGGTATCCGAAATGGTCTCCCCTTCAAGAGATGGGAAAGGTCCAACCACCATTCCAAGCTCAACTCGACATGAGGAGGAAGAGATACTGACAACTTCTGATGATCTGGACGATCCCTGCACGTCTGGATGATGAACCTCTGAAGTTCCCTGGTGTGTGCCATCGCAAATGGCACCGCCTCTATCGTGGAGATGAACTTCCCCACCAGGGAAAGCAACTTCGGGACTGGAATCCACTCCAGAGCCAGGATCCCCGATACTCGCTGGGCAATCTGATGCGCTACTTCCTCCGGCAGGAACACCATACCCTTCTGATTGTCGAACAGTAGACCCAGGAAGATGAGACGCTGAGATGGAGACAAATCCGACTTGTCCAAATTCACTATCCAACCGTGGCGAGTGAGGACATGAATGCAGGTCTGAACCTGCCGGTGGAGGAGATCCGCAGACTCTGCCTTCAAAAGCAAGTCGTCCATGTATGGAGTCACTCTCACTCCATCCAGATGGAAGACAGAAATCAACGCTCCCAGAACTCTTTGGAAAACCTGGGGAGCAGTTGTCAGCCCAAATGGAAGAGCTGAGAACTGAAAATGACCCCTGGCGCAGGCAAACCTCAGATACTGCCTGCTCGCTGGATGAATGGGAATGTGCAGATATGCATCCTGCAAATCCAGAGAAGCAAGAAACTCCCCTGGAGACATAGCGGCAATCACAGTGCGCAGAGATTCCTGACGATAGAGAGTCTTCACCACAAAGGAATGGAGATCCTTGAGATCGAAAATAGGACGGCCCCTGCCATCCTTCTTGGATACCAGAAAAAGGTTTGAGTAGAACCCCGAACCCATGTCCATAGGAAGCACTGGCTCCAGGACCTCTTTGTCCAAAAGATCCCGAATAGCGCCGAACAACCTGCGGAGAATGAGTGAGATGAAAACGAAGGGGAGGAAGGGAAAAGAAAGGGATCCTGTATCCTTCTGAGACCACCTGTAAAACCCATGGGTCTGTCACAGATTCCTCCCAAACCCTGCGAAAGAGGTGGAGGCGTCCACCCACGGCAGGGTGCGGACCCGGATTCGGTGAGTCATGCCGAAGCAGGCTTGGAAGTCTTGGACTTGGAGGCAACCTTGGGCTTCCAGGACTGCATGGGCTTGGAGGAGGTACGAGGATCAGACGGAACTGTCTTGGACGACAAACGCGCCTCCGCCTGAAAGGAACGAAAGGACCGGTAACGTTTAGCCGGCAACTTTTTCTTGAAGACCAAGGGCAAAAGGGTACTCTTACCCCCAGTAGCCTCGCTGATCAGTTCCTTGAGCTCGGAACCAAACAAGGAAGTACCCTGAAAAGGCAAGGAAAGCAAAACCTTCTAAGAAGCAGTGTCAGCAGACCAAATCTTAAGCCAAAGCGCACGCCTGGCCACGACAGAAGTGGAAGCCCTCGCCATCATACGGACAGCATCAAAGGCGGCATCAGAAACATAGTTATGCGCCTCAGAAATATTGGCAAGCACAACTGCTCTGAAACCGGCGCGTCCTGACGGACCGCCTTGGTGAGTTGCTCGGTTCAGACCGCAATGGCCCGGTTAATCCACGCCACAGCAAAAGCCGGTCGCATAGCAGTGCCAATAGACGCAAAAATAGACTTGAGGCAAACCTCCAACTTTTTATCCGTCCAGTCCTGCAAAGCAGAAGCATCAGATACAGGCAAAGCAGTCGATTTAGACAGTCTAGACACAGGAGCATCCACCTTGGGAGGATGAACCCGTTTAGCCAGTTCAGCCTCAGAAAAGGGATAAAGTTTAGCAAAACTTTTTTGAGACTGAAGAGGACTTATCAGAATTTTTCCAAGCGTCAGAAACCAAACGTTCAAGAGTAGGGTTAGGAGGAAAACAAGTAACAGCTTTTGCCGGTTTCTGAAAGACATCAGTTGGGTCAGAAGGAAGATTGAGGGTGGTCAGAACGGCCCTAATTAGGCCCTCAGCAGAAAATTCAGGGTCACATTTAAAGGGGTCTCCGACAGACCTGGAAGACTCAATAACTGTACCATCCTCAATATCAGAATCTAGCAACAATTCTTCCTCAGAAGAATCAGACACTTCAGGGGCCCCCTGTGGTTTAGGCAGGGAGGTCCTGATGGTAGAGGCAGCCTGCCATACCTGCAGTGCTCCCTGTACCTGAGAGGGAAAGAGTTGAAGAGTGGACCTGAGGTCCCTAGTTGCAGCCTTAAACTCTTTCACCCAAGATGGCTCTATAGCATGGCTGGAAGGCCCTGGGTTGCTGTCAGGACTTCTGAGCATGCTGGGCATAAATGACCAGAGAACTCCCTAGGCAGCCCTGAATGACAGGAGGAGCAATGCGCAATGGGGGATACTGATACCCCAGCCTCCTTAGTCTTAGGTCTAGTCCCAAGCTCCAGCAGAGTAGACATACTTACAGTGTCAGATATACCCCACTGAAAGAAATCACCCAATTAAAATGTGAAAGATTAAAGATTCACCCCAAAAATGTTTAAAACTAAACTTATCTGGCAAGCGAAGGGTTAACCAGCGGAGGAGAGGGAGAAGGTCCGGTCCCTGCGTAGTATACTCGATGAGAAGAACTCACAAAATGGCTGCCACGACGGGAGCCAATCAGAAAAAAGGCGCGAAACAAGCGCTCATGGGAAACGTAGTTTTTCCTCACAAAGTACCCCAAAACAGTGCCCGAAGACCCCCAAGTCCCCCAACACACTTGACTATTGAACCGGATGAAAGAGCAAGGGAAGACAAACAAAATGAGCCCACTCTGAAGTCGCTAGGTGAAGCGGTTCCAGAGATACGTCCCACACAGTGTAAGCCCATAGAGAGTAAAGGAGCAATGGCGGCTATGCGGTAAATGCGCGCCTTAAAAGGTGCGGAACATAAAATTTAAGAAATTTAACCCCAATAATAAAAGGATTAAAAACACATATGGAACACATGTACATGATGAGAAAACACTATCCCATAAAGAAAGTGTAACAGAACCCTCAACAAACAAGTCAAACCAGCAGACAAAGGGTTAAAATGCCACATAGACTGCTCCAAAACTCACAGACAAACACTCATATACATTAAATAAGTATTTATATATAAACACCCAATGAGTGCCGGAGTGCGCAATGAGAACTCCCAAATACAAGTCCAATAAGGGACACTGTGGGACAAGTGGACCTTCAGCACTCAAAGGGTGGCTCACCTTTCTGCAGGTCTTCTGTCTTCAGGTCACCATGCAAAGAAAGGATTACCTCAGTGGATAATCCCCCAGGGAAGTACTTGAAGCCAAGTTGTTCCCCCATCAGGGCATAAGGTCCACCAAAAATCCCTGGACACTGAGCTAGCCACTTTGGAGAGGGCATTTGTCAGTCATGGTAACCCGCCTAATGGTAGTATTCCATATTTGACAGAAAATAATTAAAAAACTAAAACTGAAGAGAGATGTTCTCCACCTGGTGTGTACACACCCAGGAACAAATCATTCTAGTGTTGGCTGACTGGGAAGCAGCTAAGGAGGGAGGGGAGGCTCCACCCCCTGCATACATTTGAAGAAATGTTCCTGCCTACTTAAAGGGGCGGATCGCCTCCCAGAGTTACCAGTAACGTGTATTGGACGACAGTGAAATCCTCTTTTCTCTGTCGTCCAATACAGGTTACTGGTGACTCTGGGATGTCCAACCACTGAGTTTCCCAAAGGTGGGAAGTAAGGCAAGGACAAGGCGCAAGGCCCCCAAAGTAACCAGTGCAGATATGAACCATCAGATCAGAGACAGCCCAACAAAACAATAGCGGAGAGAGGATAGGCTGTTTTTGAATCATTCTTTGTAACAGCTGTCAGTTGAGGTTATCTGTAACCCTATAAAAGTATGAGTGAAACTAGGCGGTTCTCTTTTTGTGCTATTTATGTTTTTATTACTGTTGGCTTGTTTAGCGTTGAAAAAGAGTTTTTTTAAACCGCGAAACATGTTAGCGTTATAGCCAGTGGAATTTTTAATTACTGAATACATTTTAAAAAAAAAAAAAGAGATCCCGCCTGTTGTTCGTTGTTTCCAATCTGGATCATTGAAGATCTCAATGGGGAAGCGAGAGGAGGAAACGAGTGAAGAGCGTGACCCTAACAGAGAGGGGAATATTTCTCCGTATGCTCATGAGTCAGTGGACTTTGATATCAGAGCCCTGACAACATCTAAATGTGAGTGTACTTTCACTTCTTTAGAGTTAAAGAGAATCTATATCACAATGATGTTAGTAGTAATGATATAGGTGAATATGAACAGTTTGTAAGAACTCCCTTTAGGAAACGCTCTTCTTTTTACCCTGCTAGTTACAGGGGTCCTTTTATTGAGACCTTTTATAATCTTGTAATGGAAGATTATAATAATAAAATAAAAGGTTCATGTATGAAAAAAGATAATTTGAAAAAGGAAGAAGAGCGATGAAAACCCTTAAGGAAGATCAGTCCATCACAATAAGGGAAGCTGATAAGGGGGGCTCTATTATTATACAGAATACTATGGATTATTTGAAGGAAGGATATAGACTTCTTAGTGATAGAGATTCTTATAAAATATTGAATGGGGACCCTAGTAGGGCATTCCAGAGGGCGTTATTGGATTTAGTTAATGCTGCAGAACAGAGAGGGATTATTAGTATTGCAGAGAAAAGATTCCTTGTCCTTGATCACCCAGATGTGGCGTTCCTGTATCACCTACCGAAGATACATAAGAATATTATTAATCCGCCGGGTAGGCCAATAATCACCGGCGTGAACTCGTTGACTTCAAATATGTCCATGTATTTGGACTATTTCTTGCAAAAAGTTGTTGTAACTTTGCCTAGTTACATTAGAGATAGTCAACATGTTTTAGAGAAACTTGGTGGGGTGATTTGGCAGGAGCGCTACATCTGGCTGACCTTGGACGTGATTTCACTGTATACTAATATACAGCATAATTTTGGTTTGGAAGCACTTGCTTTCTTTTTTGACCAAGAGGATAGTATTCCACTTGCTCAAAAACAATTTCTTCTCAAATGCACCAGATTCATATTAGAACATAATTTTTTTATTTTTCAGGATTTGTTTTATTTACAAACCAGGGGGACGGCCATGGGTACCAGGTTCGCCCCTTCCTATGCCAACCTTTTTATGGACCACTGGGAACATCTTTTTAGTGGCATTGGCGTGGAGGGGGCGGGCTTGGTATACTATGGTCGTTTTATTGATGATATTCTTATTATTTGGGATACCCATTTAGGAGATATTTCTGTTTTTTTAGATAGATTTTATGCAAACAAGAGGGGTCTCCAGTTTGTAGTCAATCAACAGTGTAAAACTATTGATTTTCTGGATTTATCTCTTACTGGTATTGAGGGGGATTATATTATTAGTTCCACTTATAGAAAGGAGACAGCTACCAACCAGTACCTGAGAGCTGATAGTGGACATTATAAAAAATGGATTGATAATGTTCCATATGGACAGTATCACCGTTTAAGGCGAAATTGTAGTAAGAAGGAAGATTTTATTATAAAGGGAAGAGAACTTAAAAAGTCCTTCTTAGAGAGGGGATATCAGGAGTGTGTTATTGATGAGGCATTTGAGAGGGCCCTTAAACTAGATTGTAGCGAGTTGATTAAAACTAGGGCAAATAAGACTGTTAAAAAAAGATTTGAATAGGAAAATATCTTTTACCACTCGCTATAGTTCGTCTGGGAGTAGAATATGTGGAAATTTACTTACCGATATTTTCTTTTTCTTCTGTGTATCTCCACGTCACTAGACATTATGGGGAGTTTTCTCCTTCGTCCAGCCGGTAGGACCAACCACAAAAATTAGAGATGCACCGATACCAATTTTTTAAGACCGAGTACAAGTACCGATACTTTTTTCAAGTACTCACCGATACCAATTACCGATACCTTTTTTTTGCGGTCATTTGCCAGTTTTCTAAGTACCTACATGTTTTAGGTACTTGGAAAACTGGCAAATGACCGCGCAAAAAAAAGTATTGGTAATTTGTATTGGTGAGTACTTGAAAAATATTATGTGTGTGTGTGTGTATATGTGTATATGTATGTATATATATATATATTAGATACACACACATACATACATACATATATATATATACATATATATACACACACACACACACACACACACACACACACACCACCTCTTGACTCTCCCTTTTTGACTCTCCCACCTTTTGCTTCATTTTACCCCCTTGAGCCCCCTTCTTTTGTCTTGGCTTTTGATCCCCCTTTCTCCCACTCCTCCTTGACTCACCCTTTTGCCTCTCTCTCCCTCCTGATCACCCCTCCTTTTGCCTCTTCTTGGCCCCCCTCCTTTGGTCTCCTGATCCTTCCTCCTTTTGACTTTTTCTCCCTCTTCACCCCACTGTCTGCCTCTTTCACCACCCCCTGCCCCATCCTGCCTCCTTTACTCTCCTCTGCCGGGTGCTCGCTGTTCTCTCGCAAGCAACGGCAGAGGTCAGCGTCGGAGCGTTGCCATGGTAACCCGCGGCAATGCTCCGACGCTGTAGGAGTGAGAGAGGTGACCGGGGAGCATTGTGAGCAGCTCCCCAGGCTCCCTCTCTGCAGCACCGACCCTGACACAGGGTATCGGTGCTGGCATCGGCCGCATTTGCGCGAGTACAAGTACTCGCGCAAATGCTGGTATCAGCACCGATACCGATACCAGTATCGGTGCAACCCTAACAAAAATGTAAATAGTGCGTTCCCCCAACTTCTGCCAGTTATACTTTTGTCCAAGCTATAAGACAACAAAATAAACAAAGTTAAAGTTAAGGGTGGGTGTGACGTGGAGATACACAGAAGAAAAAGAAATATCGGTAAGTAAATTTCCACATTTCTTCTGTGTACTCCCCGTCACTAGACATTATGGGGAACTTCCCAAGCCTTCACATTAGGGTGGGTAAAAAATAGAACAATATTATCTGATTGATATAATAATCATAATAGTTAACTATTTGTACAGAACTGTCCAACAAATGGAACCCCATTTAGTGTTACCTCATTGTGGAATAACTGCTTGCAGAACTCCTCTTCCAAATTTTGCGTCTGCTGATGAATTAATATCCAGCTTATAATGTTTTATGAAGGTGGATATAGATGTCCATGTGGCTGCCTTGCATATCTCCTCTGAGGATGCATTAGCCTTAGAGGCCCAGGATGTGGCCATAGCTCTTGTAGAATGTGCTTTTATCTTAATAGGGGGATTCAGCTTGGCCTCTTTGTATGATATAACAATACACTGCGTAATCCATCTGGCAATAGACTGTTTGGAAACAGCTAATCCCTTTCTTTTCCCCGCAAATTGAATAAACAGATTATCAGTTTTCCTAAATTCCCTAGTCCTCTGCAAGTATATAGAAATACACCTAACCAGGTCCAGGGCATGTAATCTTTTTTCTTTGTCATTACTGGGGTTAGCGCAGAAAGATGGCAGAACAATATCTTGGTTTAAATGGAAATCCGAAATAACCTTTCCTCTAAAGGAGGGTTTAAATCTGAGGACTATCTTATCCTGATGAAAGGATAGATAGGGGGCTTCGCATGATAAAGATTGCAGCTCGCTGACCCGCTTAGCTGAAGTTATTGCCGTTAAGAAGACAGTTTTTAATGATCGAAATTTTATAGATACCTCCTCTAAAGGTTCAAAGAGGGGAAAATCAACTAGTTGATTCAAAACAGTATTTAAATCCCACGCAGGGACTGTTTCCCTGATTCTGGGTCGCAATTTGTCAATAGCTTTTATGAATCTTTTTATTACGTCTTCTTCTGCCCAGTGCTTAACTAGTACTGCCGAAAGAGCTGAGATCTGGACTCTAAGAGATGCTGGGCTCAGTTCCATATCAAAACCGCTTTGCAGAAAATCCAAAATAACTGGAGCAGACACCTGATCCTTTTTTATTTCCTTCTTAATACACCAGGATCTGAACACTTTCCAAATTTTGTCATACATTTTTAGAGTTGACTTTTTTCTGCCTGCTATAATGGTATCTGCTACTTTATTAGAGACCCCCTGGAAACTTAGATTTTGCCGCTCAGTCTCCATGCTGTCAAGTGGAAAAAATTTGGATGAGGATGGAATATTGGTCCCTGATTCAACAGATCCTTTCTGTCTGGAAGACTCCATGGTTTCTGTGTAGACATCCTCATCAGTTCTGAAAACCAGACGCGTCTCGGCCATCTGGGCGCTACTACTATTGCCTCCACTTTTTCTTAATACTTCCCTTTTCAGAGGAATAGGAGGGAAGATGTATACCAGATAGAAATTCCATGAATGACTGAAAGCATCCTGTCCCAATGCTTGGCTTGCTTTCCACCTGGAAAAGAACCTCCTGCA
Source organism: Rhinophrynus dorsalis (assembly GCA_037306005.1). Classification (NCBI taxonomy): domain Eukaryota; kingdom Metazoa; phylum Chordata; class Amphibia; order Anura; family Rhinophrynidae; genus Rhinophrynus; species Rhinophrynus dorsalis. The sequence continues at coordinate 142,430,972 of CM074721.1, forward strand.
CTTATTGTTCTCTGGGCTGGCCATCAGATCCACCTCCGGAATTCCCCACTTTTTGGTTATCTGCAGGAATACCTCCTGGTTGAGTGACTATTCTCCTGGATGAATCTTGTTCCTGCTGCGGTAATCTGCTAGCAAGTTTTGTTTTCCTGCAATGTGAGAGGCGGATATGGCTAACAGATTTCTCTCTGCCCAACAGAAGACTTTTGACATTTCTTTGTTCAGCAACACACTTCTTGTGCCTCCCTGATTCTTTATGTACATTACCGTGGAGATATTGTCTGATTTTACATGAACCGCCTGGTTCCTTAAGTCTTCCTGAAAGGTGATTAGTGCATATCTTACTGCTCTTAGTTCTAAATAAGTTTATGTGCAGACTTCTTTCTGCAACAGACCATTTTCCCTGAATTGTCCTGGTTCTCCACACTGCCCCCCATCCTTGGGGGCTCACATCTGTTGTAATGAACTCCCAATCCAGGTCTTTTAGTGATGTTCCTTTTTGAAGATTCGTTTTCTTTGTCCACCAATTCAGTTCTTTCTTGATATCCTCCGTCAGGTGGATTCTCTGCAAGGGGTTCTGCTGATGTCTGTCCCAGGACCTCAGAAAAAATGACTGTAGATGTCTTGAATGGAACCTTGCCCACGGGACCACTTGTATGGCTGATATCATTGTCCCTAGACACTGCATAAATCGATGTGCGATATGGCTCTTTTTCCTTATGAACTTTATTACCTCTGCTCTTATCCTGTTTATTCTTTCTTCTGACAACGTAATCAGAGCTTTTCGTGTGTCGAACTTCATCCCCAGGAATATTAGACACTGGGTGGGATCTAGATGACTTTTTTCTGTATTTATCAGCCATCCCAGTTTCTTGAGATAACAGATCACAGTCTGCGTGCTGTATTCTGACTCACAATCATCATATCTTCCAGATAAGGTACGACTGCTATTCCTTGCTCCCTTAGTGGCTCTAGAGCAGCTGCCAGAATCTTGGTAAATACTCTTGGGGCTGTGGATAGGCCAAAAGGAAGAGCTCTGAACTGGAAATGATCTTCCCCTATGGCGAATCTGAGAAATTTTCGATCCTCTTTTCTGATTAGGATGTGATGATAGGCGTCTTGTAGGTCTCTCTTTGTAAGAAAGCTCCCTGGAAAGACTGATCTCATTACAGAATTTACTGATTCCATCTTGAATGACTTTTTTTATTAGACAAGAGTTCAGCTTCTTTAGGTCTAAAATGGTCCTGCAGGAACCTGACGGTTTGGGAACTGTAAATAAAATTGAATAGATCCCTTCCAATCTCTGATTCTCTGATACCTGCTGAATCACTCTCTTCTCTAATAGAGCCTCTATTTCTTGTCTGATCATATTCTGCTTCTTGGCATTCCTGGGTACTTTCGATCTCTTGAAGACATGGTCTCTTAGAGTCTGTATGAAGGGCAGCGGATATCCCCGTTCCAGAATTTTCTGAACCCAAACGTCAGGGGACGTCCAATGATGCTGAAAAAAGGTTAATCTTCCTCCTACCTTTTCTGGAAAGGGGACCCGCTGACCCTCATAACTCTTTCTTAAACTGCTGCTTCCTGGAGAAGTCCTTTCTGTACGCTCCTCTAGAAGACTGACCTGATGCATGTCTTTTCTGTTCAAAACCCTTCGACTGGTAACGCCTTGAGTCACGAAAAGAATAATTTTTGCTTCTGTATGCAGAGCCCCTAGGTGATGATCTTCTTTTCTCTTGGGGCAGGAATGCACTTTTTCCACCTGATAATTTCTTAATCAGGTCCTCTAGATGTTCTCCAAATAACATCTGTCCTTTGAAGGGAAGATTAACTAGTTTATTCTTCGAAGAGCTATCTGCTTCCCATGCTCTCAACCAAAGGGCTCTTCTTGAGGCGACTGATAGTGCCGAGGACTTAGCTCCCAGTTTTACCGCATCCAACGAAGCATCCCATATGAAGTTATTAGCTTCCTTAATGGCTGCCACTTCTCTAACTAATTTTGACCTAGATGTACCTGCCTCAATACTTTCTTCCAGACTGGATAGGCAGATACGTATGGATCTGGAAACACAGGCCAGGGCTGTAGCTATTTGAATGCTACTTCCTATAATAGAGAACTGTCTTTTAAGGGCAGATTCTAGTTTTCTTTCCATTGGATCTTTTAAAGAAGATCCGTCTTCTAAAGGGATAGTGGTTGCTTTAGCCAATCTAGAGACGGCCGCATCCACCTTCGGAGGAGTAACCCACTTTTGAATGAACTCATCCTCAAATGGGTACATCCTACTGAACCTTTTAGAAACAGAGGGTCTTTTATCTGTTCTACTCCATTCAGTAGTAACGGTCTCTGAGATGGATTGATGAACCGGAAAGGTAGGGACCTTTTTTATATGCCCAATAAAAGCTGCATCCATGATACCCAAATCCTTCTGCTCATCAACCAATCCCAGTGACTTTCTCACTGAAGACACCAAACTGTCTACTTTTTCTAAGGAAAAAGCCCCAGATTCTTCCACTATCTCTCCTTCCTCTTCCTCTGAAGAGAACTCTGATGGACCCTGGCTATTTCTGTCTTCACTATCCCCCTGTTTAGAAGAAGTACCTTCCCCAGGGTCCTCTGTCCTTTGCCTCTTCCTGGGAACTGCAGCCTCCTGCATGGCTGAAAAAGTCTCCTGCATGGAGGCCTTCATCCAGGAAATAAAATCCTGGAACTGACTAGGCATTTCTTGTATGGCTGCCTTTTTTAAGCATTCCTGGCAAATTTTAGAATTTTCAGACGGTGGAAATTTTTTCTCACAAGCACTACAAGCTTTTAACTTTTGAGATTTATCTTCTTTAGGGGGAGTAGGCTCTACTTTCTCCTTACTAGCAGAGGACTTAGAAGAAGACATTTTAAAACTTACTAACTTTAATAAGAATACTTTTAAAAACTATAGCCCCTACTAAGAAAAAGCACAAGAAAGGGAAAGTCCTACCTTACTCCTGCAGCTGCAGTCTTATCTGGCGTGCGTCTCAGCTGTGACCCGCATCAATTGCTTCCTTCATCTTGCCCTGAACTGATAAAGAGGGCTTGTCTCTTGCTGTGTCCTCCTCTGCTTCCTGAACCTGCTCGTTGCCATCAGGGTAGAACCGCCCGCCACTTCCTGGGCCTCCGGCAGCAGGAAGGAAGGCCGCGGCTGCCTTGCGTTCCATAGATGGAATGCACCAAAGGATTTCCTGTATTCTCTTGGCGCGGTGATGAAGCGCGCCGAATCATCCTTCTTGGAGCGTCTTGCAATGCCGCCATACCTCAGAGTCTCAGAGCCGCCTGACAGTCTTCCTTTCCGATCGCTCCATTCCAGAGGTAGGCCAACCGCACCACAGCTCCTGAGTCCTCCAGCCGGCTAGGACCAAAAAAAACTGGCGGAAGTTGGGGGAACGCAATATTTAAATTTTTGTGGGTGGTCCTACCGGCTGGAGGAAGGAGAAAACTCCCCATAATGTCTAGTGATGGGGAGTACACAGAAGAAAAGGGGAATTATTGCAGATCACTGGAGGATATTGCTACAAGATCCCCTCCTTAGGGATGATCTGGGAGAATTTCCTCTTGTAGCTTTCAGACAAAGTAAAACTATTAGAACATTCATAGCTCCTAGTAGGCCCAAGAATGGTTCCACCAAGATTGGTTTAAAAGAGAACTTTTGCTTAGGAACAACAACTTCTGAACTTGTTGGGAATTATAGATGTAATAGAAATAAATGTAAAAACGTGTCCTTTTATGGTCCATGGAGACAAGGACTTCTGGGATATTGATGGTACGGTTTCCTTTTCAATTGAACAATTTATAAATTGCCACACAAGTTACGTTGTGTATTTGATACGATGTACGACCTACATAAAGAGCCTCACAGCCACAACTCGGGATTTGAGAACAAGAATAGGAGAACACCGGAGAAAAATTATTCACCAAGATTTGGATCATGGGGTGTCCAAACATTTTTCTGAATGTACTTTTGGGGGTATATCAAATTTTTCTGTATTAGGTTTGGAATGGATTAGTCCACAAGTGGATAGATTTCGTAGGCTTTGTAGACAAGAAGCCTACTGAATTCACACTCTTAGAACTTTGGGGGGTAAGGGATTAAACGAGGAAATAGATTTATCTTTCCTTAGGGGTTAAATCAATTTTTTTTTTGTCACCAACAAATAATTTTGTCAAATATATATATATATATATATATATATATATATATATATATATATATATATTAGAGCAAAGCATAAATATTTAACTCATTCACTATCTTATATTGATTCATTTTTAATTTTAATAATTTTTGTATTTATTTCTCCTATATTTTGACTCATATCCCTTGTTGTAACCATTTCTTTGGTTTAAATATCAGGTTTACTGTGAGAATATAGAATTATTAGAATTATTTATTATATATTTAATTCTATATATTTTATTTTATATATTTTACTTTTTAATTGTATTATTGTTTATGGGCTTTTCCCTTTTTGAAAAGATGTGGGTGCTTGGAGTACCATTTGTGCGCGTCGTGTTATTCTTGGTGCCAGATTTTATTAGTGTGATGAGTTATTCTTGCGGGATGTGCATCCATCGTTCCCCCCCCCCCCCCGGTTAGCGCATGTCTGGTAAGCAGATTGTTGCGGTGGAAGGGATGAAGGAGCACCGGATGTGACGTCTTGGGTGTTCCGTTGTGTCTCTCATCGCTCAGTGAGTGTATCGCTGTGATGAGAACGGTTGGGGAATCCTGGAAGTGATGCTTCGGGTGTTCCGTTTGCCTTCTATCACTGTACATGGAAGTTGTCATGCGCACTTGGGGGAGAGGACGGATTCGATCCCATTAATGACGCAAATGGCGTCTAATCAAAGATTATAATGTGGTGAGTTTAAAGTGATTGGTGAGTGAATTTTCTAACCTGTGGTTTATTATTATCTTTTTGTAATTTGATTGGCGAATATGAATATGGATTGTCTAATGAACTAAGGGCTATTCAAGATGTGAGAATATATAATGTGGTCTCATCACCATGTATATCATTTTTGGGCTTCTGAGGAAGTGGTATTGCACCACGAAATGCATTAAGCCAGTGTCAGTCTTGAATCTTTTTAGTTTTATATTTTTTTACCTTTATGGGTTATATTTAACTTTAATCTAATTGTAATATTTTTTGTTTTTATATCTGTTTTTATTTAAATAAAAAAAATGTTTGTGGTTTATCCAGTGTAGAATTTTGGAGTTATTGGGGCCACACTTGATACCCCTTTTATTTTGGCCTTGAGATTGATTAATATACAAAGAAACAGGTTGTGTTGATAGGAAGTGCTGGGTGTGGAGTCGCCTAGAACTTGTTAACACTTCCACATTCTTTATCTTGGAGTGAGACGAGAGTTATACCAAGGCCACTAGACTGGGGTGTGAGCCAGTACAGGTGACTATTCCTGGAGGCTGGAAATAGCCTCAGAAGAATGTGAGTATATTACCAAGAGTTTATATCTGTTTGGTGCTGGTGATGGATCAAGTTCACGGAGTACTACACTTAGAGAGAATCCTCTGCGCCGTTTGTCTTTTGTGTTTTTCAGTTTTCTTCTTGGTGGGAGCCCTGCCCATTTGAAGCGAGCAGCGAGGATTCTATTGTGACGGACTATTTGTTATATATTGTGTTGACATTTTTTATTTATTTTTTCTCTCTCTTTTTTTTTTTTTTCTTTTTTATACATTAGTTCTACATTTGTGGGTGAAGCGCAGCAGAGTTCTATTTGTTTCTTGTTTTCTATCTCCCCTTCCACCCTTCCTCACTCCACATGGCAAAGCTGAGAATGTTTTGTTAGTTCATTAATATTTGGTAAAGGCACAATGCATCCGTTATTTGCTACCACACCTTTCTACCCTCCTGTCTTGATAATTCATCTACAACAGACCAGTGGAATATATACTGACATATAGCATGTAAACTGTGTCCTAAATCCATTTGTAATCAAGGTAATATTAAGGCCCCATGTATCTTGTAGTGGTGGGTTGAAAACAACTATAAAAGGGGACTGATGGAGTTGTGGAAAACCAGGGTCTCCACCCACTCTCTGCAAGTTTATTTTGTTTGAAAGCAGGATAATCTAATCATGAAGGTATTAGATACTTTATTTTTTAAATAGGTGCCGTTAACCCAACACTTTCCTCACAAGAATAATTCAGGGTCAATTTTAAACTTAGATAGGGATGGCAATATGTATTAGCTAGGACTCGCTTGAAATTGAGTACCTTGACGAGGTAATCGAGCTTAAAGCGGATCAAAATAACATTGCCCCGACCAAACACTTGCTAACATTATGATAGGCAAAGGCATACTTTCGTTAGGCTGAATAAGTCTGGCATTATTGAGGGAAAACAACTTATTTGGCAGACACCAGAGGGCAACAGTGCAGACATCTTGGAGAAAAGGTATCTGTGAGTCTGTGCTGTCCGTCCCATTCACCACCAGGATTGGCGAGTGGCTTTTCTTGGTACCTTAAGGCCCAGGAAGGGACTGACTGCACAGGTGCACAGCACTTCTCTTGTAAGATCTGTGCAGCTGATGCCTGCTGAAGAAGTTGTTTTTCCTCAATGATGTCTGACTTATTTAGTGTAGTGAAAGTATGCCTATCACCATATTAGTAAAGGTTTGGGGGAAACGTTATTTCCTCTGTGTCCGATCCACGGCATACTGTGGGCTTTGGCTCCACCTCTCAGCTGGGTAGGACCAATCAATTTCTTTTAAATACTGCTTGCTACCTCTCCTCTGCAGTTATTTTTGGTCCTACCCAGCTGGAGGACAGAGGCTAAGCCTCACTCTCTCTCTACCCTTTGAGCGAATACAAAAGCGCCTTAATGTGTCTGCCTAACCGCGGACACATTTTACATACCGGGTTAACATCGTGGTCCTGCGATCCAGATGCGGGCATTGGAAACTGGCGGCTCACGCGGCAAACGCCACTTCCCCTAAAAGTTACTTCAAACTTGTTAAAATCCCGGCTGGTTAGCGCGCGCATGCGCCCGCTCACAGCTTTACTGAGCAGGAACAGGAAATGATGCACAAGGAGCGTGCCACTGCTGGAACGCACGCGGGGAAACAGACATCCGCCCGGGGCATTGAAAAGATGAGGCTGCTCAACGGAGCTCAGGTATGAGATATTTTTAGATGTTAGAGATTATATAGAGTTGGTTAGAAGATTTGTCTGTCTGCTGGTTTACTATCTATGTGCAGAGAAGTTAGGTTTACAGTCCATTCTGTTATCCTGCTGAAAAAATCATGTCAGCTCCTAAGGAGACGAAGACTGACAAAGTTAAGGCTTCTGACTTATCAAAAGAAGAGAAGTCTGGATCCAAGGATAAAATATGTGCAGGATGTCATAATACACTGCCTGCCTCAGATCCTGCTAAGTTATGTACAGCATGCCTGCAACAAGCGGCTGGAGGGAATGTTCCTGTCCAGTTCCAAGATTTTTTGTCCTGGATGAAGACCTCCATGCAGGAGACCTTCACATCAATGCAGGAGGCAGTACGAAAACGTCCCAGACCATCAGACCCAGAGGAAGGTCCATCAGGGGTCCAAGATGATTACAATGATACCTATATTGATATTGAATCCGCAGCATCCTCAGCAGAAGAAGGAGAATTGGTGGAAGAAGCAGGCAGCTTCAGTATAGACAAAATGGATCATCTGGTGAAATCCATGAGAAAAACACTGGGTTTGTCTGATGTACAAAAAGACCTAAATGTTATGGACGCAGCATTTGTTGGCTACAAGAAAGAGTCTCCTCAGTTACCAGTCCATAACTCAATTCAGGAGATCATTCAAGGTGAATGGAAGCAACCAGAGAAACGAGGAGCCATCTCTAGGAGATTCCACGGTATGTATCCGTTTGCAGAAGATGAAACATCCAACTGGTACACACCACCTAAAGTAGATGCCGCCATAGCACAGACCTCAAGACGCACAACGATTCTCCTTGAGGATGGTACGACACTAAAAGATCCAATGGAAAAGAGGACGGATAGTGTATTAAAGAAACAGTTCGCCACCATAGGCCAAAATCTGAAAACAGCAACGGCCATGGCATCTACCTTCAGAACTCTACGTATATGGCTTACAGAGCTAGAAGAGAAAATAGAATCCTCGATGTCCAGGGCACGCCTTCTCAAAGACCTATCCATTATTAAAGATGCAATCAACTATTCCTGTGATGTCTCAATCGATAACATCCGTCTAGAAGAGCCATGTGGATCAAGGCATGGGAGGCAGATCCATCTTCCAAGAATAAACTGGTCTCTCTTCCTTTTGCCGGATCTAAGTTATTTGGAGATCAACTTGAGGACATAATAAAAAGATCTTCAGGAGGAAAAAGCCAGTTCCTACGCCAGGATAAGAAAATGATAAAGTCACCCGGAAGATCAGGACAATATAGAAGACAATCTTTTCGAGAAGCTCTCAGTTACAAGCCTGGCAGAGGATATGATCAAAGAAGGAGAGGTACCCAAATCTCTCAAAGGCCTGGGAATCGCAGGGATTTCCAGCGACGAGGCCAGTTCTCCTAATGAAGCCAGCCAAACCCCTTCTCCTCCAGTAGGGGGCAGACTGGAGGAATTCCATTTGGCCTGGTCCGTCATCCATCTAGACAAATGGGTATGGGAGATCATTCAGAAGGGGTACTCGCTGGAATTCAAGACTGCCCCCCTGCCTCATCGTTTTCTCACCTCCAAATTGAGACAGAGATCAAAGGCCCAGCAGATGAAACAAGCCTTACAGTCCCTATTGACCAGAGTAAGAGGAGGTCCCTCTACATCAGAGATTTCAGGGCTTCTATTCAATTATTTTTTACACTATAAAGCCTACTGGGGAACTTCGTCTCATTTTGGATTTGAAAGACCTCAACAATTGTCTCCAGTTACACCATTTCAAGATGGAAACTGTCTCGTCCACACTCAAGTTAATACAACCGGAAGAGTATCTGACACGAATAGATCTGCGCAGTGCATATTATGTGCCGATCCACCAACCACATCGCAGGTACCTCAGGTTCCACATATTTGGCAAACACTTCCAATATCGAGTAATGCCATTCGGTCTAGCCTTGGCACCCCGGATCTTCACAAAGATCATGGCCAATGTCATGGCTTTCCTCAGACAACAATATCTTCTGAAGATCATTCCATATCTAGATGACATACTGATAATAGAATCATCACTCCAAAAAGCTCAGTCCAGCACAAAGATATGTGTAGCGCAACTACAAAAATTGGGATGGCTCATAAATTTCAACAAAAGCTCTCTAGTTCCTTCCCAGAATCTGGTATTCTTGGGGGTACAGATCAATACAAACATAAGCCAGGCATTTCTATCATCAGACCGTCAACAACGGATCATCAATCATGTCATTCAGTTTCTTCAGAAAAGACAACAGACAGCGAAAGCCTTCTCCAGACTCCTAGGTCATCTGGCATCAACATATCAGATCATTCCATGGGCAAGGATTCATGCCCGCAGAACTCAACTACATTATCTAACCTATTACAAAAAGCATCCCACAAATTTCCATCAGTTAATTCCAGTCTCAAAACTGACCACACAGGAATTAAGTTGGTGGACCCAACCTACACACCTAGCGAGAGGAAGACCTCTACTAGATCCAGTTTGGCAGATCCTTCATACAGATGCCAGCAAAATAGGATGGGGAGGAATATGGAATAACCGAACTATTCAAGGTACATGGACGCTACAGGAGACAAAGTTACATATCAATGTCCTAGAGCTACTAGCAGTCTGGAACACATTAAGACATTTCAAGCAAGACCTTCAGCAACAACCAGTCCTAATCAGATCGGACAACTCCACAGCAGTCCAGTACATTCTGAACCAAGGGGGTACTCGAGCTTCCAGTTAAACAATCTGGCGCTCAAGATTCTCCTTTGGGCAAAAAACACTCTTCACTCTCTCACAGCGTCCTTTCTATCAGGACAACAAAATGTACAAGCGGACTTTCTAAGTCGAAATCAAGTAGATCCGGGGGAATGGGAACTAAACCCAAAAGTATTCCAACAGGCAGTGGCCAATCTGGGGCTACCAGACATAGACCTAATGGCCACAAACCAGAACAAAAAGTGTGCCAAGTACATGTCCAGGTGGAAGGAGACTTAAGCTCTGGGGCAGGATGCCCTAAAGATTCCATGGCAGTTCAGACTGGCCTACGTGTTTCCTCCTCTACCGCTACTGAACGAGGTAATCAGAAAAATTAGACGAGACAGAGCAGAGGTAATTCTAATTGCGCCAAAGTGGCCAAGAAAGCCATGGTTTCCAGAAGTGCTTCGAATGTCATTCAGACCTCCATTTCAACTACCGATAATCCCAGATCTCCTGCTACAGGGCCCTCTACGACATCCGGAACCAGCATTCTTCCAGCTTTGGGCCTGGAGGCTGAGCGGCAGTCTTTAAAGCTACAAGGCACCTCGGAACCAGTCATTGAGACTATTCTCAAAGGAAGAAAAGCATAGTCTACAAAAATCTACTATAGAGTATGGTCCATATTTTATAAATGGTGCATCTCACATAATCTGGACAGATCAACTATATCACCGACCAAGATTCTGGATTTCCTGCAGGATGGTTTCCAGAAAGGGCTAAAACCAGCATCATTAAAAGTACAACTGTTAGCCTTATCAGCTATATTGGCTACGCCCTTTGCTGATAACCATCTTGTTAGACGTTACTTGACATCCATATAAAAAAATCAAGCCGACCATTAGCGAAACCATTCCTCCTTGGGATTTGAATTTGGCCTTGCAACAGTTGGCATCTCACCAGTATTTTGAGCCCCTTCAGGAGATTTCATTAAAATATCTAACTCTAAAAACTGCATTCCTCATTGCAGTTACGTCAGCCAGGAGAGTCAGCGAACTACAAGCTCTAGTAGCGGTCTCCCCTTTCCTTACATTTCATCACGATACGGTGGTACTACGCCCTAAACCTTCCTTTCGGGCAAAGGTGATTTCCTAGTTTCATCTTAACCAGGAAATAGTTCTGCCTTCAATCTGTCCAAACCCGCAACATGATCTAGAAAAGCGTTTGCACAACTTAGACTTAGTCAGATGTCTGCAAACATATCTACTCAGAACAAAGGAATTCAGAAAATCAGATTCCCTCCTAGTCCACTTTGGAGGAAAATTTAAGGGAACAGCAGCTTCAAAGGCATCTATTGCTAGATGGATACGAGACTGCATTACCTTAGCATATGAAACAGCAGATCAAGAGCCTCCTCAAGGTCAGAAAGCACATTCCACTCGTGCCATGTCCACTTCTTGGGCTCTCAAAGCAGAGGCCTCTCCAGAAGACATATGTAAAGCAGCTACTTGGGCTTCAATCTCTACGTTTATCAAGCACTATAAACTGGACCTACAAGCATCTTCAGACGCCAAATTTGGACAGAAGGTGCTTGAAGCAGCTATCCAGATTTAATACCTAACCTACTGCCCCATCCCTCTCTGGGGTACTGCTCTGGTAAGTCCCACAGTATGCCGTGGATCGGACACAGAGGAAAGGTGAAATTTACTCACCGATATTTGTGTTTCCTCTGTGTCCTTCCACGGCAACCCACCCTAGGGTATTACGGTATTGGTATATGTTTCGCTTCAATGTATTTATCTGCTACTGTATTACAATGCATTCTGGTCTGGCTATCTCAACCTCTCATATCTTTCAGCTTGGTCAACTGTATAACTGCAGAGGAGAGGTAGCAAGCAGTATTTAAAAGAAATTGATTGGCCCTACCCAGCTGAGAGGTGGAGCCAAAGCCCACAGTATGCCGTGGAAGGACACAGAGGAAACACAAATATCGGTGAGTAAATTTCACCTTTTGATGATAGTTCCACTTCAAACATACACTGGTCAAACTATGGAACAAAATCCTAATTTTTTTAAATTTATCAACAAGGGGCTATAAAATAATACTTTATTACCTTTAGACATACCTTATACCTGTTATGCTTACTTTTTCATGTAAAGCAACCTTCTGGAAAAATTTGTGCACACCTGGCTACTGGTACAAAGCAAGTGACCCCTTATTTTATGTGGTAGATAGTCCTCTTTCTAAAATGTGCTTTGTCTGCCTTTTTTCCCCCATTTCTGTAGTTGGGACAACCATTTTAGTACAGGTAAGTAACGTTTGAAAAACAAATAAAATTAGAGCTTGTAGTTGGTGTTGTTTTGTGCTCCTGGTACCCCCTCCAGTAAATAAACTCATATCAATGGGGTGCCATTTTTTCTCGTAAGAGCTAATTATTACATTAGGAAATCACATAGGTTTCAAAGATTCCAGTACGTTTGAACTGGTGCAAATGTAAACAAAAATGCCTGTTTTTATGCCCCTGGTAATTAATTAGGGGTCTGAGCAACCCATGAACTTATGTATACTTTTACCTGGTTGGTATTTTTGTACTTGGGAGATTCAGGGCTTTTTCAGATAACTGAAACTTTCGTATTCAGAATAAATGTTTTTTGATAGCGTATGAATTTAGTAAAATACATATTTTTTTGTATTTCTAACATCATAGCTGGACACACTATGCAAAATGTAGTTCTTGTGAGAGTCATTAAAGGGATAGTAATACCTGAAAATAAGTTTACTTTATATTGTAGCCCTTAAAAATCCATGAAAGATGATATAAGTCTTATCTCCCAAACCTTTATGGTTTGGGAGATATTCCGAAGTAAAGTTTCCCCTGGAGTGATGTCATTGCTCCACCCTTCAGATTTGGAATCCGGTCGCCTGACCAGCGGTGCCTCTCCAGAAGTGCTGAGATCATGATCTTTAAAAAGAAATAATTTCTTAATTGGAATGGTCTACAAAGTGTGCTTTCAAGCCAGGCACACTTTGTACACAGTTCCAATGAAGTAGTTCTTTTCAAAGATCGTGATCTCGGCACTGCTAAAGAGCTGCCGGTTGCTATGTGGTCCGAATTCCAAATCTGTCCACTAGATGGCAGACTTGACTGAAACAGCAAGGAAAAGTGAACTATATTTTACATATGAATATCTCCCAAACCATAAAGGTTATATTATCTTTCATGATTTTTTAAGGGCTACAATATGAAATAAACTTATTTTCAGGTATTACTATCCCTTATATAGTTTTCCATATATAACTAGAAAGATACTACTAAAATCATGCCTAAAGCCTCAGGTACTAAAGAGGTTACCTGTACCTGATCTGATATTTATATTTATTTATATATATATATATATATATATATATATATATATATACACACACTGCAAAAGAGAAAGGCTTTTCCTGTTCAGTAAAACAAGGGTACTCCCTCTGCTGAGAGATGCACATTTACAGTCATTACAGATTAAACTTTCTTTGACATTAACAGCCCCCTCAGGTCAGATCCCAATAAGTTATTCTGCTGCTTTTTATGGAAGAGGAAAGTCACTAACAAACAATTCTCCATAAAAACTGTTGATTCATGCTGTCAGTTTGTAGTTTCAAGAAGTAATCACTCTGAAATTTACTTCCTAACAATTTTAAATGTTATAACATTTGCATAAAACAACTGTTAGTGGGTTTGTTCTACTCAGCAGGAAAAGCCAGATAAAATGTAGGTTTTCATATTATTAAAAAAAAAAAAAAAATTGTTGCAGACATTGAACATTTTCCTATTGGTTGTCCTACTTAATTTCCTGTAATATAAGTACTTCTTGCAAAATTAAGCTTTTTTGTTTTGGTGCTACAGTGTTGCACTTTATGCTAATACTTCCAAAAAGTGACAGTTTAGGCTTTGTGGAACTGCTATGCCCTCTTCATTAGGGATTGCAAAGCCTCTGTAACACTTATCTCCTGTATGTGTTTACCAGATATTCATCAAGAAGTTCCCTCCTTCTGATACGTTATACAGGACACAGTCATATAACACCATAACAATAACATTCTTTAAACAAAAAAAAAAAAAAAAAAAAATTGGTATTAAAAGGCCTTGGGTAATGTACACTAAACACCCCCCCACCAAAAAAAAACAAAACAAAACACAATGATAAACATTGTCAGGCTATCACAGTCTCTCAGCCTGGGTCAGTGTTCGCCTAGTACAATGGTTCTCAAAGCACCCCTCAAGACAACCCTAACACACAGTCTGAACTTTTCAGGGCTCCCCTTTCATTTTAGGTCATTTGTCAAGGGTGTAATGACAGTTACAAATACATAGAGTTATTGTTAGTCCTCACAACTAAAACATACATATTGTGCATAGTAATCTCCTTAAATATACAGATGTAAGTCTACATTAACATTTTTGTCAAAGCCTTATAGATAAGATGGGGCACCATAAGTGGATGTCTGTGGCACACCAAAGTGCCACGGCACCCTGGTCAAGAAGCACTGGCCTATTGTGTCGCGTATCAGGTAAGTTCAAACACACTAAGTACCGACGCAGGGACGGAACCAGAGACCGGAAGTTGAACCACAGGCCTAAGGTCAGAAGTCTGTCAGTCAGATCACAGAAGTGCAGGTAGTCATACAACAAGCCAGTAGTCGGATCACCAGAGAGGTACTGGTAGTCGAAAAACAAGCCAGTACACAGGTCGGATCACTGGAGAGAACTGGTTAGTTGGTAAGCAAAGCTGGAGTCAGGAAGCCAGAAATCAGAAGAATTGATAAACAGACCAGGTCACAACAGGAATCTGAAGAATCACAGATAACAGGTACTAGATGCCGAGTATACAACCATGCAAGGGCAAAAAATAGTGGAAAGGCCCAGGGTTTAAGTAGGCTGCATCAAGGTGTAGATGCTTATCAATCAGTTCTAGAGTAACCTACGAGCAGGATGGGTTGCGACACAGGATTGGTGAAATAAAATCTGCTTCTGATGATTATGTCCCATTAACTCATAAAGGATGATACAGCATCCCTTGCAATTTTCTCAGCATGTCCCAAATATAAACATTTAAAACTAATTATCAAGTGAAATCAATAAAGATGTGAACTAAATTCCCCACATAAACATTTAAAAATGATGAAAATGGAACTGGACTAATATGACATGAGAAGGAACTCACAGAAGGTGAAATAATTTTAAAGGATTAGGTTTCTACCCAACCCAAA
This sequence comes from Rhinophrynus dorsalis, assembly GCA_037306005.1. Lineage (NCBI taxonomy): Eukaryota > Metazoa > Chordata > Amphibia > Anura > Rhinophrynidae > Rhinophrynus > Rhinophrynus dorsalis. Next base: position 142,446,102 of record CM074721.1, read on the forward strand.
CAACATCTTACATAAAGTACTTTAGTTTGCACAAAGGCTGCTAGACTGAGATCTACATTTAACAAAGGATTCCAGTTCTAACACAGTTCGTCTTAGGATTGGGAATACTGTACTAACAGAACATAAACATAGGCTCACTCCTTGTATAAATTGCATTGGACTTAAAGGGACAATAATACTTAGTTTTTTTCTTTATTTTGTAATCATAAAAAAAACATTAAGAATGATATAAGTCTTATCTCTCAAACTTTTATGGTTTCAGAGATATTCACAAGCAAAGTTTCCCCTCCTGCCCCTTTTACCTAGTGTAAACCATCTCTTCTCAGATGTGGAATCTAGTTGTAAGACCAGACAGATAACAGCTGGGGACAATTTTCTTGCCCCCCTTGACAAGCTTTTCAGGTTTTTCCCTTATCTTAATTGAAGATTGTCCCTCTCTGCAGTCTACCTGGGCACATCCCTTCTGATCTGGCTGAACAGTGTTACATCAGCAAAAGGGGTGGGAGGGGGATACTTTATTATTGAATTACTCTTGAACTACAACTCTGACAGAATTGAAATAACACTCTCCAAAGTCCAGATACTATGATGATTAATTAGAGCTGCTTTTATTATGAAACATTACTATCCCTTTAACTGCTACTCTGTTGCCTGATCAAGCAAATCTATTTGATGGTCACAGTGTGAATAACAAATTGTTAAATTAGATACGAAAATGGCCAGACTGGATGGACCCCAGATGGTTGTTTTCTGCTGTCAGAATCGATTTCTATGTAATTGTACTTTCAAATATCCATAAAGTCTGGGAACAAAATGTTAACCCTCTGAATGCAAAAGGGGTAACCAATGAGTTGCCTACCCCTCTGGCATTGAAAGGGTTAAAGTGGAATACTGTTATTTATCCTGAGCTATGAAAAAGACTTGTGCCATTGGGCACCCGAGTACCAAGTAACACTGCATGCCAGGGGGTGCCAAACACATTTTGGAACAATGTGCTGGTTGCACAATACAATGTTCCAAAATGCAACAGACAACTTCTAGCACCTAATGGGTTAAGAAGCTTTCTATTGCAAGAGAGGCAAAGGGGATGCATATTTCATTGTGATTAGAGCTCCCATTCCACACAGAACACTAAAATATAAAGTAATATTTTGCATTGCACAAGGTCAACACCATTAAATCGTGGCTTTGAGCCTTAGGTAAATGTGACTTGTGTCAAGTAAAAGAACTGCATCCAGTGACTAGCCCTTTATGTGTCAGGAGTGTGAACAAACTGAACAGTCACACAAGGAAAAGGCTTAATCAACTGTGCAAATGGTGCAGGGACAAGGTACCAGAAGGTACTTTGACAAGGGGTGACAGACACAGGACAGATTCTGGAGCCCACAATACATTCCACACAAACTGTGAAGAGCTCCACTATACAAAATATTCTATGATACGAACATCTTCCAAGCAACATTAAAATATTGCATGTCATCTAAAGGTTATTTTTCTGAATTTGGTTAACGCCAATCATTAAAGATGGAAGACTCCAGTAAAAATGCAACATGGTAGACTAATCTGTAAATCCACATGTATATTTAATTTATTCTTTTAATGACTCATGGGACTGCCCCAATGGCTTGTATTTTATAAACTATTTGGGGATACACACACACTACTGTGCAAAAGTCTTATGCAGATATGAAAAAATGCTGTAAAGTAAGAATGCTTTCAAAAATAGACATGTTAATTGTTTATATATCAATTAACAAAATGCACAGTGAGCAAACAGAAGAAAAATGTTAATGACATTTTGGTGTGACCACCTTTTGCTTTCAAAATAGCATCAATCCTTCTAGGTACACTTGTGAAAAGTCAGGGATTTTGTACGTATATAGTCAGGAGCAGGGCTCAAAATTTCCACTTGCCACTAGCCAATGGCAAGTGAAAATTTAGCCCTTGCGAGTAGAAATTCAGCCCTGGTGGGTATGCTATGGCTTGCAGTGGCGAGTAACTTTTCAGGTCTGGCTAGTAGCAAAGGAGTTAAAATTATAAGCCCTGGTCAGGAGTATGATTAAACAATATCAGTTGGATACTAATGATCATCAATTTTATATGTATGTTTTGGGACACCTCAATTTTTGCTACTTTTGGTTATTACCATATAACTTGACAAAAACATTAGAAAAACATGTCAACATTGGGTATTTCAAAAATCAAGACAAATATTATAATCTATTTAGCAGGTTTTTTTTAGCTTTTGTATATGTGTAAGAATTTTAGTGACAAAGTTATTAAAAAAAAAAAAAAAAGTGCATTCGTTAAATTTGTTTTATCATATTTTATAAATTGTTTTACAGGAAATTTGATGAAAATAACAGTGTCTTTAGAAAGCCCATTTTATGGCAAGAAAAACAGTATATAATATATTTTTAATGTACCCACATATATTATATACTGTTTTTCTTGCTTTCTAAACATACTATTATTTTCATCAAATTTCCTGTAAAACAATTTATAAAGTACTAGTGTAAAAGCCAGTGTAATGTTAACCCTTTGAGTGCCAGATGGGTACAGAATGCATGCAGGGTTAACCCTTTGAGTGCAAGAGGGGTATGCAACATAATGCTTTGCAAAGCGTTGCGTACCCCTCTGCCACTCAAAGGGTTAAGAGGCCACTACCTCACTGCTCCACAAGATGCAGTCTTGCGTCGCCTCTCTCACGCAATGCAATCATGCGCAGTAGCATGACTGCCCAAATGCTGGCAGTCTCTACTGTGCATGACTGCATCGTGACAAACATCCTAGCGAATTATTATGTAGGCAGATGATGAAACAAATGCTTTTTTTTTTTTTTTTTTTTTTTTTTTAACTTTGGCAATAAAAATCTTTTACACATCTATAAACGCTAAAAAAAAAAAAAAACCCTGCTAAATAGATTATATTTGTCTTGATTTTAGAAATACCCAGTGTTGACATGTTTTTCTAATGCTTTTGTCAAATGTGCAGGCTCTATAGGAATGGTGTCCTACCCAGGGTGCAATCTCTTTTGGACCACTACTGCCTTTCACAGAGAGGAAATATCCTAAAGCATATCATATTGGTCCTGCCCTTACAGCGGTCCAACCACGAAATGCCAGGCAATTCCCCTCTAACGAGTGAAGCAGCCAACCCCAGACGTACGTTTCGGCCTTGTTGGGCCACGTCAGTGAGGTGTAGCTGATCTCTCTAAGCACTGTGAGCAAGGGGTCCAGTGCTGGATTCCCCTATTACCCTTGGGGTGACTAATCCCAAGGGTAATTTGCATATGTATATCAAAAGTCAGAGATGCTTTTGATATACATTTGTCAAGTTATATGGCAATAACTAAAAGTAGCAAAAATGTAGGTGTTCTCAAACTTTTGACTGCTAGTGTACAATCATTAACTTAAACAGAAACATCTATGGGAGGAGGAATAAAACTGGGTGAGGAACAGCCAAACTCAGCTAACAAGGTGAGGTTGCTGAAGACAGTTTATTGCCAAAAGCCATACGCCATGGCAAGACTGAGCACAGTAACAAGACACAACGTAGTTATATTGCAAGGTCTTTCCCAGGCAGAAATTTCAAGCCAGACAGGGGTTTCAGGCTGTGCTGTGCAAGCTCTTTTGAAGAGGCACAAAGAAACTGGCAGTGTTGAGGACCATAGATGCAATGGTCAGTCAAGGAAACTTAGTGCAGCAGATGTATGACACATCATGCTTACTTCCCTTCACAATCGGAAGATGTCCAGCAGTGCCATCAGCTCAGAACTGGCAGAAAACAGTGGGACCTTGGTACACCCATCTACTGTCCCGAGAAGTCTGGTCAGAAGTGGTCTTCGTGGAAGACCTGAGACCAAAAAGCCATATCTCTAAAGTGGAAATGATGCCAAGCGACTCAATTATGCACAAAAACACAGGAACTTGAGTGCAGAAAAATGGCAGCAGGTGCTCTGGACTGATGAGTCAAAAATGTAAATATTTGGCTGTAGCAGAAGGCAGACTGTACACCGAAAGCTGGAGAGCGGTACAAGAATGAGTGTCTGCAGGCAACACTGAAGCATGGTGGAGGTTCCTTGCAAGTTTGGATGGCGAGTGGTGGGAGCTATTGGATCTTTAAACTCAAAAACCTTAAACCCTATGGGCATGAATGAAGAGTTAGACCTGTGGTGTCTATAACATTAACATAAGTGCCCCAACGATCCAACAGTATTTCAGCTAAACATCAATAACACTTGTCCATTACCTACTCAGTAAACAAATAATCCAAATCAACTCAAATTAGTTCTTAGATTTTACAATTGAAAACCATTTGGGTTCTGGTAAATTATATGACCCAGAGGAAGATACCGAGAAAATGAAGAAACCACTCCCTAATAATCATAATGATTATCCTTATGGCATCCTGACAGTGAAAATTTGACATTTAAGGATCTTGGAAACAAATTCTAACTAGGGTTTTGGATCCTTGTATATACAAGAATACCTTTAGTACACAGATGATTCTCAGGCAATTTAATAAATTCAGAATAAAGAGATATATATACATACATCTCAAGCACAGCATCGTGACTTCGGGATCTGCATTTCTCTCAGGTACATGTACCACTAAAATACATACCAAAAAAAAAAAAAAAAAAAAAAAAAAAAAAAAATTATATATATATATATATATATATATATATATATATATATATATATATATATATATATATATATATATATATTAATGAAGACAAACAGAGAAAATCAAGGATACATTATGTGTTTAAAAATCTAACAAAATCTTAACACTCATTTAAAGGCATAACCGGACCAGAACTGGGAAACTCTACAATCCTGATATGGTGATGAATAAAGAACTAATAAGAACAATAATAGACTGGACTATTGTGGAGCAACCATGATAACGGAGGAAGAACCCAACCGGTACTACACTACTCAGTTGAACAGCTCTACAATAGTCTATTGAAGAAATACATCAACGAAGGGAACTGCATCCTCTTAGCTGCCTAGGTCTCCATGACATTGCAAAGCAATGCAGACTGCACAAAATATGTTGAGATTCTACTATCTCTGTCAGAACACCAATAAGAACTTTTACATTGATTGTGATTTGTTGACCAATTGTTTTAAACTCTTGCGCTACCCTCAAGCTCTTATTCAATCTCAACTTTAGGAAGGGAACCAGTTCCCTAAAACGCATTGAATAGAGATTTATTTATTCAAAAGAATTTAGTGGACTTGCTTGGACTAACTGCTGGCACCTCCAAAGCACAGCAGATTGCAAGAAATCAAGATACTATTACCTCGGCTGGAGACAGAGAGCCAGGGGATCACAGGAGAGACCAGACAAATCCTGCTCCATCACCAGTGACATCTTCCTACGGGCCCACATGCAAGAACACTCTAATACACGAGTCATTCATAATCATATGTATCTTGTTGTTGGAGGGCAGATAAGCATCTGACACGCCTAGACATAAGCCATTTATTAGGCATAACGCTTTACAGTGTAACTCAATCCGGTGATTACCCCATGAATAGGTCCCATAGCTTTTATCCTATAAAGGTCCACTATCAAGTACGGAAGCTTTTCTTCTATTATGTAGTATTATTATATATTTACATAGTGAATAAAAGTTTATGCATTCCTTTATACTACTTTTAAATATTTTTAATCAAGTATTTTTCTTTGTTCAATAAATCAATTATTACTGTGTACCACTCATTTGCTTACGAATTATTCAATATTGAATAAATACACTTAGGGCCATATGTTCAAAGAAGTAGCGAAATAGCTTTTGTCGTTTGTAATGACTTTTCAATGTACAGGGTCGTTGGAATCATTAATATTTTCAGAGTGTGTCGGTTGTGCTCAAAAATATGTCGTTTGTCCTGACTGAAATAGTAGTATGGAACAACAAAAAAAGTCTTAAAGCGTTAGTAATGTCCAACAAAAGGTTTTTTTGCATATAGAAGAGCTTAAAAAGCTGAGCTATATGCAAAAAACCTCTCTCTCAAACCGCTATGGTTTAAGAGATACAGACGTTTAAAGTTCGCTGTCTCCTGACAGCAGGAGATTCGCGTCGGTCGACACGGAGGCGCTTGAGAAGTGCCGTGATCTCGTTACTTACAAGGAATCCCTTCATTGAAATGGTCTAAAACGTGTGCCTGGATTGCAAGCACACATTTTAGACCATTCCAATGAAGGGATTCCTTGTAAGTAACGAGATTGCGGCACTTCTCAAGCGCCTCCGTGACGACCGACATGAATCTCCTGCTGACAGCTTTACAGCTGTCAGTAGGAGACAGCAAACTTTAAACGCCTGTATCTCTTAAACCATAGCAGTTTGAGAGATATGGATTTTTGCATTTAGCTCAGCTTTTTAAGCTCTTCTAAATGCAAAAAAACTTTGTTGGCCATTACTAACACTTTAACGACAAAAATGTCTTTAAAAATGTCTTAACTAAAGACAAAAATTCTCACATTCACAACAAATTCCCTCTACTTTTTTCTTAACGTACAAATTTTGTCTTTTGTAAGACTTTTTTTGTCGTTAGTTACGACAAATTTTCTTTTCCTCTATATGACACTGGAGAATAATTTAGCCACGCCCTATCCCCGCCCCTCTGCCTATCAATTCTGGAGTTGTGTCGTACACAACAGACATCACTCGTTTTTTGTCATATATTCTATGTAAAATATGTCGTCCATGTGTTCAATTACTTATTTTTGTCTTTCATACAACAATTTTTTGTCGTTATCCCTTTGAACATACGGCCTTTAGAGGGTCTCTGTGCGCTGTCTTCTATGCAGATACGTATACATCATGCAACACCATCAGGGAGGCATCTGATTAGCCTCAATTTTATTCTGCAGCATGACAACGACCTCAAATCTACAGCCAAAGTCATTAAGAAATATTGTCAGCATAAAGAAGAACAAGGAATCCTGGAAGTGATGGTATGTCCCCCACAGAGCCCTGATCTCAACATCATAGAGTCTGTCTGGGATTACAAGAAGAGAGAGAGAAGCAACTGAGGCTGCCTAAATCCACAGAAATATGGTTAGCTCTCCAAGATGTTTGGGACAACCTACCTGCCAAGTTCCTTAAACTATGTGCAAGTGTACCTAGTAGAATTTATGTGGTTTTGAAGACAAAAAGGTGGTCACACCAAATATCGATTTCACTTACTATGCATTCTGTTAATTAATAAAAATAAACAATTCATGTCTATTTTTGAAAGCATTCTTACTTTACAGCATTTTTCCCCACACAGTACTGTGTGTATATATAGATATTTTTAGAGATACATGTTCTCTTTTCCCTCTTCCTCATTATCTAAGCATCCGAGAGAGACTTATTTTGCTGTTTCCACTCACATCTTAGCACAACACATTGCGTCCTATGAACAAACGTGGAGTGATGCAATTCTGAGGCCAACCAATGGCACAAATAAAATATAAATTAATTTAATGGAGATTTTAACCCCTTTTAGCCCCTTGAATGGTAAAGAGTGTTTTGGTGCATTGCTGTGCAATAAAGGCCACTGTAGCATAAAGGTTTTACATCAATGACAATCTGGGTAATTGTTGTTTGTACCCTTTGGTGCAGTTGGTATGTTCCAGAATTCCACTCCACTTTTATACATCGGGCCTTATGGATAAAGTAAAAAGTGCAATTCTAGAGCAAACCAACTGCAACACAGGGACAAATAAAAATTCCCGGATTTAATTTTTTTTTTTTTTTTTAAATCAGGTTTTTAACCACTTGTTTTGTTGAGAGATCTCCAACATATTGCTTTGCAATGCACTGGGGACCTTTCATTTAAAGATCGTAATGTCAAAAAATAAAGCTATAGAAGATTGTTCAATTACATTTTTATAATGCATATTAACTTTTAAAAATAGAGTTAAAAGATACTTTCCATTACGTCATGCAGAAGAACCCGAGATCTGAAATCCAGTCAATTGACTGGACGAATTGCAAGAAGAAACAATATTGTGTGTCTCAATATAAGGAAAACCCTGCCCCCCCCCCCCCGCCTTGACGTGGATTGAAAGGGACGGGAGGGGGAACTTTTAACACTATTTTCAAGAAGAAAATTAAGGTAAGGAGATTTTAAAAGATACTGGGCTGGATTCTATTGCAGGTGCTAATTTTTAGCACTGCTTTTATCGCCATAGACTTCAATAGGAAAATGTTTGATAAAATGGGTGTTAACATTTCTCTCCTGCAATAGAATACAGCCCGCTATGCATAATATAAAAATGAAACTAAACAACTTCATATACATTTTTTTTAACATTACTACCTCTTTAAAGTGGTTAAAAAAGGCAATTTAAAATCAATGGAAATGTTCATTGTTCCTCATGGCACATTTGGGGGTGTCTCAGAACTGTACCAGTTTTGCTTTCTGCATAAGGCCCATAGGGTCTTAAAAAGGGGATGTATCACCTCTATATAAAACAGTCTAAATATTTAGGTCAGGGCTTATAATTTTAAGTCCTTTGATACTAGCCAGACCTGAAAAATGACTCGCCACTGCAAGCCAAAACATACCCACCAGGGCTGAATTTCTACTCACCATTGGCTAGTGGTGAGTGGAAATTTTGAGCCCTGATTTAGGTTATATATCGAATATCACTAAAAATGTCATAATTTATTTTCTTAAACTTTATTTGGTGTAAATTGAAGTTATAAAGTATAGGCTGCAGCTACTTCCGCATAGACTGGGGTTACCTGCTCTGTAATTACAGTTTGTCGCTCTGCCTCTGTTCTCCTCACTCTATCCAGCCTCCTCTCTGTAAGCTGGATCAGTATCATTGGCAGAGATCGATATCTAGCCAATGAGACCACTCCAGCTTACAGAGGGAAAGCCTCCTTCATCGGAGGAGGTTGGATAGTGTGAGGGGAGAAGAGGCAGAGCGACGGACTGCGGTTACAGAGCAGGTAACCATAGTCTATGTGGAAGTAGCTGCAGACTAGACTTTATAACTTCAATTTACACCAAATAAAGCTTAAAAAAAATTATGACACTTTTAGTGATATTCAATATATAACCTATCTAGACTAAGTTATACAGAGGTGATAAATACCCTTTAATATAAAAAAAAAACCTAACAATCCTGGGTCTAATCACCTTCACCACAGGTGGCAAACAGAACTTCCTTCAACAACTCCACTTATTCAAATTAAGCTTTTAATCCCTTGAATACTAGAGAAGTTGCCAATGCATTAGAGACCTATGTAGCGTTCACAGAGCTAAAATCTACATTTAAATTCATGGGATGCTTTATTTGCCCCAAAGTATAGCTGTTCTGTCCCAGAATGGCTTCAGTTTGCTTTTATACATAAGACCTATAGATTTACAAACAAACCCAGTGTGAATGAAGATAATACTCCCAAAACTTTTCTTACATATTACCCCATTGATGCAAGGTTTCAGATTATATATCCTATGTAACAATATTCAAGTAGCCTTTATTATCATATAAGCTATATCCACTCTGTTACTGGTTAATAAATTCCAAAATTCAAATAAACAATGCATAAGAATATTTACAGAGTTATCGAGAAAAAATTGCCACCAGTTTCCACATGGCACTAAGCAAGGAATAGACTGTCCAAGCATAGCAACTTGGCGGGAGCCTGGTCATTTGAAGTCATGCTGTATTCCACTCCAGATTATACATATATGTGGTTTCTAATGAAGTCTAGAGTAAATTGGGAGATAAACCAGGGACATTTGGCAATGGTATCCAGCTCTTTGTTTTCTCAAGGTCATCTCGAAACAAATGTAGTAAACTCGACAAGATGGAGACAGAGATTTTCTTTGTCAATTTCCTATTTTGCAAAGAACCAGATCATCTGTTAATTCAATTGCTTATGCAGCCATGGTACATTTTAAAATCAATCCGAAATACCAACTGCAATGATTGGCTAAGCACAGCAATTTATCAAAATAAACTATGGAGATTACATGTACTATTTGTTACATAAAGTTTTACATGTAAAACAGGTTTCTTTTCAATTTTACTTGTTCACTGAAAATAAACATCACTGTTTCATATCTTAAAGTGGACCTGTCACCACAACTTTAGATATACAGAGTCAAAATCTGCCTATATGTTGTACAAGCCATTTTTGAATTTAAAAAAAAAAAAAAAAAAATGTATTGGAGAGATTGGCCTGTGTGTTGGTGGCACAGTGTGAAGCTTTCTGAAAATTCACAGCACAATACACAGCACACTCAAGGCCAACCTTATCACTGGATGTGCTTTAATAAATGTTACCAGTGTGTGGGGGCTCGGCCTGATTTATTTATATAGCACTGCTTGGTAATATTGGCACAGTGTAAATATTTACAATGAGCTGCTAAAAAGAATATGAAAAATAAGTACGGTACACAAATGACATTTGCAAAGATTATAAGAACTACAACTGAAACAGTGAAAATGGTACAATATTATACAGGTTTGATTCAGCATGCTAGCCAGGTGTGATGGACACCCTTCTAAGCTACTGCATTATGACATTTTGGATCTCGCGTATAAAGACAAGTGGAGCAATTTTGAGGCAAACCAACTGCACCAACGGGAATAAATAAAAACACCAGTTGCTAGAAATGTATCCAAACCATACATATTGGCATATGTTTAAAACCAGATGCACAGTAAGAAACAAATAAAACAATTAATTTAATTGAAGGCTTTTAACACACTGAATGCTAGAAAGGTCTCCAAAGCAGTGCTGCGGCACACTGGAGACAACACTTGCATTTAAGATGTTAAAACCCAATGTATTTAATGGTAGGTTTTATAACCTCCTTACAATAACGATTGTTTGCCCCAGAATTGCTTTACTTTCGCCTATAAACATTTTCCAGTTTTATACATGTTGAAGTATTTTTATTTTGCCCAATATATTTAAAGAGAGGCCTTTGAAATATGCAAAAAGGCAAACTTGGAACAATTCTGGGCTATATACTGTATTTATACTATGAATCAATTACATACATCCCCATTATTTTAAAGTACCTACACTATGAATCAAATACGTCTCCATTATTTTAAACTCCTTGAATTTGTTTTGCAATGCACAACTCTCTAGGATAAAATGATGTTAAATTGGTCCTGTCACCTTGACAGAATTTAATTTAACCCTTTGAGTGCCCGTGGTTAATCCAACGGATTCGTTGGATACCTCTTTGGCATTCACAGAGTTTAAAGAAATTAAAAACGGCTTATATGTGTTTATGTCGTTCCAATGATTGTCTTTTGGAGACGGGAAGGATTTTTTTACCCATTGGGATACAATTGGAAAAGGTTACAACATTTTTTCTTTATGCCTTCCTGTGGATCGCAAACAAATAATGGTGATATGCCAAAGGCTGAATTTGATAGATGGGTGTCTTTATTCAAACTGTAATGACTTGTTATTGGGAGCACAGTATGGCAGTCATTCGCTTATCAACTATGTCAATGTTCCCATCAACATCTGGCTTAAAAGAACAGTAAACCTTTATTTTCACTTTACATATTTTATTATTTATTTTTTCATGCCCCAGCCTGAGAGATTTCTGATTTTTTTTCACAAATTATTCTGTGTGGAGCTGTGAAAGTAGCCGGGGTGCAACAATGTAAAAAAACAGAGAAACAAAGTATTAAAATCCAAATCTACAGCATACAGATGCATTTCCTATATTATCTGTCAAACACCCTAGAGCCAGAAATTCAATGACCTCACTGTCAAGAAAACACAAATAGAAAAAAAGTCAAGGTGAAATGAATAAAAAGAACAGCATAATATGTTAAATCAAACTACCTCTTAAAAATATTTCAAGTCAGAATAAATATTAACCCTTCCTTTAACCCGGTGCAAAGAATTAGCATAAAGTACTATACCATGTTATCATAAGTTAATATATTAAGTATTTTACATAAAAATAGCTGGGACAATATATAGGCCGATTTTAATTATATCTAAAACAAACTAGTCTAAGGGCGACAAGTACACTTTTCGAACCAGAATTGTTCCTCTTTTTAATACATTTACCAGTGTTTTTGAAACACATATTTACCTCCTGTGTCCTTTTCTTGGGCTTTTTCTTTAAGGCTTCTTTAAACGTAGGCTCCATTAATATAGACATGGCAAATATTTTGTTGTTTTAAATCCACTCCAAGAAATGTTTCGTCCTTCAAACATGCATTCTCAACAAATCCACGGAACAAGAAGCACAAGGTCAGAAATCAGATTTCTTATCAAGTCAATCTGTAGGTTTACTTGCTCTGGGGATAGCAAATGGCAGCAAACACAAAAAAGAAGAATGCAGGCTGTTTTGGGGAACACACATTCTTGAGAGCTACGGCGTGCTTATTTCTCCCCTCCGCACAATAAAGAACCATCGAACTACAAAAGTTATAAGCAGGGCATGAACAAGTTAAGTATCGCGAGTCAGAAGACAGTCTGCACCAAAAACAACACAACTGCGCCAAAATGTTTCAGCTGAGCCTAGCATTATCTATAGGGACCAAGATACGGTCACAAGTTCCATGATGACTTTACGTTTAAAAGCGAACTGCAAAAGTTCAGTATACTTCCTAAGGGGTCAAAGTGCTGGCATTGAACATCAATGACGTATTACTGTGAGCAAGTGTGGAGCATAATATAGCAGCTAGTCACCCAGATGACCCCCATTTCACAGCGCTCTCCCCATCGGAGGGATCAAATCAACAAGTAAGTAAACGTAGAGGAAGAAGGCTATATCGTTGTAACAATGAATGGCTGCAATACAAAATACAGGATATAAGTTATGACTTCATTCTGTAACATAAAATCTGAGTTTTGAAGTAATTGCGGGAGGGTACTATGAAGCGTGTATCTCTCAATTGTCCCAGCTCAGCCACCGCCACTTTTTCCACCACTGTACCTTGGCGCGTTCGCGTTAGTAAGGGGCTAGCGCGCGTACACAGCAAGCCATGACTCGCCGTCTCTGAGGTATGACTTGCGCATGCGTCGATACTCGCCTACAGGAGGGCATTGTTGAATGAAACGTGCATTATAGAAATCAGCAATACCTAACACTCCAGCTGTTAGTGGACTGCTACTCTGGTGGCGGCCTAAAGCTGATGTGTCGTGTTTTTCGAAAACAGCTACAAAAGACAATTTATCTTGTTCTTGTTGCGTTCTCTTTAATTTAAATCCAAATCTCTGTAGGCGTCCAAGACATTACACTGGTAAATATTAGGATATATATATATATATTTTTTTTTTTTTGTTATTGTGCTGTAGACTGCACAAAGACAAATAAACAACATCCAAGGTATGTCATGCAAAGAATATTTTTACTTAACGCTAGTTTTTATGGTTTATTACATTTTATAAAATATATTTTTTTTCTATGTGACTAGGATTTTCAAACAGTTTATTCAAAAACACTGGAGTGGAGATGCAATGGTGGTGTGTGGGCAATACATCACCTTGGCTATGGAGACGCACACATTGCCATATGCACTAAAATTTAGGTGTGGAAGGGGGATAATTTCCTCATTAGCATTCATTGTTGTTGAACTGCTAGCAATTTGTAAGGGATGTCCCTTACACATCTCCAGCAATTTGACAACCCGAAAGTATGAGCGGATCTTCCCTGCTCCAGCATGTGCCTGCTGGCAGAGCAGAGAAGATTTGATCAGACTTCAGCACTACAAACAGCATGAATCCCTAACCCTTTCAGTACCTTAGGGATGTGAATTGCATGCACCAAGGGTAAAAATGGTGCTTTAAAGGGATACTTGAAAATAAGTTTATTTTATATTGTAGCCCTTAAGAAAACATGAAAAATGATATGTCTTATCTCCCAAACCTTTATGGTTTGGGAGATATTTAGAAGTAAAGTTTCCCCTGGAGTGATGTCATTGCTTCACCCTTCAGATTTGGAATCCGTCCTGGGACGGCTGTGCCTCTCCAGAAGTGCTGAGATCACATCTTTAAAAATAATTTCTTAATTGGAATGGTCTACAAAGTGTGCTTTCAAGCCAGGCACACTTTGTAGATAGTTCCAGTTAAGTAGTTCTTTTTAAAGATCGTGATCTTTCAAAGATAAAAATGCACAAGAGTCATGGAATGTATTTAAAATGCTCTTGGGCAAATATACACGTCAATATATACCATTGGGGAATAAGCACAAGAGAAGTAAAGCAAAACCAATGTGGATTAATAATGTGGTTAGCAGGGAAATGAGAAATAAAAAGCAGGCTTTTAAGGTGTTTAAGTCAAATGGGTCAGATGCATCATTTAAAAAATATAAAGAATGTAATAAAATCTGCAAACAAGGAATTAAGCTAGCTAAAATAGAAAATGAGCGAAACATTGCAAATGAGAGCAAGAAAAACCCTAAACAATTCTACAAGTATATTAGCAACAAAAAAGTTAAGGTTGATATTGGTCCTCTTAGGACTGAAACAGGTGAATTGATTAGTGAGGATAAAGCTATGGCTGACACCCTAAATACGTTCTTTGCTTCAGTATATACAAAGGAAGCAGAAATGACAAGCTGTGGGCAAACAGACAAAACCATGGAATTTCCTCCAATATCTACATGGCTTGCTGAGGACAAGGTCCAAAAGAGACTGGAAAGGGTTATAGTGAATAAAGCGCCTGGACCGGACGGTATACACCCAAGGGTACTTAAGGAACTTAGTTCAGTAATAGCAAAACCATTATACTTAATATTTATTGATTCGCTTTCATCAGGCATAGTGCCCTGTGATTGGAGGAAAGCTGATGTAGTTCCATTGTTTAAAAAGGGAGCAAGATCCAAACCAGGAAATTATAGACCTGTGAGTTTGACTTCCATAGTGGGTAAGATACTAGAAGGGTTATTAACTGACAGTATTCAGAACTATGTGAAGACAAACAATATCATCAGTAGGAATCAGCATGGTTTCATGAAGAACAGATCATGTCAGACTAATTTACTTGCATTTTGTGAAAGAGTGAGTAGTAATTTGGACAGGGGAATTGCTGTTGATGTAGTATACTTGGATTTTGCAAAAGCCTTTGACACAGTGCCTCACAACAGGTTACTGCATAAATTAAAAGGCTTTGGTTTGGGTGGTGTTATCTGTACATGGATTGAGAACTGGTTAAATGATAGATGGCAGAGAGTTGTTGTAAATGGAACTTTTTCAAATTGGTCTAGGGTTATAAGTGGGGTGCCGTAGGGTTCAGTCCTGGGCCCAATGCTTTTTAATTTGTTTATTAATGATCTAGAAGTGGGAATTGAAAGTAGCATCTCAACCTTTGCTGATGACACTAAGCTATGTAAGGAAATACATACAGAGCTCAATGTTTTTTCCCTACAGAAGGATTTAGATAAACTGAATAAGTGAATGGGCAGAAAAGTGGCAGATGTCATTTAATGTAGATAAATGTAAGGTTATGCATTTGGGTTGTAGAAACAAACTTGCTACATATACTCTAAATGGGAAACAACTTGGGAAATCCTCATTAGAGAAAGATTTAGGTGTGCTGATAGACAATAGTCTTCACAGCAGTGTGCAGAGTCACTCAACTGCTGCAAGAGCAAATGGAGTACTAGCCTGCATAAAAAGAGGTGTAGAAGCAAGGGATGCTAATATTATCCTACCTCTGTATAAATCCTTGGTTAGGCCTCATCTAGAATATGGAGTACAATTTTGGGCGCCTGTTCTAAAAAAAGACATTACTGAATTGGAAAAGGTGCAGAGACATGCAACAAAACTGATAAAGGGATTGGAGGATCTGAGTTACAAAGAGAGACTAGCCAAACTGGGTTTGTTTACATTAGAAAAGAGACGTCTAAGGGGTGATATGATTACCATTTACAAATACATTCAAGGTCAATACAAAGAACTATCCAATGAATTATTTATGCAAAGAGCTGAGCTAAGAACAAGAGGTCATCCATTAAGACTTGAGGAAAGGCGCTTTCGACTAAAACACAGGCAGGGATTCTTTACAGTAAGGGCGGTAAGGCTATGGAATTCTTTGCCTCGGGATGTTGTGCTTGCAGATAATGTAACAGCATTCAAAAAAGCAATGGATGCCTATCTAGCACAGAACAATATTGACAGTTATGACAGATGGCTTCAAAGCAAATAGGATATTGAGCCGGGGAACTATTTGACACACACACACACACCTACACTGGAAATTGCTCCAGAGGGCTTTTTTGTTGCCTTCCTCTGGATCAACAGGGGTGTTATTGGCATGGGCTGAACTTGATGGACGCATGTCTTTTTTCAGCCTTATCTACTATGTAACTATGTATCTCGGCACTGCTAAAGAGCTGCCGGTTGCTCTGTGGACCGAATTCCAAATCTGTCCACTAGATGGCAGACTTGGCTGAAACAGCCATGAAAAGAGAATTTTACTATATTTTACAAGTGAATATCTTCCAAACCATAAAGGTTTGGGAGATAAGACTTATATCATTTTTCATGTTTTTTTAAGGGCTACAATATAAAATACAATTATTTTCAAGTATTACTATCCCTTTAAAGGGATAGTAATGTTTCATAATAAAAGCAGTTCTAATTAATCTTCATAGTATTTGGGCCTTGGAGAGTGTTATTTAAGTTCTGTCAGAGTTGTAGTTCAATAGCGTACTGATTAGTAATTAACGATTTATGTCATAAATAAAGCAAAATAATGTTAATGCTTTGGAGGGTTCACTAGGGGCAGTGTGTAGGCCATGTGCTTCTACATCATAGGCCAGCCTACTCTAGGGAAGTTACCGCCCATAAAACATTCCACTGGGAATAAAAAAGCAGAGGGGAAGGGGGCGTGGCCGGACTGTGGTGATGGCGGTCGCATAACTCCCGAGCTCCGTGACCCATAGCTACTAAACGCATACCTCTGCTGTTTCGCTTGTTTGCTGGGACCTTATACCCTACTACCTGTGGTATTAAGGTGTTATGACTAACCGGAAGAAAAAATCTGCCAATATTGGTTCGTATTTTCACTCTCAGCCGCCTACGATGCGTGGCAGCTTTGCCTCTCCCTCTCTAGCTGTTCAGACTACACACATGGCGGGAGCTGGAAAAGACAATAACCCTCCGGATGCTTCCCTGGCTATTACACAGCAGGATCTACGGCTCTTACCGACCAAGGCCGATATGGAAAGTTTAATTTCCTCACTTAGGGATTCTATCCGGCGTGATATCTCGGATCTTAAAATGGATCTACAACATGTGGGCACTAAAGTTAAAGATCTGGAAGTGTCCCAGGCCGCAATTCGGACAACTCAAACTGATATCCAGCGTATCCTTTCCATACAAGACGAGACTATTGAATCCCTGCGTAATCAGTTGGATGATCTAGAAAATAGGGGACACCGCTCCAATATACGACTCAAAGGCTTACCTGAGGCGATTCCGAATTCGGATTTGGTTTCAACGCTACAAAATATTTTTGGCACCCTGCTGGAAACGTCTGATTTGGAAGGGGTTAAGATTGAACGGGCCCACAGAGCCATGCGTCCTAGAACGCAAAAGGCGGACCGTCCACAAGATGTTATCTGCTGTCTATATCATTTTACTCAAAAAAACTTGATCATGCAGAAAGCTAGGAACCTTCCCCACGTTTCGTTTGAGGGTAGTCAAGTATCTCTTTACAATGATCTTTCTGTCCGCACTTTGCAGCTCAGACACCAGTTTAAGCCGTTGGCAGATGAATTACGCCTGAAAAATATTCCTTACCGCTGGGGTTTCCCCTTCTCCATGATTGTGTCTGTGGAGGGTCGACAACATGTCCTCCGCTGAATGGAGGAGATACAAGATTTTTGTAAGATCATTCACATTACTCTTCCAGTGGCTTCTGATCCGGTGGTGGCTGGCGGCTCCCAGATGTCCCGCAGCGCTCTCTTACCGTCTGCTCCGGAATGGCGAGGCTCTCATGCTACTCTCAAGAGACTGTCCTCGGGCAGTGGAGATGTTGCTTCAAGTCATTGAGTATCTGCATCCTAGGACTATTATTTCGATGGACTTTACCGTTCCTGCTCATAGACTGCTTAGTTATACACTTACCATCATTGTCACCAAGTGTTTGGATTCCGGACTTTTCACAGTTAGTGAGTTATGGTCATGTTATTTTTGAGGGGCTAGGCCTTGCTTATACTGATTTTGTATGTATAATATGGTTAATACATTTAATATGTTATTATGCAACATACAGTGGTGTGGAGTGTGACATGGTGCGTCGCTGCTTTTCTAAGGTCTGCGGCTTACCATGTTTTATTCCCTTACACTTACCACGGTGGAGGGCACCATGCTGCTGCTCAGCTGTCTCTCCATTCCTTTTTTTTTCTCCCTCCCCTTCCCTTTTGTGGTTGCCTACCCTTGTCTCAGTCCCGTTGTGTCTCACTCCTCCTCCTCCCCATTTCACTACCTACTGCTGTTGTGTGTTAGATTTCCCTGATTCCTTAATCCACCCCCTCCTTTTGGGTTCGTCTGTCCTTACCTTGTCTTTCGTATCTTGTGTCCCCTTAACTCCCTCCCTTCTTTCCCTATGTGGTTGTGCAGCGGTAGACACTATTTTCTGGGGGTATGATTTCGATGAGATGCGATCCCTCGGCCAGTTGGAGCATACCGGTCACTAATAGCTTTTTATTTCTATTCTTGTAGGGGCTACAGGAGCATGGGGATTCGGGCTTCTCCTCCCTTGGTGGGGGGGGGTTTCCTGTCTCTCTCTCTCCGTGCTCCTCTTAAGTTTTGGCTTTCGGTTTATCTCTGAGCTCCTTCTGGCTGACTGGATCTTAGTGCTCCTTTGGGGATTTACCTCCACCTTTAATGTCTTTATATGTAGGGTGAGGTGGGGACTGGTTCTCTGTAGGCTAAGATCTTTATTAAAGGTTTGATTCCGTTATCAATGGTTGCCATTATGTCGTGTGATTGTCTCGGGTCTAATGATTATATGTTTATCCTATTTGCCCCCTACCTCACCTCTTCCCCCTGTCCTTTTTATCCCCTGACCCTGTGTGACTATGACTTTGGTCCTCTGGATGAGATACTCCTGAGCTGTTAGGCCAAGTAGCAAGGGGCTCCTTACTGCTCACGAGGTTCCTTTCAGAAATGCTGCGGGACCCAGGTGTCTCCCTCTATCCTCCAGTTGGTATCCCCTGTTCATTGTTCTTCTCCCTTCTGTTGGGAGTTGTCCCTGGCCTTTATTCTTTCACTCTATATTTTGGGTCCGGAACTTTGTCCCGTATATAGTTCAGTTCGGTTCTTATTCCTTTTGATATCCCCCCTGGTTGTTGTGGTCATTGACCCTTGTTGGTCTTTCCACGACAGCTCTCTCATTTTACCTAGTTAGAGCCTCTGCTCATAAGCAGGTGTTGCTCTCTCCATTTCTTTAAGTGTTTTTCTCTCTCCTTGCTTATCCTTTATCTTACCTGTATCTACCTTCCCTCCCCACACTCCCTTCCCCGATCCCAGAGGGCACACGCATTTGATTCATTGCTATTTAGTTGTCATCGGGGCACTACATGATGTCTTACTCTTTGACTGCTCTCTCTCTCAATGTCAAGGGGCTCAATTCTCCATTCAAAAGATCCTTTTTGTTTAGGGATTTATCCATATTTGGGAGCAGGGTGTGTTTCGTACAGGAAACTCACTTTGCATTTGACAAGGCTCCCTCTTGCAGCGGTGGGCAATATCCGTTGTCCTATTATAGCAACACTCCTACTAAGAAAGCTGGAGTTGCAATTTTTTTGCATCGCTCTTTAGCCTTCGAATGTGAGGATGTTTTTAGAGACACTCAGGGACGGTATGTTTATGTGAAGGGGAGACTGGGGTCTCTTCGTCTTACATTTGCCAACGTGTATGCTCCCAATACCGGTCAGTTGACCTTTCTTCGTTCTGCTCTTCAAGACCTAAGCGCTTTTGGGGAAGGGATGATACTTTTTTGGTGGAGATCTTAATTTAGCTCTACACCCTTCCATGGATTGTTCCACTGGTAGTTCTAGTCATTCACTTTCCTATCATGCGAAGGCCCAACAATTGTTTCTTGATCATTCCCTCTTTGATGTATGGAGCATTCTACACCCATCTTCTCGCTCATACTCTTTTTTTTTTCTTCTCCTCATTCCTCCTATTCTAGAATTGACCTTCTTTTCTTATCCCAGAGTCATTTGCATTTCGCCACTGCTGCTTCCATCTACCCGGCTACTTGGTCTGACCATGGACCTGTTATGCTGGAAATGGTCTTGCCTCTTCAGCTAGAGTCCTCGAGGTGTTGGAGAATGGACACTTCTGTGCTGGATGACCCAATCTCGTTTGCTGCTCTCACTAAGGGAGTACAGGAGTATCTAGATAATAACAAGGACTCAGTTTCCTCCCCTACTACGTTTTGGGAACCTTTTAAGTGTGTGACGCTGGGTGTCTGCATACAGCTAACTGCGAGATGTAAACGGCAGGCTAAATTGGAACTCTCGACGTTCTTGAATGACCTTTGCTCGTCAGAACTGGCCCATCAGACCGGTGGTGGACAAGAAGCTGCAGATGGGGTTCGGGTTAGCCGGGAAAGGGTTTGTTCTTTTTTGACTTCCCAGGTCAATAAATCTGACACTTGGTCAAGACGGTATTACTATGAGCAAGCCAATAAGAGCGGCAGGTGGCTATCTCGTATATATCAGGGTCCTAACTCTTCTAAGCCCATTCATTCTATTCGTCAGGCAGGGGGTGAGCTTGTACGTGACTTACCTGCTATTTCTTCCGCCTTCCAGGAATATTATACTTCACTTTACAACCTCTTTCCAGGCCAGTCTTCTACTCCCTCGTTGGCCCAGTTGGATTATGTATCTGCTGCCTCCATTCCGAAGATTTCTCCCCTACAAGCTTCTATTTTAGAGAATGATATCCGTCAACGGGAAGTTGAGACTGCTATCAAACAAATGTTGCTTGGGAAGGCTCCGGGTCCAGGTGGCTTCCCGCTTCTTTTTTATCGTCGTTTTTTGCATTTGGTTTCTCCACACCTTACAGCTTCATTCAATGAACTTCCATTATCTATTTCCTCTCACCCCAGCGTTGCAGAAGCATACATCTCACTTATAGCGAAACCGGGAAAAGATATCTCCTTATGTTCTAGTTACAGACCTATTGCTCTTCTCAACATGGATTTAAGGATTTATGCAAAGGTGCTTGCAAATTGGTTGTGTCCCTTGCTGGCTGATGTTATCCATTTGGACCAGGCGGGATTTGTACCGGGTCGAGAAACGAGGGATAATTCTGTTAAATGACTCCATCTAATCCATCAGGCAAACACTGTTGGCGACTCTGCTCTTCTTCTCTCGGTTGATGCAGAAAAAGCTTTTGACAGGGTAAACTGGGGCTTTCTGGTAGCGTCATTGCAAGCTTTTGGTCTAGGGCACCGGTTTATCTCTAAAATAATGGCTTTATATGCAAATCCCACCGCACGAGTCCAGGTTAATGGTTTTCTGTCAGACTCTTTTGCTCTACACAATGGCACGAGACAGGGGTGCCCCCTCTCGCCTCTTCTCTTCATCATGGTTATGGAATCTATGGCTGCCCGAATCAGAGCTAACCCTTTGGTGTCTGGTATAGGTGCAGGTGATATTGAGCACAAGATATCATTGTTTGCGGATGACGTCATATTTACCTTGTCAAACCCGGAGGTTTCTCTCCCGGCGGTTCTTCAAGAACTGTCTTTGTTCGGAGAGGTAAGCTATTTTAAAATGAATCTTACTAAATCTGAGGTCCTGAATATTAACTTTTCTCCTCTTCAGGTTGCAAGTCTTAAACGAGTATCCCCTCTTAAATGGACGACGAGATCTTTGACCTATTTGGGAGTTATCAGACAATGAAGAGGGTATGTTGTCTTTGGTCTTAACTATGTCCCCTTGGCTAGATCTATTGCGAAAGAACTACGGGCGAGCTCTTCTTTGAAGTTGTCTTGTACTGGTAGGGTTAACCTGCTTAAGTCTGTGTTTTTACCTAAGGTTCTATATGTTTTCCAGACTCTTCCTATTTTCCTCTCCCAGTCATATCTAAAATCATTGCAACATCTCTTTACTTCGTTTATTTGGGGTGGTAAGCCCCCTCGTCTTAGGTTCTCACATATTTCTCAGGGACGTGATCGAGGTGGTTTGGGAGCTCCTGATCTTCTCCGGTACCATAAAGCAGTTCTTCTAAGTGCTATCCCTCATTGGTTCCACTCAGTTTCCCTTAAGGGCTGGGTGGCTATCCAGAGGGCTCTTTGCTCCCCCTTCTTACTCTCCTCACTCTCATGGTTAAGTCAGGGAACTCTCCCTTCACACATCTCTTCGCATCCCCTGATATCACCAATTTTGAGATGCTGGTCTAAAGTAGCTCCTCGACTATCCAGTATTCCTTCCCATCTTTTATCGATTCTTCAAAATCCTGAATTTCCTCCGGGGTTGCAAACTTCTGCTTTCTTGGGATGGGGATCTGGTGGTGGTCTTGTGGTTGCTGACTTTTTGACCAGAGGTACTGTGGCTACTTTTGAACGTTTAGCTGAGTTATGGGATCTTCATTCCAATGAGTACTGGAAATATTTGCAGGTTCATCATTTCCTCACTACACATGCAAAGAGGACTGATATGCTTCGATCTCTCATGCCCTTTGAGACACTCTGTTTGAACCCCTTGGTGAGCCCTCCCTCAGGTTTAGCGCGCCTTCATCGGCCAGTATCAAAGATTTATGGGTGGTTAGCGGCGGACAACACACATTACCATTATTATCATTCTGCCTGGGAGTCCGACTTGCAGATCTCCATTCCACCTCAGATGTGGGAACTGGCTTTTCGGAAGTCCCTTTCCTCGTCCCGTAATATTACTGCTATGGAAACCAACTATAAATTGGTCACATGTTGGTATAGATTACCTTCTCACATACATCGTTTTTATCCTGTTATCTCCTCTGCCTGCTGGCGATGTGGTCAGGATGAAGGCACCTTAGCCCATATCTGGTGGAAATGCCCACTCATAACTGGTTTCTGGAGATCCATCACTTCGATAATCTCCTTAGTTCTATCCTTCCCTATTCCTTTGGATCCAGCTCTGTTGCTTTTCTCAGTTGGATTGCATCGATTTGGCTCCTCTAAATCTCAGAGACTTCTTGTTTCAATGTTGCTCACTGCTGCAAGGATGTGTATACCGCTTTGTTGGAAAGCGTCCTCCCCACCTTCGGTGGAGATGTGGAGGACAAAAGTCAATACTATCTGCCTTTATGAGAGACTGACTTACCTTTTATCTGGCGGTGCAGTATCCTTTACTGAGATCTGGTCCCCCTGGCTTGACTATCGGGATTAGTCGGTATGCCCACATTACATTTTCATTCTCGTAGATTTACCCATATCAGCGTGTGTCCTCTGTCCCCCCCCTCCCCCCACTCCTTCCTATCCTTTCCTCCTCTATCCTTCTCCTACTCCTCTGTTCTTCTCTTTTTCTGTGCTTTTTCACTTTCGTATTTCTAGTTCTATTTCCTTTTCTGTTTTATGATGATTTTCTGAATGTGTTTTTTCCCTTTTGCTTCCTTCTTTTCTTTGCTCATATCATTCTTTAGCATTCTCTGATGGCTAGGATAATTTATTCTTGAAGTAATGTATATCATATTGGCATTTACCGATAAACCGTAGATGACAGGGTCTGTCACACATTGCCTGGAATGCCATTGTATTGCTCTGACATTTTGTTGAGCTGTTTGCAACATTAATCTACTTGTTTGTTAGATCATATGTGGTATATTGTTTGGCCTCTGCGTAGGCCTGCTCTCTTGTTTCCAATGCATGTACTGTCTGTACTTATCCCTATTACCAATAAAAATGTTATAAAAAAAAAAAATCTCTAATAAAGTGCATATGAACTTAGGAATTAAAAAAAAAGGGGGGGGGAAGGGGGATTCAGGACTTCCTCTGGACTGTACTGCAGATGTTGACCATCAGCTCTCCCTCTCTCCTTAGCCCCAACCAAGGGACATTTGTAAGTTATATGCTGCAGTTTGTTCATTGTTTGTTTGTTTTTGTCATTGTTACTCGTATCATAATGTATAGCCTGTTACTTGCTATATTTTATAATATTAAATTTACATATAATATTACAATGTTTTGTGTATTTTCTATCCACATATTCGACCATAATACTAAGAAATGTAACAAATATTAATGGTGTAACTTATTACTTAATTATTCTACATTAATTGACAGATTAATGTTCATAATTAAGATTCGGCTTCTACAAATGGCGACGAGGATGGGATTATGCTTGAATATTGGGGAAAATACAAATATTATGCATTTCAATAAATTGTCTGTCTGTAGAAATGAATAAATTGATAATGATTTGGTTTTACTGGAATGAAAGCAGATGGCCTAAAGGGTTAGAAAGAGGGATTATATTTGGTTTCTAAGGTATCTCTTGCTGTGGAAAATAGTTATGAATTATTGTGTTAATTTTGGTGTTTTAAGCAATCTTTGGTAAAAAAAGAACTATTTTACTTTTTGCCTCTGACCATGTGTGGGATTCATTCTCCATTGACCACATTGTGTGGGTATGTAGTGTTGAGATCTAGTTTCATTGTTTGCCTCCATTTGCATATGAAAATACTTTTAACTGTTCCTTGTTGCCCAGGTGAACTAATTTAAACTGGTTTGGTATGTAAGGATGTTTAATTGTGTTAGTTCAAAGGATACTAGGACTAAACTGATTAGATTAGTAGCTAAACTGTTGTTTTTTCCTAAAAATGTGTTATTAAGAAAAGGAAAGTTTAGTAAAGTAGATATTAGTATGTGTATAAATATATATGATTATGACTCAAGAAGGAAAGACCACCCTTTAACAGTTCTGTGTACAACCTAGCTAGAACAGTGAATCACATGATTGGGGGATGGTGATGTAAGAGACCATCCTTTTCAGCTACAGCTGGGGGAAAACTCCTTGTGTACACTTTGTGGGGGTGGGTTGTTTTCTCTGTATGAGATAATAAACCTGCATAGTTAAACTAATCATTTTGTGGAGTATGTTTTTCAGTCTTAATATCCAGGATTGAGGAATCAGAGTGCATGCAGGAATTGGTAACAGATGAAAAGAAAAATGGTAAAATAATTCCTTTTGTCCTATTTGGTTTTGGTAGAATATTTTAGCCAGTGAGCATTTTTAACAAAGGAAGTGATAATAGTTGAAGCCATTTAAAACTTATTGTATACTCTCCCCCCTAAAAATGAGCATGTCCAGAAAAAGGCAGAGAGATAGGAGGAAACCATAGGTGTTTAGCAGTTCAGATATTTTTGAATTGCAGACATATTGGCATACCTGGGAACTTTCAGTTGAGGGCTACCCAGAGGGTAGTCCTCTGTTCAGCAGGGGGTAACAAAAACGACGCTTATCGTGTCAAAAAGGGGCGGGGCTTAACTTGAGTGTTGGGGGGATTTAACCCTTTGAGTGCCAGAGGGTTAAATGTGTCACACAGAAGGCTGGGGACGGAGGCACAATGGGAGAAAAAGCAGATGTGGCAGAGTTTCAATAGAAACTCTCCACATCCGGAGGAATCTGCCTTTGCCCCGGAGACCCGGTAAAGCTCTGTCAGAACCGGAGTCTCCGGGGCAAATCCGGAGAGTTCCCAGGTATGCATATTGGCCTATAGCCTTTTATTGAGTGAAAGTCCAGAAAGATGTAGAGAGGTAGGATGAGACCATAGCTCTTGGGTTCAAAAATTTTGAATATCCAAGATATTGGCCTACAGCGTTTAAACTGTGGATATGGGGAGGGCAAAAGATAGGAGATGACCCCATTAGTCCCTGAGAAGGGTAGTGGCTATAGCCTTTAACCCCATGATGATGACACATTTGTGATTTAAGGGGGCAGTCACCCCCATGATGAAGACATTTGTGGTTTCGCGGGGTGGGTAAGTAGATGAAACCATTAGTCCCTGAGAAGGGTAGTGGCTACAGCCTTAAGCCTGAGGGGTGGAGAGGTATTAGGTATGTTTTAGGTTGGCCATCTTTGTTTGTGTGCTCATGCTAAGTCTGACTCAAAAAGTAGAAAGCAGCTAAAAAAAACTGATTGGTTTAAGAATTAAAGGGATAGTAATACTTCGTTTTAACTTTATTTTATTTTATAGGCATTAAAAAAACATGAAGAATGATATAAGTCTTATCTCTGAAACCTTTATGGTTTAAGAGATATTCACAAACAAAGTATCCCCCCCTGTTCAACCAGATCAGAAGGGAGATGCCCAGGTAGACTGCAGAGAGGGACAATCTTCAATTAAGATAAGGGAAAAAGCTGAAAAACTTGTCAAGGGGGGAAGGGCTTTCATTGTTTTCATACAAAGAAAATTGTCCCCTTCTGTTATCTGTACTGTCATACAACCAGACTCACATTTGAGAAGAGATGGCTTACACTAGGAAAAAGGGGCGGGGAGGGGAACTTTGCTTGTGAATATCTCATAAACCATAAAGGTTTGAGAGATAAGACTTATATCATTCTTCATGTTTTTTTAATGCCTACAAAATAAAATAAAGTTAAAACGAAGTATTACTATCCCTTTAAGAAAGCGGCCTTGTTAAACAAGCAGTTTATTAAATGGAAGATTGCAGGAATATATCCATATACATACTTGCTGGTGTTATAGGATAACAGAAATTAATTAACTAAAAGCAGATTTAGGTTTTATAATTGCCTGTGCAGTGTACAAATTAGTGGTTGCTATATATAACTGGGAAAAGTAATTGTGATCCGTTTTATTTCCTTTTAGATATAGCAGAAGTCAGATGTGAAAATCGGAACACAGATGCAATACAAGATGAAGATTCACATTTAATATTTATATGCATAAGGGATTACTATATATGATCAGCTATTTAATGTGTCATGTATTATTGTGTCTCTTATTATTCACATGTCTGAACTATGAACTTGTGCATACTTTTCTATTATAAGTAATTGACAAGTTCACAATACTTCTAAGTTGGCATAACCAAAGTTATTTAGAAAGTGGATGGGTGAGGGGTTTTATCTTGTTTTGTCTGGTTGTGTTTATCCTTTCTTGGTTTAAGTTCAGATCTAAGGAGGAGGGATTGCACTGTATACCCCTGTCATTGCAAGGTATTGGGAATTCAGAGTTGTCAATTTAT
Source organism: Rhinophrynus dorsalis (assembly GCA_037306005.1). NCBI lineage: Eukaryota > Metazoa > Chordata > Amphibia > Anura > Rhinophrynidae > Rhinophrynus > Rhinophrynus dorsalis. The sequence continues at coordinate 142,473,262 of CM074721.1, forward strand.
AGTCAAGAGGGATAAGAGAAAGTAAACATTTTTAGTTAAACTGCAAGTTTGAATTGTAAGGGTAGTGAATTCTGCCTGATTTTATTTTTGGTTGTTCAGTTTAATCTGTGGAGCAGAGAAGTGGTATTGTGTTTATCTGTGAATCAGGAGTGTGGTGGATGTGAAAGAGAGAGTTCACAGGAGATGTGTAGGCATTTACCTACCTTCATAGGGTGAAATATAGTTAAGACAACAACCAAATAGTTACTTGTGGTGATTGGCACAAACTCATCTGCCTTTTATGTTTGTGTTCGTCATTGCCTGTGTTTTCATTCAAGAACTCCTGAGCCAGAAGAAGAAGCAGCTCTGGACACTAAGCTCAACTGTTGCTGTGAGAAGAAATACTGCAGCTGAGAGTGATGAGAGTAGGTAAAATAAAGCAGCAAGAGCAGGAACCAGGAACCTGTGTTATATCAAGGTGGTAAATGGAATAAAGAAAAAAAACTAAGTGACCACAAAACACGCAAAAGCCCCTGCACACATGAACTGTTATTTTACAATATCCTACGTCTCCGCTCAAATTATTTCTTTCATCTCTATCTCCATTCTTCAATTTCTATGGAAAAAAAAAAAACTGTCCAAGAAGAGGGTATCCAGTTTCCAGGACTAATGTCAGACACACAGACCAGCCATAAGCTACAGGAATCCAGCTCCAGTGGCTGTTCTGCCGTGTCATGATTTACAGGTGTTATGGGGTTGTTGTGTCTAATACTATATTAAGCTCCACCTCATATCCTCACACGAATACAATATCATTGGTATTGTTTTATGACATAAGTCAAAGGGTGGATTGTACTGATTAGTAATTAATGATTTATGTCATAAATAAAGCATAATAATGTTAATGCTTTGGAGGGTTCACTAGGGCAGTGTGTAGGCCATGTGCTTCGGCATCATAGGCCAGCCTACTCTAGGGAAGTTACCTCCCATAAAACATTCCACTGGGAATAAAAAAGCAGAGGGAAGGGGGATTCAGGACTTCCTCTGGACTGTACTGAAGATGTAGACCATCAGCTCTCTCTCTCCTTAGCCCCAGCCAAAGGCTGGGGACATTTGTAAGTTATATGTTGCAGTTTGTTCATTGTTTGTTTTTGTCATTGTTACTGGTATCATAATGTATAGCCTGTTACTTGCTATATTTTATAATATTAAATTTACATATAATATTACAATGTCTTGTGTATTTTCTATCCACATATTCGACCATAATACTAAGAAATGTAACAAATATTAATGGTGTAACTTATTACTTAATTCTACATTAATTGACAGATTAATGTTCATAATTAAGATTCGGCTACTACAAATAGTAATTGAATGATAAAGTGTCCCCTTCCTGCCCCTTTTACTGATGTAATACTGCTCAGTTTAGCGCAGCAGGGAGTGTCCAGGTAGATTGCAGAGAGGGACAATCTTCAATTAAGATAAGGGAAAAAGCTGAAAAACCTGTCAAGGGGGGTAGGGTTTTCATTGTTCTCACAGTAAGAATTTTAACCCTTGATGTGAGCTGTCTGGTCTATGGACTGGATTCCACATCAGAGGAGTGGGAGCTTACACTAGGTAAAAGGGGCGGGAGGGGGAAAACTTTATAATTCAATTACTCTTGAACTATAACGCTCACAGTAATGAAATAACACTCTCTATGGCTCAAATACAATGAAGATTAATTGGGGCTGCTGTTTTTGTGAAACATTACTATCACTTTAACTTCTCCAGGATCAGAAGGGTGTGCAGCGCCCACTGCCATCAGCCCACCTCAGCAGACACTCTCTGGTGAAGTGAGAGGATACCAGCTTGGCAAAGCATCCAGTCTCATCTGCATAGCTTCTGTTAAGAAAATTTTGGGTCCATGACAACATTCCTGAGACTTTGATTTGCAATCTAAAGGTATCTATAGCATCTACGCAATAAGCCTTATGTATTATATTTGGGCAATAATCTCGATAATGTATACACAATTTGTGGTGACTAGAACATCTACTTTTACATCACTAATTTTAAAATTAGATTAATCCCTTGAGGACCAGAGTGCTGCACACCCCTCTGGCCCTCAAGGGGTTAAAGCACACCTTTATGTACCACAACTTTTTTTTTTACTCCTATTCAGTGCCACAAGGGTATGAAATGCACGTTCCTATGGCACTAGAAGAGTTAAGTGAGGGCAGCTGCTGTCTCTGCTCTCCAGAGGAGAGACAGCAAACTGTCCTGTGGCTCAACAGAGAGCTACAGGAAGATCCCAACATCGCCATCCTCAGGTTCAGTGTTGGGACTGTGAACAATGACAGGAAAGGCTGCTATCAGAGCTTAATGCATGATGCTATATTCAACATTAAAGGGATAGTAATACTTTATTATTACTATCCCCCATATTGTACATATTTGTAAAATAATGTAATAGCCCCCAGGTTCATCTCTCAAACCTTTATGGTCTGAGAGATAACCGAAGGCAAAGTTCCCCCCTCCTTCCCCCTTCCCTGAAGTCAGCATTGTGCTGACTGCAGGGATATCCGGTCTGACTTTAATCATGCAGCTCGGCAGCAGAGCGGCAATCGCGTTAGTGACAAAGAATTATTTCACTGAAATGGTCTTCTACATGTGCTTGCAAACCAAGCACATGTAGAAGACTGTTTCAGTGAAATAATTCACTGAAACAGTGAACAGTGCAGAGCCGCAAGCCTGTCGTACAGCAGACGTCCCCTGCAGTCAGCACAACGCTGACTTCAGGGAATGGGGGAGGGAGGGGGAAACTTTGCCTTAGGTTATCTCTCAAACCACAAAGATTTGAGAGATGAACCTGGGAGCTATTACATTATTTTACAAATATGTACAATATGGGGGATAGTAGTAATAAAGTATTACTATCCATTTAACATATAAAACAACCACATAACTATGACAATGGCTCATTAAACTGTGTTTCCATATGTAAATGAACCATTGTCAATGTAGTGAGTGCAAAATCATAAAACTTCCAAAGGCATGGCAGATTCATGGTCATTGTGACAGGTTCACAGAAATATGATGAAGACATCTTAGTTCATGTTGTCAATATACCATCACAGCAAATATGCCACCATATCACCATCCTGGCCCTCTCTCTTTAGTGCATCACCTCCCTGGTGTTGTAGGAAACAATATGAAATTGCAAATGTGAAACTGAAGAATGCCCTTTCCCCTTCATTTGTGTATGTATATATAATATAATTATAATATAATATATTTATATAGTGTATGTACATACCTGACAGATGTCCCAGATTTCTATAGATAGTCTCTGGTTTTGGCTCCTTGGATCCCATTGTTCCTGTTTTTGTCCCTGATTTTTTTATATTGAATTTCAACATCATGTTTCATGTGCTTGTCATGAAGAGGTTGATATGATTTGTTTCCTTTGTGTATATGTGTCTTGCATTTTGTACAGGATATTGAAAATTGGCTTCAGCCTCTGGCTCTTAGTGGTAGTGGCTTCTGCCTTCCTCCAGCTCCACATCTGGTTCCTTCTGTGCATGTGTGCTTGGGCTGCTAAAGCAACACTCACACTTTTACCTGGTCCTGGATAAATAAAATGGGTGCTGGGTGAGGGGTAGTGGCAGTGCCTGGTTGGCTGTTGTTGGATGTTTCCTCTTAATGGGTCCTGTGACTACTGAGTTAGTAAGGTGACCAAATACCCCTTTAAATCATTGAAGTTTATGAAACTATCATTCTTCTGGACTACATAGTAATCAGTGGAATCCTGAGTCTCTGTGGGGTGGGTTGTCTTCTCAGTGCTTCAGGGCTTGTTCTGTAAATTCTGGCAGATGGGCACGCACCTCCTATGCAATTCTCCCTCCTTCCTCATGACTCTGACCCGGCATGTGACTGCCTGGCTTCACGTGAAACAATTGCTAACAGTCATTGGTACCCTAACCAGCCTCTGACCCCTCAGCTTAACTGGTGGCTGGGGTAGGGCCATTTGACTCTCCATGTTCTTTATACAAAGCCTAGCATCCGGCCAATCGGGATATAGGCAACCCATCAAGCCCACTATTCCTCAGATAGTCTACCAAGTCACACAACCATAGCATGGTCTACTACAGGCAGGTTCAGCATGAGATACCATTGGGCCCAGCCAGGACAATTGGAACTGGCAGAGCCCCCTCTATTTTTTCAAGGCCTTGAACTACTGACTCAACCTCACCCCGACTAATGTTATAATTGCAGGGTAATACATTCATTGTGCAGCATGATGCACATTAAAGGGATAGTAATACTTAAATATTACTAATCCCTATAGTAAAGCCCTACTAAAAAAAAACGTATTGCCCCCAGTGTCATCTCTCAAACCTTTATGGTTTGAGAGATGAACGCTTCTAAAGTTGCCCTCTCCCTCCCCCTTCCCCGTAGTCAGCATTCTAGCTGACTGCAGGGAAGAGAGTCGTACAACTTTCAGGCGGCTCTCCAGCACAGCCTGATCGCGTTACTAAAAAAGAAATCTTTCACTGAAATGGTCTTCTACGTTTGCTTAGTTTGCAAGCACACGTAAAAGACCGTTTTAGTGAAAGTTTTTTTTTTTAGTTAACGCGATCGCGGCTCTGCTGCAGAGCTGCCTGATCTATGACTGGATTTCCCTTCAGTCAGCTACAAAGCTGACTTCGGGGAAGGGGGTGAGAGAGCAACTTTAGAAGCGTTCATCTCTCAAACCATAAAAGTTTGAGAGATGACACTGGGGGCAATACGTTTTTTTTTTTTTAGTAGGGCTTTACTATAGGGATTAGTAATACTTAAGTATTACTATCCCTTTAATGTGTGAAACGGGCAGCTTTTTCTCTTACATTATTACTGTGGGTAAAAGGTGGTACTTTGATAGCCATACAAAAAGCACACTGGTAGAGTAATAATGATATCTTTATTGGCTGAGTGGTTCTTGGATGCAAGATTTCAAGATAATAGGTCTCTTCTTCAGGCATAATAAGAATGAAGGCTGATTACACAATACATGACTGGTAAAACAATAAAGCAAATTATTTAACCCCTAGAGTGCCAGGTGGGTACAATGTACGAGTGGACACAGCTGTACCTGCTGTGCCACGCTCGTACATTTGACAGCTAAAATTCAGTCACTGCTTAAGCCGGTATAACCGGCTGGCAGTGGCCACATTTCAGCTGAAATGCAGCCTGGCACTATTGGGAGGACATGAGGATCACTCCTCATGTCCTCCCATCCTCATGTCCTCCCAGGTATTGATCTCCCAGCCGATCGAGCTGGGAGATCAATATCGCCAAGGGAGAAGCTCTGAGAAACAGAGCTTCTCCCTCTTCCGCTCTCCTACCCGAACTTCCGGGTAGGAGTGGGCGGGACCAGGGGAAGCCTCCCAACGTCATCGGTGACATGATCACCGATGACGTTAGGGAAGTTTTCCTTACCCGATTCACTCCTACCGGTGGTAGGAGTGAAAAGCAGGAGAGCTTTTGCTATCCTGCAGTCGCCATATTGATCTCCCAGCCGATCGGCTGGGAGATCAATAACTCGGGGGACACCAGGAGGGGTCCTGATGTCCCCCACGAGGTCTGAAATAAATAAAAAAAAATATATATATATATATATATCTATATGCATAAGTAACCCTGTGAGTGCCGCAGGGGTCCCCAGCACATTGCTTTGCAAGGTGCTGGAGACCCCTTTGGCACTCACAGGGTCACTTCTTTTTTTTGTTTTGTTTTTTTTTTTTTTTTGCAAGACCTCATTGGGGGGGTCGGGGGGGGTCCTGATGCCCCTCAATGAGGTCTATGATAAAAAAAAAAAATAAAAAACATTTTTTTAACCCTGTGTGTGCCACGGGGGGGGGGGTCCAATGCACCCACCCCCTCCTGTGGCACACACAGGGCTTTTATCATTCCTTTGTTACTAGAGATTGTTGGGGGGCCATCAGGATTGGTCTTTATGGCCCCCCAACAAGCCCTGATTACAAAGTAATAATAAAAAAAAAATTAACCCTCTGAGTGCCACAAGGGTCCAATGCATTGCTTTGCAATGCGCTGGAGACCCCTGTGGCACTCACAGGGACATTTATTTTGATTCCTTTTTTTTTTTTTTTTTTTTTTTTTTTGTAAGCCCTCATTAGGGGGAATCAGAGGGGTCCTGATACCCACCAATGAGGTCCATAATAAAAAAAATGTAAAGAAAAAAAAAATAACCCTGTGTGTGCCACAAGGGGGGCCAATGCAGCTCCCCTTTTGCGGCACACACAGGGTATTTATCATTACTTTGTTATCAGATATTGTTGGGGGGCCATCAGGATTGGTCCTGATGGCCCCCCAACAAGCTCTGATTACCAAGTAATGATAACAAAAAATTAACCCTCTGAGTGCCACAATGATCCAATGCATTGCTTTGCAATGCGCTGGAGAACCCTGTGGCACTCACAGGGTCACTCCGTTTGTGGACATATATATATATTTTTTTTTCTAAGACCTCATTGGGGAGGGATCAGGGGATCCTGATGCCCCTCAATGAGGTATATAATAAAAAAAAAAATTAAAACAAAAATTAACCCCGTGTGTGCCACTGGGAGGGGGGGTTCAATGCCGACCCCCTTCCTGTGGCACACACAGGACTTTTTATCATTACTTTGTGATCAGAGCTTGTTTGGTGGCCATCTGAATACAAAGTAACGATTAAAAAAAATTTATCACTTTGTGTGCCAAAGGGGCCCAAATGCATTGCTTTGCAATCCACTGGACATCCCTGTGGCACACAAAGGATTTTTTTCCCCCTTTATGTTTTATTTAGACCTCATTGTATGGGTTCTGATGCCCCCAACGAGGTCTACACAAAAATATTGGGGGAAAAAGCCCCAAAAAATGCACGTGCCACAGGAGGGGGGGTCCAACCCAGTGCTTTGTATGAGGGGACATACATTGCACACTGGTAGTCACAGATCTCCCATATACACTATCAGACACTGCCCCACCATCCTTGCTCCTCTGCTCATACCCACACACACTGCCTAATCCCTTACCCTCCCACACACTTTGTTGCACTTGTATTCACAGGTCCGCACGTACACCGGCTGACGCCCTAGCTTCTTTCATCTGTTAGCCATAAAATCACACATACACTGTTTGCTTTCCCATTTCTGTTTTACTGGTAGCTACACTCCTGTAGCGTAAATTGGTATGTCAACCCACAGCAGTGGGGTACCATTTTTCTTAGGCTGGCAAGAAGTCCTCCTAGGAAATCCCATGCCATTGAACCATTTTAGTATCTTTGAAGTGACTGATGTGTAAAACAAATGTTTGTTTTTTTTTCCTGTAGCACCACATTCTGGAAATAGTTGTGCCAACTAACTTAGGCGTAATAAGGCAAGTGACCCCTCATTAGATGCGGCAGGTTGTCTTCTTTCAAAAATGGTATGGTTTATCTACCTTTTCTTCAATTCTGAAGGTGTTATAGCCATTTTCGTACAGGCAAGTCAGGTTTGAGAAAATGTTAGAAACATCAGAGGTTGTAGTAGGTGTAGTTTTCTACTTGTAGCACCCCCTAAGGTAGTTCAACTCATACCAATGGGGTGTCGTTTGACTAAGAGCACTAGCTAATGAATGCAGTTGAAAATTCCATGGTTTTTACAGAGCTCCATACATTTGAAGGGGCAGAAATGTAAGAAAATGCCTCTTTTTTCATTAGCACCACCTCCTAGAAGCATTTGGCACACCAGCCTTTGGGTAAGAAGGCAAATGACCCCTCAGGTCAGGTTGTTTTCTTTCCAAAATGGCATGGTTTCTCTACCTTTCCTGCATATCTATTATGGTTATAACCATTTTAGTGCAAGCAGATAATTTAAAAAACAAGTGTCAGGTTTTCGTACGTGTTCCTAGCACCCACATATTGTATGTTAACCCACACAAATAGGCTACCATTTTTCTCATGTTGGTAGCAGGTACTGAATACAGCATTAAATGTTATGGTCTTCAAAGATTTTAGTATCTTTGAAGTGGTGGAAATGTAAAAAAAACATGTATTTTTTCCCATAGCGCCACATTTTGGAAATATTTGTGCACTTCAGCCCAGGGGGTAGAAAGGCAAGTGGCCCCTCACTTGATGCGGGAGAATGTCTACTTTCCAAAATGGTATACCTTTTATACCTTTCCTTCATGTCTCTAACAGTTATGAACATTTTAGTACAAGCCACCATTTTCGAAGAAGCAAACAGATAGGTGTAGTTATGTGCTTCTGGCACCCCTAAGGTAGGTCGACTCATTCCAATGGGGTGACATTGTTCTCCTAAGAGCACTAGCTAATGAATACAGTTGGAAATTCCATGATTTTCACAGATTTCCATACAGATGAAGGGGCAGCAATGTAAGAAAATGCCATTTTTTTTCGTATAGTGCCACCTTCTGGAAGAATTTGGGCACAACAGGCTTGGGGTTGTAAGGAAATTCACCCCTCACTAGATGCGGCAGGTTGTCTTCTTTCCAAAATGGTATAGTTTGTGTAGCCTTTCTTCACTTCTCTAGTTGTTATAACCATTTTTGTACAGACAAGTAATGTTTGAGAAAATGTTAGCAAAATTAGAGGTTGCAATAGGTGTAGTTTGGTACTTGTAGCGCCCCCTAAGGTAGGTGAACTCATACCAATGAGGTATCATTTTTCTCCTAAGAGCGCTAGCTAATGAATACAGTTGGAAATGCCATGGTTTTCACAAATTTCAGTACATTTGAAGGGGCAGAAAATGCCTTTTTTTTCATTAGCGCCACCTTCTGGAGGCATTTGTGCACTCCAGGCTTGGAGTAACAAGGCAAGTCACCCATCATTAGATGCGGCAGGGTGTCTTCTTTTCAAAATGGTATGGTTTGTATACCCTTTCTTCACTTCTGTAGTTGTTATAACCATTTGTGTACAGACAAGTAATGTTTGAGAAAATGTTAGAAAAATTTGAGGTTGTAGTAGGTGTCATTTTGCACTTCTAGTGCCCCCTGAGGTAGTTAAACTCATACCAATGGGGTGTCATTTTTCTCCTAAGAGCACTAGCTAATGAATACAGTTGGAAATGCCATGGTTTTCAAGCATTTTAGTACATTTGAAGGGGCAAAAATGTAAGAAAATGCCTTTTTTTTTAATTAGTGCCATCTTCTGGAGGCATTTGTGCACACCAGGCTTGGGGTAAGAAGGCAAGTTACCCCTCATTAGATGCGGCAGGTTGTCTACTTTTCAGAAATATATAGTTTTATATAGTTATTCCACTGTTTTAGGGTAGTTTTACCACAAAAACCCTAGAATGTGCATATTCGTTAATAAAGTTGAAAATGTCATTTTGCGCTGCTGGTGATTAGGGCTCTACGCTAGCCATGGACGTAGGTAAAACTATACAAATTTGCTATTTTTTTACTCGGGGGACTCGGGGCTTTTTCAAATAATTGAAACTTTTTCAATCAAGGTAAATGTTTTTGATACATATTATGTGATTTTAGCAAAATGAGTAAATTTTCACTTTTTTTGTTATTATGACATCATAGCTTTTTCCACGATGTAAAATTCTCTTCATGTAAGGTACCACGAGAAATCTCAATTCGTTCTGAAAAAAACAATATATAGTTTTCCATATTTAACTAAAAAACCCAAGAGAAAATCAAGCATAAACAGAAGGATAGCAAAAATGCTGAAAAAGTGTCTGGCCTTCAGGGTACAGGAAATGGCCCAAGCCTCTGGCACTGAAGGGGTTAAATTCCACTAGCTGTGAATATTTGTATTATCTAAATAATTCCCTAGGCTCCAGTAGAGTCTCTTTGCAGTTAACTAAGAGAAACAAACAAGATGTATTACCTTTTTGATGCCCCAGTGAATTTTATTTTTTAGTTTGAGATTGCCAAGTCTATGAAATGTATGAGTTAATCCTCCAAGCTGCAGAGATAAAAAACACAACCCATCGCTTGCAATGAGTTGTGCAGCCCACTGGTACCCGAAGGCCCCAAAATATGTTTATTGTGTAGGATAATGTGACATAACGTTATTGCCACAGTTCATTGTGTTTAAACATGGTCATCAGTTTATACTTCCAGATCTTTCTGTCTCTATGTGTCCTACAACTTCTCAGTCACCTTGATATTTTTAATACTCTGCTCAGTTTTGCAAAAATGTTGACCCACTCTGCTGTCTCTTTTGTTGTTCACACTGGAACTGTGAGACTTTGTCCATTTTCTTAAGATTTGACCTGTCTCACCTACTTATAGTACACATGATGAGGTAGACAACATTATATCATCCACATGAGAATTTACCCTTAATGTTATGGTTTAGGTGGGATTGTGGTAGGGCACCGTATCTGTGGTACTTATGTGTGCACAGGTTCCACATGTATTTTTGGACAGGAAAAAGTAACATTTTCTGTTGCATTATTAACCCCTTAACAACCGTGACATGCTAGGACTGCCACCAGTAAACATTCCTCAAGGACAGATGAAGGCACAAATGATCAGTCACGAATGAGATCAAAGCAGTCCTTAAGGGGAATCCATTTCCCTTGGTCATTAAGGGGTTAAGGGAGCTCTTCACCACCAGTTATTTCAGTTTGGGGAGGGGCTGTTTATAGGAGAGCAGTGGAGGTTTTGGAATGTTCTTTTGTATGTAATGGAATGGCATTATGCCATTCTTTATAACCAGATACCAACATATAATGAGCTCATCAATTTTGATCACTATTTCAACATCCTGAGTAGTTTTTAACTGTTTGTACTAATCTTTTATCTGAAACTAGTTGAAGAGCCCGTTACACGGCCACAGTGCCACTGCCAGCCGGTTGCAGGGTAGTCATGCACAGAAGAGACTGCCCAAGCCATGGCTGATAAAGTGCCAACCACCCGCGGTGCAGTCATGCTCAGTAGAGAGTGCCTGCGCCACGGCTAATACAGAGCTGGACGCTCCTTCGGAGTGCACCGCTCTGTATCAGCCTCGTCACGAGCAGTCTCTACTGCACATGACTGCAGCACATGCAGCAGTCTCTACTGCACATGACTGCATCGATACGAACTTTCTAGCAAATTATTATATAGGATAATAAAGGTTATATTATACAAGAGTGCACCAAATTTTCACATTTTCTTTCTTTTCTCAAAACAGGCATATAGGATTGGTAGCAATAAAAACAATTCTCTTTATTATTCATGTTAAAAATGTAATGTATATGAGACATATAAAAACAAGACTTACAAACTTGATGTCCAAGAAACTCCAGAAAGAATATAAAAGAAAATGATATAATCAAAATCATAAATACCCTTAATGATCCCTTATTAAAGCAAATCAAAATCTATCACTTCAAACACAATCAGGCAGAATGGCACATTTAAATAACCAATCGGGTCAATGATAACAACCTAAAGGCACAAAAAAAAAGAAAGCCAAAAACCCCCATATATATATACATACATAACATACAAAACAAATTAAGTAGCTAAACTAATATGTCATGTCATAATATAAAATATTTAGGCCGGGATTCATCAGACTGCGGGAAAAGCAGTGCACCAAATACGCTGCTTTTCACTGCGATCATTGATTCGGATATTCATCATTAATTTTGCATGTTTCCCTGCTTTGCGTATGCGAAGAAGGGAAACTTGATTAAATTAGTCAGTCATGGGAAAGACATAAGTATACGTATAAGTGAAAGTGTGTATGCGCTTGTTCGCCCTATGCATTCAAATGGGATACACCAGCTTTAAGCTAAGATCACATTTGTGGATCTATCTGGCCATCGCTTATTGAAGAATAAGCGATGGCCAGATACAAACAAAAAGCTGATGAATGGGCGAATGGTTAATACACAGAGAAATCCTCTGATTTTCCTGCGTATTAATCCATTCGCACCTTGATGAATCCAGGCCATAGTGTTAAGTGTAAAGTTGAGTATGTGGCAGTAGTGATAAAACCATACAACTGTGATAATGCAATGTAATATAGCTCAATAAGTAAATCCCTGTGACCTGTGTAAAAAAATATAAAAATAAAATATGACTTATCTCAATGCTTAAGTTAATGTGCCACAATATAATTAATATAGGAATGAGTGTAATGATAAATATGTAGTTAACATGGGCGTATGTTTTTTATATCACTATATAACCAGACAAATAATGCCCTGTGACCTGTGTAATAAAATCATATATTAACAACAATAAAATTAAAAAAAAAGACCCAAAGGAGTGTACTGTGCCACTCCAGCTCTAATCAGCACACATTGCAAAATAGCTAAAATAATCTAACAGTCATATAAAAGGAAGCATAAAACAATATTTCATCATACAAAGCATAACATGATAATCTTCAGATTACAGGCACATAAATCAAGCACATATACCAATCATGTACCAAATATGTGGCACCAACAAAATGCCCACGCAATGAAATAACCAATAAATTGATAAATACAAAAAGTGTTGAGTAAAATGCCACGTAGAGGGTCTAAACAAAGCATGATGAATACAATGAACATAAACAAACATAATAACTAAATAAAACATGATACATCATATTCTCTGTTGAGACCACTCAGATACCATGTTTTAACGGTAAAAATAAAAAAAAACCTCATCACTGGAGAGAAGCCCATTAAGATCTCTTCCTCTAACCCCTAATCTAACCTTCTCAATACCCTGAATCTGCAAATTGTCAGACTTTCTTCCATGAAACTGGTCAAAATGGCAGGCTATACTGGATTTCAAATTGCCACAACGAATGTCACTTAAATGCTCATTCATCTGTTCCCTTAAAGTCTGCAAAATATTTCCTACATACTCTATCTTGTATTCCTTAGAGGGTAGCAAATAAATTACATTCTTAGTCCGGCAGTTGACATAACTCTTCATATTATATACCTTCATGGTTACATGGGAACTAAAGGTCTTAGAGACCTCAATCAAAGCACATAAACCACATACAGACGCTCCACATTTGTACATGCCTACTGTATATAACCATGAGCCTGTTTGTCATCTTCTATCCCCCACACAGATACTAGGTGAAACTATATTATCTACCATAGATATCATTCTAGGAATTAAGTTAATCCCTTTAGATATCACCTCTTGCAATTTGTCATCAGCATGCAACATGGGAATACGTGTGGATATTAGTTCTCTAATTTGTTCAATCACCTCACTGTAAGGCATAATTAAATATAACCCTATCCACCATGTTGCCTCTCTGTTCTTTTCTTGTCCTGTAAGAGCCATATTTGCCATTTCCCTTCCCTCCAGGAACAACACAATTCCCCAATACCCCCTGGCGACACACTGAAATAAACACACCTACAACTGAATAAGGTGGCAAATTTGTGAGGTCACAACTTTATTTAAAGAGTTTTTGACCTATTTAAGGTAGCCCAAGGTACCCTCCCCCTTACTATGAGGCGCCCCCAGAGCCCCTAAACACTTGGGCCACGCCTGCACCCAGCTTGCAGCCATGGGAAGTAATGGGCAAGATCTTTCAGGCAGTCACTGCCTCCCACCTCTGGTCCCTCTCCATGGCCACCACAACCAACCATAACAGGGGAGGCGAACAAGGCACCAGCGTCAATCCACCACAATAATACCTCCATGCCTCCCCTCCCACAGTGCTTTCCAGCAATCGCCCGCCCTTTTTTGCAGGCTGACCTGGCCACACAGCACAAGCCAGCCTGCCCACCTTCACCATCTTGGCTACGCCGCACTTTCGGGGCCCTGGAAGCGACACACCCACTATGGACCTATTTGGGACCATAAAGCTCTCTGGTTTCCCTGCTCTTGCTGTCCTAAGCATGACCTCCTTGCAGCAGTAGCTTGCGTCTTGTAGACCTGAAACAAAAAAGGGGAGGGAGGGTGAGGAAAAAATCCTGAACTCCTGCTTACCTGCTGCAGGTAAGCTATTTTATTCTTAAAGCCCGGCCTACTTTCTTCCTGCTCCCTTCTCCCCCCCGCCAGCCCCCACAGCTGTCAGTCTCTGAGATGGGCAAACGAGGTGGTAGTTCGAGATAGGACAGGATGATCCAGTCCACAATACTGAAGAGTTTCGAGACGGGACCAGATGGGGTTTGGAGTATAGAAGAGGTTCGAGACAGGATCGGTTGGTCATCGGATTACAATTCCACTGCTCTCCACTGGTAGGAGGTTTAGGAGTATCGAAGGAGTTCGAGACAGGATCAGATGGTCGACGGACTACAAGTCCACTGTTCCCCTTAGTCAGAGGTTTAGAGGTATCCAAGAGGTTCGAGACAGGATCGGATGGTCGACAGACTACAAGTCCACTGCTCCCCACTAGTTCGAGGTTGAGGAAGTATTGAAGAGGTTTGAGATAGAACCGGATGGTCGACGGGCTACAAGTCCACTGTTCCCCTCTAGTCGGAGGAAATAGGAGGACCAACCAGATGTCGGGGTTGATCCTGAGGCCTAGTAGATCTGGTAGAAGGTAAGAGGGTTTTGAGTCCCTACACCCTCGACTGGCCGGGGCAGTCACCAGAGCAACCGGTGATGGCAACCCAAACCAACCAGAGAGCCTGAGGTGTAGGGTCGAGTAAACTGGAGTCAGACCTTGGGAGCAGCTGAAGGGACTCCTGTTGCAAGGCAGAAGGTTCCGTAGGAGAAGCGTGGTCAAGGATAGCCGAGGTCAAGCCGAAATCGAATCAAGGAGCCAGAGGATCAGACGCAGACGTAGTCAGGGGAAAGCCGGGTCGAGATCCAAGGGTAGAAGACAAGAGACACGGTTGTTAAACAAGGCAAGGTTCGGTACACGGATTCAGCAACTTGGGAACTCTGCGACAAAGGTTTCTCAGACTATTGGCACTAAAATCGATCAAGGCTAGGAGGTTGACTTAGATAAAGCCTGCAGCAGCCAATAGGAATGATGGTAGGAGGAACGATCAGGGGAAGCGTAACAAAAGCTAGGAGAGAGGAAGCTCCATTACTTTGTTCTGGAATCCCCTTTCCCCCCCACCAGAAGGCCAGACAGGAAACGAAGGGGGAAGAGTGCAGATTCCTGGCCCTTAGTGGGCTTTAGAAGCCATTTGGCACCCTCTGCCATTTTAGGAGCCATATTCGCCATTTCCTTTCCCTCCAGCCACCAACAACACAATTCCCCAATAACCAACTGTGACACCCTGAAATGAGCATACTTACTACTGAATAAGGTGTAAAATTTGTGAGGTCATAGCTTTATTTAAAGGGTTTTTGGCCTATTTAAGGGAGCCCAAGGAGTACCCTCCCTCTTATTACGTGGCGCCCCCTAAATGCTTGGGCCATGCCTGCTCCCAGCTTGCGGCCATGGGAAGTAAAGGGCAAGATCTTTCAGGCAATCACTGCCTCCCCACCGCTAGGTCCCTCTCCATGGCTGCCACAACCAATTATACCAGGGGAGGTGAATGAAGCCCCAGTGTCGATCCACCACGGCGCTACCACCATGCCTCCCCTCCCACAGTGTTTTCCAGCAAACGCCCAGCACAAGACCCCTCTTACCATGCCAGAAGATCTTGATGTGCTGCTGAGGTATTCCTAAATTCTTCTTTCCCGGTCTGACTAAAAATTTGTTCGCCCAGTGAATATATGAATGACCCAACATGAACAACTTTGTGGGCCTAACCCTGCTTCCACCTGAAAAACAACAGCAACATATAATTTTTCCACAGCCAAATATACAAATGTTTTGTATGCGCTTGAACGCCAGTGGCCCATTCTCTTTATCTCCCCTTCATTCCATTCCTTTGCAGCTGCTCCCGTGGCCACCCCTATGCGAAAAGAGTGGGCACCATAACACCTAGGATCCAGCCCAATTGCTCTAAGGTCCTTTGCAAAATTGCCCTAAACTGGATGCTCTGCCATCCTGGTGAATCAACATGGACCAAATGCTGCTGGGCCTAATCTGCAGAAACCTTTTCACTGATCTCCCTGGGCACACCTTGCCCTTACCTGTAGCCAGGATCACCCATTGGCCTTTCCCTCCTTGATCTGTTTTTGACTTTGCCACCCAGCAGTGCACTGCCTCCCATGACCAGTCCAAATCTTTCCTTTGCAGGCCCATATATTCAACCTGTTTTGCGCAGGCGCCACCAGCTGACTAACCCTGAATGCCCTTGTGTATGCCAACACAAACGCAGCCCTAAACAAGACTACCTCCTAGAGATTGGCGCACACCCTACACAGCACCTCACATAATTGTGATAACCTGCCCTCATCAATGTTTCTTTGTATATCCTTCACCTGTCCCCTAATTCTCCCCCATCTCTTCAAGACTTTCCTGACTGCAAAAACCTCTGGCCATACCGGTTCCCCTTTTACCCTAGCAAGGAATCCAATTGCTGCCAACACTGTGACTGCCTTCCCCCTAGGCTGCCCCTGTCTCCACAACTGCTTCAAGTATTGCAGTAACACCTGTTGATCTTCCTTGCCCCTCTTACTTACCTGTTCTTCCGCGAACTCCCCCCATTCTTGATAAGCCTTCTTGTAAGCCTTCCAAGTGTTAGGGGCCAGGGATGCCCTGATCAGTTCATCTAACACTCCATCCCCAACTGCCACATACAAGGGGGGCAAAGACAGCCAACTTTGTTAGCATATGGCACCATTGCAAAAAAAACAGTCCCCAGTGCTCCCTGGACAATGCGTCTGCCACTGTGTTGTCTACTCCAGCTACTTGCTTCACCACAAACCTGATGTTCTCCCTCATGCAACTAAGTAACAGTGTTAGTACTGGCAGTGACCCTGAAGATAACTGGTTGATCGCATATACCACACTCATGTATTCTATCCAAAAAGTGACCTTCTTATTCGCCAACTTCTCCTTCCACAACTCCACTGCCACAACTATCGGAAACAGTTCTAATAATGTCAAATTCTTTGTCCATCCATTCACATGCCATTCCCAAGGCCACCTCTGTGTACACCATTCCCCTTGAAAAAAGGCTCCAAAGCCTATGGCCCTGGCCACATCCATCTGCAACTGATCACTAGACAGTCCTGCCTCCCTCCATAACCGTATTCCATTAAAATCCCTCAGAAAAGGCATCCCCCACTCTCAAATACCCCTTCAATTGCCCTGAGATCCTGATCTTATGAAAAGGCCTATGCACACCCACTGTCGACTTTTACAATCTGCGGCTGAATACTCTCCCCATAGGGTTAACTCGGCTGTCAAAATTAAGAAGACGCAGCAATGCCTGCATCTCCCTCAATGTTACCATCCCTACCCCTATCATGTTTGCAACCACCTCTCTCACCTTCCAGACCTTGTCTTTGGGCATATATACAATGCTAGTGTGTTTGTTTAGTAAAGATCTAGTATAGAATACGGCAGGTCTAAAGAATTAATATAATAGAAAACAAAAAAAGAGAGAAGAAATAAAGCAAGGTGAGAGGATACAGATAGAGAAATTGGAGGTGCAGCCGAGTATAGGGGGCTCAAATGATTATGCCTCATACGTGATATTAAATACTTACTACCCCAATGCTGAATGAAAAAAGAGGTTACAAGCGGCTACAGCGGCAGGGTTACAATGTGGCTTACACCACGAGGGAGTTAGCTTAGCGTGATATACTCATACCTGTTGCTTCTAGCTAGTAAGATACTATATAGCCAGGGCTAGAGCACAACCTCTGTATACTGATTAAGATACGTTGTATAGCTGTCTGTATGGACAAGATAGCAGGGCACCTGCAGAAGAATGCGATACATGAGTACTGTATGTTATGGTGTGCAACTGGATGAATGAATGGAAAATCAATAGAAAACATCTCAGAGAACAGTATTTATGTGACAAACAAAGTATCACAAATTGAAAACGAGATCTCATGAAGTACGTGATTCAGAATGAAATCACATTTACCCAACTTATCAGGGTGCCTGCAGAGATCCCTCACACTAAATGGCTACAAGTTATTCAGACTAGTGTTTGAAACATAACGATATCAAAGAGATCATTGTACCATTTGCATCAGGCAAACATACATGATTCTTGTATGTAACAAGGATATCTAACCATTGTAGTGGTTGTGATATCATAATTCTAATGACCTGGCTAAAGTATCATTAGAAGTTACTAACTCAATATAAACGGTAGAAAGTATGCGTGTAAAGACTGTACCGTGTTTTTAAGGTGGACACGACACTCACAGTTTTACCCTGTTTGTCTGTGTATTTATGTTGAAACATTTTAATCAGACTAATAAAAGGTATATTTTAAGTACCGTAAAATCTCAGGTATAATACGTACCTGTGTATAATATGCAGATGCATATTATATGCACCCTTGTTTTCCCCCTTGCTTAAAATTTTTTTTTTAAGGCTTCCCTCCCATTCCCCGGGCCAAAACTGCTGCAAAACCAAGACTTACTTGGTTCAAATTTAACTGCCCACTGAAATCCGCATCTCTTGCATTGATGAAAGGCAAAATACTAAGCTTCCCAGCGGGCGGCATATTTCCATTTGCCTCCCGCTTCCTTCAATGGGCTTTCAGGACCTTCCACCTTCATCCGTGATTGCTTGCCTGCTATTGTATGATTTGCATCCTGGTCTCCCTGGCAGACGGACAGCGGTGTTTGCCGGTCTCTTCCGCCTTCCTGTTGTCTTTTTGATATAGCATGCATCTCTGACGTTGCCCTTGCTTTTGAAGCTTTCCGCACCATTGGCTGATTCCATCCCGCCTTCTTCTTTTGACCTCTTAAGCTGCTGGGATTCTGGGATTAGTTGCCCTTTTGTAGTGTACTTGTGCGTTAGCTTTGTGTTTGCCCTGCGTTTGACCCCTGCCTGGCTTCCGATCATCCTCTGTGTACGACCCTTGGCTTTGTCTGACTACCCGTTACGATTTTGACCTGTGGCTCTGGCTGACTGCCAGCTCCATGTATGACCTTAGGCCTTGTCTGACTACCCACATTGGTCTGACCCGTGCTGTGGCTGACTACCCTCTCTGTGTATTACCTAGGCTCTGTCTGACTATCTGTGCCAGTTCTGACCTGTGGCTCTTGCTGACTACCACTCCGTGTATGACCCTCAACACTGTCTGACTACTCACATTGGCCTAACCTGGCTCTGGCTGACTTCCTGCTCTGTATAGCCTCCGGGAAAGCCTACACCTCACAGCTATTGCCTCGGCTGAATTTACACTCTGTGAGTCTCAGTGATAGTCATACATTCCAGGTATTTCTTTGGCTGGCTAGCCGCTCTGTGTGCCTCCATGCTAGTTGTTACCTCCCAGATAACTACCTGTATTACAATCCCGGTCTCGCTCTATTGCTCGGATCTCTAGCGTTCTAGGTTCCCACTTGATCCTCCGCCAGTTACCCAGTACTAGTCTCGGGTATCTCGGCCTCCTACTGAGAGTACCATAGGCTGGTTCGATCTCCGGTGTTGCTATTGTGGTCCGTGGGTTACAGGTTTTGGCTCGGTGTCAGTTCCTGGTAGTGGACTATGCGCTGTCCTCATTCCTGTCCCAGTAGAAGGCTGGGAAAGTGCTTGCTTCTGTATTGTTCCTTTTAATAAACTGGTTGAACTTACTGTACCTGTGTTGTGTGATTATTTCCATTGAGTACTGTGACAGTACCAAAAGGTCATGAGTACTGAAGGTACAGGCAACCCACAAGTTCCGAGCATTCTTTCAAGAATGCACATACAGTATCAAAGGATTGATCAGTTATCATTGGCCATGCAGACGCTCCTGAACCATACTGGCACCTTGGCCAGGCTGCCCGGCAGCCGGTGGCTTCCTCAGACTCAGCACCGGTTGCTCTAGATGATCCTGAGACCAGTACAGTTTGCAGACTATTTGGTATCGCTCCTCTCCCTCAATGCTACTAGGGGGAACCTACTCTGTGTAGGGATTTCCTTACCCAATTGGGCATTTTCCTAGAGTTGGTACCACATGCATTTCCAAGTGAACGAAGCAAGGTTGGGTTCATAATTTCACTTCTGTCTGGTAAAGCATTGGCTTGGGCCAATCCTCTTTGGGAGATGGAGAAAACCATCATTACCAATTTTACGGAGTTTGTGGGTGAATTTCATAGGGTCTTTGATGTCCTGGGCCGTGCAGTATCTGCAGCTAAACACTTGATGACCATACGCTGGGGTGTACGTATGGTAGCTGAGTACGCTATAGAATTTCATACCTTGGCGGCGGAAGTGGGATGGAACAATGAGGCACTAGTAGCCGCGTTTTCACAGGGGTTGATCGACATAATTAAAGATGAGATGGCAGCCCGTGAGCTGCTGGAGGATCTGAACGACCTCATTATCTTCTCAATCCTGATGGATACTAGGATTAAAGAGAAACCTTCGTTCAAAGAACGTATGCGTAGGCCTTCCACTAGATTGGCACCTAATTTTATGATCCCACCCAGTCCTCCCTTGTGTCCCCTGCCTCCTGGTACTGAGTACATCAGGAGTGAACCTATGCAACTTGGTTTCACGTGCCTCTTGGGGGAGGAGAGGGCCTTCCGTAGGAGAAAGGGTCTTTGCCTATACTGTGGTAAGCTGGGTCACTTGCTGCGGTCTTGTCTCATCTGGCTAGGGACAGACCCTGGGTGAAGTTTCTCAGTCCCCGGATCTTCTGCAAAGGAAACCTGTCCGTGAAGTGACCATCATGGGATGCATCTTTGGTGATTGCCCCGGCCTTAATAGACTCTGGGGCCGCAGGGTATTTCACTGGCGAGGAATTTGTGGCTAAGCATACTACTCCTCTGCTGCCTCGTTCCTCCACACTGGCTATCAAGGCCGTTGATGGGAGACCTCTGCATCCATCACATGTTACGCATGAAACGTGTTCCTTGTCTCTGAGGGTAGGGGCGCTCCACGTGGAAACTCTGCAGTTTCAAGTTATAAACTCCCCCCATTACGCTATCATTCTGGGGTTCCCCTGGTTACAGACACATAACCCCAGGATAAATTGGCATACACGCAACATTGTGTCATGGTAGTCCTACTGTGCCGAGTCCTGCCTACAGCAGCCTACCAGGATACTTTGTACCTCTTCCTCGTTACCTACAGAGTACCAGTCTTACAGTGAGGTATTTAATAAGGTAGAGGCTAGTACTCTGCCGGCACATAGGCCTTATGACTGTACTATTTCCTTAATACCAGGTGCCATGCTTCCCAGGGGGCGCATGTATCCTCTGTCTGTGGAGGAGAACCGAGCCATGGAGGATTATGTGTCTGATGCCCTGAATAGAGGGATTATTTGCAAGTCCTCCTCACCAGCTGGAGCAGGATTCTTTTTTGTAAAGAAGAAGGACGGGGAGTTAAGACCGTGCATTGACTTCAGAGGGCTGAACAAGCTGATGGTCAAGAATACTTACCCCATTCCGTTGATCACTGAATTATTTGATCTGATCAAGGGGTCAACGGTGTTCACCAAGCTTGATCTGAGGGCCACTTACAACCTAGTAAGAATTAAGGAGGGTCATGGGTGGAAGACAGAATGTAATACTCGCAGCGGACATTATAAATATTTGGTGATGCCGTTCGGGTTGTGCAATGAAAGCTCCTGCTCTCTCCCAAGTTCATCAATGATGTTTTGAGAGGCCTACTGCAAAGATGTGTTGTGGTCTATTTGAACAATATTCTCATCCATTCACCAACCCTAGCAGCCCATCAGTCGGATGTCTCTATGGTCTTGCAACTGTTGAAGGAGAATAAATTGTTTAGCAAATTGGAAAAATGTGAGTTCCATAAATCTCAGGTGACATTCTTGGGCTACGTGATCTCCTCATCTGGGTTGGCCAAGGACCCGCAAAACCTTTTGGCAGTCCTGCAATGGCCTTTCCCTGTGGGGTTAAAGGCCATACAGACATTTTTGGGATTCACAAATTACTATAGGAAGTTTATACGGAACTTCTCCATGGTGGTGAAGCCACTCACTGACATGACGCATAAGGGGGGTGAATATGTCTGACTGGTCTCCCAGTGCTCTTCAGGCATTTGAAAGTTTGAAGTCTGCTTTGCCAGGGCCCCTATCTTGTCCCACCCGAATTCCTCCCTGCCCTTTACCTTAAAGATTGATGAGGTGCCCTCCTGTCCTAGCGCTCGGTTCCTGGTAGAACCTTGCTTCCGTGTGGGTTTTTTTCTAAAGAATTATCTAGGGCACAGAGCCTGCATGACATTGGGGATCGTGAATTACTGGCCATTATCCTCGCAATTCGGGAATGGCGGTACCTGCTGGAGGGGACCAGAGCCCTGATTTTGATTCTCATGGATCACAAGAATGTGACTTATCTGTCTGAAGCCAAAAGGCTATCTCCACAGCAGGCCAGATGGGCCCTGTTTTTTTCCAGGTTCATTTATGTGGTCTCTTATCTTCCTAGCACTAAGAATGTTCGAGTGGATGCTCTCTCTCGAAAGTTGGGGGCTGACTCAAAGACAGAAAACTCTCACATTCCTTTCATTCTGTCCAACCGTATTTTGGCCACCATACGTACGAGTATTACTTCACCATTGGGTGAGGAGATTTTGTCCTCGCAAGCTTCCACACCTGTGGACAAACCCAGTGGTAAATGTTTTGTCCCCGAGCCCCTTCGCACTAGATTACTGGAGACATATCACTCTTCGAGGGCCGCAGGACATATTGGTTGTGACCAACTGATATGGTCCATCTCTCAGCTCTTTTGGTGGCATAGATTGAGAGCAGACTGCTCAGCATTTATAGCAGTATGTTCTACGTGTGCTTGTACAAAGACCCCCAGACATCTTCCAGTGGGTCTACTACAACTGGTTCCTAATGGTGAGCGCCCTTGGTCACACATGTCCATCAATTTTATGGTTGAACTACCTGCATATAAGGTTTATACAGTCATTTTTATGATCGTTGATCGGTTTTCCAAGATGGCTCACTTTGTAACGCTTAAGGGACGTCCTTCCTCCAGGGAGTTGACCATGGTCTTTGCTAAGGATGTGTTTCGATTCCATGGAGTGCCTAAAGTTTTGGTCTCAGATCGAGGTATCCAGTTTGTGTCTCGTTTGTGGAGGTCCTTCTGTGGGCACATAGGTATCCAGCTCTCATTTTCCTCTGCTTAACATTCCTCAGTCAAACAGTGCTGCTGATTGATCTAACCAAGTTTTGGAACAGTTTCTATGCTGCATTTTCTTTGACCATCACAATCATTGGGCGGATCTGCTACCATGGGACGAGTTTGCCAGGAATTGTGCTGTGAACTCTTCCTCTCAGAATTCCCCATTTCTGATTAACTACGGATTTCATCCATTTCTGCTTCCGAGTCCTTTGAGGCACAAATGCGGCCGATGCCAGCACCGATTCCCTGTGTCAGGGTTGGTGCTGCAGAGAAGGAGCCCGGGGAGCAGCCCACAATGCTCCCCGGTCGCCTGTCTACCTCCTGCAGCCAGGTTACTGAACGTAAATGGTGTTGGAACCCTAGTAGTAGTACGCCATCATGATAAGGAAACATACCGGCCAAAATCTAAAGGGGGGCTACATATAACCTAGATCTGTCTAGACGAAATACCCTACGTAAGCCAACCAAATTACTGACCCAAGGCCTAAATCCAAGGGAAAAAACACCACTAAATTACCAAACCACAGACTAAACCAAGATTATGATGACCTTCCTATCTATGCCGAATGAACCAATGATCCATAGGCATGGACTAGTGTACTGATGTGGCATGCAATTTAAAACTATGAAGCAAACTGAAGGAACCTATAATATAAGTGTCATAGGAACCACAGGGCCCTTGGCTCCTGGAGGGGCCTGAGGGCCAGCCTCCTGCCCACAGACTATGGACCTAGCCCTAGAACAGGGTATGGCCTCCCCCTGAGACTAATCTCTGCCCTGTTTGCCCCTTGCCATGGAGGATCCTTTACCAGCTCCCCAGTCCCCTTGTGGGGCTAAGTCACCCTGTGCTTATTGGGGGTACAGGGTGACCAAGAAACCCAGTGAACACTTTTTCCCAGCCTTGTCAATCCAAAGGATACCAGACATCCCAAAAGACTAATATGTACATTATATTTCAGTGCCTTAACTTGTTTTGTGTATTGTGACCTCTCTGTAACACTTGTACCCAGCCCTATTCCTTTGTCCCATTATACAGTTAATTCACTCAGGTCTGGTCCATTGTATCCTGTTGTCACCTGACCATTGTCCCATCACACCATATGTTTACACTTCCCTTGTATTCATTGTACGCCATGTTTCTATTGAAACCACCCTCCACCCATTGACCCTTTGTAAAGATGTGCATTCCCATTGTGTATTTTGTGCCCAAGAACTGTATAAAATGTCCATGATGTCTTGAAATAATGTCAGTTGTTATTCTAACCCCAAGACACTGGTGTTGTCTGATGCTTTGGGTAAAGCTTGCTGTATCCCGAGTGTGTTCACCCTACACTGAGTCTTGCCTAACTGACTGGGTGAATGGCGATAAGATCCTGAGTGTCCTGGGTTAAGGAAGCACAGTTTTGGCGGAGCTACTCAGTCTGAGTACAGGTATCCGTCACAATAAGGTAGTATGGCAATCTGTCCTAACCAAACTGACCTAACTTATCCTGATCCCGTTGCTACCCCCCCCCCAGATGATCCCAGGGATGAGTAAAAACCCTACCTATGCTTGCACAAATTATAAATGAACTTAAAGGGATAGTAACACTTAAGTATTACAAATCCCTATATTAAAGCCCTAGTAAAAAAAACGTATTGCCCCCAGTGTCATCTCTCAAACCTTTATGATTTGAGAGATGAACGCTTCTAAAGTTGCCCTCTCCCTCCCCCTTCCCCGTAGTCAGCATTTTAGCTGACTGCAGGGAACAGAGTTGTACGACTTTCAGGCGGCTCTCCAGCACAGCCTGATCGCGTTAACTAAAAAAAAAACTTTCACTGAAATGGTCTTCTATGTATGCTTGGTTTGCAAGCACACGTAGAAGACCGTTTTAGTGAAAGTTTTTTTTTTAGTTAATGTGATCGCGGCTCTGCTGCAGAGCCACCTGATGATCTCTGACCGGATTTCCCTGAGTCAGCTAGAATGTTGACTATGGGGAAGGGGGAAGGAGAGGGCAACTTTAGAAGCATTCATCTCTCAAACCATAAAGGTTTGAGAGATGATACTGGGGGCAATACGTTTATTTTTAATAGGGCTTTAATATAGGGATTTGTAATACTTAAGTATTACTATCCCTTTAACACAGAAACAAGTGAGCTGACCCTAGGAAATGAAAATATATATGATTAGGACTCTACATAGTACGTTATAGTGGATATGCCTGTTGCTATAAGCCAGAGGTGCTCCAATGTACTTGATTAACCTTTAACCTGGACTACGTGAGAACTCATGAATACCCAAAAGACAACCAAGCCTTCTTCCATGCCTTACAGACTGAAATAGCACCAACTTAGGGGATAAGCAGAGAATCTGGTGTAGATGATGTAGCAGGGAACATAGACATTCCCACTCTGAGAATAGACCCTTCACTGAAATCCCGGATATATGAAATAACTTGGCTGAAATTTGTACTCCTAGAAGGTCATGAAGCAATAATGAAAATATATGATACATATAGTGCAAGCATGATATATCCTATATAATAATTCGCTAGAACGTGTGTAACGACGCAGTCATGTGCAGTAAAGACGGCTGTGTGTGCTGCACTGTAGAGACTGCCCGTGACGAGGCTGATACAGAGCAGAACGATCCTTCGGAGCATCTCGCTCTGTATCACCAGCAGCGCGGGCAGTCTCTGCTGCACATGACTGCCCGCGACCAGCTAGCAGTGGCACTGTGGCCCGTGTAACGGGCTCTTCAACTAGTTCTAGTATATTTTCTTCATTTAATAACGGTTTGGTTACCAATTCAGAGGGTGAGACCCTCTCTCTCTCTCTCTCTTTCTCCTTATCGAAACAACCTTGCATCTGATAATAAGGTGATCCCCTCTTTTAAAACTTATTCTGCCTTATTCTAACTCTGGGTGACACTGTGGCCCGTGTAACGGGCTGTTCAACTAGTAAGTCAATACAAATGAATGCAAAGAATCTCCACTTCCGGATGAAGCCTTAAACTTATATAGTCAGAATGATATAGTGCAAGCATACGGTAATTTATGCACAACAACTAGAAATTGCATTAAACATCTATACGAAATGTTGCAGTTAAGACCTATTAATGTGTGTGATGATCCAGGGAATGCCAAGGGAATAATAGAGCAACATCATAATTATAGGTTTTCACAGCATTATGACATTTAGAATGTTTGTTAGCAAGGGCCACTTGTAATTTCAGCCTTATTGTACTCTGTAGGTGATATGTGATTAATAGACTGTAATTAAATGATGCATAATAAGAAATAATGTTTGTGGTCGCTATCCATTAAAATGTACATATAGTAATTCTAGCCTACTAGTTACAAATAGTCTACCGATACTATGTATGGACTAATCTAATATCAGGCCTTACCAATGGGTACCCATGCCCTATACCTCTACAAGTATGTAACAGATGGTGTCTATAGCTCCTAAACAACTATATCAAAACCCTTGGATGCGTACTTTTACAGTGAGAGTGAGGCAGTAGTATACAAGCTGCCTTGATCACAGGTTGACAATATATATAATGTGGGTATCATATACCTAGTAAAATGCCCGAATCCTGCTATCACATCCTTATAACCGAATGTATCCTGTAGGAGCTACCGTGCCGCTCACTGTGCAGCGAGCGATGCTAGAGAGATGCTGGGTATATGAAGGGGAACTCCGTCCTCCCATAATACCAGGCTAACCAATAGCCTTATTATTTGTCTGTACAAAAATGGTTATAACAACTACAGAACTGAAAAAAGGGTACACAACCAATACCATTTTGGAAAGAAGACAACCTGTCACATCTAATGAGGGGTGACTTGCCTTCTTACCCCAAACCTGGTGTGCCCAAATGTTTCCAGAAAATAGCACTGTAGGAAAAAAATACATTTTCTTAAATTTCTGCCCCTTCATATGTTCTGAAATCTGTGAAAACCATGGAATTTCCAACTGTATTCATTAGCTAGTGCTCTTAGGAGACAAATGGCACCCCATTGGTATGAACTGACCTACCTAGGGGGTGCTAGAAGTGCAAAACAAAACCTACTACAACCTCTGATTTTTCTAACATTTTCTCAGACATTACTTGTCTATACAGAAATGGTTATAACATGTAAAGTGAAGAAAGGGTACACAAACAATACCATTTTGTAAAGAAGACAACCTGCCGCATCTCATGAGGGGTGACTTGCCTTCTTACCCCAAGCCTGGTGTGCACAAATTCCTCCAGAAGGTGGCACTAATGAAAAAAAAGGCATTTTCTTACATTTCTGCCCCTTCCAATGTAATGAAATCTGTGAAAACCATGCAGTTTCAAACTGTATTCATTAGCTAGTGCTCTGAGGAGAAAAATGACACCCTTTTGGTATGAGTTGACCTACCTCATGGGGTGCTAGAAGTGTAAAACGACAGCTACTACAACCTCTGATTTTCTAATATTTCTCAAAAATTACTTGTCTATACAAAAACGGTTATAACTACAGAAGTAAAGAAAGGGTACACAAACCATACCATTTTGAAAGACGACAACCTGCCACATCTAATGAGGGGTGACTTCCCTTCTTACCCCAAGCCAGGTTTGCACAAATGCCTCCAGAAGGTGGCGCTAATGAAAAAATGTCACGGAGTGACTATGGAATAACGACACTGACAAGTACAGATACAGTAAAATCAATATCTTTATTAAAATAAGTACAGAAATAATACCAAAAGCACTTCACCAACCTTCACAGGACCAGGTGTGGAGACAGTGCACGAGCACTTCCCCAACCCTCACTAGCCAGTTATGGAGACAACACAGGATCCACTGACTGAAGGGAGGCTGATCCCAATCTGACTACAGCATGTGATAGTAGCAAGGATAGCAGTAGCTACTATTGTAGGTGAAAAGGAAACGCCCAAGAACGCTAGAACGCTAGGGTAAATCCACAGGCAATGGTGACTAAAGGTACCCCAGAACTCTAGGGTAGCAATAGGCAATGGTGACTCAAATCCCTAGTATGCAAGGGAATACCCAAAGGCACTAACCATTGGTAACACGCAGAATGGAATAGCCAGAGACAATGTCCGATGCAGCGGGAGGAACGCAGTTTGTACCAGAGGGATCAGTTAGAGCACAGTCTAGTGAGAGAGCGGAGTAAGTCAGGCCAAGGGTCGTAAACACAGAGTAGCAAGTCAGCCAAGCCAAGGTCAGTACCGTATCATATAGTCAGCCGGAGCCGGGGTCAGCACAGAGAGGGTAGTCAGACCAGAGCTAAGGGTCAGACCGGAGCGGATAGTCAGATGGAGCCAAGGGTAAGACCGGAGCGGATAGTCAGGCGGAGCCTAGGGTCAAACCGAAGAGGAATCTCAGATGGAGCCAAGGGTCAGACCGGAGAGGAAGGCAACAAGTCAGGAATCAAAATGTAGCCGGAGTCAGACCTAGCCAGAGGTCATACATGGCTCAGAGCATAGGAATATCACAAGAGCTAGCGCACAGGTACACCACGAAATGGCAAATGAGTACTGGCAGACTGAGGTCTATAAGGCCTAGCAAGTAGGTGGAGACTCACTCTGGCAATTACTATAGGCCTATAAGAATAGAGAATGCGCATAGGCGCGACACTCAGGAAATGATAGACCATGTCGCCCACACACCGCAACAGCGCCATCAGTAGGCAATCACGGGCACAGTGATAAAAAATGGCATTTTCTTACATTTTTGCCCCTTCAAATATACTGAAATCTGTGAAACCATGGCATTTCCAAATGTATTCATTAGCTAGCGCTCTTTGGAGAAAAATGGCACCCCATTGGTATGAGTTCACCTACCTCAGGGTGTGCTAGAAGTGCAAATTGACTCTTACTACAACCTGATTTTTCTAACATTTTCTCAAACATTACTTCTCTTTACAAAGATGGTTATAACAACTACAGATATGAAGAAAGGGTACACAAACTATACCATTTTGGAAAGAAGACAACATGCTGCATCTAATGAGGTGTGATTTGCCTTCTTATCCCAAGCCTGGTGTGCCCAAATGTTTCCAGAAGATGGCACTATAGGAAAAAATGCTTTTGCTTACATTTCTTCCCCTTCAAATGTTCTGAAATCTGTGAAAACCGTGGAATTTCCAATTGTATTCATTAGCTAGTGCTCTTAGGAGAAAAATGACACCCCATTGGCATGAGTTGACCTACCTCAAGGGGCGCTAGAAGTGCAAAATGACTTGTACTACAACATCTGATTTTTCTAACATTTTCTCAGACATTACTTCTCTATGCAAAGATGGTTATAACAACTACAGAAGTGAAGAAAATATACACAAAACATACCATTTTGAAAGACGACAACCTGCTGCATCTAATGAGGGGTGACTTCCCTTCTTACCCCAAGCCTGTTGTGCACAAATGCCTCCAGAAGGTGGCACCAATGAAAAAAAGGCCTTTTCTTGCATTTCTGCCCCTTAAAATGTACTAAAATCTGTGAAAACCATGGCATTTCCAAATGTATTCAGTAGCTAGTGCTCTTAGGAGAAAAATGGCACCCCATTGGTATGAGCTGACCTGCCTCAAGGGGTGATAGAAGTGCAAAAGACACCTACTACAACCTCTGATTTACTAACATTTTCTCAAACATTACTTGTTTATACAAAAATGGTTATAACAACTACAGAAGTGAATAAAGAGTACACAAACTCTACCATTTTGGAAAGAAGACAACCTGCAGCATCTAATGAGGTGTGACTTGTCTTCTTACCCCAAGTCTGGTGTGCCCATATGTTTCCAGAAGTTGGCTCTGTAGGAAAAAATAGCATTTTCTTAAATTTCTGCCCCTTCAAATGTTCTGAAATCTGTGAAAACCATGGAATTTCCAAATGTATTCCCTAGCTAGTGCTTTTAGGAGAAAAATGGCACCCTAGTTGCATGAGTTGACAAAATGGTTATAACAACTACAGAAGTGAATAAAGGGTACACAAACCATACCATTTTGGAAAGAAGACAATCTGCTTCGACAATCTGACCTACCTCAGGGGGCGCTAGAAGTGCAAATTGACTCTTACTACAACCTGATTTTTCTAACATTTTCTCAAACATTACTTCTCTTTACAAAGATGGTTATAACAACTACAGATATGAAGAAAGGGTACACAAACTATACCATTTTGGAAAGAAGACAATATGCTGCGTCTAATGAGGTGTGATTTGCCTTCTTATCCCAAGCCTGGTGTGTCCAAATGTTTCCAGAAGATGGCACTATAGGATTATGAAATCTGTGAAAACCGTGGAATTTCCAACTGTATTCATTAGCTAGTGCTCTTAGGAGAAAAATGACAACCCATTGGTATGGTTTATGCAACAAGAAATAGATGAATCAGTGTGCACCCTCCACTAAAAGTCACCTTTGCTCACAGTTCGGAATCAGAAAAAAACATATATGTACGGATATAGTCCAGGAATTTAGCTCTCATGTATGCACCTCTTCTTTTAAGTGTCCACAGTCACACTCAATGTCTTCTATACAAGAAAAGAAAAGAGAGCGCAAAAGCTACCTGAGATTAGCATCTGATATGTAAAAATAAATAAAAATCAATGTATCTACTCACAAGATGTATTCTTGCAAGTGGTGCCCAATATCAGCAACTCAGTCCGTTCTCATGTATCACACCGTACTTCTCCCACGTCCGTGCAGTATTGGAAATCCCAGGTCGTTTATCAGGCTAGGTAACTATCCAGCCAATAGTGGAACCTTATTCCTTGTAAATGAAAAATACACAGATCTTCTAAGAGTAACTCTATATATCATTGGTGATATATCCCCCCAGTTAGAGTAACTCACCAGAGCTCTTATGGTATATGTATAAAATAGCCCGACCCGGCTCAAACAAGAGGACGCCAATGCGGAGAAACACAGTGACAGTCAAATCGATGTAGAAAATAATAATATTGATTTATTGTATCATAAATATCCTACGCGTTTTGTGAGAGAGATCCCACTTCTACATAAGATTAAAGTACACAGAGCCTACCAGTAGTGCGTCTATTGTGATCTCCTCCTGAAAATGCTCCACAGCGAGGCCAAGGACCAAATCCACAACAGGACAAAATCCATGCCTCACTCTGGAATCCAACGACTCCCATGTTGCCCTTGGCAATCAGGACGCTCACAGTCTGTGGTGTAATACTGTGGAGTCACTGCAGAGGCGCAACTGGATCCCCATAACAAACAGACCTCAAACATACCATAGAATGAATGATATTAGTGAAGGAGTCACATCTGTGTTTCATCTTACATTATGTATATGCAGCAGAATGTTATTTCTAGTAAATTAAAAATATATAAGTAAATCAATGATAACATTTCAGCAATAGAATTGAACAATAAAATTAAACAATTAAAACTGAACTCCCTGATGTGACACAACAAGATTGGGAAATGAACCAACTATAGCTATGACCAAGCATATATATATATATATTTATTTAACTCATTGGAGGAAATTGCTTACCTCCAGTTCTTCATTGAGACCTTGTGGTGATAGGGTGTCTAAATTATAAATCCAAAAAGCTTCCCTACGACACAAAGTAGGGAATCTATTTGGATTATTCTCAGGAATCTGCTCTATTCCCATGATCTTAAAATTCTTGATACCTCCTTTCGGGCAAGAATTAAAGTGTTTAGGCACAGAATGCTCATTGGTGTTTTTACTAATTAGATACCTATGCTCTCAAGCTCTTTCTCTGAAGCTTCTTGTCGTTCTACCCACATATTGGACCCCACAACCACAGGTAATTATATAAATTACATAGGTTGTCACAGGTAATCAAACTTTTGAATTTGAAAATCTTCTAGTTGGAGTGACTTTGTATAGAGCTGACTTTGTTCATGATGAATTTGCAATTAGTGCACCTACTCTTCAGACAACTGAAGTTCCCTGTAGGTGCACCACTGCCAAAAATCCCTTTTTTCTTCTGCATTCTTCTTCGGTCTATTTGAGTCTTCACTCTTTTGTTTTTAGTCATTAATATCGCTACAATTCCTTCTTGTCAGAATGGTATATTAGAGATCCACTTACGATGATGGCAACTGTCTGCCCGTAGATATTGGTTCCGGCTGACTTCTTCTTTATAAATGGCACTTTTGATCTTTTGTTGTGGGACACCTATCAGCTGTAGATCCAAAAAATTGATAGTTTCATGATGAACTTCTGATGTGAACTTCAAACCCATGGTGTTGGTATTAAACAATTCTATCATCAGATCTAGATCGCTCCTGGACCCCCCCCAGACTATTAATATATAATCGATATATCATCCTTAATAGACCAGGCTGCCCCCAATCTGCTCATGAGCCATATGGTAAATACCTCCCACAGGCCCATGAACAGTTTGGCATATGAGGGGGCAAACCTGGTCCCCATCGTTGTACCTTTTATCTGCAGGTAGTAGTCGTCCTGGAAAACTGAAAAAATTGTGATTGAGTATGAAGGACACACATTTAATAATGAATCCAATTTGTAATTCAGGTAATGTACCTTCACTTTCCAGAAAGAACTTAACCTCCTGTAGCCCCAAAGTATGGTCTATACACATGTATAAGGATAAAACGTCTAGGGTGGCCCACATAAAATTTTCCTGCCAGTAGATGTCCAATAGTTTGTTAAGAACAGCCTGTGAGTCTCTAATGTAAGAAGGAAGAAGGATCACCTGTTTTTGTAAGAAGAAATCAATGTAGGCTGAAAGCTGTGCAGCTAGTTGATGCCTGAAATAATCAAGCTTCCA
This sequence comes from Rhinophrynus dorsalis, assembly GCA_037306005.1. Classification (NCBI taxonomy): domain Eukaryota; kingdom Metazoa; phylum Chordata; class Amphibia; order Anura; family Rhinophrynidae; genus Rhinophrynus; species Rhinophrynus dorsalis. The sequence continues at coordinate 142,506,064 of CM074721.1, forward strand.
GGTGGATTCTGTTGGTTTCTGTGTATTTTTGGGATGTGATAAAAAAAAACAGTGAATCCGCATATGGTACATATATTTACTGTAATTCATGTTCATTCAACACGCCCATTTCTACTCCTTCTTCCAACAGATCTTCAGTAGATAATTGAACACCGCGGCTGGATTGTATGTCAATTTCTTGTATGATTCCTGATCAGAGAGGAGTCTATAGGCTTCCTCAATATATACTACTGTATCTTCTACAATATCGATCCTCCCTTATCCACCTCTCTTATAGTAATACTTTTATCTATAGAGAGAAGTTTAAGAGCAGCCATTTCACGATTGGTAAGGTTATCTTTTGTTGTAATATATTTTTTATTCTTTTTATTAAGTGTTTTGAAATCCTTCATCACCATTTTAAAAAATGTATCCACAAAAGGGCCTTTATGTTGCGTGGGAAAGAACTGTGATTGCCTTTTAAAGGGAGTATGTAAGACCCTATCATTCTCCTGTTCTTGTACTTCTACTGTATCATAGCAATTTTCATCTATAAGTGACTCAAGTATGTTCAAATTCTCTGTATCTTGAGAGCTACTTTCTATAGAAGACTCAGTTAGATGGGTCTTTTTTGTTGAGAGATATCTATGGAGGGAGAGTTCTCTAGTCGGGTCAGGCTACTTCATACATATACCATAAGAGCTCTGGCGAGTTACTCTAATTGGGGGGATATATCACCAATAATATATAGAGTTACTCTTAGAAGATCTGTGTATTTTTCATTTACAAGGAATAAGGTTCCACTATTGGGTGGATAGTTACCTAACCTGATAAACGACCTGGGATTTCCAATACGGCGCGGACGCGGGGGAAGTACGGTACGATACATGAGAACGGACTGAGTTGCTGATATTGGGCACTACTTGCAAGAATACATCTTGTGAGTAGACACATTGATTTTTTTTATTTATTTTTACATATCAGATGCTACTCTCAGGTAGCTTTTGTGCTCTCTTTTCTTTTCTACCCCATTGGTATGAGTTGGCCTACCTCAGAGGGCGCTAGAAGTGCAAAACGACTCATACTACAACCTCTTATTTTTCTAACATTTTCTCAAACATTACTTTACAAAAATGGTAATAACAACTACAGAAGTGAAGAAAGGATACACAAACCATACCATTTTGAAAGAAGACAACCTGCTGCATCTAATGAGAGGTGACTTCCCTTCTTACTCCAAGCCTGATGTGCACAAATGCCTCCATAAGTTGGCACCAGTGAAAAAAAGGCATTTTCTTACATTTCTGCCCCTTCAAATGTACTGAAATCTATGAAAACCTTGGCATTTCCAAATGTATTCATTAGGTAGTGTTCGTAGGAGAAAAATGGCACCCCATTGGTATGAGCTGACCTACCTCAGGGGGTGCTAGAAATGCAAAATGACAGCTACTACAACCTCTGATTTTCTAACATTTCTCAAACATTACTTGTCTATACAAAAACGGTTATAACTACAGAAGTAAAGAAAGGGTACACAAACCATACCATTTTGGAAAGAAGACAACCTGCCGCATCTAATGTGGTGTGACTTCCCTTCTTACCCCAAGTCTGCGGTGCACAAATGCCTCAAGAAGGTGGTGCTAATGAAAAAAATTACATTTTCTTACATTTCTGCCCCTTCAAATGTACTGAAATCTGTAAAAAATATGGCATTTCCAAATTGATTCATTAGATAGTGCTCTTAGGAGAAAAATGGCACTCCATTGGTTTGAGTTGACCTACCTAAGGGGGTGCTAGAAGTGCAAAACAACAGCTTCTACAACCTCTGATTTTTCTACCATTTTCTCAAATGTTACTTGTCGGTACAAAAATGGTTATAACAACTACAGAAGTGAAGAAAGGGAACACAAACAATACCTTTTTGGAAAGAAGACAACCTGCCTCATCTAATGAGGTGTGACTTGCTTTCTTACCCCAAGTCTGGTGTTCCCAAATGTTTCCATAAGAATGCGTTTTCTTACATTTCTGTTCTGAAATCCTCAAACTATGGGATTTTTGTCACAGTTATCTAGTTCCAGCGATGCTGCTGACGAGGACGCAGAAGGTGTCTATGTCTCGGTAGCCTCCTCCCAGACTTCTCTAACTATGCCCGGTTTGAGCGCCCATGTCCTCTTGCCAGCTGGGTTTGGCGCTCGGTTTGACGCAGGTGCGGGCCGCTGGTTTGACACATCGAGGCGGGATGAGTCATATATGTGTGCGAATCGGCAGAATGACTCAGACCCATGTTTTATGCTGCTTGGCTGATTTCTCCTCCCATTCACTTCCTGGACTGGGCTTTAAAGGGGAACCTAGCCAATTCTCAGTTGCCCTTGCGTTGTCACAGTTGGTTTTCCTTGGGCTCTTTGTTGACCTGGCTTGTCTGACCATCCATTCTGGTGATGGCCTGTGGCTGTTTCTGACTATTATTCTGCCTACCCCTTGTGTATAGCGGACACCCAATCTGGTGCAGACCTATGGCTCTGATTAAGACGTTAATTTATATTCCACTGTGAGACTGCAGTCTCTTCCCCGTAGCATTCCCTGGGGAAGGTTTCCTTCTTGGAACTTGCAGGCTTGTGTCAGTTAGTTTTCCCTAGTACTACCACCTTTGGCGAGATCCCTGGGCCTACCCACTGACTGCAGGCATGAGTCAGGTGGTCTCTTGCTGCGTATCCTCATCCATTCCCGTATACAGATACTACAGGGGCATGTGCCAGTCTCTGGTAAAAGTTCCCTCTTTCAGGCAGACTCCTATTACTGATAGAGTTGTTGTCCTCTAGTGGGATCTCTACTGCCTTCCCGTGGTTATTTCCTGATTGTTATTTCTATTTATTGTATACTCTGTTTATATTGTTTTTAATATAGATTGTTCATTTTACTATACCTGTCTGACTCCTGAGTTATCTTTGGGATACCGTGACAGTACTAGTAAGACAGCTTTTCAAATCATCCTGGACAGGATGGAGGCACAGGATCAACGTATTGATCAATTGTCTTTGGCCATGCAAGCCTTGTTGCAGCGCACAATGTACCTTGAACGCACTAACCCACAAGTGGTGGCCAACCCCGCTCCCTCCTTGGCACCAGCAGTTCAAACCTCTTCTGATGCAGGCAAGATCAAGAGGTTGTCCGGTTCCGCTCAGCTCCCACATCGGTATGGTGGGGATCCAGATGCTTGCCGTGGTTTCCTCAATCAACTCAGCATTTACCTTGAGATGGTTCCACATGCCTTCCCTTCTGAGCGCAGTAAGGTTGACGTTTTGATCTCTCTCCTTACTGGTAGGGTACTGACCTGGGTTAATCCATTATGGGAGTCTGACAAACCTATTGTACATAACTTTACAGAATTTGTGAACTCTTTCAAAAGAGTTTTTGATAGGCCAGGCCGTGTGGTCTCGGCTTCAATGAACCTTATGACCATCCGTCAGGGCGCTTGTACTGTGGCGGATTACTCTATCAAATTCCGTACCCTGGCTGCGGAGGTAGGCTGGAATAAGGAGGCCTTGGTGGTGGCCTTTTTTCAAGGACTATGTGATGCATTGAAAGATGAGATTGCAATGCGCGATTTACCTAAGGATTTGAAGGACCTAATTTCGTTCTGTATCCTGATTGATACCAGGGTCAGGGAGAGACCCTTGTTTAGGGAACGCCTGAGGAGACCTCCTAGCAATTTGCATCATCACTTTTCTGTCCCACCCTATCCTTCCTCGCCTCCCATGTCTCCTGGACCTGTCTCAGAGGGTAGTGAACCCATGCAGGTGGGTGCTAACCGGTTTTCGAAGGAGGAGAGGGCCTTCAGGAGGAGGGAGGGACTTTGTCTGTACTGTGGTAAACAAGGACATCTGTTGCGGTCCTGCCTAACCCGTCCGGGAAACGCCCGCACATAAGATCCAGCCGGGGACAAATCTTAGGTGGCATATCACAGTCCCCAGACAAAGTGTCTGATAAGCCTATGTTGAAGGTATGCCTTTTGTGGGCAGATAAGTCTGTATTTGTTCCAGCATTACTTGACACTGGCTCTGCTGGCTGCTTTATCGATGCAGAATTTGCAGCCAGTAACTCTATACCTCTGCTACCTCGCTCTTCTCCATTGGCCGTAGAAGCAATTGATGGTAGACCCTTGATACCCTCACACATCACGCATGAGACTGAATTATTAACCCTGAGGGTAGGAGCCCTACATACTGAGGCTCTGAAGTTTCAGGTGATTAATTCACCACATTATGCCATCGTTCTGGGGTTTTCTTGGTTGCAGGCACATAACCCCAGGATGGATTGGTACACTTGTAAAATCTTGGCATGGTCTCCACAATGTACTAAGTCTTGCCTTTCTTGTCCAGTAAGACTAACTCACGCTACCACTCCACTCCTTCCAGTAGAATATGAGACATTCAAGGATGTGTTTAGTGAGAGTCAGGCAGGGGCCTTACCACCTCATAGGCCTTATGACTGCTCATTAGAACTTATGCCAGGTACAACACCTCCTAAGGGACGTGTCTATACTTTGTCCATGGAGGAAAATAAAGTCATGGAAGAATATGTTTCGGATGCGCTGGCCAGAGGCATCATTCGTAAATCCACATCTCCTGCTGGTGCTGGATTTTTTTTGTTAAGAAAACGGATGGAGTGCTATGTCCGTTCATTGACTTTCATGGGCTAAACAAACTGTTAGTCAAAAATGTGTATCTGATACCTTTGATTACCAAACTCTTTGACCGATTAAAAGGGTCTAAAGTCTTTACGAAACTTGATTTAAGAGCCGCATACAACATTGTGCAAATAAAAGAGGGACACGAGTGGAAGACAGCCTTTAATACCTAGAACGGGCATTATGAGTACTTGGTTATGCCCTTCGGTCTATACATAGTAATTTAGATTGAAAAAAGACTTGCGTCCATCTAGTTCAACCCTTTTCCTATTCCTGTTTACCATCGTTGATCCAAAAGAAGGCAAAAAAAACCCCTCAATAAAGCAATTTCAAATTCTACCCTGAATGGGGGGAAAAAATTCCTTCTTGATTCCAAATGGCAATCAGATTTCTCCTTGGATCAACAACCCCTAACTAACGTACATAGCCCTCTATGTTATGCTCTTTTAAATAAGTATCCAGGCCTTTTTTAAAAATATCTAATATATTCAATAGCACCACATCCTCATGCAGTGAATTCCATACCCTTATTGTCCTTACTGTAAAGAAACCCTTCCACTGTTGTAGATTAAATCTCCTTTTCTCAAGTCTAAGTGGGTGGCCCCTTGTCCTTTGTACTGTTCTATTAATGAACAGGTCTTTGGAGAGCCCTTTGTATGGACCTTGAACATATTTATATAGTGTTATCATATCCCCTCTAAGACTCCGTTTTTCTAGTGTGTACAAGTTTAACTTTTCAAGCCTTTCTTCATAACTAAAACTTTCCATTCCCCTTACTAGTTTTTTAGCCCTCCTCTGCACTCTCTCTATTTCCATAATGTCCTTTTTCAGAAAGGGCGCCCAGAATTGAACAGCATATTCTAGGTGGGGTCTTAGCATGGACCTGTAAAGAGGCATAATAATATCTTCCTCCCTTGAGTCAATACCCCTTTTAATACATGCCAATACCTTATTGGCCTTTGCAGCTGCCAGCTGGCACTGCATGCTACTGCTAAGTCTATTGTCTACCATTACTGCCAAATCCTTTTCATTACTAGATTTCCCCAGAGAAACACCATTTAAACTATATGTTGCATTTTTATTATTATACCCAAAATGCATAACTTTACACTTGTCTATATTGAATCTCATTTGCCATTTGCCTGCCCAGTTACTCAATTTGTCCAAATCCTCTTGTAATGAAGACACATCCAGTTCAGACTTTATTACCTTACTTAATTTTGTGTCATCAGCAAACACTGACACATGGCTCCCTATGCCCTCTGGGAGGTCATTAATAAACAAATTAAAAAGAAGAGGACCCAGGACAGATCCCTGAGGTACTTCACTTATCACATTTATCCAACTGGAGAACTTGCCATTTACTACCACTCTTTGCATTCTATCTTTCAGCCAATTTCTAATCTACACACAAACATTTTCCCCTAGGCCTATTTCATTCAATTTGTACAGTAACCTTTTGTGTGGAACCGTATCAAATGCCTTGGCAAAGTCTACATAGATCACATCAACCGCAGCTCCCTCATCTATATTATTACTTACTTTTTCATAAAATGCGATCAAGTTAGTTTGACAAGACCTGTCTTTCTCAAAGCCATGTTGGCTCCTGCTAATGATATTCCTGTTCAAGCTGAATTCTTGAATATATTCCCTTAGCAACCCTTCAAACAGCTTCCCTACCACAGATGTCAAGCTTACAGGTCTGTAGTTTCCTGGCTGTGACTTTGATCCCTTTTTAAATATGGGTACCACATCTGCTTTACGCCAATCCATGGGCACCATACCTGAAATAAAAGAATCCCTGAAAATCAAATATAACGGTCTGGCCAGGGCCTGGCTTAGCTCTTTAAGTACCCGTGGGTGTATACCATCTGGCCCCGGGGCTTTGTCTACCTTAACACCATTCAATTGATTTAACACTTTTTCTTGTGTTAGCCATTCCCATGCTTGCTGTGACTGTTCTGTTAAAGTAGTTTGCAGATTCTTGTCAAGTGGGTCTTCCTTGGTAAAAACAGAAGAATAGAAATTATTTAAATTATGTGCCTTCTCTCTGTCCCCCTTGACCATCTCACCCGTTTCAGATAACAAGGACCCAACATTATCAGACTTTAATTTTTTACCATTAATGTATTTAAATGCAACACACCAGCTGTCTTCCAGGAGTTCATCAATGATGTTTTAAGAGAACTCCTACAAAGTTGTGTGGTCGTGTATTTGGATGACATCCTCATTCACTCTCCAATGATGGAGACTCATTGGTCGGATGTATCCAAGGTACTGACCCTCTTACGTGAAAATAATTTGTATTGCAAGTTGGAGAAGTATGAATTTCACAAGCCTTAAGTGATGTTTTTGGGGTATATCATTTCTGCATCCGGGTTCGCCATGGACCCTCAGAAACTGTCCATGTTAAAATTTTTGGGATTTGCTAGTTACTATCGAAAATTCATTAATAATTTCTCTACTATTGTCAAACCACTTACCGACATGACTTGTAAAGGGGCCAAGACCTCTGAATGGTCTCAAACAGCTATTCTGGCTTTTGAAAATCTGAAAGCTTTTGCTGCAGCTCTGATATTGATACACCCCAACCCCTCCCTGCCCTTTACCTTGGAGGCTGATGCATCGGGGATTGGAGTGGGTGCCCTGTTGTCTCAATGCTCAGCTCCTGGTGAAGCCTTGCTCCCTTGTGGGTATTTCTCTAGAAAACTGTCTAAAGCTGAGATGGTATATCAAATGGAACAGAAAAAGCACACAAAAGGGAGCCCCAATAGTGCCCGTTAAACTTTTAGGCACCAATCCAAATAATAGTACAAATGGTACTCACATTTAGAAGTGGCTAGTCAGTAACATACGTCAAAGCCAACAGAAAAGCATGCGGAGATATTATACGTGTCCCTGCTCAGGTGACTTTAGTAGATTCTTGATATTCACAAAGGGCATCCACAAAAGATTCTCAGAGGGTTCAACATAAAACAGCTGCTCCAGGCTAAGTCTTCCAATAAAATATATTTATATATAAAATATAAAGTTTAAAAACAAATTCAATAAAGCCAATTGTAAGGCTAAGATAACGTTTTGCAGCACGCAGGCCGCTTTTCTGAATCAACTGGCTTGAACAACAAGAAAAGACAAAAAGACAGAGCAGCTATAACAAAGAGACATTTAAATGTCCCTCCCTTCAACCTGATTCTATGACCCCTAGAGAAATTACCTCTTAGATTCAAATAAAAATCCTCTCACCTAATGGAAATGGAAATATTTCAAACATATTTATTCATTCATTTAATTCTCAGAATATTAGTAGATTTTACAGAGATGTTAATAGAACCTATTAGAAAATGAAAATAAATAATATTAAGTTTATTCATAAAGAATAATGCTCTATGGAGTCTAATTAAAATATGACCTAATAAACCTCATATTTAAAAGTGTTAATGATATCTCCATGAAAATATGTGAGAATGAACTGGAAAAAAAGAAGAAGAAATGGAATGAAATGTCATCATTTATTTTGATTTTTAATTGTTAATTTATTATTAAAAGTTTTATCAAAATTTCTTGTTTTTTATTTAAAAACGGAAATGACGTTTGAAAACTGATTTCAACATATGAAAATATCTAATATATATTGTTTTCAACACCATATACTTAATATAACATTGGGTTATATAACATAACAAAAGGTGTATTCTTAAGAAAAGGAACTAGATCGCTCTCTTATTGATTAATAATAATAGGAATTATCCCATCTGCAGATGTCACAACAAAAACGATCCCCCTGAAAAATCAACTGTTTAATCCCAGTTCCTACTCAAGACCACAACATATACTCAATGCAACAACAGCCTATATATATTAAAACTTTAACTGGGAATATTTCCAAAGTATGATCTTAAAAGAGAGAACAAAATCAATTCTATGTTAGTTCCGTAATAACTGGGATTCACTTCTATGTCCGTTCCGTAATAACTGGGATTCACTCGTAAAAAGGTGTTACAACAAAATCTGTCCTCCAACAAAAAAACGGTTATCTAATCTTAGTTCCACTTTTAAAAAAGGGGACACATCAGAGCAATATGCAATCAGATAGACTAAATTAATTGAAATACAAATCATGTGCCTCGGACAACAATGATAGGACTCTATCACCTATAGTGAGATTTTTATAAGGATCGATACACCAAATATTGAACTGTATATTAACATTTATATTGACTCAACACACAGTATACATTAATGCATAGATACAGCATCTCTACAGAAGGGATTGAAAACATTAAGTTATCATTAATTTTTAACATAATTATCACGTAAAGCAAGGACTACAAAAAGAATCTTCCCCTCGCTAATAGGTCCTCCAGCTGGAGTTCCTTTTTTTTAAAAAGAAACCCATTATAACCTGTATAATATGTTATTATATCTCCAAATACATTAGATGTTCAGTATAATTCCTATCAAATTATGTTATATATCTAAAACATAATACCCAGAAATAACAAAAGACGCTAAAAAGAATTTTATTTATATAAGCAAATATGATTCAATTGCAAAAATACAACTAGATAAATCCCTAAATGAATATATTATATTATTATTATTATTATCACACTATAGTACTATTCAACACTGATACTATTAAATTCGACCATAATAATAACCACAAATCCTATTTCAAATTGTTGTGATATTAACCTAATTATCTCATGTTATTGTTAAAAATTTTATTTTGTAAACCAAATATTGCAAGCAAAAAAAAAAAAAGGATATTACAAAACCCTAATGATTAAAAGCTAATTTAAATTTTAAATAATTATTATTACATTTTGCTTTAAGTGACTTAAAATTTCAAATGTGATTGAATTATTATAAGTAATTTAATTAAATAATAATGAATAAAGTGCTTATGCTAGTATATGTATGTAAAATAGAAAAATTTACATAATGTTGCTTGTTACATGATTAAAATTACTTGAATAAAATGTGAAGTAAATTAGAATGAAAATTGTGATGATCTAAATTTTTTATAGTTATGTGTCCTAATTGTGTCCCAAATGTCTATTTAAAATTATTATACTATATTTAATAAAGTTCTTTGTTTTTATTGTGTGAAATTGAATTCTGTAGTATGTTGAAATCGATTATGTGGTATGTTGACATGATTGAGTTTTACCTAAAAATCTATCTATTTACCATGCAATATTACTAACCTCATTGAGGCCTCTAGGTACCATGGTATCTAAACGAAATATCCAGTAGGACTCCCGCATTGTGAGTTTTGCAATGGGATCTTGTCCCTTTTACAAATTACATGTTTAATAGGTAATACTTTGTCCTTTATGATCTTTTGTTTATGATATGTGGAAAAATGACGTGATACACTATGCAACTGATGTCCTCTTGCAATATTATCACTGTGTTGGCATACTCTAGCTTTAAAGATCTGAGTAGTTCTGCCAACATATTGCAAATGACAAGAACAAATGAGCAAATAAATAATTGATTTTGTATTGCAATTCATATATGAATTAATTTTAAACTTTTCTCCTATGGACACTGACATAAATTCATTTGTCCTATTGATCAACATTGGACAAGTTAGACAGCGCAAGGAGGGGCACTTAAAACTCATTTTAAAGGTTTAAAATCTGAACAATTTTTGCATTTTGCATTTCTTCCTTCTTCTTTACAGTCTTTAGACTTACTCTTGAAACGACTGGGCGCTAAAATGTTTTTTAAGGTTTTAGAGTGCCTAAAAGTAATTTTTGGTCTTTGGGATTGTATTTTTAAGGAGGGGATCCTGTCTTAGAATGCTCCAATGTTTATTTAAAATCCTTCTTATTAGGTTGCCTTTAGAATTATAACGTGTTATAAAAAGTGAAAAATCTTCAGAATCTTTAGAACATATTTTTCTCTTCTCACTCAAAACTAAATCTCTAGCTTTAACATATGAGTCTTCAACCAAAGATTTTGGATAAGATTTTTCCAAAAATCTCTGCTTCAGAATCCCTGATTGTACCTCAAAATCTGCTGTAAAAGTACAATTCCACTTGATTCTGTGAAATTGACCATAAGAGATGTTATTCAACCATGGCTTATAATGACAACTATTGTAGTCCAAAAAGCTATTGGCATCAACCTTTTTTAAGAAGGTACAAGTGTTCACTTTACAGTTCTAAATCTAAAAATTGGATGTTATTCTTATCAAAATTGCTGGTGAATTTCATCCCCCACACATTATCATTCATATAATCAATACAATTTTGAATAGTATTAGTACTCCCTCTCCATATGATTAAAATATCATCTATGTATCTGCTATAGAGTACCAATTTCACGCCATATGGACAGTTGTTATAAATTTTCAAATGCTCAAAATAACTCATAAACAGGTTTGCATAACTAGGGGCGAACTTGGTACCCATCGCAGTCCCTTTTAACTGGAGAAAAATTTGTTAATTGAATGAAAAATATTTATGCGTCAGAATGAATTTCATGGCTCTAAGTAAAAAATTAGATTGTTCAATAGGCATCAATAAATCATCTTTCAAAAAATGTTCTATCGCTTCTAAACCACCACTGTGTGGGATATTTGAATACAAGGATGAAACATCTAATGTAAGTCTTAGAAGACAGAGAATTATTAGCTATTATCCTAGCGCTTAAGGAGTGGAGACGCCTCCTGGAGGGTATTAAATCTCCTATCCTGATTCTGAGCTACCACAAGAATCTCATTTACCTTTCTGAGGCTAAACGCTTGTCTTCCAGGCAAGCCAGATGGGCACTGTTTCTTTCACGGTTTAATTTTGTGGTTTCCTACCTTCCGGGTTCAAAAAATGTGAAGGCAGACGCGCTAGTTTTGCAGCCGTTCCAGGGAAGAGGTTCCACCTTCCCAGATCATTCCGGCTGATCGTATCCTGGTCGACCATACATACCTGTATTACTTCCCCTCTAGGAGAGGAGATTTGGGCAGCTCAAGTAACAGCTCCTGCTGAAAAGCCTGATGGATGGTGCTTTGTTCCGGCACAGTTATGCATTAAGCTATTGGAGACCTATCATGCCTCAAAAATTGCTGTACACATTGGTCGTGACCAATTGATTTGATCATTGTCACGGGTATTCTGGTGGCCTAGTCTCCGGTCCGATTGTCCTGCTTTCACTGCTGCTTGCACTACTTGTGCTCAAAATAAGTCACCCCGACACCTGCCTGTCGGTCTGCTCCAGCCTGTGGCTAATGGAGAGTATCCCTGGTCTCATCTATCCATTGATTTCATGGTAGACCTTCCCAACTCCATGGGCTGTACGGTCATACTTATTTGTGTATTATTTGTGATTGTGTATAAAGTTTCCAAGATGGCTCATTTTGTACCACTTAAGGGGTTACCATCCACACAGGAATTCGCTAAGGAGGTATTTAGACTCCATGGCATTCCCAGGGTAATTGTGTCCGGTAGAGGTAGCCAGTTTGTATCACGCTTCTGGAGGTGTTTCTGTGCTCAGATGGGGATTCAGTTGGCATTCTCCTCTGCATACCACTCGCAGTGGAACAGTGTGGCAGAAAGGTCTAACCAAGCCTTAGAACAATTCCTCCATTGCTATATCTCTGACCACCACAATAATTGGGCTACCCTGTTACCTTGAGCGGAGTTTGCTCGGAATTGTGTTGTTAACTCTTCTACTCAGGGTTCCCCGTTTCTAATTAACTATGGGTTTCAACCCTCTGTTTTTCCTGAGACCTTCCAAGCACAAGCTATTCCGGCTTTTGACGAGCAATTGAGAGCACTCCGTTCCTCTTGGGTTCTGGTACAGCATACCCTACTTGGTTCCGTGCAGCGACAGAAAAAACAGGCTGACCGTAGGTGATTGCAGGTGGGTTACAGAGCGTGGTTGTCTTCCCGTAACCGTCACCTCCAAGTTCCTTGTAACAAATTGGCTCCTCAATTTGTTGGTCCTTTCCGTGTGTTGCATGACATTAACCCAGTGGTGTATGCTTTGGAACTTCCAGCCAATATGCGCATTCATAATGTCTTCCATATCTCCCTGTTGAAGGCCTTGGTCTGTAACCGGTATACCTCCACCCCTGTTCATCCTTCTCCCGTGAGAGTTTCAGATCACGAGGAGTATGAAGTACAGAATATTCTGTACTCCCGTAGGGTCTGAGGGCACCTACAGTATATGATTCACTGGAAGGGCTATGGTCCACAGGAACAATCCTGGATTCCAGCTGAGGATGTTCATGCTCCTGCCTTGATATGCAGATTTCATGCACGTTTCCCTGATAGACCCGAGCAGTTCCTCAGAGGAGGGGCCTTTAAGGGGGGGGACTGTGACAGTTACCTAGTTCCAGCGACGCTGCCAACGAAGATGCAGGAGGTGTCGATATGTTGTGGTCGCCTCCTCCCTGGCGTCGCTGACTATGCCCAGTTTGAGTGCGCTTGGTGGCGTCATTGGCCGCCCATGTCCTCTTGCCAGCTGAGTTTGGCGCTCAGTTTGACGCAGGTGTGGGCCGGTGGTTTGACGCATCGAGGCGGGATGCGTCATTTACGGGAGCGAAGCGGCAGAATGACGCAGACCCCTGTTTTATACTGCTTGGCTGATTTCTCCTCCCATCCACTTCCTGGGCTGGGCTTTAAAGGGGAACTGAGCCAATTCTCAGTTACCCTTGTGTTGTTGTTCATCACAGTTGGTTTTCCTTGAGCTCTGTGTTGACCTGGCTTGTCTGACCATCCATTCTGGTGCTGACCTGTGGCTCTTTCTTACTATTATTCTGCCTACCCCTTGTGTATAGCGGACACCCAATCTGGTGCAGACCTGTGGCTCTGGCTGACTACCTGTACTGTGTATGACCTGGCTTATCTGACCATCCAACCTGGTGCTGACGTGTGGCTCTGGCTGACTACCTGTACTGTGTATGACCCGGTGTCATGGTTCCCAGGAATAAACCAGGAGTCAGTACGGTAAAGTAAAGCAATCTTTTATTAGAATAATAACAGTAATGCAAGTAAACAGATAATACACAGAGGGTGATCAAAGAGGCAAGCACTGTATCAGAACTAGCTGTCCCCCAATAGATCCACCACACCGTCCGAGACTAGGCCTCTGCCCACTGGAGCCTCAAGGTAATTTGGAACTCCCAAAGGACTAGGAATGACTCAGCCTGCAGTCAGTCTAGGAGTCTGATAGAGCCCCAGGTCCTCACTAGGATGGGTGTCTGTGGAGCGCGAACCAACACACGGAGGAAACAGACAGAGCCCCTAGTCAGCACCAGAAAGGATAGTCAGACAAGCCGTGTCATACACGGAGTGGGTAGTCAGCCAGAGGTACAGGTTTGTACCAGATAGGATATCCACTGAAGCTTTGGTATGCTGGAAGAGCAGTGGAAAGAGCCCCAAGTCAACGTGAGAGTGGGTAGTCAGACAAGCCAGGTCATACACTGAGCGGGCTGTCAGCCAGAGCCACAGGTTTTCACCAGAAAGGATGTCTAAGCCAAATCAGAAAGCACAAGGAAAATGGTCAGACAGAGCCACAGGTCAACACCAGAATGGATGGACAGACAGGCTGGGTCATACACAGTTCAGGTAGTCAGCCAGAGCCACAGGTCCGCACCAGATTGGGTGTCCACTACACAATAGGAGCAGGCAAAAGAGTATTCAGACAGAGCCACAGGTCAGCACCAGAATAGATGGTCAGACAAGCCAGGTCATACACAGAGCACAAGGGAAACAGAACTGTATTGTACAACAACCCTCCTCAAGAAGTAGGTAGGAGGAGCAGCTCAAAGGGAGGAAGTAGGTATGAGGAGACTACAGGAAGCAAACACATAAAACAGAGGCCTTCTGGATGCTTGAAGCCGCGCGCCTGCAGATCACGCTGAAACCAAGGTATGCTGTAAAACCCGGCTTGTCTGACCATCCAACCTGGTGCTTACCTGTGGCTCTGTCTGACTATTTTCCCGCTGACTTCTTTCATAGTAGACACCCAATCTGGTGCGGACCTGTGGCTCTGGTTAAGATGTTCATTTCTATTCCACTGTGAGACTGGAGTCTCTTCCCAGTAGCGTTCCCTGGGGGAGGTTTCCTTCTTGGAACTGACAGTAGGCTTGTGTCAGTTCTCCCTAGTACTACCACCTTTGGGGAGATCCCTGGGCCTACTCACTGACTGCAGACGTAAGTCAGGTGGTCTCTTGCTGCGTATCCTCGTTCATTCCAGTATACAGAGACTACAGGGGAGTGTGTCGGTCTCTGGTAATCGTTCCCTCTTTCAGGCAGACTTCTATTACTGATAGAGTTGTTGTCCTCTAGTGGGATCTCTACTGCCTTCCCGTGGTTATTGCCTGATTGTTATTTTTATTTACTGTATACACTGTTTATATTGCTCTTAATAAAGAGTGTTATTTTTACTATACCGGTATGACTCCTGAATTAACTTTGGGAAACCGTGACAATTTCCAACTGTATTCATTAGCTAGTTGTCTTAGGAGAAAAATGGCACCCCATTGGTATGAGTTGACTTAACTCAGGGGCTGCTAGAAGTGCAAAATAACACCTACTACAACCTTTGATTTTCTAACATTTTCTCAAACATTACTTGTCTATACAAAAATGGGTATAACAACTACAAAAGTGAAGAAAGGGTAAACAAACCAAACCATTTTGAAAGAAGAGAACCTGCCGCATCTAATGAGGGGTGACTTCCCTTCTTACTCCAAGCCAGCAGTGCACAAATGCCTCCAGAAGTTGTCGCTAATGAAAAAAAATGGCATTTTCTTAGATTTCTGTCCCTTCAAATGTACTGAAATCTGTGAAAACCATTGAATTTCCAACTGAATTCATTAGCCAGTGCACTTACGAGAAAAAAGGCACCCCTTTGGTATGAGTTGACCTTCGTTAGTGGGTGCTAGAAGTCCAAAACGACACCCACTACAACCTCTTATTTTTCTAACATTTTCTCAAACATTATTTGTCTATACAAAAATGGTTATAACAACTAGAGAAGTGAAGAAAGGGTACACAAACAATACCATTTTGGAAAGAAGACAACTTGCCGCATCTAATGAAGGTCATGAAGCAATAATGAAAATATATGATACATATAGTGCAAGCATGATATATAAGTCAATACAAATGAACGCAAAGAATCTCCACTTCCGGATGAAGCCTTAAACTTATATAGTCAGAATGATACAGTGCAAGCATACAGTAATTTATGCACAACAACTAGAAATTGCATTAATCATCTATACGAAATGTTGCAGTTAAGACCTATTAATGTGTGTGATGATCCAGGGAATGCCAAGGGAATAATAGAGCAACATCATAATTATAGGTTTTCACAGCATTGTGACATTTAGAATATTTGTTAGCAAGGGCCACTTGTAATTTCAGCCTTATTGTACTCTGTAGGTGATATGTGATTAATAGACTGTAATTAAATGATGCATAATAAGAAATAATGTTTGTGGTCGCTATCTGTTAAAATGTACATATAGTAATTCTAGCCTACTAGTTACAAATAGTCTACCGATACTATGTATGGACTAATCTAATATCAGGCCTTACCAGTGGGTACCCATGCCCTATACCTCTACAAGTATGTAACAGATGGTGTCTATAGCTCCTAAACAACTATATAAAACCCCTTGGATGCGTACTTTTACAGTGAGAGTGAGGCAGTAGTATACAAGCTGCCTTGATCACAGGTTGGCAATATATATAATGTGGGTATCTATGATGTACTTATATACCTAGTAAAATGCCCGAATCCTGCTATCACATCCATATAACCGAATGTATCCTGTAGGAGCTACCGTGCCGCTCACTGTGCCGCGAGCGATGCTAGAGAGAACTGCCGCGAGCAGAGCGTGGCTCGTATCTTTGTGATGCCTGCTGTTGCCATCTGATGACGTGGATCTGCAATAGGTAACTCAGTACAAAACTGATGCTACTCCATATGGCCCTATGCTGGGTATATGAAGGGGAACTCCGTCCTCCCATAATACCAGGCTAACCAATAGCCTTATTATTTGTCTGTACAAAAATAGTTATAACAACTACAGAACTGAAAAAAGGGTACACAACCAATACCATTTTGGAAAGAAGACAACCTGTCACATCTAATGAGGTGTGACTTGCCTTCTTAACCCAAGCCTGGTGTTCCCAAATGTTTCCAGAAAATAGCACTATAGTAAAACAATTTCATTTTCTTACATTTCTGCCCCTTCAAATGTACTGAAATCTGTGAAAACCATGGAATTTCTTAATGTATTCATTAGCTAGTGCTCGTAGGAGAAAAATGGCACCACATTGGTATGAGTTGACATACCTCAGGGGGTGCTAGAAGTGTAAAACAACGAATTCTACAACCTCTAATTTTTCTAACATTTTCTCAAACATTACTTGTCTATACAGAAATGGTTACAGCAACAAAAGTGAAGAAAGAGTACACAAACCATACCATTGTGGAAAGAAGACAACCTGCAGTAACTAATGATGTGTGACTTCCCTTCTTACCACAAGCCTGGTGTGCACAAATGCCTCCAGAAGTTGGCCCCTTCAAATGTAATGAAATCTGTGAAAACCATGGCATTTCCAAATGTATTCATTAGCTAGTTCTCTTAGGAAAAAAATGGCACCACATTGGTATGAGTTGACCTACCTCAGGGGGTGCTAGCAGTGCAAAACAACACCTATTACAACCTCTAATTTTTCTAACATTTTCTCAAAAATGACTTGTCTGTACAAAAATGGTTATAACAACTACAGAAGTGAAGAAAGGGTACACAAACCATACAATTTTGAAAATAGGCAACCTGCCACATCTAATGAAGTTTGAGTTCTCTTCTTACCACAAGTCTGGTATGCACAAATACTTCCAGAAGATGACGCTAATGAAAAACAATAGCATTTTTTTACATTTCTGCCTCTTCAAATGTACTAAAATCTGTGAAAACCATGGCATTTCCAAATGTAGAAAAATGGCACCCTAGATGTTTGAGTTGACCTTAGGGGGTGCTAGAAGTGCAAAACGACACCTTCTACAACCTCTGATTTTCTAACATTTTCTCAAACATTACTTATCTATATGAAATGGTTTTAACAACTACAAAAGTGAAGAAAGGTACACAAACCATACCATTTTGAAAGAAGATAACCTGCTTCATCTAATGAGGTGTGACTTGCCTTCTTACCCCAAGCCTGGTGTACCCATATGTTTCCAGAAGATGGCACTATTGGAAAAAATGGTGTTTTCTTAGATTTCAGTACATTTGAAAGGGCAGAAATGTGTGAAAGCCATGGCATTTCCAAATGTATTTATACCCCATTGGTATGAGTTGACCTACCTCAAGGGGTACTAGAAGTGCAAAATGACACCTACGACAACCTCTGATTTTTCTAACATTTTCTCAAACTTTTCTTGTCTATACACATACAGTTATATCAACAACAAAAGTGAAGAAAGAGTACAAAAACCATACCACTGTGGAAAGAAGACAACCTTCTGCTACTAATGAGGGGGTACTTCCCTTCTTACCCTACGGCTGATGTGCACAAATGCCTCCAGAAGATGGTGCCAATGAAAAAAAGGCATTTTCTTATATTTCTGCCCCTTCAAATGTACTGAAATCTGTGAAAACTATGAAATTGTATCAACTGTATCCATTAACTAGTGCTCTTATGAGAATAATTATACCCCATTGGTATGAGTTGACCCACCTCAAGGGGTGCTAAAAGTGCAAAAAGACACGTAGTACAACCTGTGTTTTTTCTAACATTTTTCAAACATTACTTGTCTATACAAAAATTGTTATAACAACTACAGAAGTGAAGAAAGGGAACACAAATAATACCATTTTGGAAAGAAGACAACCTGCTGCATCTCGTGAGGAAAAATGAAAAAGATAAAAGCGCAAAAAGCATCTTTGAGAGTAGCATCTAAAAATCACTTAAATGAACTTAAGTGAGTCTACTCACAGAAAAGGAAATGAAAATGGGCTCATCAATAAAATAACTGGAAGTCAACTTCAGTGGCAACTAGGAACATCAAAATCTTCCTCCCAAGACAGTTTGAGCAGAATATTCTATGCAAACAACAGAAGCACAAGAGGAAATCCTCTAAGGGTAATACCGTACGGTAAGCTTAATACTTCCCTCGTCGGATAAGTAAATGCACTCACCAGATGTGCCTGTTGAAATCACATATATCAAAGAAGTATTCCAAATCACTCGTAGATAGACAATACATATAAAATGTTTATTGACCCTATATAGAGGTATTTGTATGCATCTAGTGAGGGACGATTTGCCTTCCTACCCCAAGAGTGATGGCTCTATAGGAAAAATTGCATTTTCTTATATTTCTGTTCCTACAAAGGTACTGAAATCTCTGAAAACCATGACATTTCAAAATGTATTCATGTATTCATTTCTTACTGGAAAAATGACACCCCACTGGTATGAGTTGACCTACCCCAGGTGGTGCTAGAAGTGCAAAAGGACAACTACTACAAACTCTAATTTTTCTAACATTTTCTCAAAAATGTCTTCTCTGTACAAAAATGGTTATAACAACTACAAAAGTGAAGAAAGCGTACACAAGCCATACCATTTTGAAAAGAAGATAACCTGCCACATCTCAGGAGGGGTGACTTGCCTTCTTATTCCAAGCCTGGTGTGCCCAAAGTTTTCAAGAAGTTGTCTCTATTGGAAAAATAGCATTTTCTTACATTTCTGCTCCTTCAAATGTACTAAAATCTGTTAAAACCATGGCATTCCAAATGTATTCATTAGCTAGTGCTCTTAGGAGAAAAATGGCACCACAGTTGTATGAGTTGACCTACCTCAGGGATGCTGGAAGTGCAAAGCGACACCTTTTAGAACCTCTAATTATTCTAACATTTTTTCAGCAATTATTTGTCTGTATAAAAATGGTTATAACAACTACAGAAGTGAAGAAAGGGTAGACAAACCATACCATTTTGAAAGACGACAACCTGCTGCATCTAATGACGGGTGACTTTCCTTCTTACCCTAAGCCTGATGTGCACAAATGCCTCCAGAAGATTGTGCTAATGAAAAAAAGGCATTTTCTTACATTTCTGCTCCTTCAAATGTATTGAAATCAGTGACAACCATGGCATTTCCAAATGTATTTATTAGCTAGTGGTCTTAGGAGAAAAATGGCACCACATTGGTATGAGTTTACCTACCTCAGGGGGTGCTAGAAGTGCAAAACGACACCTATTACGACCCCAAAGTTTTCTAACATTTTCTCAACAACGACACCTACTACATCCTCTGATTTTTCTAACATTTTCTCATGCATTACTTGTCTATACACAAATGGTTATAACAACAACAAAAGTGTAAGAAAGAGTACACAAACCATACCATTGTGGAAAGAAGACAACCTGCTGCAACTAATGAGGTGTGACTTGCCTTCTTACCCCAAAAAAGGGGGTAAGGGGGACGTTCCTTTTTACCCCAAGTCTGATGTGCGCAAATGCCTCCAGAAGTTGGCACCAATGGAAAAAAAAGGCATTTTCTTACATTTCTGCCCCTTCAAATGTACTGAAATCTGTGAAAACCATGGCATTTCCAAATCTATTCATTAGCTAATTGTTTTAGGAGAAGAATGTCACCACATTGGTATGAGCTGACCTTCCTCAGGGGGTGCTAGAAGTGCAAAATGACACCTACTACAACCTCTAATTTTTCTAACATTTTCTCAAACATTACTTGTCTGTACAAAAATGGTTATGACAACTACAGAAGTGAAGAAAGGGTACACAAACCATTCCATTTTGGAAAGAAGAAAGTGACTTCCCTTATTACCCCAAGTCTGGTGTGCCCAAATGTTTCCAGAACTTGGCTCTATAGGAAAAAAATGCATTTTCTTACATTTCTGTCCCTTCAAATGTACTGAAATCTGTGAAAACCATGGCATTTCCAAATGTATTCATTAGCTAGTGCTCTTAGTAGAAAAATGGCTCCCCATTGGTATGAGTTGACCAACCTAAGGGGGTACTAGAAGTGCAAAACGAATCCTACTATAACCTCTGATTTTTTTTTACATTTTCTCAAGTATTTCTTGTCCATACAAAAATGATTACAATAAAGAAGAGATTTTGCAATTACAAAGGGTATTCTACCTATTTACTATTCAATTGTTTGTAAGGTACCCCTTAATGCCAAAGAGACCAGTTCAACATTAATTTCTCAGTGGATCATAAAACAAATATCTTTTATTAATTTTTACATTAAAACAAAATAACCCTCTTAAAAACAATTCACTTCAAGAGCCTTTGTTGCTCCCAAAGTTTATCTGGAGCTCTATGGGTATAAGTGTTTTAATATAGTCAGCCTCGTATAACTTTATGTCACAGATTAAATCATAACGGATAGTTATATAGAGGGAATCCGTTTATCTATAGAGACAATATGTGTTACTCCTTACTCCCTCCGTTAAGTTATCAGTCACTAATCAGCCCTTTATTCTTACTATGCTTGCTGTTTCCCCCTTTCCGTTTTTTCCTTTATCTCTATCTACTGAGCTTATTGCGCCCAGCTCTCTAGATACTTCTAAATAACACTGCTATGTTCGTATTTCTCTCCTATCCGTATCACTTGATTTTTATTCCAGCACTTCTACTAGCTTTACTAATTTGTCTTTTCTTTTTCATTTATATTCCGTTAATCTAAACTCTCCGTTACTTTACCGTCGATCTGGCTAGCTGTCTAAATGCTATCTACTGTCATAATGCTAGCTACCTGTGACCATAGCTTCTTCCACTATTTCTTTAATATTGTCTCTTCGTTGTCTATGGCTTAAGTTTACCAGCTATCCCGTTTCTTTCTAGTCACTATTGCTGGACTCATAAGTATTAGCTGTATCCGTGCTGGCTAACTATCCCTCGCGGTAATACCGCATTCTAGGCTGACTCTCTATCAGTTACCATTTTTGAATTTTCAACACTTTTTTAACACATTGGTGTACTGCACAATACTGTACTGTGCAGACCCCTAAGCTCCGCCCAACGCGTTTCGCCGCTCAGTAGATAGAGATAAAGGAAAAAACGGAAAGGGGGAAACAGCAAGCATAGTAAGAATAAAGGGCTGATTAGTGACTGATAACTTAACGGAGGGAGTAAGGAGTAACACATATTGTCTCTATAGATAAACGGATTCCCTCTATATAACTATCCGTTATGATTTAATCTGTGACATAAAGTTATACGAGGCTGACTATATTAAAACACTTATACCCATAGAGCTCCAGATAAACTTTGGGAGCAACAAAGGCTCTTGAAGTGAATTGTTTTTAAGAGGGTTATTTTGTTTTAATGTAAAAATTAATAAAAGATATTTGTTTTATGATCCACTGAGAAATTAATGTTGAACTGGTCTCTTTGGCATTAAGGGGTACCTTACAAACAATTGAATAGTAAATAGGTAGAATACCCTTTGTAATTGCAAAATCTCTTCTTTATTGTAATTATTATTTTTTGAGACCTGCAACAACAGATATTAAGAAGTCACATAGTTAAAATAAGACCTACTATTTAATATATGAATGCCATACAAAAATGGTTATAGCAAATGCAGAAGTGAAGAAAGGGTACACAAACAATACTATTTTGGAAAGAAGACAACCTGCCGCGTCTAATGAGGTGTGAGTTGCCTTCATACCTCAAGCCTGGTGTTCCCAAATGACATTTTTTTAGATTTCTGCCCCTTCAACTATACTGAAATCTATGAAAACCATGAAATGTCCAGCTGTATTCATTAGCTAGTGCTCTTACGAGAAAAATGCCACCCCATTGTATGAGTTGACCTATCTCAGGTGCTAGAAGTGTGACATGACGCCCACTACAACTTAATTTTTCTAACATTTTCTCATACATTACTTGTCTTTACAAACATGGCTATAACAACTACAGAAGTGAAGAAAGGGTATATAAACCATACAGTTTTGGAAAGAAGACAATTTGCCTCATCTACTGAGTTGTGACTTGCCTTCTTACCCCAAGCCTGGTGTACCCAAATGTTTCCAGAAGTTGGCACTATAGTAAAAAAATGGCATTTTCTTACATTTCTGCCCCTTCAAATATACTGAAATTTGTGAAAACTATGACATTTCCAACTGTATTCATTAGCTAGTGCTCTTAATGGAAAAATGACACCCCACTGGTATGAGTTATCCTACCTCGGGGGGACACTAGAAGTGCAAAATGACACCACCTACAACCTCTGATTTTTCTAACATTTTCTAAAACATTACTTGTCTGTACCAAAATGGTTGTAACAACTACAAAAGTGAAGAAAGTGTACACAAACCAAACCTTGGAATCTCCAACTGTATTCATTAGCTAGTGCTCTTAGGAGAAAAATGGCTCCCCATTGGTATGAGTTGTAGGGTTGCCACCTTTTCTTCAAAAAAATACCGGCCATGGCATTCCCTCCATAAACTTAACATTGGACAGACGCCAATTTTTTACTGTCCTACCGGTAAAATACTGGCTGGGTGGGAACCCTAATGAGTTGACCTTCCTTAGGGGTGCTAGAAGTCCAAAACGACATGTACTACAACCTCTGATTTTTCTAAAATGTTCTCAAACATTACTTTTCTATACAAAAATAGTTGTAACAACTACAGAATGTCATGGTAACCTGGCAAATAAGGACAGACACGAATATAAAATATAAATCCACCTTTATTAATAAGTACAGTAATAATAGTATAGCCCACACAACCCCAGAACACAGGATGATAGAACCAAGGCTCCTACCCGGAGCTGCACACTGTGCTGCGCACTGCGCTACTGCGAAATACCAAAGTCTAGGACCGTGATGCGGGTGGAACACCAGAGGGAACGGTAACTGAGGCACAAGTCTCCACCCTGGGTCACGCGACCAGAGACAACAGGGAGCAAGAGCAGACCTGAACCATGAGACACTGAGACTGATGGTCAGGCAAGTTCAGAGAGTTTAGAGCCAGTAGTCAGCCAGAGCCACAGGTCAGACAAGCCACGGAGAAAAAGGAGCGATAGGCAGCAAGAGCCTCAGGTTAGACAAACCATGGACTACACGGAGTGAGTAAGTCAGCCAGAGCCACGGTCAGAACCGATGTAGGTAGTCAGACAAGGTGGAATTATACACGGAGTGAGTTAGTCAGCCAGAGCCACAGGTCAGAACAAATGTGGGTAGTCAGACAAGCCAGGGTCATCCACGGAGCGGATACTCAGGAGAGCACAGGTCACAATGGAGTGTAAGAGACAATATCAGAAACACCACGTAAGGGCAATGACTCCCAGGGAGGTTTATAATGGAGCAGGAGAAGGCGGGACCCAATTAGGCCACACAGAATAGGCCCATAAACAGGTGTCATAGCCAGTGCCTGTTTTATGATATCAGCAATGCGGAGGTGGCCGCAACTATGCAGGCCGATACACCACAGAGGAAGGAAGCACAGGATAACTAGGCCTCTAAGGTAGTCTGTGATAGGACCCCCCTTTATGAACTCTCCCCAGTGGAAGAGGACCAGCACTAGAGGCTCTGCAGGAGTGGAACTCACAAAAAAGGCATGGGGCATGTAGATCTCTCTTAGTGACCCAGGAACGCTCCTCAGGTCCATACACTTTCCAATGGAGTAGATATTGTATCTGGCCTCTGACCCTATGAGAGTCCAGGATACTCTGTACCCCGTACTCCTCATGGTCCCCTACTTGAAAAGGTCTGGGACGGACTGGAGTTGTAGTATAATGGTTACAAAACAGTGGCTTGAGGAGCGACAGTTTGCCTGACCAGTGGCTCTGGCTCCTACTTGCTCAGCATAGTCTCTGATTGCCTGACTAGTGGCCTGGTTACTTTTACTCCGTGTAGTCCCCATCTTGTCTGACCTGTGACTCTGGCTGCTTTCTTGCTCCCTACTCTACCTGTTTGCCTGACCTGTAGTCTTTGTGCCTCCTGGCTCTGGTCTGCTCTCGCTCTCTGTTGCCTCCATTCGCAGACCAAGTGGTGACTTACACATATTCTACCATTCTTCTGTTGTCCCACTTGAGCCACTTCCCTAATCTCGAGATCTTGAGTAGTGCAGTGTACAGCACAGTGTGCAGCTCTGGAGGGACCTTGGGTCCTATTTACATATGTTTGGGGCTCTATGTGGGCTCTACCATTATTGTTGTTATAATAAATAAAGGTGGTTATATTTTATCTTTGTGTCTGTCCTTAATTTTCTGATTACCGTGACAGTATGTAAGGGCCATGTTGAATGAAGGTGCAGGCAGTCCACCTAATTACAGCATCCTGTCCAGGATGGATTCTCAAGACCAGAGAATTGACCAATTGTCTTTTTCTATGCAGACACTGTTAAATCGCATGGCACACCTAGACCGCTTTGCTTCACAAATGGTGGCTTGCCCAGCACCTCCACTGGTTGTGGCCACTGCCCCTGAGGCGGGTATAAATAGAGTATTGTCTGGCTCCGCTCCTGAACCCCAAAGATATGATGGGGAACCTGCTATATGTCAAGGGTTCCTTAGTCAGCTGGGAAATTTTTTAGAGATGGTACCCCACGCATTCCCTACTGAGCGAAGTAAGGTGGGACTCCTGATCTCTCCTATCCGGCAAGGCATTGGCCTGGGCGAATCCACCTTGGGAGATGGAAAAGCCCATAATCCACAATTTCACGGAATTTGTAGCCTCGTTTCAGAGAGTCTTTGACATTCCTGGGCATGCTTCCTCCGCTGCCAAACATCTGATAACAATACGGCAGGGTGCACGTCCTGTAGCAGACTATGCTATTGAGTTCCGCACTCTGGCGGTGGAGGTTGGTTGGAACAATGAAGCCCTAGTTGCCGCATTCTCCCAGGGCTTGTGTGACACAATTAAGGACGAGACGGCAGCTAAGGAACTGCCTGGTAATCTGGAGGAGTTGATCTCCGTCACCATCCTGACACGAGAATCCGTGAGAGGCCTTCATTCAAACAGCATGGGCGTAAATTTTTACCCAGGTTGGCACCTAGTTTCTTACACCCACCCTGTCCTCCCTCACATCCCACACCTCCTAATTCTGACCCTGCAGGGGGGATATAGGCTTCACACACCTTTCTGAGGAGGAGAGGGCTCAACAAGGAGGAGGGATCTTTGCTTATACTGTGGGGAACCTGGCCATTTGTTGCGTGCTTGTCCTATTTGGCCAGGAAATGCCTTTCAAGTAGGGGACAGACCCTGGGTGGAATTTCACAGTCCTCAGAGAGATTAATGGACAAGCCTATTTTTAAAGTCGTACTATCTTGGGCAGAGTCTTCTGTGGTGGCTCCAGCACTACTGGACTCAGGGGCCGTGGGGTTTTTCAGTGATTCAGACTTTGCGGCTAAACATGCTATTCCGTTGTTGCCTCTCTCTGCTCTGTTGGCCATTGAGGTTATTGACGGCAGACCTCTACAGCCGGCACTCAAGAGACTCATCCCTTGTCTCTGAGGGTAGGGGCACTCCATGTGGAGACCCAACAGTTCCAGGTAATACATTCCTCCCATCATGCCATCATTCTGGGGTTTCCATGGCTGCAGACTCACAACCCTAGAATTGATTGGCAAACCTGTGACATCCTGTCGTAGTCATCTCTATGTGCGAGGTCTTGCCTCCAGCAGCCTATGAGAATATTGTGTACCTCTACCTTGTTATCTGCTGAGTATCAGGCCTACAAAGAGGTATATAATAAGGTATAGGCCAGTACATTGCTGCCACACAGGCTCTATGATTGTACTGTTGATCTGGTACCAGGGGCTAGGCCTCCTAGGGGCCGAGTTTATCCCTTATTTGTGGAAGAGAACAATGCCATGAGGGAATATGTGGTAGATGCCCTAGCTAGGGGCATTATTCAGAAGTCTTCCTCCCCTGCGGGCGCAGGCTTCTTTTTCATTAAGAAAAAAAAGATGGGGAGCTCAGACCATGTATTGATTTCAGGGGCCTAAATAAGCTAATGGTAAAGAACGGTTATCCTATCCGATTGATCAGTGAGCAATTTGATCATATCAAAGGCTCAACAATTTTCATGTAACTTCACTTGAGGGCCGCATACAACTTGGTACGAATAAGAAAGGGCGATGAACGGAAGACAGCGTTCAACATTCGGAGCGGCCACTATGAGTATTTGGTAATTCCTTTCGGATTGTGCAATGCTCCCACTGTCTTCCAGGAGTTAATTAATGACGTTTTAAGAGACCTACTCCAGAGCTGTGTTGTAGTATATTTGGACAATATACTCATCCATTCTTCTACCTTGGAGACACATAGAGCAGATATAGCCCGGGTTATACAACTGCTAAGAGAGACTATCAGGAGCTGCCACAATGTCAACCAAAACTACTGGGGACTAGGCTGGAGCCAACTGGTAGTCTCAATGGTAACGAGTAGAGCACAGGATAGGACCCAAAGTCTCCAGCTAAGTAACTACAAGGGAGAACACTGATTCACGCCTGCATTCAGTAGGGAAGAGCTCGTCTCCCATACGGATTGCAACAATGGAGACTACTGACTCAAGCCTGCAGTCAGTTAGGCCGGAGTCTGCCAGAGCCCCAGGTCCGCACCAAGATGGATGTCTGTGGGAAATGGGAAACACAGCGGAGCAAACAGACAGAGCCACAGGTCAGTACCAGTTAGAATAGTCAGAAAAACCAGGGTCATACACAGAGCGGGTAGTCAGCCAGAGCCACAGGTCTGCATCAGGTAGGATGTCCAATAAGAGTAGGCAACAATGGGAGGATAGTTGGACAGAGCCCCAGGTCAGCACCAGGTTGGAAAGTCAGACAAGCCAGGGTCATACACAGGAGCGGGTAGTGAGTCAGAGCCACAGGTCTGCACCAGATAGGATGTCCAATAAGAGTAGGCAACAATGGGAGGATAGTTGGACAGAGCCCCAGGTCAGCACCAGGTTGGATAGTCAGACAAACCAGGGTCATGCACAGAGTGCGTAGTCAGCCAGAGCCACAGGTCTGCACCAGAATGGATGTCTAAAGACAAAAGGAGTGCACAGAAGAATGGTCAGACTTAGCCACAGGTCAGCACCAAAATGGATGGTCAGACAAGCCGGGTCATACACAGGATAAAGGAACAACTGGAACTAGAACTGCACAGTAGAACAATGTAAGGGTAATGATACACAGGCCCAGAGAGGCTTATAAAAGAGTAGGAGAAGGCGGGACCAATTAGGTCCCTGTAACGGTTTGTTTGACTCACAGACACAGTGGTTAGGATAAAAACAGTTTTATTGAATACAACAATACAGTAAGAACCCTCACAGGTCCTGTAGCATACAACAGTATAGTACAGACACACGACAGGTAAATTATTCAATGCCCACACAGGTCCAGCATAACATGAAGGTATATACTGACACAGGTCAGGCAAGAGAAGTAGGTTCCCAGGATTCCGGCACTGCAGGAGTTAAGTTCATCAATGATGGTAAACAGTTCCATGTGTGAAGGTACTGGAATGATACTTTAACAAGCCAAGGTCAGCAAACATACGTGAACTGCCAGCTCAACTGAGGTAGAATGAGCACTACCGGAGCAATCACGGAGGCACACACTTGCAAACGGTATGACATTAACAGAGGACTAGGCCAGAGGCGCTCTGCCGGAGCAGTAACTGAGACAACACTGGCAACCTGCTGGAGCAGTAGCGGAAGACAAGCCAATGGCACTTTACCGGAGCAGTCACAGAGGCACACACTTGCAACTGGTATGACAGTAGCGGAGGACTAGGCCAGATTCGTTCTGCCGGAGCAGTAACTGAGACAACACTGGCAATCTGCCGGAGCAGAGGCGGAAGACAAGCCAATGGTAACTGGATAGTCAGAGGACTAAGAATGTTGCTGAGGCGACAAGGACAAAGGAAGCAGATATGTCGATCAAGCCGGGTCAGTGCACAGGAACAGGAATGTCAGCCAGTCCGGGTCGGAACACAGGAGCAGGAACGTCAGCCGGTCCGGGTCGGTACACAGGAGCAGGAACGTCAGCCGGTCCGGGTCGGTACACAGGAGCAGGAACGTCAGCCAGGCCGGGTCGATACACAGGAGCAGGAACTGAAGAGTAGTCAGGCAATCCGGGTCGGTACACAGGAGCAGGAACTGAAGAGTAGTCAGGCAGGCCAAGTCGGTACACTGGGAACTCTGGGCAGTTAGTTAGCACTGGTACAGGAACACCTAGAAAGTGCACCGTGTGGGTGCAGGAGCCCAGTATATAAAGGCCATAAAGGGCGGGCTCAACACAGGGCAACCAATGAGAGCAATACACAGGATAACTGAAAGCAAAACAAAAACAAGGGAGCATGGGCACCGTGATAGTGCCCCAGGCTAGGCCTAAAACAGGCGTCCAGGCAAGTGCCTGATTCATGATGCTAGTAACAAGGAACCAGACGCGACCAGGCCTTAGGAAGAGAGGGACGAGGCTAGTGACGCCTTAGTGCCAATCCAGAACCCTGCTCCCAGCTGAATGGCGCAGGCCGAGGTAAGGCAGGTATCCAGGAGCGCTCCTCTGGACCATAACCTTTCCAGTGAATCAAATACTGAAGGCACCCTCTGACCTATCTGGAGTCCAGAATGCTCTGTACCACAAATTCCTCATGATTGCCAACCTTGACCGGAGCTGGCCGAACCATACTGGTAGTATAGCGGTTACAAACCAGAGGTTTAAACAAGGAGACATGGAACACATTGTGAATGCGCATGGAAGCGGGAAGCTCCAGAGCTTACGCCACAGGGTTAATTCTGTGCAACACATGAAATGGACCAACAAATCGAGGAGCCAAATTATTACAAGGATAAGATTTTGGGATGACAGTCACACCCTCTCCCCCACCTTGTCGGACTATTTATTATGAAGGTATCCAAAGGGTTAAAATAAGAGAACCAATCAGGTTGGATATCTTCACTTAAATAGGCAAATGACAATATACAATAATTTTGAGAACTTTCTTCTTTATTAGGTATTGACACGCTACTTCACAGTACAGAACTGATAAAAATAATCAATCCCGCATATATGTGCAAAAATATATATAATTTATTAAAATACAATATACTATATATAAAAAGTATCAGCAAAAGGAAAAATAAAATTAGCATAACAACATTTTCAAAGAATCATAGAGCATCAAACCATTTGTTGACGAGATATGTTAGAGTGTTAGTGGGGAACATACATGCCAAACAAGAGAGCAACGTTACTCTGAAACAAGAGAAGACATTAGAACCCAATATGACAATGTCATTTGGACAATCGAGGATACTCCTCCATCCGCTGATTGAATTAGGATCCTTGTTCTTCTTCAGCTTCTCCTTCTATGATCTGTAACTGAGATTTAGGGTGACAGACACGCAGTTGGTTTATATGAACCCACTTATCTAAAGTTTCACCATTTTTTGGGATAGAAACCTTATAGGCAACTGGAGATAATTTATCAGTTATGATATATGGCCCTCTCCATGAGGGTAAGAATTTCTTTTCTCTTACCTGGTTTCTTGCAAAATTGTACAGATAAACATGATCATTTACCTCATACTCCCTTTTGGTGGTCTTTAGGTCATAGTAAGTCTTACTACTTACCACTGCTTTCTCCAGATTTTTCGTGCAAACGCAAAGGCATGTTGTAGATGTTTGCGTAACTGGTCTATGTATTGGTGTGTTGTGGAGGCATTAATTAGATTTTGATCAGACGTACGGTATAGCAAGTGCTGGGGTAAGACCATCTTTCTACCTGTCATTAATTCAAATGGTGACATTTTCGTGGCTGCACTCGGAGTAGCCCGGATAGCCATGAGAACTAGGGGTAGTTTAAGATCCCAATCCTTACCTGATTCCTTAACAAACCTCTTGAGAATGTTAACAATGGTTACATTTGAGATCTGTCTGGCAAAGCAAAAATGTATAGGTTCAACCAAAACTCTTAATTTTAAAAAAGCGAACTTCAAATTGTTAAGGGCCTCAATGCAACACATAGACTGGGATATTTTATTTAAAGGCAAAAATACTGAGGAAAAATGGTCAGAATTCAAATTTAGGTTGCAGAAATGTACCCAACTGTATATACCAATGGGGAACAAGTACAAAAGAAGTAAGTCACAGCCAATGTGGTTAACTGCACATGTAAAGAAGGAAATGGCAAGGAAAAAAAAAAGCATTCAAATTATTTAAGTCAGAAGGAACTGAACAATCTTTCTTAAAATACAAGGAGCGCAACAAAGATTGCAAAAAGGCAATTAGGGTAGCAAAAATAGATAATGAAACTCGAATTGCAAGGGAAAGCAAGACTAATCCAATAAAGTTTTTTAAATATATAAATAGCAAAACACTTAAGAGGGAGTGCATTGGGCCATTCAAAAATGAGATGGGTGAATTGGTTAGTGAGGATAAGGAAAAGGCCGATGTTTTAAACACTTTCTTTGCATCAGTATATACAAGGGAGCAAGGAATGGTAGAAGAGCCTCCGCAAGTAACAAATAAAACAATACAATTAATAGATATTGGGTTAACTCAAGGAGATATCATGGGAAGACTGAACAAAATTAAGACCGACAAAGCACCGGGTCCTGATGGTATACATCCAAGGGTTCTTCAGGAACTCAGTGCAGTGTTAGCAAAACCCCTATATTTACTCTTTAAAGATTCTATTACCACAGGCTCAGTGCCACAGGATTGGCGAAGAGCTAACATAGTGCCTCTATTTAAGAAGGGAACTAAAACAGAACCTGGGAATTATAGACCAGTGAGTTTGACCTCTGTAGTGGGAAAACTATTAGAAGGCATAATAAGGGTCTATATTCAGGATTACAACACAAAAAATAAGATCATTAGCACGAATCAACATGGTTTTATGAAGAATAGATCATGCCAAACTAATCTTTTCAGCTTCTATGAGGAGGTAAGCAGCAACCTTGACAATGGCAAGGCAGTAGATGTAGTATATCTAGACTTTGCAAAGGCATTTGATACAGTACCACACAGAAGGCTGGTGTATAAAATAAGGAAATTGGGGCTAGGAGATAACCTTTGCAATTGGATACAAAACTGGTTGAAGGATAGGGAACAGTGTGTGGTTGTAAATGGAAAATTCTCCAGTATAGTTAAAGTGGAGAGTGGAGTACCTCAGGGTTCAGTATTGGGTCCGCTGCTTTTTAACATGTTTATAAATGACCTGGAAATAGATATAGAAAGCAAAATATCAATATTTGCAGATGATACTAAATTATGCAAAGTCATTAATTCAGAACAGGATATTTTCTCTCTACAGAGGGACTTACATACAATGTCAGATTGGGCAAACGTGGAATATGAAGTTTAATGTGGGGAAGTGTAAAGTCATGCATTTGGGAGGAAACAATCCCAAGGCTACTTATAAACTTAATGGAATAATTTTAAGTGACTCGTTGCTAGAAAAAGACCTGGGTATCCTTGTCAACTACAAACTTGGAAACAGTGACCAGTGTCAAACAGCAGTAGCAAAGGCAAACAAAGTCCTGTCTTGCATAAAAAGAGGTATTGAAGCAAGAGTGGATAACATTATTTTGCCATTATACAAATCATTGGTAAGACCTCACCTTGAGTATGCAGTGCAATTTTGGGCACCGGTTCTGAAAAAGGATATACTAGAACTAGAGAGGGTACAGCGGAGAGCAACAAAATTAATTAAGGGAATGGAGGACTTGACATATGAGGAACGACTAAACAAACTTGGTTTATTTACTCTAGAGAAAAGACGACTAAGAGGAGACCTTATCACATTGTACAAGTATATGAGAGGTCAATACAAGGATCTCTGCGGTGAGCTATTTATTCCAAGGCCTGATCAGGTGACCAGGGGACACCCCTTGAGATTAGAGGAAAGGAGGTTTAAACTTCAGCAGAGGAAGGGTTTTTTTACGGTAAGGTCTGTCAAATTGTGGAATTCATTGCCCAGGGAGGTAGTTATAGCAGATACAATGGATACATTTAAGAGAAGATTAGATACATTTCTTTCAAAAGGGAACATACAGAGTTATACTGTTTATCAGTAGGCTGATCAGGAAGGTCTGATAAAGACCAATTTAATTGGTAGCAGGAAAGCTATAAAATTCTCAGTTACAGAGGTATGAAGCGAAGGTTGAACTTGATGGACTTGTGTCTTTTTTCAACCTAATTTACTATGTTACTATGCTCCACCCCACCACTTGACGCATGACGGTAAGCAATATGTAATTTACGTTTTACCTCCAACAGTTTCCATGGTTTGCTCATCACTTCGCTGGTGAAATGACTACCTCTATCAGATTCAATCCGCTGTGGTAGGCCAAACCTGGAGAACACATGGTTAAATAACAACGCAGCAGCAGTTTCTGCCATATTATTGTTTGCGGATAAACATTCAACACATTTGGTGAACAGACAAGTAACAGTTAGCATAAACTTGTTCCCCCTTGCTGTCCTGGTAACTGGTCCTATAAAATCTATTTGAATATCCGTCCACGGTACTGACATCCCCCTTCTTCTGTAGTGGTGCACGATGAGTGGGGCCAGATGGTTGGAATTGGGAACACACCAAATAACCTTGACAATAGGTTTGTACATCTTTAAGCATATGAGGCCAATATGCATAATCACGGAGAATCTCATACGTGATTTTGTCACCGCGATGACCTGAAGTAGGTGCATCATGAGCATGTTAGAGCATTAAACCTCTAAATGCAGTAAGTACAACCCATTGTTGTATTCCGTTTTTAGAGGTTCTGATTAACAGACCATCTTGTATATGGAACTGGGCCTTGGATCTCATCAAGATCCTCAAGTCTTCCTTTCCCACCCAGTCCTCCTCAGAAATTGGATGGTTCAGGGGGTCTTCTATGTGCTTATAGAATAGCCCTATGATAGGGTCTCCCTTCTCACTTGTAATCAAGTCCTCACTAGGTGAGTCTTGAATCCACTGTTCTACCGGGGTGTCTGCTTCGTTACAGGCTTGTTGCCTAGTAACAGCATTTACCTGTACAGGACCCAATAGATGTTATGCTCAATAGCTAATAAGAATATCTTATAGACTGCACAGAGTTTTGCCACTTGGCTACTCTGTGGTCCCAAGCTATACCCTTTGGATATAATAGGGCACTCACCTGTCCAGGTAATCCCTATGCCTGCCACCAGTTTCCTTTCGGTACCAGTAATGACATGGTATGAACACCCGTCAATGTGAGATATCTAATGCCTCCCCCTTAAAGGCGCCTTCTTTAACCTTGTTTTTCAGGGCCTAGGACCTTGGAATGACCCTTGGTCTTTTTCCAGTAGATGGTAAGGCCATTTGATGTTATGAGATTGTCAACCTCACAAAACAATTTACCATGTTTCACTGGTTTATTACTGGATCGGAGCATATGGCTCCTTTTCCAACCTGGGAGGTATTCTACAACGCTATGGCTAACACAATTTGAATCAGTTATAATGACAAACTCTTTAATGTTATGCTCAATAGCTAATAGGAATGTCTTATAGACTGCACAGAGTTTTGCCACTTGGCTACTCTGTGGTCCTAAGCTATACCCTTTGGATATAATAGGGTACTCACCTGTCCAGGTAATCCCTATGCCTGCCACCAGTTTCCTTTTGGTACCAGTAATGATATGGTATGAACACCCGTCAATGTACGCGGTTGGCAAGGTTGTACAATAATTCTCGTCAAATGCCTTATAAGGGGAAAGCAATTGTTCCTCAAGGTAATCGTCTCCACTAGTAGCAGCCTCCATGGGAGGTGCTGAACAATCATGGAGCTCGGCAAGTCATTGAGCTACAGGATTCTTCCTGTTTTGCTTATATCTAATCTCTAATGGCCATCCTTGTAGGGATAAAGTCCACGTGGTGATCCTACTATTGGAGAGGTGTCCTTCCTTTATCTGGTCACTTTGCAAATACTGCAAAGGCTGATGAGCGGTTTCAATGATGATCTTCTCACCCTGAATAAAACTCCGAAAGTTCTGTAATGCCCAAACAATAGCCAATAAAGCTTTCTCACAGTCATTGAATTTAATTTCCATGGAAGACAGGGATTTACTAGCATAAGCAATAACCTTATTCAGGTTATTCTGCTTTTGATATAAAACCCCGCTGAGACTAAGATTAGTGAATCCTGTCTCATGAAAAAATGGCTTACCTCCTTCTGGATAGCCCAGACAAGGAGCCTGGGTAAGTTTACTCTTGAGCTCAGATACGGCATGTTCCTGAGCTTCACCCCAGATCCACGGTTGATCTTTCTTCAATAATAATAATAATGGTTTGGTTATTTCTGAATAATTATCAATAAACTTCCGGGAATAATTCATCATGCCTAGGAATGATCTCAATTCATTGAGATTAGTTGGTGTTTTGGGTTTAACTATCGCTTCCAGCTTCTTTCTTTGCTGGTTTAACCCTTTGGTGGTCACCTCATGACCAAGAAAGTTAACTTTGGTGTGGCACATCTGTGCCTTTTTAAGCGAGAGTTTAACACCAGCTTCCTTTAGCTGATTAAATACATATTTAATCTCTGTGATATGCTTTTGGAAGGTAGTACTTTTAATCAGGACATCATCCACATAGCAGAGAGTCCCCCTAGCTGTAGCATCAGGCATAGCCTTGTGCATAAAAATGGCAAATTCATGACCTGAGTTGATATACCCAAAAGGCATTCTAACCCAGGTGTATTGTACTCCTCCAAAAGTGAAAGCTAGCTTATTTTGGTCTTCCTCACTGAATTTAATGGTCCAGTACCCTTGGGCGCAGTCAATTGCTGTAAAGAACTTGGACCACTACATCTGAGCCAAACATTGATATATATACGGAACCGGCCAGCCGGACATATATACACGGTTGTTCAGTTGCCTTAAGTCAGCACACAAACGCCATTGACCATTGGGCTTAAGGATTACCAAGATGGGGTTATTATATGAGCTGTTCACTGGCCGTATAATACCCCTCTCTTTGAGGTTCCTTATGATCTCCACCAATGAGTCATAGGACGCAAGTGGAAGACGGTACTGTTTGACATATACAGGAGGCAATTTAGGGTCCGTTTGTATGCGGGCGACATGTATGTTGGCTAAACCAGAATCATAAGAATCCTTGGCAAACAGCTCTTGGAATTCCATTAGTATTTCCCTTAGCTGTTGGCGTTCAGAATCATCAGAGCATGCATCGGCTAGCGAGATTTGCTCTTCTACTAGCTCCTTAAAACCTGGAAAGGCTTCAGGCGTACCTAACTCATAGGTTTCCTCAAGCTCTGTAGATAAATCATGAGCATTTACTCTTACCTTATCCCCTCCTCCTGATATTCCTGGGACTCTGGTTCCTCCATCTGGTGTTCAAATACCAGAGAGAATTCTTCAATCCTGCATGTACCTGTATCAGGGCTATATAGATACACAGAGTGAATGGAAAACAGTCCCTCTGGGAGGGAATAAAACATTTGCTCAACTAGTTGCTCCTCAGACAGATAATTATCAGGTAGTAGGCCTATTACTTGGTTCTGAAACCCAAATGTATAGTATTCTGAATCCAGAGCATAACCTATTACAGTTCCCTTCTCTAAGGTAATACTGTGTGGGGTTATGTTATTTACCACAGTGTGGACTGGTGTTCTACGAATACTCACCATAGGGGTGTGTGATACAGAAATTCCTAATTGTTGAATCCTTTTTGAGAGGCATATTAATGCATCAGGATTCTCAAGGTTCTGACCACTACGAACCTGCAAGGATATGGGGACCTGACTTGCCCCACCAGGTAGAGTGACCTCACTAGCTACCTGTAACTTCACTGCATATGGCAACAATTGGCATGACTTCAGGGCTTTTAAGTCATCCTGAAATCCCCAGGGGTTCCCTTCTAACCTAGTCCATAGGTTGTTATTCACCAAATCAATCTGTGCAGCAAAACAATGTATTAAATTGTTGCCTATATATATCTGGTGTTGGGGATTCTCCACTACAAGAAAAACATGTTTGGCAGACCTGTCACCTAGAGATATAGATAACAGATATCTAGCAACAACGTTATAACTCATAGCATCGTCATGTACAAAATTATCATATGGCGCCAGATACTTAATATGGATAGGATCTCTTACCTCCATCAGTAGGCTGTTACATTAGTAACTGTTTTCCAATTTCAGATTCAGTTTGGCCTGTTTGATCCTCCCCAAGTCTTTAACCTGTAAGGAAACAAACAACTCACCCCCTGTATTGTCAATAAACATCAGATATTGAGAATGATTCTCTGGATCTGTTGGCTCAGAGGTCGCTCTGTGAAGAGAGATGGTTAAGACATCGCCTTCTAGCTTCACATTCTGAATCTGTTCTGGTAACACCTTGATGGAGATATCACCTTCCATATTTTCAGCATCGGTATCAGGTATCTGTAAAACAGTGAAGTTAGGGTTCTGGCTATTGACAAAATGAATTTCAGTAGTATCCCTAGTTTCCTGTACCACGTGATCATTTCTATGGATGCGTTGCAATGCCCGCTCATATTTGATTGGGGTTTTAACCTGTAACCAGATGACATTATTCACTCAGTCTATGACGGGACTTAATCGCCGTAGTAGATTGGCACCTATAATTAACCTGTTATAGTGAACTTCAACTACTATGACTTTATGTGTGAATGATTTATTACCGATTTTAAACTTTAACCATGTGGTTCCCAATACATTTAAGGGGTTACCTCCTACGCTTATTAGGGATCCATCAAATGCGTTTAACACTGGCTTTACAGAAGCATCCTCCATAATTTGATGATAATGGGAGCTAGCTAATATGGTAGCTTGTGACCCTGTATCCAGGAGACTGGAAATAATTAGGTCATCAAGCCCCTGCAAGGTGACATCAATGAAGTATCTTCCTTCATATTCATGCATTTTACATAAATAATTGCGATGTAAAATCGTCTTAAAATCCCTCCACTGCCTGCAAGGGTTAATTCCTGAATTTACAGCAGCAGACTTGCTGACCACTGGGTCAGGCTGTACAGCTGCAGCATCCCCCTTCACTCCTCCTCCTTCTTCAGCCTGTTCTGAAGAAATGCAGGGAAAAGAAGTGACATCATCAGGGATGGACTTATGTGTACCTGGCTGTGGGTGAGATAAGAAAGAAATGTTAGAGTCAAGCATTTACAGCCTGTAAAGAAAATGTGTTAGCATTACTGTTGGCTAAAACATTATCGGTTATTGTAGGATTTACATAGGGTAAAGCAATGTTATTCTTTTCCCCTAAGGCCTGCTTACCATTACCCTGTTCTGTTATTGAGTGGCAGCTGCCACTCCTGGGGCTGTCCCTAAAAAAGGGTTAGATCCCTGCTGAGTATTAAAACTAGGGCTTTGGCCTAGCTGTGCCATATTAGCCATCATTTGACCATCATATCTATTAGGTTGTTAACCTGGACCCTGAGACTTACCTGCTTCTGACCTTGGTTTCTAGAATCAGACCTATTGTTTTGCTGATTTTGCTGGGACTTGGACCCCTGATTATTAGAGTTTTTACTCTTTTGGAACCTCCTATGAAACTTGAATTTATTTTGTTTTTTGTTGTATCCCTGGGACCTTTTGAAAAATGGTTTCTGACCATTTGAGTTATTAGACTCCTGGGAACTAACAGAGGCAGGCCCCTTCTGTCCTGGTGCCTGCTTATGAACCTGTGGAGATTTTAACACCTCTGCATAGGTTCTCTCACCAGATTCAAATGGCAAGCTTTCCTCAACCAATGTTTCCGCTACACACTGCAGGGCAGGCATCTTCTCCCTAGCTGGGGTATTCTCACTCTGCTGGGCATTATACAGCTTAATAGCTTGAGTGAGTAACCAATCTAGTGACAACCTGGGTGAGTAATACCTAGCTAGATTAGTTTTCATGTACCTAGACAGAGCATTAAAGAATAGTTCCCTAAACTCATATGATTGGAAAT
Organism: Rhinophrynus dorsalis; assembly: GCA_037306005.1. Classification (NCBI taxonomy): domain Eukaryota; kingdom Metazoa; phylum Chordata; class Amphibia; order Anura; family Rhinophrynidae; genus Rhinophrynus; species Rhinophrynus dorsalis. The sequence continues at coordinate 142,544,678 of CM074721.1, forward strand.
CTGCATCCTTATCTGCTAGGAAATAGGCACATTTAAGTTCTGACAAGAATTGCCTTGGGTCCTGGTCTGGCCTACATTTTAATGCATATATAGCACATTTAGCCTCATGGCGGGTTTTATAGGTACCAAAGGCTAGGATTATCTGTTCCACTGTTTCATCCCAGGTAGTGATATCCATATCATTCAAGGATCTGGAAAAGAAACCCTCTGCAATATCAAAAACCCAAGGCACATAATACATTTTATGATGGTCAGAATGAAGGCCTAGAGATGCACGTGTTTCAATATACTGCTCTAAATGGTTAACAACATATATTGTAGATTTTCTGTGAAAAACTGGCACAGTATCCTTAAGAAATTTTATTATTTTAGTTTTTTCAACTAAAGGTGACTGTTCCTTCTGTTCAAACCTACTCAGTGTGGGTATTGTCCTCCTGTTAGGTTTGAGCACTGGCTCCCTATTAGAGGGTAATCTGTGACCCATTAAGAGGCTCTGAGGTGCATGGTGTGTGAATTGCTCTAGGATGTTACCCTCATCATCACACTTCAGCAAGAAGTGTGACTTCTGAAGGTTGACAGCCCCTTCTCCCCAGGTGAGTAATCCTGATGACTGTTAGGTATAGCTGGTTGGGCCTGAACTATCCTGTCAGGACTACTATCCTGTCCCGGCTCAGAGGGGGTATGGTCAGACTCAGATGCGGTAAGGGCCTGCATTCGTTCTGACAATTCCTGTATCTGGCTGGACAAGATATCAAACATACCTGGATCCACTGATCTATCCCCCTTAGGGGCACTATCACTGGCCCGGTATACCAACACTCGCTCCCGCAATTTTACATTGTCCTGAGACCACCTGTCTAAATGGGATTGGCGTTGCTTAATGTGTTCTTGCAAATGGTAGTTCTCACGTTTTATATTAAACATATCAGCACTGAGGATAGTGTTCTGTTCTTTTGTATACCACACCTTCTCAAGATTTTCTTGACCCCTGCTCTCTAACCCATTTACCTGGTGCTGGACAGACTTAATTTGCTCTTCCTGTGTGTGGGCATTGTCCCCCTTTTAGGTTTGAGCACTGGCTCCCTATTAGAGGGTAATCTGTGACCCGTTAAGAGGCTCTGAGGTGCATGGTGTGTGAATTGCTCTGGGATGTTACCCTCATCATCACACTTCAGCAAGAAGTGTGACTTCTGAAGGTTGACAACCCCTCCTCCCCAGGTGAGTAATCCTGATGACTGCTAGGTATAGCTGGTTGGGCCTGAACTATCCTGTCAGGACTACTATCCTGTCCCGGCTCAGAGGGGGTATGGTCAGATTCAGATGCGGTAAGGGCCTGCATTCGTTCTGACAATTCCTGTATCTGGCTGGACAAGATATCAAACATATCTGGATTCACTGATCTATCCCACTTAGGGGCACTATCACTGGCCCAGTATACCAACACTTGCTCCCGCAATTTTACATTGTCCTGAGCCCACCTGTCTAAATGGGATTGGAGTTGCTTAATGTGTTCTTGCAAATTGTAGTTCTCACGTTTTATATTAAACAGATCAGCACTGAGGATAGTGTTCTGTTCTTTTGTATACCACACCTTCTCAAGATTTTTTTGACACCTGCTGTCTAACCGATTTACCTGGTGCTGGAGAGAATTAATTTGCTCTTCCTGTGTTTTTGTAAGTTTATCATATTTATGCACCTCTTTCTCTAACTCAGAGTTATGTTCAGTCTTAGACTTTAGTACTTGTTTTAGTGGCTCCACACCTTTTTTCTTAGCCTCTAATTTGTTTTTCTGGAAGGCTATAATATTTAACAATTCGGGCACAATTAATAAAATCTGGCTGTCCAAATCCTTTGCCTTAGTTTGTTCTATACATCTATTCAATGCTCGATAATAGAAGCTATCTGATTGCCACATTTTATCAAATTGGGATTCTACCCTTAGCTCTATATCATCACTCCACTGCTGTGCATCACTTTAAATTTTTAGGCGAGAATGGATGGCATAAATTAACCTCCCTTCTACAGACCATTTCATGTCTTCTCCTGATCTCTTTTCCATTGGATCAGACACAGAAGAATTTGACTGAGACATGTTTATGCACAAATATGTTACTGTGTAATATATCTGCCAATAAAATTATTTGACAAATGTGTCAATCCTATATAAAAGATCTCGGTGGAACCTCCAAAATCTGTCGGACTATTTATTATGAAGGTATCCATAGGGTTAAAACAAGAGAACCAATCAAGTTGGATATCTTCACTTAAATAGGCAAATGACAATATAAAATAATTTTGAGAACATTCTACTTTATTAGGTATTGACATGCTACTTCATAGTAAAGAATTGATAAAAATAATCAATCCCGCATATTTGTGCAAAAATATATATAATTTATTAAAATACAATATAATATATATAAAAAGTATCAGCAACAATGAGGTAAATGAGTGATTAACAATTACAATAGATATATAGTAAACCAAACCACAGTTATTACCATGAGGATTACCAGCAATGAAAGGGTTAACCACACATAGGTATATTCAGAGGTATTAAATAACAATAATTGCACTCAGTAGCATAGAAAAAGTTAATTGATCCTTACAATTAATAAAATACAGTTGGCAGCAGTGTATATGAATACCTCTGCCCCAGAAACTGTATAAACTATGCTAATTATGGTTTAAGGTATATTTTCATTTGAATTGACCTTAAAAAATAAAGCCAGGTCCTATGATAATTATCCTTGTACCATATATATAATCAAATTTAGAGAATAACTGGAATAGAATCCCAGATTAGATCACTATAATTTAATTATGTACTGATTTAAATTATTGCATACCTTCTGAATAAAACATATACATTGCAATTAATATATAATCAATCAGAGATTATACCAAGAATCTACTTAGAATTAATCCAATAATATATGTGTAGCAAGTATACCAACTTCATGCAACATCAAAGTCAAAATAAGAAAAGCACTCTCAGGTCTTCTACATCAGTGGAAAGTGAGTTTAATTACAAGAAAATCAACGTTTCGGTTATCACATTGTAACCTTCATGCAACATATATCATAAATCTGACTATAGCAATATATATATAAAACCTATAGGCACTCCAAGGGTTAATCCACTGATTTAAAATAGGTGCCACACCCAGAAGGCTGTTTCTTTTGTCTAGTGAAAGTGAAAACTTCCAATTTATAAAAGATAAGCCTAGCACATGCACAAAGAACTTTAGAATGAACACCACAAATAAATAGACAAACAGCAGTTAGAGTTAATTAATGAATTCCAAGAATTCCCTTGATTAAATATTAGGTATTATACTCTTTCCAGAAACAGAATATTCTAGAAATAACAGAAATTATATTAACCAATATACACAAGGATAAATATATCTCACTGCTATCACTATTTTATGACCCCTCTGGTAATTTATAACAATTTAATTAATTAATTAATTAATTATGCGTAATTTCAGAATTACTATACTAAATATAGCTGATCATAATATTTGCTACTTAAAACTGGCCAGGCTTCTATTTTTAGAAATAAATAAATAACTTTTCTCAAATATCAAGGAAATATATTTATTTCGAAATTCTGCAGAATTAAAATAAAGAAAAATATAGTTACCAGGTCATCAGTGTGGGTTCTTTGTATATTATCAGAGATGGAACCAGGAACCAAGAGAGTGAAATTACCTTCTCCTTAGCATTATATTAGGCAAATTTTACCTTATCAGTAATCTCCACCCATTCCCAATGGTTGGACAGAGATCCATCTCATTATACCGTGACATCATCAGACTGACCTGATTGGACCATTTATTATCCCTAATTATTCAAGGAATGTGAGTAGCTCAGTCATGACGCTATCAAAACTATACAGGGCACTCTTACTCTATATTAAAATTCTACATATAGCATATGGCCTGACATGTTTTTCTCAAATTTAGGAATTTAAACCTTGACCTTATGTCATATAAAGATGTCACTTTTTTAGACATTCTCATAGGGGATTATCTCTCTGTTTAAGATGTTAAGATTATCTCATAAAATAATACTACTGCTTGGCACCATGGTTGTCTGCAATTGTCTATCCATCACCATTACTGTCGCTCAGCTATTTACTGCCAAAGAGGCCCATAAATATTCCTTTGTTTTAAAGGGATAGTAATGTTTCATAATAAAAGCAGCTCTAATTAATCATCATATTATTTGGACCTTGGAAAGTGTTATTTCAATTCTGTCAGAGTTGTAGTTCAAGAGTAAATCAATGACAAAGTATCCCCCTCCTGCCCCTTTTACTGATGTAACACTGTTCAGCCAGATCAGAAGGGAGGTGCCCAGGTAGACTGCAGAGAGGGACAATCTTCATTTAAGATAAGGGAAAAACCTAAAAAGCTGGTCAAGGGGGGCAGGGCTTTCATTGTTCTCATATGAAGAAAATTGTCCCCTTCTGTTATCTGTCTGGTCTATGGACTGGATTCCACATCTGAGAACAGATGGCTTACACTGGGTAAAAGGGGCGGGAGGGGAAACTTTGCTTGTGAATATCTCTCAAACCATTAAAGTTTGAGAGATAAGACTTACATCGTTCTTCATGTTTTTTTAATGCCTACAAAATAAAATAAAGATAAAACAAAGTATTACTATCCCTTTAAGGATGAGGTTATTTTAACACATTTTAAACACAGGTTTTCAGGAAATTCTGCTATTAAAATTAACCCTCTATGCTCCACCAGGACAAAGTCTCTGACAACCTGGAAGGTCGGTGCCGGCAAACGCCTATGGTCTGCCTGCCTTTTCTGCCGCTGCATGGAACCACGTAGGGTATGCTGTACCCGAACGCAAGAGGAATGGAGCACCCTCAAATGCTCATCAAGAGCCAGAATCTCCTGTGTCTGAAAGACCTCTGGAAGGACAGAGGGTTGAAACCCACAATTAATCAGGAATGGAGAGCTCTGTGAGGAAGAGTTCATGCCGCAATTCTGGGCAAACTCCGCCCAAGGTAACAGGGTAGCCCAATTATCATGTGGTGAGAGATATAGAAACAGAGAAATTGTTCTAGGGCCTGGTTAGACCATTCAGCTGCACGGTTAGACTGTGGATGGTAGGCGGAGGAGAATGCTAGCTGGATCCCTATCTGTTCACAAAAGCATCTCCAGAACAGAGACACGAACTGGCTACCTCTGTCCAAGACAATCACCCTGGGTATGCCATGGAGTTGAAAGACCTCTGTAGCGAACACCACCGCCAATTCCCACACGTATGGTAGACCTTTGAGTGGTACAAAGTGAGCCATCTTAGAAAACTTGTCTAAGATCATCAGTATGACCATGAAACCAGAGGATGCCGTCAGTTCAACCATAAAATCTATGGACAGATGGGACCAAGGACGTTATCCGTTGGCCACAGGTTGAAGGAGACCGAGAGGCAAATGTCGAGGTGATTTATTTTGAGCACAAGTGGTGCATGCTGCGATAAAAGCAATGCAATCGGATCGAAGGTTCGGCCACCAGAACAGTCTAGACAAGGACCAAATCAATTGGTCTCGCCCAATGTGGCCAGAAATTTTGGAGGCATGGTAAGTCTCAAGCAGTTTAATGCGCAACTGAGCAGGGACAAAGCATTTCCCGCTAGGTCTCTCTGCCGGAGCGGATGTCTGAGCGGCCAATATTTGTTCTCCCAGGGGAGACGTAATACATGTCCAAAATTCGATCAGCCAGGATAATCGGTGTGGGAGGAACCTCTTCCTTGGATAACTTGCAAAATTGACGTGATAGAGCATCCGCCTTCACATTCTTATAGCCCGGAAGATACAAAACCACGTAACTGGACCTGATAGGACAACAAGCGTTTAGCCTCGGAAAAGTAACTGAGTTTCTTATGATCAGTAAGAATCAAGATTGGGGCACTGGTACCTTCCAAGAGGTGTTGCCATTCTTTCAATGCCAATACTATGGCCAATAATTCTCCATCCCCAATCTGATTTACCATCTCCGCCTTAAACAGTTTTTTTGAGAAATAGCCACAAGGGCGTAAGGCCTCCCCTGGGGCCGAGTGTTGAGAAAGGAGGGTGCCTATTCCAATCTCAGACGCATCAACTTCCAAGGTAAAGGTCAGGGAGGGATTCGGATGCACCAAAATCGGAGCTACTGCAATTGCTGCCTTGAAGTCTTCAAAGGCTAGCAATGCACTGGGAGACCATTCTGTGACCTTAGCACCTTTACTCGTCATATCGGTGATAGGTTTGACAATAGTCGAAATTTTTTTAATAAACTTCCTATAATAATTAGAGAATCCCAGGAATCTTTGGATAGACTTAAGTCCCTCAGGACGAGGCCATTGTAATACTGTTGACAATTTCTGGGGGTCCATGGCCAACCCAGATGAGGAAATAATGTACCCCAGAAAGGTTACCTGAGGTTTGTGGAATTCGCATTTCTCCAATTTGCCAAACAAGTTGTTTTCTTTCATTAATCTTAGGACTTTGGATACATTGAGTCTCTATTGTAGGAGAATGAATGAGAATGTCATCCAGATAGACCACAATGCAACTTTGTAATAGGTCTCTCAGCAAATCATTGATAAATTCCTGGAAGACAGCAGGAGCATTACAAAGCCCAAAGGGCATTACAAGTTATTCATAATGCCTGCTCCGGGTGTTAAAGACTGTCTTCCATTCGTGGCCCTCCTATCACGGTGCCCGTGATTGCTGCCTTTTTCTGTCAGTTACCTGAATGGGTTCTCCATAGGCTGCCTGCCTTCAGCCCGCCCAGTATTGCCTATTTAGACTGGGCTTGGGCACCCTTTGGTTGCCCTTTCGTGGTGTCTGTATGTCGCCTGCACCTGCACTGTGTTCCTGAGCTTCCTGGGCCGTTACTACTCTACTGCTCAGTGATCCCCTGAGTTCCTGCCTGACAGCTTCCTCGGTTCCTGCTTCCGTTCCTGATCCGGTTTGGACTGTTGTTCCTGCTGCCGTTCCTGGTCCGGTTGGCTGCCATTGCTGTTCCTGTTTCCTGTCCTGAACCGGCTGTGTTCCTGCTGCCGGATCGCATGCAGAGTGCCTCCTCCTTCTATCACCTTAGGTGACATTTTCATCTCTCATTTATCTGTAACCCAGTACGTGGGTACTGGTTTGCTCCATGTATAACCGGTTGCTTGCTGCGTTACATACAGCACTGGTAGAGATTGTATTACCCAGTATGCGAGTACTGGTTTGCTCCATGTATAACCGGCTGCTTGCTGCGTTCCATTCAGCACCGGTAGAGATTGTGTAACCCAGTATGCAGGTACTGGTTCGCTCCATGTATAACCGGCTGCTTGCTGCCTCCCATACAGCACCAGTAGAGATTGTGTAACCCAGTACGCGGGTACTGGTTCGCTCCTTGCATAACCGGTTGCTTGCTGCGTTACATACAGCACTGGTAGAGATTGTATTACCCAGTACGCGAGTACTGGTTTGCTCCATGTATAACCGGCTGCTTGCTGCGTTCCATACAGCACCGGTAGAGATTGTGTAACCCAGTATGCAGGTACTGGTTCGCTCCATGTATAACCGGCTGCTTGCTGCCTCCCATACAGCACCAGTAGAGATTGTGTAACCCAGTACGCGGGTACTGGTTCGCTCCATGTATAACCGGCTGCTTGCTGCATTCCATACAGCACCGGTAGAGATTGTGTCACCCAGTACGTGGGTACTGGTTCACTCCATGTATAACCGGTGGCTTGCTGCATCCCATATAGCAACAGTAGAGGATTATGTATCCCAGTACGCGGGTACTGGTTCGCTCCGCATATAACCGGTGGCTTGCTGCATCTTTATAGCACCGGTAGAGTACTGTGTAACCCAGCACGCGGGTACTGGTTCGCTCCACGTATAACCAGTGGCTTGCTGCCTCCCAAACAGCACCGGTAGACTCTTGTGTTACCTAGTACGCGGGTACTGGTTAGCTCCACGTATACCGGTGGCTTGCTTCATTCGATTTAGCACCGGTGATCCTTTTCTGTTCAGTACTGGGTGCTCACTTGCACCTATATAGCCCCGGCAAGGCCTCTGTGTCCCCCGCTTAGGCGACTGGTTTACTCCACCTATATGCCAGTTGCTGAGGCCATCTCTGTCTGTGCACCAGTATCATGGTTTAGTGAGGCTGCCTTGCCCGGTATATTGGCAAGGCCGGTAGAGCCTCCTCTCTCGTTGTGCCAGTCTCAAGGCTGCCTTGCCCGGTATATTGGCAAGGTCGGTAGAGCCTCCTCTCTCATTGTACCAGTCTCAAGGCTGCCTTGCCCGGTATATTGGCAAGGTCGGTAGAGCCTCCTCTCTCGTTGTACCAGTCTCAAGGCTGCTTTGCCCGGTATATTGGCAAGGCTGGTAGAGCCTCCTCTCTCGATCAGTCTCAAGGCTGCCTTGCCCGGTATATTGGCAGGGCCGGTAGAGCCTCCTTCCTCGTTGTACCTATCTTTAGGCTGCCTTGCCCAGTATATTGGCAAGGCCGGTAGGGCCTCCTTCCTCTCTGTACAAGCCTCCAGGCTGCCTTGCACGTATATTAGTAAGGCCGGTAGAACCTATTCCATCTCGTGCCAGTCTAAGGTTGCCTTACCCGGTATTGGCAAAGCCGGTAGAGCCTGTTTCACATTCTCTGTACCACTACTCACTATTGCCATGTACTAATGAAATGTTCTATGTGTATGCCTAACCAGTGAGGGTTCTCTTTATACTTTTCAATAAAGTTGTGTTTTTATCTTAACTCTGTGTCTGAGAGTCAAAACAAACCGTGACACCTCCTTCATTCTGACCAAATTGTAAGCTGCGCTCTAATCAAGTTTCGTAAATATTTTGGAACCTCTGAGACGGTCAAATAGTTCCGTAATCAGAAGTATTGGATAAGCGTTCTTAACCATCAATTTATTCAAGCCACGGAAAAAAATACATTGATGCAACTCTCCGTCATTCTTTTAGACAAAAAAAAAATATCCAACACCAGCAGGGGATGTGGTTTTGAGAATGATGCCCCTCTCCAGAGCATCGGCAATATAGTCCCCCATAGCCTTGTTTTCCTCCACAGACAGAGGGTATATACGGCCCCTAGGAGGGGTAGTACCAGGTAGTAAGTCTATTGAACAATCATAAGGCCTATGAGGAGGTAATGCTCCGGCCTGGACTTTATTAAACACATCAATGAACTGAGAATAGGCCTCTGGTAGGGCAGAAGACTCGGCACACGCCAGTCTATTGGGAGTGATGGACAGGACTAATCACAGTGTGGACCCCAAGACAGTATTTTACAAGTACTCCAATCAATCCTAGGGTTATGTGCCTGCAACCAAGGAAACCTTAGGACGATGGCATAGTGAGGAGAGTTGATAACCTGAAACTTCAGGGTTTCTTTATGGAGGGCTCCCACTTTCAGGGTTAACAGAGACGTCTCATGAGTAATGTGTGATGGCAGCAAGGGTCTGCCATCAATGGCCTCAACTGCCAAGGGAGAGGAGCGTGACTGTAAAGGGATACCATTTAGGTCAGTAAAAGTGGCATCCATAAAATAACCAGCCGCTCCAGAGTCTATTAGTGCAGAAACTGAGACTGAGACTCATTGGCCCTCAAGCATGGGTTTATCCTGCGTGGCTTCAGGGGACTGAGAAATGCCACCTAAGATCTGTCCCCAACAGGATCTTAGGTGCGAACGTTTCCCAGACGTACCAGGCATGACTTCAATAAGTGTCCAGGTCTTCCACAGTAGAGACATAGTCCCTCTTTCCTCCGAAAGGCCCTCTCCTCCACAGAGAGCCAGGTGGCCCCAACCTGCATTGGTTCACCACCCACTGAGTCGGAACCAGGAGGCATGGGAGGGGAGGGAGGACTTGGTGGGCAAGTTAAGTGAGAGGACATTCTGGAAGGATGCCTCTGCAGGCGCTCCTTAAACGAGGGTCTCTCCGGACCGGAGTGTCAATCTGGATGATAAAAAATATCACATCATCCAAAACTTTAGGTAAATCACGGGCAGCAATCTCATCCTTCACATAGTCACAAAGCCCTTGGGAAAATGCAGCTACGAGAGCCTCATTGTTCCACTCCACCTTGGCTGCCAGGGTGCGGAACTCAGTAGTGTACTCTGCAATAGTACAACTGCCCTGGCGATGGTCATTAGGTGTTTAGAAGCCGAGGTCGCGTGAACTGGCACATCAAAGACACTTTTGAAGGAGGCCACAAATTCCTCAACATTGTATATTATGGGTTTGTCCATCTCCCATAAAGGATTCTCCCAAGCCAATGCCTTGCCAGAAAGGAGCGAAATCATTAGGCCAACCCTAATGCGCTCAATAGGGAAGGCATGTGGAATCATTTCAAGGTAAATGCCCAGTTGATAAAGATATCCGCAATAAAGCTCAGGCTCCCCACTGTAATACTGTGGGAGTGGATCGGATCCAGACAACCCTCTGACCAATCCTGCATCAGAGATGGTAGGAACTACTGTGCCAAGGAAAGGGCTGGGATGGCCACCAGTTGTGTGTTAGAGCGTTCTAAGTGAGCAGTACGGCTAAGCAAGATCTGCAAAGCTAATGACAAATGATCAATACACTGATCTTGGATCTGCATCCTGTCCAATATTTTCTGAAAAGGTGGATCACTATCACCATCTGTAGTCATGACCCTTACGTACTGTTACGGTAAGAAAGCAAGACAAGGAGTCAGACGGTATAGTTAAAATCACTTATATTTAGAATGATAATAGTAATGAATATCAACGGTAATATAGAGCAGAGGGTGACTAGATAGGCTAGAGACTCTATCAGGAATAGGAGCCGCCACAATGTCAACCACAACAGCTGGAGTATAACGGTGCCTGTGATTGCTGCAATTCAGTGTCTATCACCTGTAGGGGGCTCCCATTGGCTGTCTGCCTTCAGCCCGCCTCACATTGCCTTTTTAAACTCAGTCTGGGCACCCTGTGGTTGCCCTTTTGTGGTGTCTTTGACAGCATCCACTTCCTCCTTACTGCAGTAGCTGATTGGGCCTGTTGCTGAGTTCCTGAGTCAACCTGTTCCTGAGTTCCTGCCTGCTTTGTCAATTCCAGTCCGGTTCCGGTTGTTCTCATCAGTAGCTGATGCTCCTGTTGCCAGTCTGCTTGGCCGCGCTTGATCCGGTTGATCTTCTCTGCTGGTTCCTGTTGTTTCCTGCTTCCAGTTCCTGCATCTGTGGCGACATTGTTCTTCATTCGCTTCGGCGACATTTCCTCCTGTTGGTTCCCCACGTGCGGACGCTGGTTTGCTTCACTAAGCCTTGCGGCTCATATTCAGCCTGTTGGTTCCAGCGTGCAGACGCTGGTTTGCTCCATTTGCCTTGCGGCTCATATTACAGTCTGTTGGTTCCAGCGTGCGGATGCTGGTTTGCTCCATTTGCCTTGCGGCTCACATTACAGTCTGTTGGTCCCAGCGTTCGGACGCTGGTTCGCTCCATTAGCCTTGCGGCTCTCATTACAGTCTGTTGGTCCCAGCGTGCGGACGCTGGTTCGCTCCATTAGTCTTGCGGCTCTCATTACGGTCTGTTGGTCCCAGCGTGCGGACGCTGGTTCACTCCATTAGCCTTGCGGCTCACATTATAGTCTGTTGGTCCCAGCGTGCAGACGCTGGTTTGCTCCATTAGCCTTGCTGCTCACATTCAGTCTGTTGGTCCCAGCGTGCGGACTCTGGTTTGCTCCACTAAGCCTTGCGGCTCTCATTCTGCCTGTATGTTCCTAACGTAGGGCACTGGTTTACTCCCTGACTCGCAGTCAGGTTCTTGATGGTTCCGAGTACGCTGTCCAGTCCTAACAGCATTGATTCCTATAGTATATGGGCACAAGAGTTTCTGATTACTGTGAAACCACTTGACCTGGTAACCTCTATATTCCATCTCACTGTCATTATCATCTGACAGTCATTAGGTCACTGTGGTTGTCACCTTCCTTTGGGCTGCCTTGCCCGGTATATTGGTAAGGCCGGTAGAACCGCATACTATTCCATCTTAAGGTTGCCTTACCCGGTATTGGCAAGGCCGGTAGAGCCTACTACACTGGTATCCCGTTAGGCTGCCCAGCCTGGTATATTGACTGGGCCGGTAGAGCTTCTTGTTCCAGACTCGCCTGGGTTGCTTTGCCCGGTATATTGGCAAGGCCAGTAGAACCTATTTTGCTATTGTCATAATCTGCTATGTATTGTTCGTATGTGTATGAAAACCCTATGGGATTGCCTTTAACTTTTCAATAAAGTTATGTTTTTACCTAAACCATACGTCTGAGAGTCTTAACAAACCGTGACAGTACGGAAGGGCCATGACCTCAGACAATAAGAGTGACGGTAATACACAGAATATCCATTGGAGGATGGATATGCTTGAGCAACTTTTGGATCAACTGGCGGTTGCAATCCAAACTATCCTTGAACGCACTGTACTTGCTGACAAGTCCGGTTCTAGCCCGGTGGTCTCGCCAAGTCAGACACCGGAGAGTGATACAAGGCCCTCAGGGGCCGCAGTCAAAGGGTTAACGGCTTCTGCACCCTTGCTGATAAGGTATGACGGTGACCCTCATCTCTGCAGAGGGTTCATCAACCAACTAGAAATATTTATGGAATTGACGGCACACACGTTTCCCAATGACCGTAGTAAGGTTGGGTTCATGATATCCCTGCTGACTGATAGAGCATTGGCTTGGGCTAACCCATTGTGGGAAAATGCTAAACCTTGCACTAAGAGTTTCAGTGAATTTGTGCAATCCTTTCGGAGAGTGTTTGAACCTCCTGGTAGAACCACCTCTGCTGCTAAACGTCTTATGGTGATACAACAGGGCAGGCGCACGGTGGGTGACTATGCCATTGAATTCCGCACCTTGGCAGCAGAGGTAGGGTGGAATAACGAGGCTTTGTTGGCAGTCTTTGCCCAGGGCCTGAGTGACCAAATTAAAGATGAAATTGCAGCAAAGGATTTGCCTACTGACCTAGATGATTATATTGAGTATGTTATTCTAATTGACTCCAGAATACGTGAGAGATTAACCGCCAGAGATCGTAGAATACGGTCTAAAAATAATGGGTCTATTAGCATAGTTTGCCCACCCATCCCTCCCCTGGCATCTAAGCCTAGTGAACCAGTATAGAAACCAGATGAACATATGCAAGTAGGTTTCACTAGGCTAACCAAGGAGGAAAGACTATATCGCAGGAAACAAGGGTTCTGTTTGTACTGCGGTAAAAATGGGCATTTGCTAAGATCCTGTCCGGGAAACGAACACACCTAGGGTACCTTGGGGAACAGGCCCTAGGTGGTGTCCAATCGTCCCCAGTGTTGAACACACTAAAACCCACCATACAGGTGGTACTATTTTGGGCACAACGCTCAGTGGAGGTTTTGGCCCTGGTTGATTCTGGTGCAGCTGGGTATTTTATGGCTAGTACCTTTGCTGAATTACATGGGGTACCACGCATTGAAAGAGAAACCCCTCTTGCTATTGAAGCAATTGATGGCAGACCCTTGGAACCCACTCAAGTTACATTTGAAACTATGCTGTTATCCATGACTATTGGGGCTTTCCATAAAGAAGAGCAGCAGTTTCAACTTATTAACTCTCCTCACCATGCCATAATATTGGGTTTTCCTTGGTTACAGTTGCATAATCCACAATTTTATTGGCAAAAATGCGAAATCTCTGCTTGGTCTCAGTTCTGTATGGATAAGTGCGTCACCCATCCAGTTAAGGTCTTGTGCACCTCCCCTTCACTACCTGACGTATACCAGCAGTTTAGTGATGTTTTCAGTAAGGGAGAGGCTGGCGCCTTACCTCAGCACAGACCATATGATTGTTGCATCGAGTTAACTCCTGGAGCAGTGCCCCCTAGGGGACGCACATACCTATTGTCTTGTGAGGAAAACCAAGCTATGGAAGAATACATTTCTGATGCCCTTAATAGAGGGATCATAAGGAAATCTACCTCTCCGGCTGGGGCCGGGTTCTTTTTTGTTAAGAAGAAAAATGGCGAACTGAGACCATGCCTCGATTATCATGGGTTAAATAAGCTTATGGCAAAGAACGCTTATCCGATACCACTCATCACTGAGCTTTTTGACAGACTCAAGGGTTCCTTGACTTTCACCAAATTGGACCTATGGGCAGCATACAATTTGATACGTATCAGAGCCGGTGATGAGTGGAAAACTGCCTTTAATACGAGATCTGGGCATTATGAATATCTAGTCATGCCATTTGGCCTGTGTAATGCACCCGCAGTATTTCAAGAACTGATCAATGACGTTCTCAGAGATATGTTACAGTCATGTGTCGTGGTCTACCTTGACGATATACTTATTTACTCCAAAGACTTGTTGCAACACATCAAGGATGTGTCTGAAGTATTGCTACAATTACGTAAAAATAAATTATTCTGTAAATTGGAGAAATGTGAGTTTCACAGAACCAGTGTACCATTCCTGGGGTTCATAATTGGCAAACAAGGCATTGCCATGGACAAGGAAAAGTTAACAGCAGTCTTATAATGGCCTAGGCCTAAGAGTCTGAAAGCTATCCAGCGATTTCTGGGCTTCGCCAATTATTATAGGAAGTTTATTAAGAACTTCTCTTCCATTGTTAAACCCCTGTCGGACCTCAAGCATAAGGGCGCTAATCCATCTCTCTGGCCAGTGGCTGCGGAGGAGGCCTTTGAAAAACTGAAAGTAGCTTTTGCTAATGCTCCTGTGTTATCCCACCCCAACCCATTACTCCCGTTCACCTTAGAGGTGGACGCCTCAGATATTGGGGTTGGGGCAGTGCTTTCTCAACGGCACATCAAAGGTGGAACACTCAGACCCTGTGGGTTCTTTTCTAAAAAACTGACCAGAGCTCAAAGACATTATGAGATAGGGGACAGAGAATTATTGGCCATTATCCTCGCTCTTAAGGAATGGCGTCACTTACTTGAAGGCACTAAAAATCCTGTTTTAATCCTGACGGATCATAAAAATCTGACTTATCTCTCTGAGGCCAAGAGATTGTCCTCTCACCAGGCCAGATGGGCATTGTTCCTGTCCCGATTCAATTTCATTGTATCATATTTGCCGGGATCCAAGAATATTAGGGCTGACGCTCTGTCAAGACAATTTGAGGCTGAAATTGACAGAGAAGAAGCACCAGCACCTATCATTCAACCTGATCGAATATTGGCTACCATACGTACCAGTATCACTTCGCCACTAGGGGAAGAAATTCTGGCCTCCCAGGCCTCCGCTCCCCATGAAACCCCGGTGGACAAATGTTTTGTCGCTGAACCATTCTGTACTCGATTACTTGAAACTTACCATTCCTCTAAGGCTGCGGGACATATTGGTAGAGACCAACTGTTATGGTCCCTCTCTCAGTTATTCTGGTGGCCTTCTATGAGATCAGATTGTGCCGATTTTACTAATGCCTGTGCCACCTGTGCCCGTGCTAAAACCCCTAGAAATCTCCCGGTGGGCTTGCTTCAGCCGGTACCTAATGGTGAACGCTCCTGGTCTCATGTTTCCATTGATTTTATGGGAGAATTGCCCATGTCTAGAGGGTATTCCTTCATATTGATGGTGGTGGACAGGTTTTCTAAAATGGCTCACTTCGTGCCCCTCCGTGGCCTTCCCTCGGCTAAAGAATTGGCAATGGTGTTTGCTAAAGAGGTGTTTCGGTTGCATGGAGTACCCAGGGTACTGGTGTCCGACAGGGGGAGCCAGTTTGTGTCCAGGTTCTAGAGGGCATTTTGCGAACAGATGGGCATACAGCTATCCTTCTCCTCTGCGTATCACCAGCTGGTCCCAGCGTGCGGACGCTGGTTTGCTCCACTAAGCCTTGCGGCTCTCATTCTGCCTGTATGTTCCTAACGTAGGGCGCTGGTTTA
Organism: Rhinophrynus dorsalis; assembly: GCA_037306005.1. Classification (NCBI taxonomy): domain Eukaryota; kingdom Metazoa; phylum Chordata; class Amphibia; order Anura; family Rhinophrynidae; genus Rhinophrynus; species Rhinophrynus dorsalis. The sequence continues at coordinate 142,560,590 of CM074721.1, forward strand.
CTCCCTGACTCGCAGTCAGGTTCTTGATGGTTCCGAGTGCGCTGTCCAGTCCTAACAGCATTGATTCCAATAGTAAATGGGCACAAGAGTTTCTGATTACTGTGAAACCACTTGACCTGGTAACCTCTATATTCCATCTCACTGTCATTATCATCTGACAGTCATTAGGTCACTGTGGTTGTCACCTTCCTTTGGGCTGCCTTGCCCGGTATATTGGTAAGGCCGGTAGAACCTTTCACTTTGCCACCTTAAGGTTGCCTTACCTGGTATTGACAAGGCCGGTAGAGCCTACTTGTTGGTATTCCGTCAGGCTGCCTTGCCCGGTATACTGGTAAGGCCGGCAGAACCGCATACTATTCCATCTTAAGGTTGCCTTACCCGGTATTGGCAAGGCCGGTAGAGCCTACTACACTGGTATCCCGTTAGGCTGCCCAGCCCGGTATATTGGCTGGGCCGGTAGAGCTTCTTGCCCGGTATATTGGCAAGGCCAGTAGAACCTATTTTGCTATTGTCATTATCTGCTATGTATTGTTTGTATGTGTATGAAAACCCTATGGGATTGCCTTTAACTTTTCAATAAAGTTATGTTTTTACCTAAACCTTACGTCTGAGAGTCTTAACAAACCGTGACATGGAGACTAGACCGGAGCCAACTAGTAGTCTCAATGGTAACGAGTAGCGCACAGGATAGGAACAGAAGTCTCCTGCTTGGTAGCTACAGGGGAGAACCCTGCAGTTAGTAAGGAAGAGCTCATCTCCAATACGGATCACAACAATGGAGACTACTGACTCAGGCCTGCAGTCGTTTAAGCCGGAGTCTGCCAGAGCCCCAGGTCCACACCAAGATGGATGTCAGTGGGAAACTGGCAACACAGCGGAGCAAACAGACAGAACCACAGGTCAGCCCCAGTTAGGATAGTCAGACAAGCCAGGGTCATACATGGAGCAGGTAGTCAGCCAGAGCCACAGGTTTGTACCAGATAGGATGTTCAATAAGTGTAGGCAACAATGGGAGGATAGTTGAACAGAGCCCCAGGTCAGCACCAGGTTGGATAGTGAGACAAACCAAGTTCATACACAGGAGCGGGTAGTTAGCCAGAACCACAGGTCTGCACCAGATGGGCTATCCAATAAGAGTAGGCAACAATGGGAAGATAGTTGGACAGAGCCCCAGGTCAGCACCAGGTTGGATAGTCAGACAAGCCAGGGTCATACACAGAGTAGGTAGTCAGCCAGAGCCATAGGTTTGCACCAGATTGGATGTCTAAAGTCAAAAGGAGCACACAGAACAATAGTCAGACAGAGCCACAGGTCAGTACCTGAATGGATGGTCAGACAAGTCGGGTCATACACAGGATACAGGAACAACTGGAAACAGAACTGCACAGAACAACAACGTAAGGATAATGATACACAGGCCCAGAAATGTTTACAGAGGAGTAGGATAAGGCGGGACCAATTAGGTCCCCCAGGCTGGGCCTAACAGGTGTCCAGGCAAGTGCCTGATTCATGATGCCAGTAACAAGGAACCAGACGTGACCAGGCCGCAGGCAGAGAGGGTCGTGGCCAGTGATGCCGGAGCACCAGTCCAGAACCCTGCTCCTAGCTGAATGGCGCAGGCTGAGGTAAGGCACTGTGACAGTCTTACAGTGGCCGCTTCCCATGGGGCTAAGATCCATACAGAGGTTCCTGGTCTTCACTAATTATTACAGGAAGTTTATACGAAACTTTTCCTCAGTTGTGAAACCACTCACTGACATGACTCAGAAGGGCGCTAATCCTTCAGACTGGGCACCTGAAGCACTTCAGGTTTTGAAGACTTGAAGTCCGCCTTTGCAAAGGCCCTGAAATTGTCCCATCTGAACCCCTCCCTGCCATTTACACTGGAGGTGGATGCCTCGGAGTCTGGTGTAAGCACGTTGCTATCTCTGTGTACGGGGCCTGGTAAACCATTGCTGCCATGTGGCTTTTTCTCTAAAAAACTGTCGAAGGCTGAGAGTTTATATGATGTGGGCTATCGGGAATTACTCGCCATCTTCTTGACTTTGAAAGAATGGTGATATTTGCTGGAGGACACAGAGGTTCCGATCCTGATACTGACGGATCACAAAACCTCACATAAGAGGTTGTCTTCACGTCAGGCCAGATGGGTCCTCTTTCTTTCAAGGTTTAATTTTGTGGTTTCCTACCTTCCTGGTACCAAAAATATTAGAGCGGATGCTCTCTCTCGACAATTTGGGTCTGAGTCCCAGGAGGAGTCTCCTCTGGTGCCTGTTATTCCTCCTGACTGCATCTTGGCTACGATACTCACCAGTATTACATCTCCGCTGGGCGAGGAGATTTTGGCTTCCCAAGCTTCTGCCACGGCGGAGAGACCTAATGTGAGATGTTTGGTGCCCGAATCCCTCCATACCAGATTTCAGGAGACATAACATTCCTCAAAGGCTGTAGGATCTGTTGGTAGAGACCAACTGATATAGTCAATGTCCAGCCTCTTTCGGTGGCCCAGCATGAGGGCAGACTGTTCCGCGTTTGCTTCAGCATGTTCCACTTGTGCGCAGACTAAGACTCCTCGTCACCTGCCGTTCGGCCTCCTGCAGCCCATCCCGAACAGGGAGCGCCCATGGTCTCACTGGTCAATTGACCTTATGGTTGAGTTGCTGATCTCTGAGGGTTACACTGTCATTCTTATGATCGTGGATAGATTTTCGAAGATGGCCCATTTCGTGCCGCTTAAGGGACTCCTCTCCTCCAAGGAGTTGGCCGAGATCTTTGCGAAGGAAGCTGTTCATCTCCATGGTATACCCAAGGTGGTGGTATCGGATCGTGGGAGCCAGTTTGTGTCACATTTCTGGAAAGCTTTTTGAGGTCAGATGGGGATCCAGCTCTTGTTCTCCTCAGCTTACCACCCACAGTTGAACGGCGCTGCTGATGGGGGGATGTATTACCTGGAACTGTTGTGTCTCCACATGGAGTGCCCCTACCGTCAGACACAAGTGGGGAGTCTCATGAGTAACATGTGCCGGCTGTAGAGGCCTGCCGTCAATAGCCTCAATAGCCACCGGAGCAGAGTGAAGCAACAACAGAATAGCGTGTTTGGATGCGAAGTCTGCATCAATGAAAAACCCTGTGGCCCCTGAGTCCAGTAGTGCCGGAGCCACCACAGGAGACTCGACCCAAGATAGTTTACTTGAGCAGTGAGAGACAGAATAACAACAAAAAAAATCCAGAAAAACGCATTTCAAAAAAGTTATAAATCGATTTGCATTTTACTGAGCGAAATAAGTATTTGACCCCTTTGCAAAACATGACTTAGTACTTGTTGGCAATCACAGAGGTCAGAGGTTTCTTGTAGTTAGCCACCAGGTTTGCACACATCTCAGGAGGGATTTTGTCCCATTCCTCTTTGCAGATCCTCTACATGTCATTAAGGTTTCGAGACTGACATTTGTCAACTCGAACCTTCAGCTCCTTCCAGAGATTTTCTATGGAATTAAGGTCTGGAGACTGGCTAGGCCTCTCCAGGACCTTAATGTGCTTCTTCTTTAGCCACTCCTTTGTTGCCTTGACCTTGTGTTTTGGGTCATTGTCATGCTGGCATACCCATCCACGACCCATTTTCAATACTCTGGCTGAGGGAAGGAGCTTCTCACCCAAGATTTGATAGTACATGGCCTTGTCCATCGTCCCTTTGATGTGGTGAAGTTGTCCTGTCCCCTTAGCAGAAAAACACCCCCAAAGTATAATGTTTCCACCTCCATGTTTGACGTTGGCGATGGTGTTCTTAGGGTCATAGGCAGCGAGTTGAGTTGATGCCGAATAGCTCGAATTTGGTCTCATCTGACCACAACACTTTCACCCAGTTCTCCTCTGAATCATTCAGATGTTCATTGGCAAACTTCAGATGGGCCTGTACATGTGCTTTCTTGAGCAGGGGGACCTTGAGGGCGCTGCAGGATTTCAGTACTTCACAGAGTAGTGTGTTACCAGTTGTTTTCTTGGTGACTATGGTCCCAGCTGCCTTGAGATCATTGACAAGATCCTCCCGTGTAGTTCTGGGCTGATTTCTCACCGTTGTCATGATCAATGAAACTCCATGAGATGAGATCTTGCATGGAGCCCCAGACCGAGGGAGATTGACAGTTATTTTGTGTTTCTTCCATTTGCGAATAATCACACCAGCTGTTGTCACCTTCTCACCAAGGTGCTTGGCAATGGTCTTGTAGCCCATTCCAGCCTTGTGTAGGTCTACAATCTTGTCCCTGACATCCGTGGACAGCTTTTTGGCCTTGGCCATGATGGAGAGTTTGGAATCTGATTGATTGATTGCTTCTGTGGACAGGTGTATTTTATACAGCTAACAAGCTGAGATTAGAAGCACTCCCTTTAAGAGAGTGATCCTAATCTCAGCTTACCTTTATAAAAGACACCTGGGAGCCAGAAATCTTGCTGATTGATAGGGGGTCAAATACTTATTTCACTCAGCAAAATGCAAATAATTTGTAACTTTTTTGAAATGCGTTTTTCAGGATTTTTTTGTTGGTATTCTGTCTCTCACTGTTCAAATAAACCTACCATTACAATTACAGACTGATAATTTCTTTGTCAGTGGGCAAAAGTACAAAATCAGCAGGGGATCAAATAATTTTTTCCCTCACTGTAGATGGCCACCATTACATAGTAATGATAAAAAGTCCTGTGTGTGCCACAGGAAAGGGGTCTGCATTGAGCCCCCACCCCCCCGTGGCACAAACAGGGCTTTTTAATTTTTTTTTTATTATAGACCTCATTGAGGGGCATCAGGACCCCTCCTGATTCCCCCAATTAGGTCTTAGTAAAAAAAGAGGCCCCAAAATAAATGACCCTTTGAGAGCCACAGGGGTCTCCAGCGGACCCCTGCAGCACTCACAGGGTTACTTTTATCATTTATTTATTTATCAGACCTCGTGGGGGACATAAGGACCCCTCCTGGTGTCCCCCCAGTTATTGATCTCCCAGTCGATTGTGCTGGGAGATCAATAAGGTGACCGCAGGAGAGCAAAAGCTCTCCTGCCCTTCTCTCCTACCACCGGTAGGAATGAATCGCAACAGGGAAAGTCTCCTAAGGTCACCAGTGACTATGCCACATATGACTTTAGGAGGCTTCCCCAGATCCTACCCACGCCCACTTGGGTAGAAGAGAGGAGAAAGGAGTAGCTGTTCTTCTCCTCTGGCATTATTGATTTCCCAGCACGATCGTCTGGGAGATCAATAACTGGGGGGGGGGATGAGGAGTGATCCTCATGCCCCCAAGAGTGCCAGGCATATTTTTTTGTAAAATGCGGCCACTGCATGCCGGTTATACCAGCTTATGCAGTAACTGCAATTTCCATGTACATTGTACGAGCTTGGCACAGCAGGTACAGCTGTGCAAACTTGTACAATGTACCCACCTGGCACTTTACGGGTTAATAGATAAAATTGTACTCACATTTAACTCTTTCAGTGCCGGCGGCTCGGGCCATTTCCTGTACCCTGCAGGCCAGACATATTTTCAGCATTTTTGCTATCCTTCTGTTTAGGCTTGATTTACTCTGGGAATTTCTAGTTACATATGGAAAACTATATATTGCTTTTTTCAGAACGAATTGCGCTTTCTCGTGGTACATTACATGAAGAGAATTTTACATCGTGCAAAAATCTATGATGTCATAATGACAAAAAAAGCGAAAATTTACTAATTTTGCTAAAATCACATACTATGTATCAAAAACATTTACCTTGATTGAAAAAGTTTCAATTATTTGAAAAAGCTCTGAGTCCCCCGAGTAAAAAATAGTTTTACCTAGGTCCATGGCTAGCGTAGAGCCCTAATCACCAGCAGCGCAAAAGGACATTTTCAACTTTATAAACTAATATGCGTATTCTAGGGTTTTTGTGGTAAAACTACCCTAAAACAGTGGCATAACTATATAAAACTATATATTTCTGAAAAGTAGACAACCTGCCGCATCTAATGAGGGGTAACTTGCCTTCTTGTCAAAAGCCTGTTGTGCACAAATGCTTCCAGAAGGTGGCACTATAGGAAAAAAATGGCATTTTCTTACATTTCTGCCCTTTCATCTATATTGAAATCTGTGAAAACCATGGAATTTCCAACTGTATCCATTAGCTAGTGCTCTTAGGAGAAAAATGACACCCCATTGGCATGAGTTGACCTACCTCGGGGGGCGCTATAAGTGCAAAACGACACCTACTACAACTTTTCTAACATTTTCTCAAACATTACTTGTCTATACAAAAATGGTTATAACAACTACAGAAGTGAAGAAAGGGTACACAAATCATACCATTTTGGAAAGAAGACAACCTACCGCATCTAATGAGGGGTGACTTGCTGTCTTACCCCAAGTCTGGTGTGCACAAATGCTTCCAGAAGGTGGCGCTAATGAAAAAAAAAACGGCATTTTCTTACATTTCTGCCCCTTCAAATGTACTGAAATCTGTAAAAACCATGGAATTTCCAAAAGTATCCATTAGCTAGTGCTCTTAGGAGAAAAATTACACCCCATTGCAATGAGTTGACCTACCACAGGGGGCACTAGAAGTACAAAACGACACCTACTACAACTTCTACTTTTTCTAACATTTTCTCAAACAGTACTTGTCTTTTCAAAAATGGTTATAACAACTACAGAAGTGAAGAAAGGGTACACAAACCATACCATTTTGGAAAGAAGACAACCTTCCGCATCTAATTAGGGGTGACTTGCCTTCTTACCCCAAGTCTGGTGTGCACAAATGCCTCCAGAAGGTGGCGCTAATGAAAAAAAAAAGGCATTTTCTTAGATTTCTGCCCCTTCAAATGTACTGAAATCTGTAAAAACATGAAATTTTCAACAGTATCCATTAGCTAGTGCTCTTAGGATAAAAATGACACCCCATTGGCATGAGTTGACCTACCTCAGAGGGCGCTAGAAGTACAAAACGACACCTACTACAACTTCTAATTTTTCTAACATTTTCTCAAACATTACTTGTCTATACAAAAATGGTTATAACAACTACAGAAGTGAAGAAAGGGTACACAAACCATACCATTTTGGAAAGAAGACAACCTGCCGCATCTAATGAGGGGTGACTTCCCTTCTTACCTCAAGCATATTGTGCACAAATGCCTCCAGAAAGTGGCACTAATGAAAAAAAAGGCATTTTCTTACATTTCTGCCCCTTCAAATATACTGAAATCTGTGAAAACCATTGATTTTTCAAATGTATTCTTTAGCTATGGCTCTTAGGAGAAAAGTGACACCTCATTTGTATGAGTTCACATACCTTAGGGGGCGCTACAAGTACAAAACTACACCAACCTCTAATTTTTGTAACATTTTCTCAAACATTACTTGTCTATACAAAAATGGTTATAACAACTAGAGAAGTGACAAAAGGGTACACAAACCATACCATTTTGGAAAGAAGACATCCTGCTGCATCTAGTGAGGGGTGACTTGCCTTCTTACCCCAAGCCTGGAGTGCACAAATGCGCTAATGAAAATAAAAAATGGCATTTTCTTACATTTCTGCCCCTTAATCTCTATGGAAATCTGTAAAAACCATGGAATTTCCAACTGTATCCATTAGCTATTGCTCTTAGGAGAAAAATGACACCCCATTGGTATGAATTCACCTACCTTAGGGCGTGCTCGAAGTACAAAACTACTACTGCTACAACCTCTGATTTCTCTAACATTTTCTTAAACATTCTTGCGTGTATGAAAATGGTTATAACAGCTATAGAAGTGAAGAAAGGTAGAGAAACCATACCATTTTGGAAAGAAGATAACCTGCCACATCTAATGAGGGGTCACTTGCCTTTCTACCCCTAAGTTAGTGTGCACAACTATTTCCAGAATGTGGTGCTACAGAAAAAAAAAACAAATCAGTCACTTCAAAGATACGAAAATGGTTCAACACCATGGGATTTCCTAGGAGGACCTTCTGCCAGCCTACGATAAATGGTACCCCACTGCTGTGGGATGACATACCATATTGGGTGCCAGGAGTGTAGCTACCAGTGGAACAAGGATGGGGAAGCAAACAGTGTATGTATGATTCTATGGCTATCAGTGGTCAGTCAGTGTACGTGAGGACCTGAAACTGCCAGTGAAACCAGGTGGGGGGAGGGACGAGGGGTCAGGCAGTGTATGTGGGTATATCTACCAGTGGGCAGAGCGCAAGTATGGCAGTGGTGGTGGGGGAGGTAAGGTAGTACATATGGGGGATCTGTGACTACCACTGTGCACTGTAAGTCCCCCACATACACTGTTTGATTTCCAGCCTGAATCCAGTGCGTACTGGCACTTGGGTCTACCAGTAGGAAGTGGAACCAGGCTGGGGGGTCAAACTGTGGGAATGGGACTGCCAGTAGGCTGTGGAACTAGGCTGGTGGGTAGGGTACGGGGAGGGGATTGAGTCATTTTGTGTGCATGCCACAGGGATGTCCAATGCATTGCAAAGCAATGCAATGGACCCCCTGTGGCACACAGAGGGTTCATTTTTTATATGTATATATATATGTGTATATATATATACACATAAAATGTATCTCTAAAATGTACCTATATATTAGAAATATATACTTATGGGCAGGCTCACTTCAATTGCCCTCAATGCCATTGGCTGGAATGTTCTTCACATCCCAGTCAAACAGATTTGAGCAACTGTTCTTGAAAATGATTGGCTGGGATGTGAAGAACATCCCAGACAATGGCAGTGAAGGCAATTGAAGTGAGCCTGCCCATATATAAAGGAAGGCTCACTTCAAATGCCCTCAGTGTGTTACGGGCATCGGCCCGTACACAGCTGAAGAGGAGCGTATAAATAATTATTTATATAAAAATATGTATGTATGTTTTTAACACACATTTACTAATATATGTAATTTTAAATATTTTATATTTATTTGAATGTGTTTAGTAATTTTACAAACATTTATCAAAATTTTATATGTATATATTTCTAATATATAGGTACATTTTAGGGATATATTTTCTGTATATTCATCCACACACCTAGGCCTGGCAACAGACAGGGGGTGGAGTAGGCATCATGTTGTCCCCTAACCATACATTTCAGGTAATACCCACTGTTCCCTCTCTCTCTCTCCTTCCCTACCATTGAAGCCCTCCCTGTCTCTTCTCTCCCTTCCCCTTGCGTGTTGCTGTCATATACAGACCACCTGGTCCACAATTCCTTGATCACTTTGCTTCCTGGCTCCCTCATTTCATGTCCTCTGATGTCCCTACTCTTGTCCTGGGTGACTTCAGCATCCCTGTAGATAACCATAACACCCCCCACCTCAAACACCTCTCCTTAACAACCTCCACTGGCCTATAACAGTGGACTAGCTCTCTCACGCACAGTGACAGTCGCTCCCTTGACTTGATCTTCACAAACCTCTGCTTGGTCTCCAACTTCTCTAATGTTCCCTTTCCCCTCTCTAACCACCACCTCCTCACTGGAAACCTCATCATACTATGCAAACCCATCCCCCCACCGTGATCAAGCGCATGAGGAGAAATCTGCATACTCTTGATCTGCAACAATTTTTCCCATCCCTACAACCTCTTCTCAATCCCATCCTCACACTTACTTGACCATAAAAAACTACTGCTCTCTACAACAGCACTCTCACAACAGCCCTTGACACAGCTGCACCTGCAGCTCTACTCCACCCATACACAACCCTACTACAACCTCTGCACACAAGACAAAACAAGACAAATGAGATACCTCCAAAGATGCTCACACACTGCCAAAAGACACTGGAGAAAATCACGCTCCAAAGCTGACTTTATAGACTACAAATTCATTCTCCATTCTTATAGCTCTGCCCTCTCCCTGACCAAACAGTCATACTTTCCCTCTGTAATTTCTAATCTTTCCTCTAACCCGAAACTCCTTTTCTCAACCTTCAAATCTCTTCTACACCCACCAACCAAACACCTTCCACTAATGTCTCTGCCCAAGATCTTGCCACACACTTCCAGGACAAGATAAAATCTATCAGACATGAAATTTGATCACTTCCACGCCCACTCAGTCAGCTTAGCCCTGTCACCTCTCCCACAAACACTATGCGCCTTCTCACCCATCAACGAGGATGAAGTTTCCCTTCTCTTCACTCGCTCAAACCTAACCACATGCCCTCTTGACCCAATCCCATCTCAGCTCACTCAAGAATTTTCTCCTCTACTAACTCCAACCCTTACTCACTTATTCAACCTCTCTCTGTCAACCAGCGCCTTCCCATCCCCTTTCAAAAATGCACTAATCTCACCAATCCTAAAGAAACCCTTCCTGGACCCAAACTACTCCCGTTTGCCTCCAAACTCCTTGAGCGTCTTGCATATAACTGGCTCACTAAATTTATCTGCTCCCATTCCCTGCTAGATCTTTTGCAGTCTGGATTCCACCCTCATCACTCCACTGAGACAGCCCTCACTAAAGTGACCAATGACTTGCTCTCCGAAAAGTCAAAAGGCTACTAATCCCTACTCATTCTCCTGGACATGTCAGCTGCCTTTGACACAGTAGATCACCCACTCCTCCTCCAAGCCCTCCACTCCCTAGGTCTCTGTGAGCCCTCTCTTGGTTTTCATCATATCTCTGCAGTCCCACAGTCTGTCAGAGTGCCTCAAGGATCAGTCCTGGCAGCTTGCTCTTTTCAATTTACACCATGTCCCTTGGCAAACTATTAAACTTCTTTGGGTTTCAGCATCATCTATATACTGATGACACTCCAATCTATCTTTGCTCTCACCTGACTAACCCCACATAATGAACTCTGCAAAAAGACTAATCTACCACAATCATTGTTTCTCTAACACCAATCCCCCTGCTAGTCATTACACTGGCTCCCATTAGCATACAGAATTAAATTCAAAATTCTGGTGCTAACTTATAGAGCCCTCACTAGCACCGCATCCCCCTATATTTCAGCTCTCATTTCCAAATACTATCCAACTCGCCATCTTCGCTCTGCACATGACCTTCTGCTCTCCATAGCTCTTATTACATCCTCCCACTCCTGTCTACAGGACTTTTCCTGTGCTGCAACTGAGCTCAGGAATTCCCTCCCCTGCCTCATCAGACTCTCCCCCAGCCTTCAGATCTTCAGACGCTCCCTGAAAACTCACCTCTTCAGGGAAGCCTATCAACTACCTCCATAAACATTATTACCAAGAACCACCCCTTCCCTGGACCACTGCACTCAACAACACTTCTCTCTCCCACCCAGTGGCCAGCAGTTCCTGTGGCAGGAGGCACGTACACCCAATAGCACTTACTCCTTCTGTGTACAATCTTCCTTCCTCTAAACTGTAAGCTGTCCTGAGCAGGGCCCAAAGATCCTTCGGTTCTCAGCATTTGATTTGTACTATTTAATATCTCTGTATTTCTATTCCCTATTGTATGTACATAAAGATAAATAATAATACATACTCATTATTTATATTCTAATAGACTGTCTTATTTGAATCTTCTGGGTTTGAAACTGAAACATCTATGCAAATTAAGCATGTTATGAGAATTGATATTGACTTTTTTATGTTGGTTGTTATGTATTTTTAGGAATTTGTGAACATTTTTCTTAAAAAAATGTATATATATATATATATATATATATATATATATATATATATATATATATATATATATATCTTTTTTACAATCTTTCCCTTTATGTATGTGCAAATTGTTTGATTTTATTTATAGCATTACAGGTATTCACATATATTTATTATGGGATTCGATGTATTTATTTTCATAGCTTAACTTCCTGGGTGCGCTCCATGAGTGGAAAGCAAACTTGGCAGGCCAACCAGAAAGTGACACAAAGAGTAAATGTCTGTGTTATTGGAAGTCTTTTGAGATTCGGATGGCGTACAAACTCAGCTGTACCATAGTGGAGGCACAAAAGTTTAAGGTATTTAAAGTCTGTTATTATGTACTGCACATTTATGCTGATATATAATATATGTAAATCCCCGATGAAGTGTTAATAATCAACACAAAATGCATTGGGCAGTTAGGCTGTATTGTTTATTAATATTTGATATTCTTACATAGAGTGGATTTTATATATATACTAGTGTAAAAGCCCATGTACATGGGCCAAAGTCTGTGCATTCGGGCAGTGTCTACTGCAAATGACTGCATCGTACAAAGCCAGCATTCAGGCAGTCTCTACTGCGCGGTCTCTATCCAATTGAAAATGTATCTATCCAAGGAATTTAAGAAAAGTTCACTATTAAAAAAAAAAAATTATATATATATATATATATATATATATATATATATATATATATATAAATAAATATATATATATAAATAATTAATGTTGCAAAAGGACGCACTCTCAACAATCAGCGTGTCTGGGTGCGAATATTATATTTTAAATCACAACAACCTAAATCAGCACTCTCAGGTCTGCTTAATAAAAATGCTAGAAATAGTTATTTAAAGGATCAACGTTTCGATCCCACTCTGGGATCTTTATCAAGAGGACAGCCCCTTTATATACCCAGTGATTTGTGGACAAAAAAAAAGTGTAATATTATAGTGTCAAACAAAAAATACACAATTACATAAAATAACGGGTCATTACAGAGATATGACATCACAAAGAGACCTATGACCTCTTCACATAACATGTTCCTATGATTAGGATCCAAATTACAATGAATAACAAACTATATATATCTCTATATGCCATCTACTCACTAGTTCAAAAGTCTTCATATGAAAAACGGAGCTTGTCTGACTGACTACGGAGCAGCGGGTCTCCCTCGCATTGCGCAGCATGCGCCCCTGTGCGAGGTGACACTCTGCATCCACTGTCAGTCATATGCCTTATAATAATTTATTCAGAAAATCTCCCTGTGAAAAACCGGAGCTCGTCTGACTGCCTGTGGTGCAGCGGGTCTCTCTCACTTTGTGCAGCATGCTCCTATGTGCGAGGTGTCACTCTGCATCCACTGTCAGTCATCCAGCCCGTCATAAACACAATATATCTAGACTAGTTGAACAGCCAGTTACACGGGCCACAATGCCACTGCCACCCGGTCGCGGGGCAGTCACCTCAGTGGACACTGCCCACACCACGGCTGATACAGAGCTGGATGCTCCTTTGGAGCGCCCAGCTCTGTATCAGCCACGGCGCGGGCAGTCTCTACTGCGCATGACTGCAGCATGTGCAGCAGTGTCTACTGCGCATGTCGCGGCATTACACACGATTTAGCGAATTATTACATAGGATATATATATATATATATATATATATATATATATATATATATATATATCAATCACAACAACCTAAATCAGCACTCTCAGGTCTGCTTAATAAAAATGCTAGAAATAATTATTTAAAGGATCAAGGTTTTGATCCCACTCTGGAATCTTTATCAAGATAACAAACAGAACAAGGCAGCCCCTTTATATACCCCTTGATTTGTGGACAAACTCCCGCCCTTGCATATAGTGAATAAACAAATACAATGAGTGTACAAACACCAAATTAAGACTTCCTAGAGATCTAATAATTCCAGGATAAACTTTTCACCACATAAAAAGTGTAATATAGTGTCAAACTAAAAATACACAATTACATAAAATAACGGGTCATTACAGAGATATGACGTCACAAAGAGACCTATGACCTCTTCATATAACATGCTCCTACGATTAGGATCCAAATTACAATGAATAACATAAATAACATAAACTATATATATCTCTATATGCCATCTACTCACTAGTTCAAAAGTCTTCATATGAAAAACGGAGCTTGTCTGACTGACTACGGAGCAGCGGGTCTCCCTCGTACTGCGCAGCATGCGCCCCTGTGCGAGCTGTCACTCTGCATTCACTGTCAGTCATATGCCTTCTAATCATTTATTCAGAAATCTTCATGTGAAAAAATCTCCATGTGAAAAACCGAGCTCGTCTGACTGCCTGCGGTGCGGTGGGTCTCCCTCACATCGTGCAGCATGTGCCTATGTGCGAGGTGTCACTCTGCATCCACAGTCAGTCATCCCGCCCGTCATGAACACAATATATCTAGATAATAGATACAATGATACCTTATACGGCTGCAATTGAACTCCTTCACATTGCACAGCTCCCCGCTAATTAAGCAGACTCATACTAGATACAATGTGCATGGGGATAGCCTCCAGCCTTATACTCAGCGTTACTTTGTAACTCTCCTTACTCAATTACACAATAGTAGTTCTTGTTTGTTTTACACAACACATTTCTCATCTTATCGTTAACTATGAGCTGAACCCCACATAGGGAATAATTATAATCTCATACACAGGGCCGGATTTACGTCTCAGGAGCCTGTAGGCACAGAAATCTGAAGCGCAATAAAAAAAAAAGAAACGTTCAAAAAGTTTTGACTTAAATATTTTTTTTATTCAGCCACAAAAAATTATGTATGATACAGTCATCTGAGTAAGGTAACAGTGTAAGAGGTATACACATACAGTCATCTGAGTAAGGTAACGGTGTAAGAGGTATACACATACAGTCATCTGAGTCAGGTAACGGTGTAAGAGATATACACATACAGTCATCTGAGTCAGGTAACAGTGTAAGAGATATACACATACAGTCATCTGAGTCAGGTAACAGTGTAAGAGGTATGCACATACAGTCATCTGAGTCAGGTAACGGTGTAAGAGATATACACATACAGTCATCTGAGTCAGGTAACAGTGTAAGAGATATACACATACAGTCATCTGAGTCAGGTAACAGTGTAAGAGATATACACATACAGCCATACAGTCACAGAATTACACATACACTGCCAGACATGGCAGCCTTGGCCAGTGGTAATCACATAGCTACACATAGTGTCTAACACCCCAGCCTTATTCCACTCTCACCTGGTAGTCACAAAACCACACAAACACTGACTGACACCCCAGCCATGTTCCAGTGGCAGTCACAGACCCACCACATATACACTGTCTGCTAACTCTGCCTTGTTCCACCTATGAAGGGGGATCTAAGCATGGAAGTGGAAGGGGAGAAAGAGACACAAAGAGACCTGGAGGTGGATGAGGGAAAATACATGAGGGGGGGGAGAGGCATGGAATGAGAAGGGGGCAGAGAGACACATAGATGGGTAGAGGCAGACATGGGGTGAGGGGGAGCCTTTTCATCTTACACCCCCATGTCTGGGCAGGACCCTGTAGAAATATTAACCCTTTCAGTGCTGGAGTAAGCAACACATTGCTCTTCAGTCTTGCACTGAATGGGTTAATTGTGTAAATACTATCCTAGTATGTGAGTAATTTGTGAACAGTGGTCATAAATCCTCCAGAGCTGCTCTTGTCCTGCTGCTCTGTGTATGACCGATTAAAAAGCTGCTTCCGGTCAGAGACACAGACTGAGGAGTTCCTGCGAATGCAGCATTAGGGGGAGGAAGGTAAAGATCACAGTCTTGAAGGATTTATCACCACCATTGTCCATGAACAAACGGCTCACATACAGTAAAAGTGTGCAGCCCCATAACTCTTTCAGTGCCAGAGGGGTTGAAAGTGCATGCAGGACAAGGCATTTCACTTGTTAGCTCTGACCTGGCACTCAGACTTAACCCTTTGGGTGCGAGTGGGGTGTCTAACATATTGCTTGACAATGAGTTGTCCTGCACTCTGGCCATCAGAGGGTTAATGCCTCTGTGTCCTTGCCATACCTGCTCCTCACTTCTGTCTGTTCCCATACTCCGTGTTGTGTCCCTCCACTTAGCGCATGCTCTAAGCACCTGCACCAGAGCCTGAAGGGGGAGCACAGGAGTCACAGAAAGCAGGGGAGGACTAGCACCGGCTATGCACTGCACTCGGAGGTGCGTAAATAGTATTTTCAATATTTAAGCAGCAGGCGCGGCTGCATGTGATAAGATTATGCTGTCTTCAGTCCCACTACACGAGATTTTGGAGGGGACTGCAGTAACTCATAGCACAGCATGCATACACCCCCTCCCCCTCTTGTAGTCCACCCAGACATGGATCAAGGCTGGCAGGCTAATTTAAAAAAAAAAAAAAAAAAATCACAAAGACAGGCGCCCCTCAGTGGGGTGCGCCTGTAGGCAGATGCCTACTCTGCCTAATTGTAAATCCAGCCCTGCTCATACATGCTTACGCAAATTCATAATACTTGTTGACCTATAACTAGCTCGTGATTTATCATGTATTAAACATTAGCGGATCATAGATCATATAAAATTCTAATTTAAGAGCTCATATTGCAAATGTATAACGGTAAAATGTGCTATATGTCATAGATCATACAAAATCCGTATTAAAGAACTTATATTTCAAATATATAACGACAAAATGTGCTGTATGTCACATGCATACCCATTTCTTAATACTTGTGAACATTACAATGCTCCATAGCAATCTTAGATGACAAAGATAGATTACAACTTTGTATGTAAGATTACCACCTCCCCATATACATTATCTCTATGTTCAATATACCCATTGCAAGTTGAACAGTCTCATTTCCCAGTTGTTCTTTGTGATAAGGCTGAATCTATAATGTGGGGAAGTAACAGCAACTCCAATTAACACTTTTCATGAGGCTTACATCAGTTGTTTTTATCTCAATCAGACAGAATTTGTCAACAAAACCCAGTAAGTATTTCAGAATATAAAATATAAGATATAGTATACAGACTTTTTTTCTGTAATCTTAATACCCCTAGTTACCAAATCAATGGACCTCCAACAGATGTTATTTCACAGGTATCTATATTTAGGAATCCGGATGCAACGATGGATTTGTATATTACTTACAGCTCCATTCCTAGGCTAGTGTCACAAGCCCCATTTGTCCAATGGGGTCCTGTCACTCATCCAAGAATGATATCCCGCTGTAATGCAGGGAGATATGCAGTATAAGGTATCATTGTATCTGTTATCCTATATAATAATTCGCTAAATCGTGTGTAACGCCGCGACATGCGCAGTAGACACTGCTGCGCGTGCTGCAGTCATGCGCAGTAGAGAAGGAGCGTCCAGCTCTGTATCAGCAGCGGCAGTGTCTACTGCTGTGACTGCCCCGCGACCGGGTGGCAGTGGCATTGTGGCCTGTGTAACGGGCTGTTCAACTAGTCTAGATATATTGTGTTTATGACGGGCTGGATGACTGATGGTGGATGCAGAGTGACACCTCGCACATAGGAGCATGCTGCACAATGTGAGAGAGACCCGCTGCACCGCAGACAGTCAGATGAGCTCCGTTTTTTCACATGGAGATTTTCTGAATAAATGATCAGAAGGCATATGACTGACAGTGGATGCAGAGTGACACCTCGCACAGGGGCACATGCTGCGCAATGCGAGGGAGACCCGCTGCTCCGTAGTCAGTCAGACAAGCTCCGTTTTTCATATGGAGACTTTTGAACTAGTCAGTAGATGGCATATAGAGATATATATAGTTTGTTATTCATTGTAATTTGGATCCTAATCATAGGAACATGTTATGTGAAGAAGTCATAGGTCTCTTTGTGACGTCATATCTCTGTAATGACCCGTTATTTTATGTAATTGTGTATTTTTTGTTTGACACTATAATATTACACTTTTTTTGTCCACAAATCACTGGGTATATAAAGGGGCTGTCTTGCTCCGTTTGTTATCTTGATAAAGATCCCAGAGTGGGATCGAAACGTCGATCCTTTAAATAAATATTTCTAGCATTTTTATTAAGCAGACCTGAGAGTGCTGATTTAGGTTGTTGTGATTTAAAATATAATATTCTCACCCAGGCACTCACGCTGATTGTTGAGAGTGCTTCCTTTTGCAACATTAATTATGTTATATATATATATATATATATATATATAATTTTTTTTTAATAGTGAACTTTTCTTAAATTCGTTGGATAGATGCATTTTCAATTGGATAGAGACTGCGCAGTAGAGACTGCCTGAATGCTGGCTTTGTACGATGCAGTCATTTGCAGTAGACCCTGCCCGAATGCACAGACTTTGGCCCATGTACATGGGCTTTTACACTAGTATGATCATAAAGTGTTGATTGTTGTAAATATGTTATGTATAAGAAATTTAATTCTAGTGCTTGTGTGCGGTAGATGTTTGTATCAAAATAAAGCATGGTGAATTGAAAGTGTATACATTCAAATATACAGATGAATCAGTGACATAAATTGAAAGATAGTTGTTAATATGTGAAATGGTGAAAAGGTTAGTTTTAGTGTGTTAGTTTTGTGAGTGATGTATTCTGTATTATGGAGAATGTGTATTATATTGAATGGGATAATGAGTCCTGTTCATGTAAGTGAGTAAATGATGTACGTTAAGATAAATTTATTTGATGTGTGAAAAGTTGATGACATAATGTATTGTCACTGTTCCCCAGAGATATTCAGGAGTCAGTATGGTATAGTTAAATGCAATTTATTAAAATATAAGTAATGTAGTACACAATTGTAATATAGCAAGAACAAGCAGAAGGTCACAAGCCAGCAAGCACTGCTATCAGAAATAGTAGGCTGCCAAGATTGACCACACTGCTGGAGAGTAGGCCTAAGCCACTGGTAGTCTCTGTTGGAACCAGGATGCTGGAACAGGAACAGGAACTCGAAGTCTTGTTCCGAAGTAGCGAGAATTCTAACTAATGCCTGCAGTCAGAATGGAACGTATACTTGAATCATGCCTGCAGTCAGTACTAGACTCACACCTGCAGTCAGTATCAGAGCTAGTCTGCCAGAATCCCAGGTCTGCACCAGACTGGGTGTCTGCTAGGTACAGGGGACAAACAAGAGAATCGTCAGACAGAGCCACAGGTCAGCACCAGAGAGGGCAGTCAGACAAGCCAGGTCATACACAGTTCAGAAAGCCAGAGCCACAGGTCTGCACCAGATTGGGTGTCCACTATAAGGATAAGACAAAAGAATAGTCAGACAGAGCCACAGGTCAGCACCAGATTAGATGGAAGACAATCCAGGTCATACAGAGAGCCCAAGGTAACAGAACTGCTTTGTACAACAACGCCATGGCAACTGAGTCAGGACTCAGACTGCCCTTTAAACCTCTCCTCAGGAAGTAGGTAGGAGGAGCAGGCTCAGAGGCAGGAAGTAGGCAGGAGGAGACTACAGGAAACATGGCATAAAACCGAGGCCTGCTTCACTCTGAAGCCTTGAGCCTGCAGATAACATGTGGAATGACGCAGAGCGTCACTGAAGCAGCGGCACTGGAAACAAGGTAAGCTGTGACAGTACCGCCACCTCAAAGCCCCCCCTCAGCAAAGCCAGCCCGGGGTTTGTCAGGAAATCGTGCATGAAATCTGTGCACTAAAACAGGAGTGTGAACATCGCCAGCTGGAACCGAGGAGCGCTCCTCTGGACCGTATCCCTTCCAATTAATAAAGTACTGTAGGCACCCTTGAACTAAACGGGAGTCCAGAATATTTTGAACTTCATACTCCTCATGATCTGCAACTCTGACAGGAGCAGGACGGACAGGAGCAGAGGTATACTGGTTGCCAACCAAGGGCTTTAACAAGGAAATATGGAAGACATTATGAATGCGCATATTAGCAGGGAGCTCCAATGCATAAGCCACTGGGTTTATTTTGTGCAACCCACGGGAAGGACCAATGAATCGAGGAGCCAATTTGTTACAAGGAACCTGGAGGTGCAAGTTACGGGAAGACAACCACACTCTGTCTTCTACCTGGAAGGTAGGTGCCGGCAGTTGCCTACGGTCAGCCTGCCTTTTTTGTTGCTGCACGGAACCACGTAGGGTATGCTGTACCCAAACCCAAGAGGAACGGAGTGCCCTCAAATGCTTATCAAGAGCCGGAATCGCTTGTGCTTGGAAGGTCTCAGGAAGAACCAAGGGTTGGAACCCATAGCTGACCAAGAACGGGGAACTCTGTGTAGATGAGTTAACAGCACAATTCCTGGCAAACTCTGCCCAAGGTAACAGGGTAGCCCAATTATCATGGTTGTCAGAGATATAGCAGTGGAGGAACTGTTCTAAGGCTTGATTCGACCTTTCTGTCGCACCGTTAGACTGCGGGTGGTACAAGGAGGAGAATGCCAATTGAATTCCCATCTGAGCACATAAACACTTCCAGAAGCGGGACACAAATTGGCTTCCTCTATCGGACACAATAACCTTGGGTATACCATGGAGTCGGAAAACATCCCTAGCAAATATCACCACCAATGCCTGAGCGGTGATAAGCCCTTAAGTGGCACAAAGTGAGCCATCTTCGAAAACTTGTCCACAATCATCAGTATGACTGTACAGCCTATTGGAAGGTCAACCATAAAATCGATAGATAAATGTGACCAGGGATGTTCCCTGTTGGCCACTGGCTGTAACAAGCCCACTGGCAGGTTTCGAGGTGACTTATTTTGAGTGCAGGTTGTGCAGGCAGCAGTGAAGGCAGCACAATCGGACCAGAGACTAGGCCACCAGAATACTCGCGACAAAGACCAAATCAATTGGTCTCGACCAATGTGGACAGCAAGTTTTGAGGCATGATAGGTCTCCAATAGCTTAATGCGTGACTGCGCCGGAAAAAAGCACTGTCCATCAGGCTTTTCAGCAGAAGCAGAAGCTTGAGCTGCTAAAATCTCTTCACCCAGACGCAAAGTAATACAGGTTTGTATAGTAGCAAGGATGCGATCAGCAGGAATGATCAGGGAAGGTGGAACCTCTTCCCTGGAAAGGCTGCAAAACTGACGAGACTACGCATCTGCCTTCACATTCCTTAAGACAGAAAGATAGGAGACCAAAAAATTAAATCGGGAGAGGAACAGCACCCATCTGACTTGCCTGGACAACAAGCGCTTAGCCTCAGACAGGTAAATTAGGCTCTTGTGGTCAGTCAAAATCAGAATAGGAGATTTAGTGCCCTCCAAGAGGTGCCTCCATTCTTTCAGAGCCAGGACAATAGACAATAACTCACTGTCACCTATTTGGTATACCATCTCTGCTTTGGACAGTTTTTTAGAGAAGTACCCATAAGGGCGTAAGGCCTCACCAGGAGCTGAGCGTTGTGACAACAGGGGGCCCACTCCAGTTTCGGAAGCGTCAACCTCCGGGGTAAAGGGCACGGAGGGATTGGGATGCACCAATATCGGGGCTGCAGCAAAAGCTGCCTTCAGATTGCCAAGATTGCTGTTTGGGACCATTCAGAGGTCTTGGCCCCCTTACAAGTCATGTCTGTTAGTGGTTTGACAATAGTATAGAAGTTTTTTATGAACTTTCTGTAATAGTTGATGAACCCAAAAATTCTTTGGATCACTTTGAGTCCCATAGGACCAGGCCATTCCAGTACTGCAGACAACTTTTGAGGGTGCATGGCGAACCCGGAAGCAGAAATAATATACCCCAGAAATGTTACTTGGGGCTTATGAAATTCACACTCCTGCATCTTGCAAAACAAGTTGTTCTCCCGTAATAGGCTCAAGACTTTGTATACATCAGAGAGATGGATCTCCAGCTTTAGAGAGTGAATGAGGATGTAATCCAAATAAACAACTATGCAACTTTGTAGGAGTTCTCTTAACATATCGCTGATGAACTCCTGGAGGACAGCCGGGGTATTGCACAGACAGAAGGGCATGACCAAGTATTCAGAGTGCCTACTCCAGGTACTAAAGGCTGTCATCCACTCGTGCCCTTCTTTTATTCACACCAAGTTGTAAGTGGCTGTTAGATCAAGTTTCGTGAATATTGTAGACCCTTTGACATGGTCAAAGAGTTTGGTAATCAAAGGTATAAGATATGCACTCTTGACCAACAATCCAGCACCAGCGGGGGATGGGGATTTACGAATGATGCCTCTGGTCAGCGCATCAGAAACATACTCCTCCATGACCTTATTTTCCTCCTCAGATAAGGGATAGATACGGCCCCTGGGGGGCGTGTTACCAGGCAAAAGATCCAAAGTGCAGTCATACAGTCTATGTGGAGGTAAGGTACCGGCCTTAGTTTAGCTAAAGACGTCCTTAAATGAATCTTACTCCTCCGGAAGGAGTGGAGCAATAGAGTGAGTGAGTCTTATAGGACAAGACAGACAAGACTTAGTACACTGTGGAGACCAAGCCACAATGTCACACGTGTGCCAATCCATCCTGGGGTTATGTTTCTGCACCCAAGGAAACCCCAGGATGATGGCATAATGCAAAGAATTAATTATCTGAAATTTCAGGGTTTCAGTGTGGAGGGCTCCCACCCTCAGGGTTAGCAAGGTGGCCTCATGCGTAATGTGTGAGGGCTGCAAGGGTCGCCCATCAATGGCTTTTATGGCCAGAGGAGACGCAAGAGGCTGCAGGGAAATATTATTACTGGCTGCAAATCCTGCATCAATAAAACAGCCAGCGGCCCCGTGTCCAGAAATGCTGGAACTGAGATTGACTTATCTGCCCAATAAATGCAAGCCTTCAACATGGGCTTATCCAAAACATTCTCTGGGGAAAGTGAAATGCCACCAATGATTGGATTGGACAGGACTGCAACAAATGTCCAGATCCACCACAGTACAGACAAAGTCCCTCCCTCCTCTTGAAGGCCCTCTCCTCTTTCGAAAGCCGGGTAGCACCCACTTGCCTGGGTTCAGTGCCCTCAGAGGCCAGTATGGGAGTTGTGGGAGGTAAGTCAGAAGAATGAGAGGACAATCTACCTGGAGCCCTTCGCTGGAGAACACGCAACGGGCCTCTCTCCCCGATACTGGCATCAACTTGCAGGGGTTCGCAACCGTCAGAAACAAGCCCAGGAGGCATGGGAGGTGAAGGAGGATAGAGTGGGACAGAAGAACGAGAAGCCCATCTGCTCGAGGGCCTCCACAGGCTGTCCCTAAACAAGAGTCTCTCCCTGATTCTAGTGTCAATCAGGATACAAAACGAAATCAATTCGTCCAAATCACTCGTCACGATTTCATCTTTCAATGTGTCACACAGCCCTTGGGAAAAGGTGGCTATCAAGGTCTCATTATTCCAGCCTACTTCTGTAGCCATTGTGCGAAATTCAATAGAGTAGTCTGCCACAGTACGTGAGCCTTGATAAATGGTCATAAGGTTTTTTGAAGCCGAGGCCACGTGGCCTGGCCTATCAAAAATTTTCCTGAAGCAGTCCACAAACTCCGTAAAGTTATACACAATGGGTTTGTCCGTTTCCCATAGTGGGTTAGTCCAGGTCAACGCGCTACCAGTGAGGAGAGAAATCAGAAAGCCAACATTACTGCGCTTAGAAGGGAAGGAATGCGGAACCATCTCAAAGTATATGCCGAGTTCATTGAGGAAACCACGGCAAGCATCTGGGTCCCCACCATACAGCTGTGGGAGCTGAGCGGAACCTGACAACCCCCTGATCAAGCCTGCATCAGAAGAGGTTTGAGCCACTGGTACCAGGGAGGGAGCGGGGTGGCCACCAAGGTTTGAAGATGTGTTAGGTGTGTTCCCCAGGCATGTTAGACTGATAAATATGAAGGCATGTCTGCAGTGGAGATCCACATTGCATTGTTTATAATACAAATCAGATAAGATTGGTGAGTTCACAGCCAGGTTGTTTGATGACTCAATGGTAAAGTAGGGTGATGTAAATTGTATTCATCCTGTGGAAGTGTAAAAGGTATTTACAGTGCCAGTGGGTCTGTTGTAAAGGCTAATCGACAATGTGATAATGGGACACAAAATGTGTGTGAGAAGACACACTGTGTTTGTTGACTGTGAGTGGTAGTTTTGTGAAGCAGAGCTATAGTGCAGGCATAGAAGGGAACCTGAAGCACCGGGGGTAATGGGTTGTCAGTGAAGGTGTTAAGGAAGGTTGGAAATATGAAATGATTTGTAAGGCAGGGGAGGCAGCCATGAGGTACATCATTAAGCCATTGAGTGTGTGATGCTTAAAGGGATAGTAATGTTTCATAATAAAAGCAGCTCTAATTAATCATCATAGTATTTGGACTTTGGAGAGTGTTATTTCAATTCTGTCAGAGTTGTAGTTCAAGAGTAATTAAATGACAAAGTGTCCCCCTCCCGCCCCTTTTACTGATGTCAGACTCTTCAGCCAGAGCAGAAGGGAGGTGCCCAGGTAGACTGCAGAGAGGGACAATCTTCAATTAAGATAAGGGAAAAACCTAAAAAGCTTGTCAAGGGGGGCAGGGATTTCATTGTTTTCATAGGAATAAGAGTGTCCCCTTCTGTTATCTGTCCAGTCTATGGACTGCATTCCACATCTGAGAAGAGATGGCTTACACTAGGTAAAAGGGGCGGGAGGGGGAAACTTTGCTTGTGAATATCTCATAAACCATAAAGGTTTGAGAGATAAGACTTATATCGTTCTTCATGTTTTTTTAATGCCTACAAAATAAAATAAAGTTAAAACGAAGTATTACTATCCCTTTAAGATAGAAAGGGTCATAAGAGACAGAACAAATTGGTGACAGTGAAAAAGAGAGGGAATGAAAGGCACATGAAGCTGATCATTTAAGACTGAAGGTGGGGATGGCCATTTGAATGTGAAAGTGAATAGAATGGGAGACACACATATATACAGCAGGGCTCAAAATTTCAAGTCCGGAGCTATTAGCCAGGCCTGAAAAGTTACTCACCACCAGTTTCAACGACTAGCCCCACCCATATCCCCTCTCATGAAAATGCTTGCCCCACTAAAATAAGTTTGATTCTCTGCAGAGAAGAAAGAAGAAAGAGAGAGCGCAAGGCTACCTGAGAGCAGAATCTGTATGTGTACCAATAAAATAAAGTACCCCAATCTACTTACAAGATATCTTCTTGTAAGTAAAAACAGGAAGAGAGATGATTAAAGATGACCAAAAGGTGGATCCTCATCAGTTTTCTGGAAGGTCTTTCCCTCAATATATTCGCATTGACTGAAGACTCTCTGGTGTATGTAGAGTATCTCCTACAGAGCTGGAAATGTGGAACAATACTCTAAGAGCAAATCTGTATATGGGATGTAACTCCCCCCACACAAATAGGAGCTACTCACCAGAGGTTCAGAAAGCAAGTATCTGTATAAGGCCCGACCCAGCCAGAAACAGGATTGTACTGAAGATGTATGAGGTATATCAAAATGTGGTTTAATAGATATCAATAATAAAAACAATGATAAAAAGCTTCCAACGCGTTTCGTGAGTCACAGCTCACTTCTTCAGGGAATACAGATTAATGTACACTCCAACTGAATACAGGTATATATATGGTTAGCAGTAAATTACATACCATTGACATGTCTTCCGTATCCTCCGATCGGTGCTGACTGCACTGAGGCTGAGGAACGAGGCAGCCGGACGCCATGTCCACGCCTCGCTCTGAAGGAATACCTCACTTCCGGGCCGCACCGATCGTAGGCTCCACCCCGTGCATGTTACAAGTCACACTATGTGTTAAACTGCATTATGCCCGTGCTGGCATGAAGACTCACCGCACTCCACACGGGGTCCTCACAATGCCTGCCAGGACATCGCAGAACTAGGTCTAGAGATGCTTCAGAAACAGATCTATAAACAATAAGTACCAAATATCAAAATAAATATTAATAAAATAGTAAAATCATTATAGTGAAGCTTATTGCAATAAAACTTATATTCTAAAAATTTTTTTGGATATATACATATCTCTATGTGCACATCTATATACTTATGTCATATCTATAGGCATATAGCACACATGAACATCTCTAAATGTATAGTATACATATCGATGTACAAGCTATAGAGGATAAAACTGCCTATGGAAAAAGCAAAAGGGTAAATTACAAGAAATGGCTTACTTCCATCTCCTCATTTAAACCCCTTGGGGAAAGAGTCTCCAAGGTGTATATCCAGAATGCCTCTCTATGGCACAGTGTAGAAAATCTATTGGAGTTGCTGGCTGGAATATGCTCCAACCCCATTATTTTGAAGTTATTGATTCCACCCAATGAGCATGAATTAAAATGAATGGGGACTGAATGTTCGCCAGACTGCTTACTAATGAGGTATCTATGTTCGCGAGCTCTTTCTTTCAAACTCCTTGTTGTTCTTCCTACATATTGTACCCCACAGCCGCATGTGATTACATAGATTACATATACTGTATCGCAGGTAATAAGACTTCTAATCTTAAAATGTTTTTGATTTGAATTACTAATGATAGAATTTGCTTTGTTTCTGATGTACCTGCAGTTAGTGCATCTGCTTTTCATGCACTTGAAATTACCCACAGGTATATCTGTTCCAAAGATGCCTTTAAGATCTGTTTTTTTGTTATTGTTTAGACTTTTGGGCTTGCTGGCTGCCACATGTCCCCTCAGGTTTTTGGCCTTCTTATATATAATAGTGGCTTTCTCAGTGATGACTTCTCTCAGAAGGGGATCTTGTCTTAATATACCCCAATGTTTTTGTATTATTCTTTGGATTTTGTTAGATGCTCCATTGTATTGTGTAATAAGAGCTGGGGGTCTTAGCTTCTTTCCATTTTTGGGTTTATTAATGAGTATCTTATCTCTATCCAGATGAAAGGCCCTTTGTTGTGCTGCTTCTATCACCGTCTTCTTGTGTCCTCTTTCTGCAAGGTCGTTTGAAAGTTGCTGACTTTTTGATACAAAATCATCAATGTCACTACAGTTTCTCCTTAGGCGATGAAATTGGCCAAATGGGATATTAGATATCCACTTTGGATGGTGGCAACTATCTGCCTGTAGAAACTGATTGCGACAGACCTCCTTTTTATAGATAGAACTCTTAATAGGTTGTTGTGGAAGTCCCATCAGCCTTAGGTCCAGGAAGTTGATAGATGTTTCTTGTATTTCAAAAGTGAACTTGAGACTCATGGTATTTTCATTGAGTTTTTGTATCATGGACTCCAATTCGGTTTTAGAGCCCCCCCAGATCATCAAGATATCATCTATGTAGCGACCATAAAAAATCAGTCTGCCCCCCCATCTGTCGCTGGGCCAAATGGAGAGAACCTCCCACAGGCCCATGAACAGGTTGGCATATGTGGGGGCAAACCTGGTTCCCATCGATGTTCCTCTGGTTTGGAGGTAGTATTCACCCTGGAAAGTGAAAAAATTATGATTGAGTATAAATGACACACATTGTAAAATAAACTCAACCTGTATGGCAGCAAAATTACTATCACCTTCCAGAAAGAACCTAACTGCTTGTAGGCCTAATGTGTGGTCTATACATGTGTACAGCGAAGAAACGTCCAGGGTGGCCCACATGAAATCATCCTTCCACGTAATATCTGACAATAACTTCAAAATAATGGGGTTGGAGCATATTCCAGCCAGCAACTCCAATAGATTTTCTACACTGTGCCGTAGAGAGGCATTCTGGATATACACCTTGGAGACTCTTTCCCCAAGGGGTTTAAATGAGGAGATGGAAGTAAGCCATTTCTTGTAATTTACCCTGTTGCTTTTTCCATAGGCAGTTTTATCCTCTATAGCTTGTACATCGATATGTATACTATACATTTAGAGATGTTCATGTGTGCTATATGCCTATAGATATGATATAAATATATAGATGTGCACATAGAGATATGTATATATCCAAAAATTTTTTTAGAATATAAGTTTTATTGCAATAAGCTTCACTATAATGATTTTACTATTTTATTAATATTTATTTTGATATTTGGTACATATTGTTTATAGATCTGTTTCTGAAGCATCTCTAGACCTAGTTCTGCGATGTCCTGGCAGGCATTGTGAGGACCCCGTGTGGAGTGCGGTGAGTCTTCATGCCAGCACGGGCATAATGCAGTTTAACACATAGTGTGACTTGTAACATGCACGGGGTGGAGCCTACGATCGGTGCGGCCCGGAAGTGAGGTAATCCTTCAGAGCGAGGCGTGGACATGGCGTCTGGCTGCCTCGTTCCTCAGCCTCAGTGCGGTCAGCACCGATCGGAGGATACGGAAGACATGTCAATGGTATGTAATTTACTGCTAACCATATATATACCTGTATTCAGTTGGAGTGTACATTAGGATCCAGTAAACCTCAAAAACAGCGCAAAACACAAGAAAAAAAGGTAATATCTAAGTGTAGTAAAATTTAATGAAAATAGATACAAAGTAAAAGTAATGCACTTACAATAGCCCTTCTTGGGCTGTGAGCGTTTAGACAGATCCTTCCCCTGATAGCCGTCGTGCTGTGTCCTCCGTTGCTCCTATGCACTATGAATCTCCCTTGGATTCTCCGCAGTGGTCATCCAGATGTTAAGGTGATGGCTCAAACCGGAGTGACAACATAGTGGTATGCGATGTGAATTTGTTCGCTTAGTGGTAAGACACTCCGCAAATGATTTAGTTAGGATGAGCAAGTTTAGATGCGTCCAAGCCGCCAGAAACCTCGTGGCGGCTGTTGGGTCTGAACGCCAGTAAATCGGAGGTACGGGAGATGGCCGGAGTGGTGGAACTCACAGGGGGCGTGGGAGGGATCTGAGATGTAAATTAGCCAAAGGAATGAGAGCCCAAACGTTTTCGCAGGCGTACTGTCTGCTTCTTCACGGGGTAACAAGCATGTTGGGAAAGAATGGGGCTATATATAGTCGCTAAACCATGATTGGTTCTAGAACATCATCCGTTACAAATTATATTGATATCGTTCATTTCGTGTGAATGTACATAAGAAATGCTTAAAAAAATTACATAAAACAAATGTATAATGTTATCACATTATATCAAATATTTTGAAGCAACAATGACACCACCTATGTAAAATCCTTAGAGACAATCGATCCCGTTAAATGAAACACTAAATGTGTTGCTATTTAAAGAAACATACACTTTGTAATATATATGATAAAAAGGATGTGGAAAATTGAGATAAGAGTTAAATAATGTTAAATGAATGTGAAAATTTGTGGTTAAACAATGTAATAGTGGACAAAACAAAAAAACGGATAGAACTTGTTTGAAGTGAAATAATATGTGTTAAAGTGTTTGTGTTAATAAGCGAACTTGAAATTGTGAAAATGGTGATATAGGTAACTGAAGGGATGCATTGCAGGAACAACGTATGTGATGTGAAATGTAAATAAAAATGAAAATAAATGTGAGGTGGAGATGAGATAATTGTGTTAATGGTATTTATTTTAAGTGAGACGATGAGTGAAGAGTTAAAAACTTTGAAGTGCAAATACTGATACGTTTTTAATATAAAATGTCCTAGTAAAAATAATCTTAGTGAAAACAATGTTGCATGTTAAAGTTATTGTTGCATTTAAAGGGTAACAATTGTCACAATCTCCTTCAATGTACTTATAAACATCACATATATTTAAAATACAGAAAACTTAAAATGCATAGAAGACCTCAAAGTGATCACATTACATATTATAAAAAGGCTGATAATAATAAAAAAAATTAGTATTAAATAAAAAATGATGATAAAAGATATCACATAATAAATGGGTTTTTGTCTTCACTTTGTGTTGATGTAGACCAACACAAAGGAAAGAATTAATTAGAACATTATTGTTGAATTTCCCTCTGATCAACAATATTATACTTTAAATATACAAGTGTAGGGAATCGTTAAATATGAACATCTTGCCTTTATTCTGGCATGATGAAAGACTGATATGAACCCCCTGAAAGAAGAAAAGAATTTATAGATCGTTCAAATCAACCCAAAATCATAATCATAATTTTCCCCAGTGTTTTTCTTTTATAAGAATGAGGCAAAATCAAAATCCACATTCAGTCCATCTGGATGCAGAGTGTGTAACTCATGTATCCAGTAGGACTCCCTTTGTCTAAGTTTGAGGAGTTTATCCCCACCTCTATGTCCAATTTTCACCTGTTCAATGCCTAAGATCTCTATATTATTGTGTTCGCAATTGTGTACTAGTTTGAAGTGTTTTGATAGACTATGGCTCTCCAAACCTTTTTTTATATTGTAAAGGTGCTCATTAAATCTGGTTTTTAATTTACGTTTAGTCCGTCCTACATACTGTAGTTTGCAGGAACATGTGATCAAATATACCACATAAGTGCTTGAACATGAGATATGTTGTTTAATGGTATATTGTTTTTCTGTTTTCATAGAACAAAAATGTGTATTTTTTCTTTGTTTTAAACATGAACAGGTCTTACAGTTAGTGGTACCACATTTGTACATGCCTCTTATATCTAGAAAATTGTTCTCTATCGATGTCTTTTTATGGTGTATATCACTAGGGGCTATGTAGCTTGAAATATTTCTATTTTTCTTGTAGATGATTTTAGGATGATCACCCATAAGGGGTTTTAATACCAGATCTTCTTTTAAAACATGCCAATGTTTTTTTAGAATGCGCTCTATTTGTCTGGATTGGCTACTATAAACTGTAGTAAAAGCTGGGATATTATTATTAAATGGCTTTTTCTTGGTTTTATATTGTAATAAATCCTCTCTATTGAGTTGTTTAGTTCTCTCTATAGCTTCTTTCACCACTAGGGGATTATAGTTTTTGTCTTTAAATTTCTTTTGTAAGATTTTTGATTCTTTCAGAAAATCTTTGTCATCTGAACAGTTCCGTTTGATTCGTTGGAACTGCCCATAAGGGATATTATTTATCCATTTTTTATTGTGACCACTGGATGCATGTAGATATTTATTCCCATCAACTTGTTTCCTAAAATTTCTTGATCGAATTTCTAAATCAGGACCGAAAAAGAGGTCCACGTCCAAGAACTCAATATGCTCACATTGTATATTACTGGTAAATTTGAGGTTCATAGGATTGTTGTTCATGTGGCATAAAAATTGTTGGCATTGGGCCTCTGTTCCGTTCCAGATGAATAACAGATCGTCTATGTATCTTTTATAAAAAACAATGTGTTGTGAAAAAGGATTGTTATTATATATGTATTCTGTTTCCCATTGACCCATATATAAGTTGGCGTAGGATGGGGCAAATGCTGACCCCATTGCTACGCCAGATATCTGTAAGAAGAATTGTTGTTCAAAAAGAAAATAATTGTGATTTAGAATGTACTGTATGCATTCAATGATAAAATCTATTTGTATTGTAGGTAATACCTGTGATTGATTTAACATAGTGTTGACAGCTGTAATGCCTCTAGAGTGTGGAATACAAGTATAAAGACTTGAAACATCGCATGTTACCCATAGATAACCATGTTGCCATTTGATATTCTTTAGACTATTTAGAACATGAGTGGTATCTTTAAGAAAAGAAGGCAACATGGTAACCAATGGATTGAGGAATTCGTCTATATATTGTGAAAGATGATAAGTGAGAGAGTTAATTCCTGAAACAATCGGTCTACCTGGAGGTTGTGTATTAGATTTATGTAGTTTGGGTAAATGGTAGAAAATGGGGATAATTGGGTTTTCATTGTATAAAAAAGCGAACTCCATGTCATTAATGATATTATTGTCTATAGCCTTAGTCATTAAAGTTTTAAGTGCTGATAGAAATTCTATAGTTGGATCCTTGCTCAGTTTTTTGTATGTATTACTATCATCCAATAGTCTAAAGGCTTCTATTAGATAATCTTCTTTGTTTTGAATACAAATGCCTCCCCCCTTGTCCGCCTGTCTTATGATTATGTCATGATTTTGTTGTAATTGTTTCAGTGCTGCTTTTTCCTGAGAGCTCAGATTTTGTTGATTCTTTGGAATATGTGAATTCAGTTTTTCTAAATCTCTCAACACCAGTTGATTGTAAACTTTGATTTGTTCAGACTGACTAAAAGTGGGGTAAAAGGAAGATTTGTTCTTCTTATTGGTATGAATTGGATTACTATCATCAGCAGTAGTTGTTTCATCCTGTAAGCTTTGTAATAGGCGTATGTTATATTTATCTTGCATAGATGAATGAATGGCTGAAGGTTTGGTTGTAGATGGGGTGGTAGCAAAATATCTTTTTAAAGTCATAGATCTAATATATTTGTGTATATCAATATATACCTGAAATTTATTATGGGGTTGAGCTGGTGCAAAGGATAGACCTTTATTCAGAATTTTGTTTTCCGCCGGGGTGAGATCATGATTACTTAGATTATAGATAGTTTGATGTGTTAGTTTGTCTGTACCGTGTCTATTTTTGTAATTTTTGTGGCTGCCTCCTCTGCATCCTCTTCTGTAGACAAATGCCTTTTTTGTGATTTGTTGTTTATTTGGGGAGGTGACCGGTGAGATATTGTTTGTTGTATGATCAGAGGTGTGTGAGGATCCTCTGTAATTGTTGAATTCTGTACTGAGTGATGTGTTGGTTGATGATAAGACATCTGAGTGGTGGAATGTGAGTGATTTTTGAGTACTTGACTGAAAGTTAATGATGGCATTACTGGTTGTGACATTAGAGGTACTGGAGTTTGGACCTGAGACTTCAAAGTTGGAGAAAGGGAATGAGACTGAACTGTTGTTGGATTCGATGTGGTTTTCATTAAATGTGGGGACTGATGGTCCCTGCCTAAAAAATGATGATAAGATTGTGTAGTTTTAGGCCTTGCTCCATTTTTGTTTTGTTGACTATTAGAGAGTACTTGAAAACGATTGCTGACTGGAACTTGAAATCTGGGTTGGTGTGATTGGAAATAATTTGGGTATTTGTTAGTATAAGAATGATTCTGTTGATATGAATTGTTTCTGTGAGTAGTCTGTCTGAAATGTGTATTTCTAAATTGTGAAAAACCATGGTGATTAATGGTTTTTGATCTATTTTCGTAATCCGTCTTGTCTCTAATGAATTTTTTCTGTTTGGTGTGAATAATGTTGTTCTCTAACACACTGAGATTTTTGTTGATCTGAGTTTGTAATTTCTTATGTTCATTACTCAAAGTTGAATTATTAATTTTATTCTCTAAACCTTCTATCTCTCCCTTAGTTTTGTGTAATCTAGAATCTCTATATTTAATCAGTAATTCTATCAATTGAAGTGAGCAACTTTCCAATATACTGTCCCATTCACTGAGAAATTCTACTTCTTCGATTTCAAAGGATGGTGTTTTATATACTCTTAAACCTCTTGGTATAATTTTGTGTTTTTTGTAATTTTCTAACGAAATTAAGTCGAACCAATCTTTAGTTTCTTTTATAAGTTTTCTTTCTAGTTCTCTAATCAGTTGTAGAGGGTCTTCTATACTGGTTGGTTGCTCACTCTCAGCTTGTAGGAAATCTAACATTCTACATCTCTTATTCCTAATATTTTGATAAGTAATTGGTTCTGCCATTTGACCTGAAAGGTGCTGCTTTAGCTTAGAAACACAAGGAAAAAGCTATATAAAGTGAAATAAACACTAAACTAATACAGCGCTCACAAACAGGTACACAGTACAGAAAAAATAATAGTATCACAATAATAATACTAGGTAAAATATATGGAGAAAAATAAACATCTGATAAATCTGAAACGAATATAGAAATGGAGGCATTACAGCTGTCAACACTATGTTAAATCAATCACAGGTATTACCTACAATACAAATAGATTTTATCATTGAATGCATACAGTACATTCTAAATCACAATTATTTTCTTTTTGAACAACAATTCTTCTTACAGATATCTGGCGTAGCAATGGGGTCAGCATTTGCCCCATCCTACGCCAACTTATATATGGGTCAATGGGAAACAGAATACATATATAATAACAATCCTTTTTCACAACACATTGTTTTTTATAAAAGATACATAGACGATCTGTTATTCATCTGGAACGGAACAGAGGCCCAATGCCAACAATTTTTATGCCACATGAACAACAATCCTATGAACCTCAAATTTACCAGTAATATACAATGTGAGCATATTGAGTTCTTGGACGTGGACCTCTTTTTCAGTCCTGATTTAGAAATTCGATCAAGAAATTTTAGGAAACAAGTTGATGGGAATAAATATCTACAAGCATCCAGTGGTCACAATAAAAAATGGATAAATAATATCCCTTATGGGCAGTTCCAACGAATCAAACGGAACTGTTCAGATGACAAAGATTTTCTGAAAGAATCAAAAATCTTACAAAAGAAATTTAAAGACAAAAACTATAATCCCCTAGTGGTGAAAGAAGCTATAGAGAGAACTAAACAACTCAATAGAGAGGATTTATTACAATATAAAACCAAGAAAAAGCCATTTAATAATAATATCCCAGCTTTTACTACAGTTTATAATAGCCAATCCAGACAAATAGAGCGCATTCTAAAAAAACATTGGCATGTTTTAAAAGAAGATCTGGTATTAAAACCCCTTATGGGTGATCATCCTAAAATCATCTACAAGAAAAATAGAAATATTTCAAGCTACATAGCTCCTAGTGATATACACCATAAAAAGACATCGATAGAGAACAATTTTCTAGATATAAGAGGCATGTACAAATGTGGTACCACTAACTGTAAGACCTGTTCATGTTTAAAACAAAGAAAAAATACACATTTTTGTTCTATGAAAACAGAAAAACAATATACCATTAAACAACATATCTCATGTTCAAGCACTTATGTGGTATATTTGATCACATGTTCCTGCAAACTACAGTATGTAGGACGGACTAAACGTAAATTAAAAACCAGATTTAATGAGCACCTTTACAATATAAAAAAAGGTTTGGAGAGCCATAGTCTATCAAAACACTTCAAACTAGTACACAATTGCGAACACAATAATATAGAGATCTTAGGCATTGAACAGGTGAAAATTGGACATAGAGGTGGGGATAAACTCCTCAAACTTAGACAAAGGGAGTCCTACTGGATACATGAGTTACACACTCTGCATCCAGATGGACTGAATGTGGATTTTGATTTTGCCTCATTCTTATAAAAGAAAAACACTGGGGAAAATTATGATTATGATTTTGGGTTGATTTGAACGATCTATAAATTCTTTTCTTCTTTCAGGGGGTTCATATCAGTCTTTCATCATGCCAGAATAAAGGCAAGATGTTCATATTTAAAGATTCCCTACACTTGTATATTTAAAGTATAATATTGTTGATCAGAGGGAAATTCAACAATAATGTTCTAATTAATTCTTTCCTTTGTGTTGGTCTACATCAACACAAAGTGAAGACAAAAACCCATTTATTATGTGATATCTTTTATCATCATTTTTTATTTAATACTAATTTTTTTTATTATTATCAGCCTTTTTATAATATGTAATGTGATCACTTTGAGGTCTTCTATGCATTTTAAGTTTTCTGTATTTTAAATATATGTGATGTTTATAAGTACATTGAAGGAGATTGTGACAATTGTTACCCTTTAAATGCAACAATAACTTTAACATGCAACATTGTTTTCACTAAGATTATTTTTACTAGGACATTTTATATTAAAAACGTATCAGTATTTGCACTTCAAAGTTTTTAACTCTTCACTCATCGTCTCACTTAAAATAAATACCATTAACACAATTATCTCATCTCCACCTCACATTTATTTTCATTTTTATTTACATTTCACATCACATACGTTGTTCCTGCAATGCATCCCTTCAGTTACCTATATCACCATTTTCACAATTTCAAGTTCGCTTATTAACACAAACACTTTAACACATATTATTTCACTTCAAACAAGTTCTATCCGTTTTTTTGTTTTGTCCACTATTACATTGTTTAACCACAAATTTTCACATTCATTTAACATTATTTAACTCTTATCTCAATTTTCCACATCCTTTTTATCATATATATTACAAAGTGTATGTTTCTTTAAATAGCAACACATTTAGTGTTTCATTTAACGGGATCGATTGTCTCTAAGGATTTTACATAGGTGGTGTCATTGTTGCTTCAAAATATTTGATATAATGTGATAACATTATACATTTGTTTTATGTAATTTTTTTAAGCATTTCTTATGTACATTCACACGAAATGAACGATATCAATATAATTTGTAACGGATGATGTTCTAGAACCAATCATGGTTTAGCGACTATATATAGCCCCATTCTTTCCCAACATGCTTGTTACCCCGTGAAGAAGCAGACAGTACGCCTGCGAAAACGTTTGGGCTCTCATTCCTTTGGCTAATTTACATCTCAGATCCCTCCCACGCCCCCTGTGAGTTCCACCACTCCGGCCATCTCCCGTACCTCCGATTTACTGGCGTTCAGACCCAACAGCCGCCACGAGGTTTCTGGTGGCTTGGACGCATCTAAACTTGCTCATCCTAACTAAATCATTTGCGGAGTGTCTTACCACTAAGCGAACAAATTCACATCGCATACCACTATGTTGTCACTCCGGTTTGAGCCATCACCTTAACATCTGGATGACCACTGCGGAGAATCCAAGGGAGATTCATAGTGCATAGGAGCAACGGAGGACACAGCACGACGGCTATCAGGGGAAGGATCTGTCTAAACGCTCACAGCCCAAGAAGGGCTATTGTAAGTGCATTACTTTTACTTTGTATCTATTTTCATTAAATTTTACTACACTTAGATATTACCTTTTTTTCTTGTGTTTTGCGCTGTTTTTGAGGTTTACTGGATCCAAGTTCTTGTAAGGTGGACAAGGCCACCTGTCGCATCTCATCCTGCAGCAAACATCAGAGAAAAGTCTCTTCATCATTTTCATTTCATCTCATCATCATTCACTTATTGGCTGGGTCCTTCCATCAAGGAATTCTTCAGCTTTTTCATTAACTTTTTTCATTTGTTCATCTATCATCACTAACTCATATCTTATTGGTATCTCCTCCTTATTATTGTGTTATACATCCATTTCTATATTCGTTTCAGATTTATCAGATGTTTATTTTTCTCCATATATTTTACCTAGTATTATTATTGTGATACTATTATTTTTTCTGTACTGTGTACCTGTTTGTGAGCGCTGTATTAGTTTAGTGTTTATTTCACTTTATATAGCTTTTTGGAGTGTACATTAATCTGTATTCCCTGAAGAAGTGAGCTGTGACTCACGAAACGCATTGGAAGCTTTTTATCATTGTTTTTATTATTGATATCTATTAAACCACATTTTGATATACCTCATACATCTTCAGTACAATCCTGTTTCTGGCTGGGTCGGGCCTTATACAGATACTTGCTTTCTGAACCTCTGGTGAGTAGCTCCTATTTGTGTGGGGGGAGTTACATCCCATATTCAGATTTGCTCTTAGAGTATTGTTCCACATTTCCAGCTCTGTAGGAGATACTCTACATACACCAGAGAGTCTTCAGTCAATGCGAATATATTGAGGGAAAGACCTTCCAGAAAACTGATGAGGATCCACCTTTTGGTCATCTTTAATCATCTCTCTTCCTGTTTTTACTTACAAGAAGATATCTTGTAAGTAGATTGGGGTACTTTATTTTATTGGTACACATACAGATTCTGCTCTCAGGTAGCCTTGCGCTCTCTCTTTCTTCTTTCTTCTCTGCATAGATATACAGTGGGTGCTACTGTGGACACTCAAGAGAAGAGC
The DNA here is from genome assembly GCA_037306005.1 of Rhinophrynus dorsalis. Classification (NCBI taxonomy): domain Eukaryota; kingdom Metazoa; phylum Chordata; class Amphibia; order Anura; family Rhinophrynidae; genus Rhinophrynus; species Rhinophrynus dorsalis. The sequence continues at coordinate 142,598,039 of CM074721.1, forward strand.
TGCAGCCCAAGAGAGTTTGAGATTGAACTTTATTATTCTAAGCTATAACTCTTTTAATATCTAATCTATAGTGGATTTCTTATGTAAGGTGCGCTCTGTTGCTATTTTTTGCCAAGTTTGATTCTCTACCATTCTGACTCAATGACACCTCTATGTGTAACTGAATAAATTATGTAGAGCAAAATAAATAAATAAAGGGATTTTCAGCATTCTATACATAGGTTCACATTTATCAACAAAAAGTAGAGCAATTCTGGGGAAAAACTATTTGTCAAAGAAAACCCCCATTTCTTTTGAAGGAACTTTTTTCATATCTATCAATATTGATCAGTTGTTTTGATACAGAATTGTTTCACTTTTGCAAAATGTGACTCATCGTATTCTTACTCCAAAAGCACATATAACTTGTAGTTTTTTTTTGTGATACAGTTTTTTTCTTTTTTATTTGTATTAGAACAAAGAAAGCATTACAATGCAAAATATAAAGAGAACAAAGCTCTCATGAGACATCAGAAAAGTATCAGTAATGCATAGCAAACAATGATTTATAGTAGGGTAATACAGAGCAAGATACTACTCGGCTATAAAAATAACACACAAGTTAGGCAATCTATAATAAGAATAACACAGTAAAATGTGCATGAGTAAAATAAGCCTTGAATCCAAACTAGTAAGAAACTGTCAGTTAAGATCAAAGAAAAACAAACTGAATAATAGAGAGCAAAGGCTTAAGAAGGGAGGAAGAAGTAGCAGAGAAAAGGAAAAAAGAAAAAGAAGCGAAGAATCAGAAAGGATGAGAAAAAAGAAAATAACAAATATAAAGAAGAACAGAGGAGGAGGGGGGGGGGGAGGGGGAGAAGGGGGGTAGAGAAAAGGGGGGCAGCCATGCTCCATGAAAAGCCCCAGGGAAGTGTAGGAAGGGCACCGGTGTCCAAAATCCCCAGCATCCCGGACAAGCTACAGCCTCGGAGGGTCATAAGCCAATCAATTAGAGAAGGGGAGGTATAGTATGCCTTCACAAGGTTGGTGGCACTACAGTAGGGTCTACAGCTGGGAGTGCAAGCCAAGGTCTCCAAATCTCAGAAAATATGGGTTCCTTCCCAGTCTGCAAATAAGAAAGTCTTTCGTAAATCAACGTATCATTAACCTTTGAACACCACATTTGGATGGATGGAGGGGCAGTGCTCCTCCAGCACAGTGGAATGCACATCCTAGCTGAATTTAGTAGATGCATGAGTAGAGTTTTTTTCAGTTTAGATTTAATTAAAGAGCCAATCCCTATGGAAAAGAGTAGGAGAGTCGGATCAGAGGGCAGAGACACATCCAAAAGTGTGTTAATAATAGAAATAATTTGCTTCCAATAGTCCAGAAGCAGAGGGCATGACCACCAAATGTGTGCCATGTCGCCCACTCCCGACCCACAGCGCCAGCAGGTAACTGGGGTAGAGGCGTAAAAGGTGTAGAGAACTGCCGGGGTTCTGTACCAGCATAAAAGAAGCTTATAATTACTTTCAACTGCAGTCAAGCTCCTGGAAGAGTGCAAAGCTCCCACAACACTCGATGCCACATGTCATCTGCGATAGATACATTTAGTTCCCCTTCCCAGGCACATTTCTGCTGCGTAAAGGAAAAGCCCCCTTCGCCCAGGAGTTTGTATAATTTAGAAATAGAATGGAGCAAAGGGGAGGGAGATATAGGGGGGGTCTACAGAGCTTTTCAAAAGGGGTAAGATCTCTAAGAAGAGAATGTTTAGAAGGATGAGTGGATATAAAATGGGAGACCTGGCGATAACCCCAGTAGTCCTGGGACTGCAAGTGAAGGTGGTTCCATAAAAAACTGAAGTCCGCCAAGGACCCATTCCTCAACAGTTCAGAGATCAATAATCGACCACCCCTGCGCCAATGCAAAAAAGCAGAAGATGGCTGACCCGGTGGAAAGTCCGGTTGGCCCAATACAGATAAGAGAGGAGACTGGGTACTAGAGATAGTGGAATCAACCGAATCCCAAACAGCAAGGGTTGCACGCAGGATAGGAGACTCTGCAAGTATACGTGGTCTGGAAGACGGAGGGGTACAAAGCCAGTTCGTTAAAGGAGTAGACTTGGAAATGGATTGTAAGATATCAATCCATGGCTTGTCAGCCAATGAATGGTACCGATGCAGGATAGAGGACAGATGGACAGCCCGGTAGTAGCGAATAAAGTCCGGTGCACCCAAACCCCCCTCACCTCGAGATTGTGTCAAAAGAGCAAATTGAATCCTAGCTGGCTTATAGTTCCAAGTAAAGGAGTTGAAAATGCTTTGGAGTGATTTCAGGTAAGTCTTGGGGAGAGCAATAGGGACCGCTTGCAATAATTACAGAACCTTTGGCAAAAAGACAGATTTTAAGACATTAATACGACCTGTCCAGGACAGGAAAGTGGGTCTCAGGTTGCGCAGATCCCTCTCTATCCGAGAGCAGAGCAGAAGAAAATGAGCTTGAAAAAGAGAGGAAGCCGAGAAAGTGAGATGAATACCAAGATATAGAATAGAGGAAGCCGCCCAGCGGAATGGGGCTGGAGTGCTCAGAGAGGAAATTTGGTGATGTGGAACCGTCAAATTCAAGATAACCGATTTCTGCAGATTAGCCTTGAAATTGCTAACTACCCTAAACTGACGTAGTTCCTCCAATACCACTGGAAGGGAGTTTAATGGATCAGACACCATAAAAATGAGGTCGTCAGCAAAAAGTGCAAGTTTATGGTCCCTGTGGTCCACAGGAATACCATTAATAAGCGGGATGCATGGATTCATATAACTTGTATTTTAACCCAAAATACACCTGACAGTTAACTTTTGCTCACTTTATTCCACTATCAAGGAGAAATATAATACATTTGCCAGCCATGAGTCTAACCAAGGGTTACATATAATGTGTAATTTTTGAGGCCTCCAAACCTGTCATATGCAGCCTCTGGAGGCAACCTGGTTGCCTATTACTGACAAACAATGTAAATTGGCCTTTATATTCAGCGCAATGGTATTTCTTCTGTAAGCGACCATGATATGTCACAATCTAAGATTCTAATATACCACATGACAGTATATGATGGTCAACATGGATCTATCTGCCTATTTGAATGGATACTTTTTTTACATTTTATTTTTACTGAATCTTTGCTGGCGTTGAGGACCAATTATTTTCAGACATGGAAATGGGGCATATATGTCACAAAAACAGATGAGCTCCCTTCCAGAATTCACATTTAAAAGTTGTTCTTGGCCCTATAACATTGCTCTATCTTCTCACCAGGTAGAGGAAACTCACCCCAATTACCAAACCTTGTTTATTTATTTTTAATCATGTGTGTGTGTGTGTGTGTGTGTGTCCTGGCACTTTGTGCCTCGCATGCTGCACATTGCACATACAACTGTGATTAAACAAGTTAGAGCCATACATTTCTCTCAGGGATGAGAAATGGACCAAAACCAGATGGGTGGCAACCCTAGGACTATTTTATTCTGGAATAGTTGCACTTTAAAAGGATTAATTATTGTTGCCATGGTTAAATCGCAGCAACATTAAATCACAATGGAAAACAGAAGTCCTATCGCTACCTAACTTAATGGGCCTGTTAAACATGCCACAGTGTTTTTGACGCTGTGTTGAAATGTCTCTCAGCAGCCGCTAACTGAGCTTTCCTCCGGTGGTGCTTTTAACGCTCATCAATGCCTCCCTGGCGTCTAATAGACATACTACCCAGGCTACTATGTTTAAGATATATATATTGTGATTTCCTTCTTTATTTCTCTGTTTTTGAGAAAATCAAATGTAACATTATTCATTCTTACCTATGTTCCTTATAATGGCATGCCACCCGGAGCTGAAGATAACCGTTCTCTGGTGGGTAGTAGTAGCTGCCACGCACCCAGTGCTGCTAGCTGTAAAAAACTGTGATGTTGCGGCAAGGAGCACTTAAAGTACACTAGGCAAGGGGAAAGTATGCTGATGGGAGAGATGGTCTGGAGGGATGGGGATGGAGACAGACTGGGGATCGATTTGATCCTTCCAGTCCACTCCCTGTACACCAGGTGTAAAGAGCAGAGATTAGCAGCAGTATGTGAATTGTCAACTGTTTGTTGCTGACATCCCTTATTTCTGTATCTCATTAATGTTTATTATGATTCATACTTCATTGTTACTATCTGATTGTTATGCTTTGTTGGGGGGGGGGGGTGTAACCAGGACTTTAAATAGGACTTACTTGCCCCATTTGAATTTAGTGTATTATTTCCCTGGCACTTTAAACATTGTTTTGCCTGTACATTAGCTCCAGTCTCTGTCTCAGTCTCCTACACACTCTCTGCTTCTGCCAAACTGCTCCTTTGGCCTGCGCGATGCCAACATCACGTTGGAGCCGCACAGCCTCCCAATTGGCTGGCTGGTAGAAGGTTTCATCTGGAGGTGAAATCCAGCAAGTTTAACTTCCCAGCTTCTCAGCAGGGGTCGGCCAGCCCCCTGGAGTGACGGGCCTGGTCGCAATTGCGACCCCTGCCACCACTATAATTACGCAACTGGAAAGGGGCCATTTCTGCTCATCTTGCTCTGTTAACAGGCGCTGTCTGTGAACCCTTGCAGCCCTGGGAGAGAACCATGCTACCCATGTCTCTCTCCCCTGAAGGAGTCTCTCTGAGGCTCCTTCCATTACAATGGTAATCTGAAGATAAGAATACCTGCAAAAAAGGTGAGCAACCCTTTGAGTGCCATGGTCCACTTGTCACACGGATCCCCTCTGCACAGGGGTCCTTCTTGGAGTTTTTCTCATAACTCCTGCACTCATGTTGGGTGCTTCATTACTCTGTCCTTGGGGTATTTGGAGCATTTTGAGCGGTGTGGTAATATTTAACCCCTTCCTTGCCATGTTGTTTTGGGTTGGGGACCTTTTCTCTAATTTTTTCTTTGGAATTAATGTGTTGATTTGACTTTATATAGTGTTCTGTATGTGTTTTGGCACATTTCAGGCATTTTTTTTTAATTTTTTTCACTTTATTTGAATTAAAGGCGTGCATTGCTGCAATGCTACCTGCAACCGCTCCATGTACCGAGTTGAGAGACGGCTCATTCTTCTGGTCTACCCTTGCCCTGCACTCCGGTCTCCATTCTCAGTGCCTTGGGGGTCCGGGGGGGAGGGTCCGAATTCTGCATTTGATACTGTTTTGGAGAAAATTAAATTTCCCATAGATGCCCGTTTTAGTGGGCTGTTTTCTGATTGGCTCTAAATCACAATTTTATTTCCCTTTTTACACGAGTATCCTATGCAGGGCTTGGATTCCTCTAATCTCCTCCACAGGTTAACTCTTCGCTTTAGGCTTTCTGCGGTGAACTTTTTAATCTGGGTGACAGTATTTGGGTTCTCCACTACTGTAGACACTATTTCTCCTGTTAGGATGTCAGATCATAAGCGACATGGGGCTAGACCTAAGGCTAAGGATTCATAGGAATCATTAACCCCCCCTTGCTCATTGTTCCTCATGCTACACAGGGCTTCCCATGCCCCTCATGTGCTGTGGCCCCTGCTTCTCCACCAGGGCCCTCCAGCCATGAACAAGAGCCACATTGGGTCAAGGACTTAAAGTCATCTATGGCACAATTTCCTCTTACTTTTCAAGGGTTCCTCCAATCTTGGGAACCCCCCACTTCCTTCAGGTTTGTGGCCCCTAAGTCCCCTGGTATTCCTGATTTATGTGATTCCTCTGAGGAGGAATCACTTGAGGATGGGGTATGTTCAGAAGGGTGGTATTCCCAGTTTCATGGCGAATCTTTTGGGGCTGACCCTGAACCCTCCGCTGAGGGTCTCATTAAGGCGGTTTTATCTACCCTTAAAGCGGAACTTTCACATTTTAATAAATCGCCATTAAATCATTAAGCATATAGCGACTAGCTTGAAAATACGTGTCTTACCTATAAAAAGTGGCAGGTTAGTGCAGTCTGTGTGCCTGCACCGTCAGTCCCTTCCAGTTACCATGTGGCACACTGCAATGCTTTACAGGAGACCGGAGCTGACGGTGCAGGCGCGCAGACAAGATGTCTGTGCTGTTACCTGGCTTCCGGTCACCAAAGGGTAAAGATTTCTTTAGAATCTGCCACTTTTTATAGGTAAGACACATATTTTCAAGCTAGTCACCATATGCTTAATGATTGAATGGCAACTTATTAACATGTGAAAGTTCCGCTTTAACATTCCTGTTAACCCTGTAGAGCCACAGTCTACTTCTGATGTCTTTTCAAGAGACAAGAAATCCAGTACTGTTTTTCCGCCTAATCCTACTCTGGATCAAATTATCCTGGATGAGTGGAAGATTCCTGACAAGAGTCTCACTCTTTACAAGAGGTTTTTTAAGCTGTACCCCTTTGCTGATACGGCTTTGGCTCAGTGAGCTACACCACCTCAGGTGGATTCCCCTATTTCTAAGCTTTCTAAGTCTATTTCCTTACCCGTTGCAGATGCTTCACCACTCAGAGATCTGACAGATAGGAAGCTGTAGGCTATCCTTAATCCCTTGATGTCCGCGATCCTGGGAAGTAACCTTCCCTTACGGACTGCTTTGAAGATTTTGACGTGCCGGCACAAGTGACCTGTGACACGTACTGGCACGCCGCACTGGGGACTGAGAGAGACCGCTCCTGTCTTGGAGCAGTCAATCTCACTCCCTGTTTTTACTTATATCACTCCCGGAGTAGCGCTGTAAGTAAAATGTATGTGACGTGCTATGACCATCACCGGTCCTTAACGCAAAAACCGCGTGACAGTCATAGTGCGGCATGCGGTCGTTAAGGGATTAAGGCTATCTTTGCTACCATAGGTGCATCCTTGAGACCCACCTTGGTGTCCGCATGGGTTAATAGGGCCATTGCTGTTCGGGCTGAACAGCTGACTGATTCTGTCTGCAAAGGTGCCCCTAAGGAGGTCCTTTTGCCCATTTTGGCTAATGTTTCTGAGGCCCTGCATTATGTTACTGATACCTTATTTGATGCTGTTAGGTTTGAGGCAAAGACCTCTGCCTTCTCTGTAGCTGCAAGATGCACGCTGTGGCTTAAGATTTGGTCTGCTGACTTGATCTCTAAAAAAATCACTGGTCTCTCTTACTTTTCAGGGTAGATCCCTTTTTGGTCCTGAAGTGAAGGACATCATCAAGTGAAGCCACTGGGGGTAGGCGCACTTTGTTATCTCAGGTTCCTAAGTGCAATCCGCAGGTGAGGAAACAGCATTCCTTTAGTTCTCTTCAAAGCAAGACGCAAAGGCCGAACCCGATACTGCCTCAGGCCAGCACCCCGCGTTCCACCCCCAAGTCCAGGCAGCAGGAAGTCAAAACATACCTCCCCCAAACCCACCGAATCTACTTCTGCATGAGTGGCCGAACCCTGGTCCGCATACACCTGTGGGTGGTCACCTGCAACATTTTTTGAGTACTTGGACAGGCTCTGTTGCGGATCAGTGGGTATTACAGGCGGTTTCAGGAGGTTACAGGATTTCCTTCACATCCTTACCTCCCTTCACATTCATCCCTTCTCACTCCCCTCAGGGACTGGAAGAGCTTAGTATTTTCAACGGGGCAGTTCAGGCACTCTTGGACAAGAGAGTCCTAGCCCCAGTTCCTTAGCCTGAGAGAGGTTTAGGCTTTTATTCTAACCTCTTCGTGGTTTACAAGAAGGATGGCACCTGCCATCCAATCCTGGATCTCAAGGATCTCAATTCACTTGTGGTCTGTACACATAATAAGATAGAGTCTTTGCTCTCTCTCCTTGCAGCGATGTGTCCAGGGGAATTTCTGGCCTCTCTGGATGTGCAGGATGCGTACGTGCACATTCCAATTTATCCAGATAGTCAGAAGTAAGTCCGTTCACCCCCCCTGCTCTTTGGGCTCACCATGGCTCCTGAGGTGTTCGCATGGGTCTTAGGGGCATTTATTGCCTTCCTGATCACCAAAGGTATTCTGTGACTCCGTACATGGACAACCTTCTGCTGAAGGCTCCTTCCAGGGATCATCTGGATCGTCAGGTCCAGGAATGTGCTCAGGTCCTCCTCCAACATTGGTGGATCCTGAACATGGACAAGTCTGCTCTGGTTCCTTCTCAGGACCTGGTCTTCCTTGGTCTCCGCCTCGACACCCGTCAGAACATGGTGTTGCTGACGGAAGATTCTGTTCAGCAGATAATGTTCAAGGTGTCTCATTTCCTGGAGTGGACCTCTGCACCGGTGAGCAAGTTCTAGTCTCTGGTAGGCAAGATGATATCTACCATGGAGGCGGTTCTGTTCTCCATGGCTCACACCAGATACCTTTAGAGATTTGTGATCCGTGTGTGCCAGGGGGATCCGGCCCTTCTGGATCACCCTGTCTCCCTTCTCCTCAACATGAGGCTAGCCCTCTGCTTGTGGTTGGGCAGCTCCAACATGAGGAAAGGGAGGTCATTTGTGATTCCATATTGGACCATACTCATGACAGATGCCAGCCTGTTGGGCTGGGGAGCTGTTCTGGGTCATCTGCGTGTTCAGAGGAAACCCTTCTTCCCATCAACATTTTGGAGCTCAGAGCCATTCTTCATGCTCTGTGGTACTGGACCTCGCATCTAAGAGCTTGCCCAGTCCACCTCCAGTCAGACCAAGCGACAGCCATCGCCTATATCAACAAGCAAGGAGGCACCAGAAGTGCACATGCTTGGTTGGAGGTAAAGGCTATTTTAGCCTGGGCAGAGGTGCATGTTCCTGCCATCTCCGCTGTACACATTCCAGGCATAGAAAACGTCCTGGCAGATTTTCTCAGTCGCCAAACAGTGGACCCCGGGGAGTGGGAACTCCATCTGGAGGTTTTCAACCAGTTGGTGCAGAGGTGGGGTCTTCCCTGGATAGACCTGATGGCCACCAGAGACAACCAGAAGGTTCAGTTCTTTTGCTTTCGCTGGAGGGTCCTCTAGCATTCGTGGTGGATGCTCTGTCAATTCCATGGCGATTTCATCTGGCCTACATCTTTCCTCCACTTCCTCTCCTTCCCAGGGTGCTGAGGAAGATTCAGATGAATGGTGAATTAGTCATTCTGATTGCTCCTTATTGGACCAGACAGCCTTGGTTTCCAGAATTGATGGCTCTGGCTGCTCAGGATGCTTCTCCTCTGCTACGCAGACCAGATCTCCTCCTCCTTCCTTTAGAAGGGGAACGTGAACAGTCTAGCTTTGACGACAAGGCTGTTGAAGCCTCCATCTTGAGAAGAAAAGGCTTTTCTCCTGAGGTGGTCTCCACCATGATACAGGCCAGGGCATACCACAGAGATTGGTCTATTTTTCATTCTTGGTGTGGTCAGGGATCTGTCCTCACAGGACTTTGACCTTATGTCCATCCTGACTCTTTTGCAGGATGGTGTGAATAAGGACCTTAGCCTTAGTTCCTTGAAGGTCCTTGGCTCTTTCGGTCCTTTTTCAAAGGTGCATTGCTATGATGCCGGATGTCAAGGTCTTCTTTCTGGGTATCACTCATGCTTTCCCTGCTTACAAGGCTCCCACTCCTCAGTGGCACCTTAATCTTGTCTTGGGAGTATTGCAGCGGTCTCCCTTTGAGTCCTTGGCTACCATCCCTTTACGTCTTTTGATGTGGAAAAATGGCTTTTCTTTTGACTGTGGTCTCCGTCCACAGAGTTGCCGAGTTGCAGGCTTTGTCCTGCAAACTGCCTTTTCTGGTTTTCCACAAGGATAAGGCTGTTTTCCGTACCTCCAAAGAATTTCTTCCTAAGGTGGTCTCTGAGTTCAACATCAGTCAGGAGATTGTTTTGCCTTCCTTTTGTCCTGACCCTAAATCTGAGAGGTATCTTCACTTGTTAGATGTAGTGCGTTGCCTCAAGTTCTGTGTGCATCGTACTGAGTCCATCTGCAAGTTGGATGCTTTCTTGTCATCCCTGAGGATCCCAGGGCTGGTTTGGCTGCATCCATGGTGACTATTGCATCTTGAATTAAAGGGATAGTAATGTTTCAAAATGAAAGCAGCTCCAATTAATGTTCATAGTATTTGGGCCATGGAGAGCGTTATTTCAAGAGTAATTGAATGATAAAGTATCCCCTTCCTGCCCCTTTTACTGATGTAACACTTCTCACCTCAGAACAGAAAGGTGGTGTCCAGATGGCTTACAGAGAGGGACAATCTTCAATTAACATAAGGGAAAAACCTGTTAAAGCAGAACTATAACCCTGCCTAAAGTTCCCCCCCAAAGAATTACCCATCTGGCGACTAGCTGCTCAATAGTACTAGTCGCCAGAATAATTACCTTGTTTTAGAGAATTCCTACTGCTGCCAGGACTGACAGCCAGGGAACAGTGCAGATATCTTGGCATAGTGACGTCTGCCCGCCTGAGCTGTCAGTCCCATTCTGCTCTAGGAGGTGTTGCTAGGAGCCAAATGGTACCGGAAGGGACTGTCAGTCCTGGGAGCAATAGGAATTCTCTATAACGAGGTAATAATTCTGGCGACTAGCACTATTGAGCAGCTAGTCACCAGATGGGTAATTCTTTGGGGGAAACTTTAAGCGGGGTGGCAGTTCCTCTTTAAGGGAGCAAGGTTTTTCTTATGCTCACAGTAAGAAGATTGTCCCTTGCTGTGAGCTGTCTGATCTTAAGACCAGGTTCTACATCTGAGGGAAGGTGGCTTACACTAGGTAAAAGGAGCAGGAGGGGGATACTTTATCATTCAATTACTCTTGAACTACAACTCTGACAGTATCGAAATAACACACTCCATGGCCCAAATACTATGAAGATTAATTGGAGCTGCTTTTTTTTGGAACATTACTATCCCTTTAAGTCTACCATCTGTAAAGGCTTATGAGCTCACAGGGAAACCTGTTCCCTTCCACATTAAAGCACACTCCACCAGGTCTGTTGGGGCCTCCTGGGACTAGGGATGGATGAATATTTCTACCTTAAAATTAAACTGTTGAAAAATGGCACTTTCTGCTTGGTGAAAAATTTCCTGTGAAAATTGCTGATTTTCCATTTTTTCCTGCTTTTTTAGCCTAGCTCATTCCAGGGAAATCAGTAGGTACATTGAAGTTACACACAAAATAAAACAAATATTATTTAATTTCCCAAAGGCATAGTATAAAAGGGGCATGAGGGTGTCTATATTGGCGGGGTGTGGGGAAAGAATCAATTGAACAGGGAATGATTTTTGGGGGGTTGTTTACTGGGATTTGGGGGGCAGTTAATAAAAAATAAATCCTAAATAAAATTAAAAAACACCACATAAGACATGGTATAAAAGGGGTCTGAGGAGGGTGCCTGTGTTGGTGGGTGGAGTCTGGAGAATGAATCAATTGAGCAAGGTATTTGTTTTGGGGGGTTCCTTGACTGGTATTGGGGGAAGCAAATAAAAATAAAATAAAAAATTTGTATGTAAAATGATAGAGACAGGAACCCCCTGACATAAGCTGCCACTAGGGTAGACTGATACTTGACTTGATAGAGTATTTTGTAGAGGATGATTTGTTGTTAGAGGCCCAAGCCCTGAAGAAACATTGATTTGTAGGAAGTAGGCTTGTTAGAAACAAACCCCCCAAAAATTGTTTATTTTTTTAGGACTATTTTTTTTTATTATTATTTATTTTATTTTTTTTTCAAAGCACAAGCCCTGATAAAAGAATAAAAATGCCTTAGTGGCCTAGTGCCAGCAGGTCACGTTGGCCAGTGGCCTCTGGCCATTGTCAAATGTCCTCCTGAGTTGCAAATGCAGTTCCTACTGCTGCTGAGTTGTTTAAGCAGCAGAATGATTAGGCAGCAGAAAGGGAATGGGATCAACAATAACAGTAACATGGAAGATGGATGATGAAGGTTCCACTTGCCACTACTGGCTCCAATGATGCGCCTGAGGCAGTAGAAGCATAATAAGTAGCCCCCAGTCTATGTGGAGAAAAGAAGAAGTTGGCCAATAATTCTTCTCCACCTGCCCCTCTTCAAAAATCATGGGTGTTGTGTTATTAGAATAGAAAGTTTTCCCTTGAGAGGCACTGTTCCTGCTCTCATCAGTAACTGCAATATGCAGAGTGTGTGTGGGGTAAATAGCATCTGGGGGCACAACTGTATCCAAACACCATGACACCCAAAACCAAGTACTGCCGCTGTAACTATTCCCCTTGTCCATACCCCGCTAAGGACAAATGACAACTTGCTGACAGTTTAATGGTAATGATGAACCTTCCCTGCCAGCATCTTAGCATATTCTGCAGGATGGAATCTCCTCAGATGCCGCTTGATGCATTGCTTGCGATTCTCCTCCACCACACTGGCATGTGTGATCAGTGCACCACACAGTGTGCAATGGGTGGAGATGAACTGCCACATCCTAACATTAACAGAGTGGCTATCATTTGAGGGGGGGAGGTAGCGATGAAAAAGGTGGATTGGCAGAAGATGTAGTTACCCTAGAAGGTGATGGTGAGCTAGTTGTTTACCTCATCATAGAACTTCCAGTCTCTGCCTGGGTTGCTCTATTCTTCCTCCTGTTTGATCTCTGCCTCTCCTCTTGTTGCCTTCCTGGAGAGTCAGGGGGTACAGCAACAGTGGTGCTGATTTCTGTAGTAGGTGTTTGTCTTTAACATGTTTGACGTAAATGTCATTGTGTCTGTATTTTATGTGTGATATCAGGGCACTTGTACCAAGGTGTGTTCCCAACTTTCCTCTTCTCACAAATTGTGCACAGTGCCATTGTTGATGACTGCAGTGTGCCTGCCCCAACAGAAAAATAGTCCCACTCACATGATGACTTCATGGGGTAGGGAACAGATGGAGAAGAAGTGCCTCTTTCTACTTGTCCTCCTCATTCCCCTTCATTGTCTATGGCAGCGGATAATGTCGCTGCTGTTGCTGCTACTGCCTCAGATTCAGCTATGCAACTAGGATCATGAGTATTGCTGGCGCTGGCAAGTGGAACCTGTCCTAGTCCCACATCACTTGTTCAACCCATTCCACGGTGGTCTGTGGTACACTAGCTTGCTCCTCAGCATCCTGCTGCCCTTGCAATCAGCATAAGAAGGAATTAGAGCAGTTGCAAATTCCTCTAATTCCAAAGTCTCACTGCTAGTCGTGGTGGTGGTAATGCCCATCCTCATTCCTGTCTCCCATTCCTTCTCAGTTTCTAATAAAAAGGCCATCAATGTCTCTTCCACCCAGCTTCTCCAGCATCATCATCACCAACCCCACTAGTCCCTGCGTGCTGCTGCTCTATTACAGAGATCTCACTGCTTCTTGGAGGAGGTGACAAGCAATGTGACAGAGGGTCCCCTAATGTCACACTTGGCATTTCCTTTTGACCTGAAGAAGAAGGCAGCCTAGCACTGTAGCACTAGCAGCAGTAGCAGCAGACACAGGCAGCTGATCTGTGCTCCTGCTGGTGGTATTAATTCTGAGCCTGCTCGCCAGCCCCAACACCAGTTCTGGCCTTAGTACCAGTAGTACTAGCGCTGGCAGTACTGCTTGGGAATGGAAAGTGTGATTTAGGGTCCCTCGCTATCACACTTGACATAATTTTCTCCTTCCCCCCCTGCTGAGTACTACAAGACATGCTAGCAGCAGGTTGAGGTACAAGTGCCCTAATTCACAGTTGTGAAATAGGCAGGTCAGTATGATGGCAGTAGAAGTGTAAGAAATGTTGTACAGACACCAACTCATTGGCAACTACAATGTTTCCATTAAATATTTATTGTTTTAATAAGCACATGTGTTGAATGCATTGTGTAGGACTGTACTTTTTAAAGAGTGAAGTTGTATAGGATAGAAACAGTCGTATTGCAGTGGTCATTTTTAGTATGAAACATGAAGCAATTTTGTAGAAATAGAGGTTCCAGTGTGCATGTTAGTTGCCATGTTGTGTACAGACCAGAGCTGTGGGCCATATGTTCGTGTACCATGGCATGAAGGATTGTAGGAAAATGGCCAGGGTGGTGTGCGTATGTATTCAGAGGAAGTGTCCCTCCTAAAGAGGGATAGTTTTCAGGTGGTAAGAAATATTCAGCGATAGCGGGTAGTGCATCCTCCCACAATGACATGAAACATTTGCGGATGCTGGTGGTATGACAGGTCAGTGTGATGTGATTGTGGGTTATAGATGAAGACAATGGTAAAGGGATTGTTACTCTGCAAGGGAAGAACGATTCATACTGCATCAAAGAAGACCTCCGGTAATGTATGAGTGTGATACTTGTTGGACACTTAGTACAGTGGTGTGGTTGTTTAGTAATAGAGACACATAATATGGTGTGAGTGGTGAAACAATGTGTCCCATGTAAGTAAACTGAAGTAGGGGTTAGGTGTTATGTGTTGCATTTGTATGTTTTGTAGTGTACAGTGTGTGTTATTTATGGATGGGTGTAAGTGGAAGGTAACATTAATATCGACATAGTATGTTGTAAAAATTGTATGTGCTGAGTTTTACACATTAATATTTATGAGCATTGTGGACTTGAGTTGTTGAACTCCTGAAGGTAAAAGTCCTCCATTGTGATAGTGTTGCTTTTAGTTTTATGTAAGGGTTGATTGATTATGGTATGTGAAAATGCAAGTAAGTGTGGTTGGTTATGAGTGGTAAATTTATACAGTATATGAAGGGTATTGTGATGTAGTAGTGTAGTCCGAGGTATATTTGAAATTGTAAATCATGATTTCAAACATAGGTTTAGCAGAAGAAATGTTTGTGTGCACATAGTGAACACATGGCCAGTAGAGTTGTGTGTCTTTATTTTTAAAATGGTGGATGTTAACGTGCATGTTAACATACCTATCAAAGTAATGTAGAGTAAAAATGCAATGAGTATAATGTTGTTAAGCAGACATCGTAGTAGTTGGAGTTTTGTCGTTGCAGAGTTGCTTGTTATGCAGCATGGGAAGAAAGTAGCATTATACTTTTATATTATTTATTAGTTCCTCCCCCTAGGTGTTATGTTATCATTGCTTGTATATGGTTGTCTTATGTTTGAAATGTGCCTGTAAGTTTGTGATGGGTGTTTGTGTAGTGATGTATTTACGTAAGTGTTTGTGTTCTTTGTGGACATGGTTGCGTGGCAGCATTAAAGGAGAGGTAAAATAATGTTGGTATATTTTAAAATAATAAGCTTCTGATTAGCATCTGCATAGCATTAGAAACAAATGTGGATTTTGTTTAAGTGGTATTTTTGCATGAAATGGGCATAAAATAATAAGTATTTGAGTATCAGAACGGTAGGCAAAGCATTGCAAAGCAATGCATTCAGTACAGGCAATGGCATGGGCCTTTTTGTTATTTGTGATATATAAATTTCCAAAATGTTTTTTAATGCATTTTTTATTGTTCAATGCATACCCCTGTGTTACTGAAAGGATTAAATGTCTGAGTGCCAGAGGTTTGCATTACTCTCTGGTTGTGAAATGGCTCATTGCTGTTGTATTACAATGTGAACTGACAGATTTAGCGGTTAATGGTTGTAAGTCATTCTTGCTGAAGTGAGGCAAGGTGGTGTAGGCCTTGTGTGATTGTATACTTGTATATGGATTTGTGTGTTTTGTGTTTGTGTCTGGGTGCATGTGTGTGTGCGTTTGTATGTCTGACTGTGTATGTGTGTGCCTCTGTGTTTATGTGTGTGTATGTAAATATTTGTGTGATTTGTTTGAAACGTTGTAAAAGAAAGTGATGCACCATAGAAAGTAATGCACATAACACTATGACCTTGCTTGTTGCAGAATTAACCCCTTAAGGACAGGGGAAATCTGAGGTGGATTGCACTTAAGGACCAGAGCAATTCTGACTTTTTTTGTCTTTGACCATTTGTTCTCTTTAATTCCTTTAGTACACACACACAAATTATATACTGTTTTTTAAGCAAAAGCAGGGCTTTCATTTTCATAGCATGCTTAAAGTGTTAGTGATGTCCACAAAAAGTTTTTTGCATTTATAAGAGCTTAAAAATCTGAGCTAAATTCCAAAAAAGTATCTCTCAAACAGCTATGGTTTAAGAGATACAGGCATTTAAAGTTTGATCTCTCCTACTGACAGCTGTAAAGCTGTCAGCAGGAGATCCGTGTCGGCCAACACGGAGGCGCTTGAGCAGAGCCGCAATCTCGTTATTTACCATGAATCCCTTCATCGGAATGGTCTAAAACTTTACAGCTGTCAGTAGGGGAGATCAAACTTTAAATGCCTGTATCTCTTAAACCATAGCTGTTTGAGAGATACTTTTTTGGAATTTAGCTCAACTTTTTAAGCTCTTCTAAATGCAAAAAACTTATATGTGGACATTACTAACACTTTAACTGGTGCCATGTGTCATTTGGTGACTGGCAATCCTGCAATGAATTTTACCACTAAAAGTATATGTTGTAGAAGAGTAGACAACCCTGGCTTTCATTATATTCGCATTTTGATAATTTTTTCGCTGCCACCAATCCCTCCTAAAACCTGCAGTAAGGAAGAGAAACACCAATTTTTCACACCTATATTTTATTGTTGCTGTTGATTTCAATCAAAGGATATTTGCAGATATTTTAAATGCTACATCGTCTGAGTACAACAATGCCCCATATGCAAAGGTTTGTCAGGGTTTGGGGTAACTACTGGGCCCAGTAGGAAACGTGCGTTTCAGTTATTAGATAGATAGAGTGTACAACCCTGGGTCTTGGTGGAATTATTTCTGGCGCCCCTTGAAACAAAAATAGAGAAATTAGTTGGAGCTGAAACTGTAAAAAGCTACATTTTGGATTGGGGTTTGCCAATTTGAAAAGTAAAAATGAATTGTATATTGCAGTCTGCATCATATAGATGGCAACTTTTTTGTACCATGCCCTACACTTTCTCATAGCGAGGTATGGCTGCATTAGTTGATCACACAGATCAATTTCCCCCCATGTTCTTGTTATAGTCTCTGATGCATACTGGCTTTGTCAGTATCCCTCTCCTGCCATGAACAGAGACTGCCACAGTTCTGTCCTCATGCATGGTGGCTGTCCTTGCACTTTTGCACAATTTATAAAATTTAACACAAACTTGGAGCACTTGGAGGGGATGTACTACTTGAAAGCTAACCTGCCATTATACTTCATTTGGTATGCATCTATGTTTATTTGATTTTGGGCTGTATCTACTTGGGCAAACTTTTTCTGTAAATGATTTATTAGGGGGCACATTTTGTACAGCCTGTCACACTGTGGGCGTTCTTTTGGGAGGCACAAGTTATTGCAAAAAAGAGCGAAATCACTTCAAATTTAGACCTGGTCATTGTTTTGGAGAATAAAGGGGTAACATATATGGGGTTTTTGCTCCAGCAGGATCTGATACTCTTTTTTTATTATCCCCATTGCCATTATTTGGGCCCAGAATTGCTTAAATTCTAAGAGGTCTGTGGGTTTCCATACTTCTTGCATAACAACAAAAGCTGATGGGTTGGTGGCAATATACTGGGCTGCATACAAATTTGTATATGACACAATTTCCCCCCAAATTTCTTCCCCCAAAAACAAATAAAAGAATTGATCATGGGTAAATCCTACCACATTATCACAGTCTCCCTTTGAGGCCTAAGCAATCCTGTGCTCTTACCTCTGTATGGCCACCGGCCGGCATGGCCTCCGGCTACTTCCTCATTGCTAAAGTCATGTATCAGGCACTGGCATGGACGCCTGTTTATGGGACTATTCTGTTGGGTCTAATTGGTCCTGCCTCCTTCTGCTGCTTTATAAACCTCACTGAGGCTAGGACTTGTTGCCCTTTCATGGTGTATCTGTGCGTTTCTTCAGCGTTGCTCTCTTTTGACCCTTGCGCGGCTGCTGTGTTTTCTCCTGGTCGATCCTGTGGCTTTGTCTGACTACCCAATCTGTGTATGACCCTGGCTTGTCTGACTACTTGCTCTGTTTCAACCTTGACCTTGGCTGTGGCTGACTACCCGATTTGGATCTCTGTGGCTTATCTGACTTGCTCTCTGTGCTGTCCTTCGCTCCAGTCTGACTACCACCTGTCTGCGCTAGTTGTGGGCCTGCTCCATCGGTGTAGTGCAACTGCTACCTCCGTGGTAGAGTTGCTGGTTGCCCCTCGCTCCATTGCCTCCATCCTGTGGCACTGTATCCGTTGCCTCCTGGGCCTGTTGCGTAACCCTCTGCTCTGTAGCCATAGCCTATGTACAGTATTTCCTTCACATACGTACCGGTGTTGTGGCTGGCTACATTCCACTCTCTTGCCTCTGTCCTTTGCCTACCTACTAGACCTGTTCCGTGACTCTTTTGGAGTACTAATTACTCTCTGTCACTCTCCTCCTACCACTCCGTGAGTCACTACATCGAGACATCTGTCTGCCTGTCTCGTGTCTGGGAGTTTAGCTGTCACTCCAGTGATAAGGTTTCTTGGTGTTCCAGGTTTCCATTTGCTAAGTATAGAACCAAGCCTGGTACTGCTCCCATCTATCTCTATAGGCTACTGAGAACTAGTTACAGTTCAGTGTCAATCTTTGGGTAGTGGACTCGGCACTGTCCTCATGCCTGTTCCTACTAAGAAAAGCAGAAAAAAAGAGGCGCTCCTAGTGTAATATCTTCAGGTCTGATAACCCTTTCACTTAATTCAAAATAATGGGTACTCACAATACAATGTATCCAGTAGAGCACATATGTGCACACTGGAAAATCAAGTGGTAGGGGTATTTATGACTGTCCCCAAGCAGTACACCAGGCTTCTTGATCAGTATTGTTATACTTGGCTGCTCCTCACATCCATCCAGCCGTAGCTTGGAAGCATATATACACCCTGTTCCAAATTATTATGCAAATGATATTTTTCTCATTTACCTAAATAATTGATGTAAATAACAGTCAGCATAATTATCATGTTTTCAACTATTAAGAGTACAATTCAAATTTTATTGGACAAACCTCCTAATGATAACAGTATTTTTTTTAAACATAAAAAACTTACAATGCACTGTTCCAAATTATTACGCACAGTAAGTTTCAAAACACTTTATAGGTTGTAAAGAACTGAAAATTGTCATTTGCTGTGTTTGCAGCATATTTACTGAAATAAAAAGCTATTTCAATCAAACTTTTAACAACATTTTAACTTTTTAAACATTTTATCAGGTCACGTTACATTTCAACATAGGACCCCTTATTTGATAGCAGCTTCACAAGTCTTGCATCCATTGAACTTGTGAATTTTTGGACAGTTTCTGCTTGAATTTGTTTGCAAGATGTCAGAATAGCCTCCCAGAGCTGCTGTTTGGATGTAAACTGCCTCCCACCCTCATAGATCTTTTGCTTGAGGATGCTTCAAAGGTTCTCAATAGGATTGAGGTCAGGGGAGGATGGAGGCCACGCCATGACTTTCTCTCCTTTTATCCCCATAGCAGCCATTGATGCAGAGGTATTCTTTGCAGCATGAGGTGGTGCATTGTCATGCATGAAGATGATTTTATTACGGAAAGCATAGTTCTTCCTTCTGTACCAGGGAAGAAAGTGGTCAGCCAGAAACTCCACATACTTTGCAGAGGTCATCTTTACACCTTGGGGGACCCTAAAGGGGCCGACCAGCTCTCTTCCCATGATACCGGCCCAAAACATGACTCCACCACTGCCTTGCTGACATCGCAGCCTTGTTGGAACAGGGTGGCCGTCCACCAACCATCCACTACTCCATCCATCTGGTCCATCCAGGGTTGCACGGCACTCATCAGTGAACAGGACTGTTTGAAAATTAGTCTTCATGTATTTTTCTGCCCAATGCAGCCGTTTCTGATTGTGAGCATTGGTTAGTGGTGGCCGAATAGAAGGTTTATGCACAGTTGCAAGACTCTGGGGGACTCTACACCTTGATGTCCGTGGGACTCCAGAGGCACCAGCAGCTTCAAATATCTGTTTGCTGCTATGTAATGGTATTTTAGCAGCTGCTCTCTTGATCCGATGCATGGATCTGGCAGAAATCTTCCTCAATGTGCCTTTATCTGCACAAACCCATCTGTGCTCTGAATCAGCCACAAATCTCTTAATAGTGCGATGATCACGCTTAAGTTTTCGTGAAATATCTAATGTTTTCATACCTCGTCTAAGGCATTGAACGATTTCACTCTTTTCGGCAGCAGAAAGATCATTTTTCTTCCCCATATTGCTTGAAAATGGTGCTCTGCTTAATAATGTGGAACACCCACCTTTAGTAGTTTTTCCTTAAATTGGGCTCACCTGGCAATCTAATTATCACAGGTGTCCGAGATTGTTTTCAGTGATCAAAAGAGCCCTGAGACACAATGCCATCCATGGGTTAAACTGAAAAACAAAATATTTAATCTTTGTGACACTTAAATATCATTTGCATAATAATTTGGAACAGGGTGTAGAAGAAAAAGAGAACACAAAGGGTGCCACAATAGTGCCTATAAAGCTTATATACAATAGTCAATAGGACAATAGAAATGGTACTCACATTTCTATGAGGCTGGTAAATGGCATATGTCAGAAACCAGCAAACTCTCTTGCAGGGAAATTATGCCTGTCCCAGCTCAGTGCTCTCCAGTAACATCCAGAGGGTTAGTTTAGTTAATGAGATGTAGATTTCCATGGAGAGTAAGTTACTGTTCGTTTTGTTATTTTGATTATTATTTTTATTTACTTTTTGGCTGCTTTTTTAGGTAGTTATCTATTTTTAGGTTAATTGTTGGGTTTTTATATTTAAGGAGAGTCATCTGTCTATTTAAGCACAACTAGTATCATACGGAGTAAATACAGTTCAATTTCTTTACTGGCTTTTGTATGATCATGTAATTTTATTGTTATGTATGTAGCAACATTTTTATCTGTTTATTTGCATTGGTCTGGCCAATTGGAAGCGTTCACATGTATGACGTTCTTGTTGCTAGGTAGATTTCTTTATTTGTATTAGTTTGACCAATCGGAAGCGTTTACGTGTATGACACTCTTGTTGCCAGGTTATTTTTTCACATAGATGGAACCTTCTTTCTATGCTCTATGGAGGGGAGCATTGTTTACTGTTACACTTAAGTCCAATATTTATAATAATAATAATCCTTTATTTATATAGCGCACACAGATTCCGCAGCGCTTTACACTCATATTGGTTCCTGTCCCCATTGGGGCTCACAATCTAAATTCACCTATCAGTATGTTTTTGGAGTGTTGGAGGAAACCGGAGTACCCGGAGGAAACCCACGCAAACACAGTGAGAACATACAAACTCATTGCAGATGTTGTCCTTGGAGGGATTTGAACCTAGGACCCCAGCGCTGCAAGGCAACAGTGCTAACCACTGAGCCACTATTTCAGATAGTGTTAAATATATATATATTTCTAGTTAGATTGTTTTCATTTACTTTTTTTATATATATACATATAATGGTTTTTGAGAGGCTTGACTGTTTTTTATCATGATAATGGATTTGAACATTTATTTTATATATCTATATACCCGTTTGTCATTTTCTCTGCTTATTTGCCATTTTCAATTTGTCATTTTTAATTTCAACAGTGTTCTTTATTTTCAAATTTGGAATTATATAAAGAATAACTGTCGAAATATTATTTTTTTCTTAGCCATTTAATTTCAGAATTAGATGAGTTTTTACGAATTTGGCACTTACAGGGTTAATATTATTTGATATTCATGTGCATTGTTGTTAAATCCATGAAGTTTTGGTAGTATTAATATATATTTTTTAGTTTAATCAATGCCAGTATGACTACATATGTTGTTTTATCTATTTTTTATTTATTTATAGATTTTTATCACACTGATATTGAGAGGTCATTCCCCAAGAGGTCACCCAATCAATGTGTAGGGAGGGAAATGTAAAAGTGTCTGTTAAAGCTGCTTTGTCTTTGTCTTTGCACTGTTAGCCAATTGATTTGATAAAGTGGCCTGTGTGCCATGAAACGTTATATAGCCTGATAATTGGCTTGTTCTTTTTAAAATTTTTTATATTATGTAATAAAAATTTTTTATGAAGACTTAGTTTGAAGCAGCTTGTGGATTTTTTTTTTCTTTTTACCTGTGGTACCTTTGGAGGATTAATCCTACAGACCCTGGATGTTACTGGAGAGCCCTGAGCTGTGACAGGCATAATGTCCCTGCAAGAGAGTTTGCTGGTTTCTGACATATGCCATTTACCAGCCTCATAGAAATGTGAGTACCATTTCTATTGTCCTGTTCCTGCTAAGGTTGGGGAAGTGCTTACTCTTGCTTATCTTAATAAACTGGTTAAACTTCACTGTACCTGTGTCGTGTGTATTTTTTACTCTGGTGTCCATGACAGTATGAAAGGGCCATGAGTACTGAAGGTACAGGTGAATCTCTCAAGATCAGCGGATCGATCAATTGACTTTTGCTATGCAGACACTCCTAAACCTCACTGCTCACCTTGGTCAGGTTCCTTGTCAACCGGCGGCTTCTCCAGACTCAGCACCGGTGGTATCCCCTAATCCTGAGGCCAGTACTAATCAAGGATTCTCAGGTACCGATCCCCTTCCTCAACGCTACGAGGGGGAGCCTACTCTCTGCAGAGGGTTCTTGAACCAGGTGGGTATATTTCTGGAAATGGTACCACATGCTTTTCCAAGTGATCAAAGCAAGGTCGGTTTTGTTATCTCCCTGTTGTCCAGTAGGGCACTGGCATGGGCCAATCCCTTGTGGGAGACAGGGAGACCGATTTTTGCCAATTACACCAAATTTGTAGACGAGTTCCGCAGGGTCTTTGATGTTCCAGCCAGAGCAGTATCTGCAGTGAAATGCCTTATGACCATATGACAGGTCGCATGTACCGTAGCTGATTACGCCATTGAGTTTTGCACTTTGGCTACAGAGGTGGGCTGGAACGAGGTACTCTTAGCAGAATTCTCTCAAGGGCTGTGTTACTCCATTAAGAATGAGACGGCAGCCCGTGAGCTGCCGAAAGAGCTGAATGAATTGATTTCCTTTATGATATTGATCGATACCAGGTTGAGAGAGACCATTGTTCAAGAATCCAGGGCATAAGGTCACGACTAGATTGGCACCTAGTTTTTCTCTCCCACCCTCTCCTCCCTCACCTCCCATTCCTCCTGGTTCTGAATCTGTCAAGAGTGAACCTATGCAACTGGGCTTCACACGCCTGTCCAGGGAGGAGAGGGAGTTCCGAAGGAGAGAGGGCCTCTGTTTATATTGTGGCAAGGCTGGCCACTTACTGCGTTCCTGTCCTACCCATCTGGGAAATGCTCGTACCTAGGGTTAGGTCTGGGGCAGACCCTAGGTGGTGTTTCGCAGTCCCCTAATTCCCATCAAGAGAGACCCATCCATGAGATAGTAGTGTCCTGGTCCACATCCTCAGTTAGGGCTCCGGCCTTGGTGGATTCTGGAGCTGCTGGATATTTCATGGATGCTGACTTTGCAGCCGCTCACGATATTCCTCTGCTGCCTCGCTCCTCTCCTCTGGCTATTGAAGCTATTGGCAGTAGACCTCTGCAGCCGTCACACGTGATTCATAAGACTTGTCCACTAGTCCTAAGGGTAGGGGTGCTCCATGTGGAGACCCTACAGTTCTAGATTATAAAGTCTCCTCACTTTGCAGTCATTCTGGGGTTTCCTTGGCTTCACACTCACAATCTCAGGATAGACTGGCAGACTTGCGACATTGTGTTCTGGTCACTTGTTTGTGCTGAGACTTGTCTACAGCAGCCTACCAGAATTTTAGATACCTCTCCCTTGCTACCTGCTATATATTCAACAAGGTTGAGGCTAGTACATTGCCGGCACATAGGGCCTATGACTGTACCGGGAGCCATACCTCCTGGGGGTCGGGTATACCCTCTGTCTGTGAAGGAGAATCATGTCATGGAGGAGTATGTGTCTGATGCCCTGGCCAGAGGGATCATTTGCAAGTCCTCCTTGCCGGCCGGTGCTGGTTTCTTTTTTGTGAAAAAGAAGGATGGGGAATTGAGACCTTGCATTGACTACAGAGGGCTAAACAAACTGATGGTTAAGAATGCTTTTCCCATGACATTAATCACAGAACTGTTTGACCGAATTAAGGGTTCAACAATATTCACTAAGCTTGATCTTAGGGCTGCATATAATCCAGTCAGAATTAAAGAGGGGCACTAGTGGAAATCGGCATTTAACACTTGTAGCGGTCATTATGAATATTTGGTGATGCCATTCGGCTTATGCAATGCTCCAACAGTATTCCAAGAATTTATCAATGATGCATTAAGAGATCTACTACAGAACTGTGTAGTAGCATATTTGGACGACATCCTTATTCACTCTCCGACCTTGGAAGCACATCAGGCGGATGTGACTTGGATTCTACAATTACTAAGAGAAAACAAATTATTCTGTAAGTTGGAGAAGTGCAAGTTCCACAAAAGTTCTGGGATACGTGATCACCTCTGTCGGACTCGCCATGGATCCACTCAAGTTATCGGCAGTTCTGCAGTGGCCCCGTCCAGTGGGTTTGAAGGCTATCCAAAGGTTTTTTGGGTTCACGAATTACTAAAGAAAATTCATAAAGAATTTCTCCTCTGTTGTTAAACCACTCACCAAAATGACACACAAGGGGGCAGATGTGTCCAACTGGTCCCCCAGCGCTATCCGGGCATTTGAGGAATTGAAGGCCGCTTTTGCCAGGGCTCCTATTTTGTCTCATCCTAACCCCGCCCTGCCCTTTACTTTGGAGGTTGATGCCTCTGAGTTGGGAGTAGGCACCTTCCTGTCTCAGTGCTTCACTCCTGGTAAACCCCTACTTCCGTGCGGGTATTTTTCCAAAAAATTGTCTAAGGCACGATATTGGGGATCAAGAACTTCTTGCTATTATCCTTGCACTTAAGGAATAGCGCTACCTGTTGGAGGGGACAAGTTCCCCGATACTAATCCTCACTGACCACAAAAACCTGACATATCTGTCTGACACCAAGAGGTTGTCGCCCAGACAGGCCAGGTGGGCATTATTCCTTTCCAGGTCACCTATGTAGTTTCGTATTTGCCTGGTACCAAGAATGTCAGAGCCAATGCTCTCTCTAGACAATTTGGATCGGATCCTGAGGTGGATAGCCCACCAGTTCCCATCATTCTTTATGATCACATTTTGACGACTATTCGCACTAGCATCACCTCTCTGTTGGGGCAGGAGATTCTGTCTTCCCAGGCTACCGCTCCAGCAGACAAACCCAATGTTAGATGTTTGCTCCCGAACCACTCCGTCCCAGATTGCTAGAGACATATCACTCCTCGAAGGCAGCAGGACATGTCGGCCGGGATCAACTGATTTGGTCCATTTCTCGCTTATTCTGGTGGCCCAGTCTCAGAGTTGACTGCTCTGCCTTCATAGCAGCATGTGCTACATGTGCTTGTAGTAAGACTCCTAAGCACCTTTCTGTGGGACTACTCCAGCCAGTCCCTAATGGCGAGCGTCCTTGGTCACACCTATCCATAGACTTCAAGGTCGAATTAATCACATCTAAGGGTCACACGGTCATACTGATGATTGCCGACGGATTCTCTAAGATGGCTCACTTCGTGCCGCTGAAGGGGCTTCCCTCTTCCAAAGAGTTGGACATGATATTCACCAGAGAGGTGTTTAGGCTTCATGGAGTACCCAAAGGTACTGGTCGAGGGAGCCAGTTTATTTCCCGATTCTGGAAGGCCTTCTGCGGGCAAATGGGCATACGGTTGTCATTCTCCTCCGCCTACCACCCCCATTCTAATGGTGCCGCTGAGAGAGCCAACTAAGGCTTGGAATAGTTTCTATGCTGTTTCATTTCGGACCACCAAGACAACTGGGTAGGGGGCCGGAGTTAAGCCACGGTTGAAGATGGCCTCTTGATTCCTGAACTCTGTGGTAAACAGGGCTACAAAAGCTTTTTACTCCTTTGCGGGAGAAGCAATCTACCTGCCTCACGGGGTAAGACCTCGCCGAATGCCGGGGAGTAGAATACGGGGCTCCAAACAGCCCGTCTCCCAAAAAATCTTGGATTTCTTGCCTATCCAACATAGAAATAAGGGTGGCCTTTGCGTGCCGTCTAGCCCTGCTTGTGGCGACTTGCCAGATCCCCCTTCCCCGCCAACACCAGTGGAGGAACAGGTACCACTGCTCAAGATTTCGGACGCTGAATCACTGGATTCTACCTTTTCGGGCTAGCAGAGTCTGAACCCATCAACTATGGCATCCGCATCTACTTTCACAAAGGATGACCTTTTGTTACAAAAGACGACATGTGCTCTTTCCTGGCCGACCTGAAGACAGATATGAGACAGGCCGTAAAGCACGAGATTGCAGACCTCAGAAAAGATTTAACTACTATGGTCCAGCGCATTGCTGTTCTAGAGGAGGATAGGGAGGCCTCTTGGACACAAATGCAACGTGTGGAGCAGATACTGGCTCAGCAAGATGACACCATTGTACAACTTTCCAACAAACTCGAGGATTTGGATGACAGAGGGCAAAGATTTAACATACGAATAAAAGATTTCCCAGACACTGTGCCCCCACGAGATATTCTCCCAGCACTACAAAAGCTCTTTTCAGAGATGCTGAAGCTACCAGATGGTTATGTTATTAAAATAGAACAGGTACACAGAGCTTTAAGGCAGAGGGGCCCTCCTGGCTCCAAACCTAGGGACATCATATGTTGCATATATAATTTTGTGGAGATAAAACGCATTATGGGCAAGAGTAGTGAACTACAAAATGGTTAAATATGCTGTCTGTCTGATCTGACCGTTCAACGACCTCTCGCCTCAAATACTGCAGAAACGGTGGTCTCTGAGGCCCCTCACAGAACCCTTCTGAAATCTGGATGTAAAGTACAGATGGGGATTCCCATTCCAACTGACTGCTACACATAACATCTCATCAGCGTTGTTGAGGGATCCTGAGGAGGCAAATGAGTTTTGTCGGACACTGGGGTTGGAACCGCCGCTCTGTATAATGCCTCCCATGTCAGGATCAGCACCTCACACCGAAGAGATGCCCCCGAAGGAACGGAGAGACCGGGGTTCTTCGGTCCCTGGACCTGACCCTAAAAGAAGTAGGCCTTCTGTTTCCACACCTGCAGAGGGAGATTGGGACTGATGTATGGTCCCCGTCCGATCCTTCCTTGGTTTCTTTGCCTCAATCTTTCCACACTTTCATTGTCTGATATTTCCAACAGTGTGCTTTGACTTTGGACATTAACTGTCTTAGCCCGGGCCTGAGTGGACCTGACAGGTTTCCGGATGTGACTGGACTTGTTCTAGTCTCATGGTCCTACCGGACTAGTTCATGACTACTGCGGACCAACTTTAGACTGAGTTATATGTTTCCAGGGACCCTGATGCTTGTTGAGTCTCCCTGGCCTGTGACCTTAGGATCTGGCAGTTGCAGCTGCCTACAGGTTCTATTAATGGTTTCTCAGTGATTTTGAGCTGTTTTTTTCTGGTACAAATTAGGGGATACCAATATCATATTACCATGTATACATAATTTGTTTTACTGTTCTTGTTTGAATGTCATGCTACAATATTATTTGACTCTCAATTTCTGGCCTCCCCTTTCTGGCTCTGGGTACTTGGTGATGCCTGATTGGAGGTTCACGGATCTGGTTCGGGGTTGACAGGGGTTGGACTTCGTGTGCACTGGCTGTTGTTCCAGGACACCATAGTTTGGCGATTGAGACTCCACTTACCTGGTTTGGTTTCTAGGGCACGCAGAGTTTGTTACCCATTAGTTCAATTTGTTTAATACTGGATATGTCTTAATTATGCCCTATCTTTATGGTATGCTTGGAGTGTGACAGTTGTTGAGATTCATGTGACATCTTTGAGTGGCTTGCTGGGTCCGCTCCAGGGCCTGTCAGTGACGCTTGAGCACTGGCCGCTTCAGACTGAATCCAGTGACCCGAACTGCTCTTTACCTGTCCTCTCCTCCTGCACAGACACTACTTGGCAGGTAGTTTCCGGGCTTACGTTGCCATGCTTTTGCAGGATACTGTGATGCTTGAATGCCTGTTGTTGGTGTTCTTTAGATCTGCCTATGAGATCCCGATGACTGCTTGCTAGAATGCATGGGGTGCTTGGCTTGTCATGTATTGGGACTGATGGGTTATGTCCTGGGCCTTATATGAAAGAGGTCTTTACCAGCGTTAGACTCAGCCCTCTGTACCTTTCTGCAATAATGAGCTTCTTCTCAGCCCCCTCAGCCCAAGTGAAGGTTAATTGCTATCTGTCGGACCCGTTCCCCATCTTAAATGGGACTAGGCAAGGCTACCCCCTGTCCCCGTTGCCTCTCCTTCATTCCATTCTTTCTCACTCTCTAATCACAGGCCTCCCCATGGCACTTTTGCCAACTAAACTCTCATGTTATGCAGATGATATCCTCCTTTTCCTATTTTGCCCCCGACAGTCTTTAAAGAATTTGATTCTATTGCTCTCCTTGTTTAGTTCTCTTTCACACTTCAAGGTAAATGTCAACAAGTCCAAAATTTTAAACCTTAATCTCTCACGAGAGGAAGTTTCGGTTATATTTCATCAGACGACTCCAACGGGTCATTAATAATTTTGTGTGGAAGTCAAAGAAGTCGCGATTAGCCTGGGAGGGCCTGGGAGTTCCAGATTTAATGGCGTATTATAACGCCTCTAATCTTACCAGGTTAGCTGATCTCCGCCGCTTTCCTTGTAAAGAATGGGTGACATGCTCCCAACTCTTTGCCCCAGATATAGCTCTTAATTGTCTTTGTTGGTTTAATCCGCACTCGTTTCCTGTTCTCAGCAAATTATATTGGGGGTATTTACTTGCCTTTTGGTCGAAACTAAATACCGTTACTGTCTGCTCCCTTATCCCTCTCCTCATATACCAATATCCCACAACCCAGCTCCCAAATGTCCTATAAAAGAACAATAGTCCATCCTAAAATTCCAAATCTCTTCATGTGTGTTTCACTTATTCATTAATACAGCAATTACATATCTTGTGCTATATTGTTTTAGCACTAATATATGTATCCTTTAAATACTCCAAAATGTATACTATTATTGTGCTAGTAAACAATTTAACTATAATTCCAACACTGATACCTTTATTTCTTCAATTCCAAAAAATGTATACAGATGGTTCTCGATTTTCATAAACTGTATTGGACCGCTGTTTAAACAGATATTGTTTCACCTTATTGTATCACTAGTATGAAAGCCTGTATATATGGGCTAAAGTGCACCCAGCTGCCCTGGAGCAGAGACAGAACGTGAGCTGTCTGGAGCGGGGCAGCGCGTTCGGTGAGTCGCGCGCTGATCCTTAGCGGGGAGCTCCAGACGGCTCACAGCGAAGCTCCCTCTGTGCGAAACCACACATGCACAGTAGATACTCTCTACTGCGCTTGTGCAGTTACGGCTCACAGTGATCTACACATTCTACCACTTCATGTAATAGGATATCTGAATCAAAACCGATAACATATTTCCAACCTCACTTAAACATGGGTAATTATCCACTCCGATCCCCAATATCTTCAGAGGTTATATATTCCGGCTCATGCCGAACTCACGGTTTCAATGTCTGGTGAATTCTCTGGATCAGCGTCCTCTCTCAGCGTCCTTTGTTTAAATTTCCCACTTGAAATAAATCATCCCTTTTCACAGTGTACTGGAATTGTTACAAATCTCGCTTAGCTGTTATTATGTACAACACACTTATGACAACGAACTTTCAATGCATTTCAGGTTCAAACAGACCCCTTCATCAGGAAAAAATTATCTTGTATATAAGTATCCAAAAATTTAGAAGTTTATATAGGGATTTTAGATAACCCTCTCCCCTCCCCCTTAAAGGCAATGTTATATAACCTAAAAGGCAATGTCGTACTATATCAATTTATATATGATCCTATATCTCAATCTAAATTTTATACTTCTACATCAAAGAATACAATTATATTCCCACATCTCCCTTCTAAATTAGATAGAAATTATGTAAACTCTTTTTCTAACAATCTCACATCCAAATAATCTACGAAAATATAAAAATTTAAAAATACAATTGTCTTCTGCGACTGGAAATCATGAATGGAAAAGTTAATTAAACTAAAATATAATAGCCCTAATTTACAGAAAACCAAATATCTCAACCTCCGCATTAAATCCAAAAGGCTGTAAGGTTATATATCCATTCAGATTCCTTTCTTGGCATCCTTTCAATATGATTACCACCCCTCCAATTTTTCTTAACTACCTCTATACCACAAAATTTGATATTTTCTAATCTACATGTATCATTATTCAAAAAATGAGCAGAAAGACTATGCTTATTATATTTCCTTTTAATATTATATATATGTTCCCTCATCCTTTCCTTCAATTTTCTCTTAGTCCTACCAATATATTGCTTCTGACACTCGCATTGAACAATTTAAATCACTTCTTTTGTATTGCAGGTTATCATATTTTTAATATCAAACTCTTCTTTCGTAAAACTTGAAATGAACTTCTTAACATTTTTATTATTTTTACATGTTCTACAACATAGACATTCGCCACACTTGTAGAATCCTCTATGCATGTGTAACCAATCTGTATGGAAGTCTTTATTTTTAACACTTGGTGCTATCTTTATACCTAAGTTCGCAGCCCTTGTAAATACAATATTCGGTTTTGATGGAATAATCTCCGACAGCATCTTATCACTCTTCAATATGTCCCAATGTTTATTAACTATGGTTTTAAACTGTTTATATCCTGCAGTATATGGTATTATGATTGGAATTGTCTCTGGCTTTTGTTCTAACTTATTTATTACATCTTCCTTTTCAGTTTTATCTTTTAATAATATGGACCTATCTAAACTTCCCACTTTTTCTGTATCTCTATTTAGATTTTCTTCTTTATATTTTTTATCCTTAAATCTTTTTTCAACACTGCAGCTTGTTCATACTATGTTGCTTCCTCCGCGCAATTCCTTCTTACACGTAAAAATTCACCCTTGGGAATATTATTAATCCATGATGGAAAATGACAACTCTCAGTGTCTATATAACTATTACAATCAACCATTTTAAAGTGAGTTTTAGTTTTAATGGTGTTATTATCAATATATATGTTTAAATCTAAAAAGTTAATTTGTACAGTGTCAAAAATAGTGGTAAATTTCAAATTATAATCATTCAAATTGATATATTGTAAAAATTTGTGAAGTGATTCTAAAGTGCCCCCCCAAATAAAAATAACATCATCGATGTATCTTTTCCAGAGTACCAGGTCCGCACCAAAAGGATTGGTATGGAAAACATGCTGATCTTCCCAATATGCCATGTATAAATTCGCATAACTAGGTGTGAACCTGGTACCCATCACAGATGCCGATAATTGTAAATAAAAGTGATCTTCAAACAAAAAATAATTGTGCGTTAAAATAAAATAAATAAGAGTGCAATGAATTCTATCTGTGCATGCACTAGCTTATTTCCTTTATTCAAAAAATATCTGCAGCATTAATACCTTTATGGTGACTTATTATTGTATACAGAGAAATTACATCAGAAGTTACTAATATATAATGAGGTTTCTATTCAATGTGTTCTAATATCTTAATTATATGAGTAGTATTTTTCAAATATGCCCTAGTGTTTTTTACATATGGCTGCAAAAAGGTATCAAGATATTGACTGAGATTTGCCATAATAGAACCAATGCCCGATATAATAGGGCGGCCGGGAGATTTGTCAATGTCCTTATGAACTTTTGGTAAAAAATAAAATACCGGCTTTCTAGGGTTTTTATTATAAATGAAATTATATTCCCTTGGAAATAAAATGAAATCCTCTAAACCTTTTTGTAGGATCTTTTCCAATTCTAAATTATATAATTCAGTTGGATCAATATCCAATTTTTTGTATGTATCTATATCCGATAATATTCTAACAGATTCTTCTTTATAATAATCTTGTGACATAATAACAATCCCGCCCCCTTATCAGCTGGGTGTATCATTATTTCTTCATTTTCCGATAAGCTTTTTACAGCCATATGTTCCTCATAAGACATATTATATCTTGGATATGGTTTTTTATTCATCTTTCTTATGTCATATTCCACCATTTTGGAAAATGTTATCATAGCCTTATTAATTTCATTCTTTGGGAAAAATACCGACTTTGGTCTAAAGTCTGAATGTGTATAACTAGAAATCACTGCATTTTCTGTAACTTTATTCTTTATATGATATTTCTTTAATCTCAATTTTCTGATAAACTTCTCTATTCCAATATAGGCTTCAAATTTATTGAATGGGACATTAGGCGAAAACTTCAAGTCTGTCATGCTGCTCCTGACTGCTCCTCCTACCTATAATCCTATTGGCGGCTGTAGGCTTTATGTACCTGGATCTTCCATCAACCCTTGCTCGATTTTAGCGCCAAAAGTCTGAGAGAAACCTTTGTCGTTGAGTTCCTGTGTTTGCTGATTCCGTGTACCGAACCCTGCTTGAATACCGACCTAGTCTTGTCTTCTGCCCGTGGATCTTGACCCCAGCTTTGCCTGACCACGTCTTTGTCTGCTCCTTTGGTTACTGATTCGATTCCGGCCTGACCCAGTATTCTCGGACTACGCTTTCCATTCGGAACTTTCTGCCTCGCAACGAGAGTCCCTCCAGCTGCTCTCAAGGTTTGGTTCCAGTCTACCGTTCCTTCACCTCTGGGGCTCCGACTGGTTTGGGTTGCCATCACCGGCCGCTCCGGTGACTGCCCCGGCCAGTCGAGGGTGTAGGAACTCGTATTCCCCTTACCTGCTTCCAGTTTCCTGGGCCTCGAGTCCAAACTCGATTCAGCAGAGAATAGAGGATTCGTAGTCCATAAACCTCGAACCTGCCTCGAACCTTACCGATACCCCAAGACCTCGAACCTGTCTCGAACCTTATCGATACCCCAAGACCTCGAACCTGTCTCGAACATTATTGATACCCCAAGACCTCGAACCTGCCTCGAACCTTATCTTAACCTCGAGACCCTCGATTAAAGGGAACTCTGTCCTGCAGTCTGACTACGGTCTTGAACCTTCCCGAGCCTCCTAGTTCCTGCTGATCCAGTCTCGAACTCAGAGGAACTGTGAACTGGTTAACCTGAGTCCTTTACCTTGCTTGATCCTACTCAGAGACTGACAGTAAAATCGAGCCAGTAAAATGGATGCTGCTGAGGCTTCCCTCATAGCCAGACAGGAACAACAGGAGCAAGTTCTGTCTACCCATGCAGCACAACTACAAACCCTCAATCATAAGCTGGATGCTATGATGGAAATGTTGCGAACATTCTCTCCATCTACCCCTGCTGAAGCTCCACCACAGCCCCCTGGGGCCACAGGGTCTACAGGAGCCACCTCAGGGTACAAGCCACCCAAGATACCTATCACGGTGCCCGTGATTTGCTGCAGTTACTTGTCTGTCACCAGTAGGGGGCTTCTATTGGCTGTCTGCAGATAGCCCGCCTCTTATTGACTATTTAAACCTGGATTGGGCACCCTTTGAGTGCCCTTTCGTGTTGTTTCTGACCTTCTTGCTATCACTATGCTAGTGATAGCTGGGCCTCTGTTCCAGTGTTCCTGAGTTCCTGATCTCATGTGTTCCTGAGTTCCTGATCTCTACTGTTCCAGTGTTTCCTGCATGCTGAAGTACTTCCAGTCCTGGTTCCGGCCTAGTCTCTGGTGTTGCAGTTCCTGCTGAACTTCTCTGCTGTTTTCTGACCTGACTGATCGTTGCTGGTTCCTGTCATCTCATCACCTGTCTTCAGTATCCTGGCGACCTTCTGCCTGGTCGCGTTGGTGACATTGCTACTATTCCGTGTTGGTCCCAGCGTGCGGACGCTGGTTTGCTCCCAAGCCTTGCGGCTATACTAACTCGCTTGTTACACCAGTGTGCGGTCACTGGTTTGCTCCAAAGCCTATCAGCTATACAAATCTGTGTTGGTCCCAGCGTGCGGACGCTGGTTTGCTCCTAAGCCTTGCGGCTATACAAACTCTCTTGTTACACCAGTGTGCGGTCACTGGTTTGCTCCAAAGCCTTTCAGCTATACAAATCTGTGTTGGTCCCAGCGTGCGGACGCTGGTTTGCTCCTAAGCCTTGCGGCTATACAAACTCGCTTGTTACACCAGTGTGCGGTCACTGGTTTGCTCCTAAGCCTATCAGCTATACAATTCGGTGTTGGTCCCAGCGTGCGGACGCTGGTTTGCTCCTAAGCCTTGCGGCTATACAAACTCACTTGTTACACCAGTGTGCGGTCACTGGTTTGCTCCAAAGCCTTTCAGCTATACAAATCTGTGTTGGTCCCAGTGTGCGGACGCTGGTTTGCTCCTAAGCCTTGCGGCTATACAAACTCGCTTGTTACACCAGTGTGCGGTCTGGTTTGCTCCAAAGCCTATCAGCTATACTAATCTGTGTTGGTCCCAGCGTGCGGACGCTGGTTTGCTCCTAAGCCTTGCGGCTATACTACTCGCTTGTTACTCCAGTGTGCGGTCACTGGTTTGCTCGCTAAGCCCTACGGCTATACTATTCAGTGTTGTTTCCAGCGTGCGGACGCTGGTTTGCTCCAAAGCCTTGCTGCTTAACGATTCTGCTAATTTGCCAGTTCCATCTGACTGCTGCTATTATCTCTGGGCTGCCCTGCCCGGTATTGGTAAGGCCGGTAGAACCTTTTTCCACATTCCATCTGAGGTTGCCTTACCCGGTATTGGCAGGGCCGGTAGAGCCTACATTGTGTATCTATTGAGGCTGCCTTGCCCGGTAATTTGGTAAGGCCGGTAAAACCGTTATGCTATTCCATCTGCAGGTTGCCTTACCCGGTATTGGCAAGGCCGGTAGAGCCTAAAGACTGTCCTGTCCGGTATGTTGACAGGACCGGTAGAGTCTGCCTTCTGTCTGTGCTATATTCTGTATATATATATATATGTATGTTATTGCCATCCTAAGTTATCATTTATTATTTCAATAAAATTGATTTTTTTTACCTAAAACTTGTGTCTGAGAGTCATAAATAACCGTGACAGTACGAAAGGGCCATGACCTCAGACAGCAAGGGTCAAGGTAACGCACAGAATATCCATTGGAGGATGGATGTGCTCGAGCAACGTTTGGATCAGTTGGCAGTTGCAATTCAAACGATCCTTGAACGCACGGTACCTGCTGACCAATCTAGCTCTAGCCCGGTGGTCTCGCCAAGTCAGACACCGGAAAGTGATACCAGACCCCTAGGGGGTACTGTTAAAGGGTTAACGGCTTCTGCACCCTTGCCGCTAAGATATGATGGTGACCCTAGTCTCTGCAGAGGGTTCATCAATCAACTCGAAATCTTTATGGAATTGACGGCACACGCATTTCCCAATGATCGTAGTAAAGTGGGGTTCACGATATCACTGCTCACTGGCAGAGCATTGGCCTGGGCTAACCCCTTGTGGGAGAATGCTAAACCTTGTACTAAGAACTTTAGTGAATTTGTGCGTTCCTTTCGAAGAGTGTTTGAGCCTCCTGGTAGAACCACCTCTGCTGCCAAACGCCTTATGGAGATACAACAGGGCAGGCGTACAGTGGGCGACTATGCCATCGAATTCCGCACATTGGCAGCAGAGGTAGGTTGGAATAACGAGGCATTATTGGCAGCCTTCTCTCAAGGCCTGAATGACCACATTAAAGACGAAATCGCTGCTAAAGATC
Source organism: Rhinophrynus dorsalis (assembly GCA_037306005.1). Taxonomy (NCBI): domain Eukaryota; kingdom Metazoa; phylum Chordata; class Amphibia; order Anura; family Rhinophrynidae; genus Rhinophrynus; species Rhinophrynus dorsalis. The sequence continues at coordinate 142,633,702 of CM074721.1, forward strand.
TACCTATTGATCTAGATGATTACATTGAGTATGTTATGATAATTGACTCCAGAATACGTGAGAGATCAATTGCCAGAGATCGTAAGTTACGGTCAAAAAATAATGAGCCTAGTAGCATGTTTTGCCCACCCATCCCTCCCTTGGCATTGAAGTCTAGTGAACCAGTACGGGAAACAAGTGAACCTATGGAAATAGGCTTCACTAGACTAACCAAGGCAGAGAGACTATATCGCAAAAAACAAGGGTTATGTTTATACTGCGGTAAAAAAGGGCACTTGCTAAATTCCTGTCCGGTACGTCCGGGAAACGCACACACCTAGGGTATCTTGGGGGACAGGCCCTAGGTGGTGTACAATCGTCCCCAGTGTCGGGCATAATGAAACCCACCATACAGGTGGTATTGTCTTGGGCACAACGCTCTGTGGAGGTTTTGGCCTTGGTTGACTCCGGTGCAGCAGGGTATTTTATGAATAATACCTTTGCTGAATTGCACGGAGTTCCACGCATTGAAAGAGAAAACCCCTTGACTATTGAAGCGATTGATGGTAGACCCTTAGAACCGCCTCAGGTTATATTTGAAACTATGCCATTGTCTATGACTATTGGGGCACTTCACAGAGAAGAGCAGCAGTTTCAACTGATTAATTCCCCGCACCATGCGGTGATATTGGGATTTCCGTGGTTACAGTTACATAACCCACAATTCGATTGGAAAAAGTGTGAAATTGCTGCTTGGTCCCAGTTTTGTATGGACAAGTGCGTCATCCAGCCTATTAAGGTCATGTGCACCTCCTCTGCTATGCCGGATGTGTACCAACAGTTTGGCGATGTTTTTAGCAAAGGAGAGGCTAGTATGCTACCCCAGCATAGACCTTATGATTGTTGCATTGAATTGCAGCCTGGTGCAGTACCTCCGAAAGGACGCACTTATCCATTATCTTGTGATGAACATAAGGCTATGGAGGATTACATTTCTGATGCCCTTGCTAGAGGGATCATACGTAAATCTACCTCTCCAGCTGGGGCTGGGTTCTTTTTTGTAAAAAAGAAAAATGGCGAATTAAGACCATGCATTGACTACCGGGGCTTGAATAAACTAATGGCAAAAAACGCATACCCAATACCACTCATCACCGAGCTTTTTGACAGGCTTAAGGGCGCTTCGATATTTACCAAGTTGGACCTACGGGCCGCTTACAATCTGGTTCGCATTCGAGCAGGTGATGAGTGGAAAACTGCCTTTAATACTCGAGCTGGGCACTACGAGTATCTAGTAATGCCTTTTGGGCTGTGTAATGCACCCGCAGTTTTCCAGGAACTGATAAATGATGTTCTGAGAGATATGTTACAGACATGTGTTGTGGTGTACCTCGACGATATACTGATTTACTCCCACAACATGGCACAGCACATCAAAGATGTATCCGCAGTATTGCTACGACTCCGTGAGAACAAATTATTTTGTAAAATGGAAAAATGTGAGTTTCATAGAACCAGTGTGCCATTCTTGGGGTTCATAATTGGCAATGATGGCATTGCCATGGACAAAGAAAAGTTGTCAGCTGTCCTACAATGGCCAAAACCCAAGGGTCTTAAAGCCATACAGCGTTTCCTGGGTTTCGCTAATTATTATAGGAGGTTTATTAAGAACTTTTCTTCCATTGTCAAACCTCTGTCCGATCTTACGCACAAGGGTGCTAATCCTTCTTGTTGGCCGGTATCTGCTGAGAAAGCCTTTGAGAATTTGAAGCTGGCATTTGCTGCGGCTCCTGTGTTATCCCACCCCAATCCTTTACTTCCATTTACGTTAGAGGTTGATGCCTCAGATATTGGGGTCGGGGCAGTACTTTCGCAGCGACACGAGAAAGGTGGAACTCTCAGACCTTGTGGGTTTTTCTCTAAAAAGTTGACTGTCACTCAAAGCCACTATGAGATAGGTGACAGAGAATTATTGGCCATTATCCTTGCTCTTAAGGAATGGCGTCATTTGCTTGAAGGTACTAAGAATCCTGTCTTAATCCTAACAGATCATAAGAATCTGACCTATCTCTCGGAGGCCAAGAGATTGTCCTCTCGTCAGGCCAGGTGGGCACTGTTCCTGTCTCGATTTAATTTCATTGTATCATATTTGCCAGGGTCAAAAAATATCAGGGCTGATGCACTGTCAAGACAATTTGAGGCCGACAGTGACAGAGTGGAAGCACCAGCTCCTATCATCCAACCTGATAGAATACTGGCTACTATACGCACGAGTATCACTTCTCCTCTAGGGGAGGAGATCCTGGCCTCTCAGGGGTCCGCTCCCCATGAAACCCCAGTGGGCAAATGTTTTGTCGCTGAATCATTTCGTACTAGGCTGCTCGAAACCTACCATTCCTCTAAGGCTGCGGGACATATTGGTAGAGACCAATTGTTATGGTCCCTTTCTCAGTTATTTTGGTGGCCTTCCATGAGAAACGATTGTGCCGAATTTACGAATGCCTGTGCCACCTGCGCCCGCGCTAAGACCCCGAGACATCTCCCTGTGGGCTTGCTTCAACCGGTGCCTAATGGCGAACGCCCCTGGTCTCATGTTTCCATTGATTTTATGGGAGAGTTGCCTATGTCGAAGGGGTACTCCTTTATATTCATGGTGGTGGACAGGTTTTCTAAAATGGCTCATTTCGTGCCCCTCCGTGGTCTTCCTTCAGCGAAGGAATTGGCAATGGTGTTCGCCAGAGAAGTATTCCGGTTGCATGGAGTGCCTAGGGTACTGGTGTCTGACAGGGGGAGCCAGTTTGTGTCTAGATTTTGGAGGGCATTTTGCCAACAGATGGGCATACAGCTGTCCTTCTCCTCTGCCTACCATCCCCAGACCAATGGAGCCGCTGAACGAGCCAATCAGGGCTTGGAACAATTTCTCCGTTGTTTCGTTACTGACCATCATGATAATTGGTCCGACTTGTTGCCTTGGGCAGAGTTCGCCAGGAACTGTGCGGTCAATTCTTCATCTGGGAGCTCTCCGTTTCTGATTAATTATGGGTTCCAGCCCTGTTTGCTTCCAGACTCATTTCAGACGCAACAGATTCCAGCTCTGGATGAGCATATCGAGCAACTCCGTTCCACATGGGCACAAGTTCAGAGGGCACTTGGTCAGTCATTTCAGCGTCATCAGCGCCATGCTAATCGCAGAAGGCTTCCAGCGGTTTCCTTTCAGGTTGGGGATAGAGTATGGCTTTCCTCCAGAAATCTCAAGCTGCAGGTTCCGTCTAATAAGTTGGCTCCTCGGTTTATTGGTCCATACAGAGTTATTCGCAAAATTAACCCTGTCTCCTATGCACTAGACCTACCTGCATCCATGCGTATCCATAATGTGTTCCATGTGTCCCTTCTTAAGCCTCTGGTTTGCAATCGCTATACTACCACACCTGTGGTGCCAGGACCTGTTGAGGTCGAGGGCCAGGAGGAGTACGAGGTTCAGAGCATTATTGATTCCCGTAGGCTTAGAGGAAGGGTACAGTACCTGGTACATTGGAAAGGGTATGGTCCTGAGGATCGGTCATGGGTGGATAGTACGGACCTTCATGCACCTAGGTTAACTAGGTCCTTTCATGCCAATTACCCGCAGAAACCTAAACCCTATTCTAGGAGAGGGGGTCTTTGAAAGGGGGGTACTATCACGGTGCCCGTGATTTGCTGCAGTTACTTGTCTGTCACCAGTAGGGGGCTTCTATTGGCTGTCTGCAGATAGCCCGCCTCTTATTGACTATTTAAACCTGGATTGGGCACCCTTTGAGTGCCCTTTCGTGTTGTTTCTGACCTTCTTGCTATCACTATGCTAGTGATAGCTGGGCCTCTGTTCCAGTGTTCCTGAGTTCCTGATCTCATGTGTTCCTGAGTTCCTGATCTCTACTGTTCCAGTGTTTCCTGCATGCTGAAGTACTTCCAGTCCTGGTTCCGGCCTAGTCTCTGGTGTTGCAGTTCCTGCTGAACTTCTCTGCTGTTTTCTGACCTGACTGATCGTTGCTGGTTCCTGTCATCTCATCACCTGTCTTCAGTATCCTGGCGACCTTCTGCCTGGTCGCGTTGGTGACATTGCTACTATTCCGTGTTGGTCCCAGCGTGCGGACGCTGGTTTGCTCCCAAGCCTTGCGGCTATACTAACTCGCTTGTTACACCAGTGTGCGGTCACTGGTTTGCTCCAAAGCCTATCAGCTATACAAATCTGTGTTGGTCCCAGCGTGCGGACGCTGGTTTGCTCCTAAGCCTTGCGGCTATACAAACTCTCTTGTTACACCAGTGTGCGGTCACTGGTTTGCTCCAAAGCCTTTCAGCTATACAAATCTGTGTTGGTCCCAGCGTGCGGACGCTGGTTTGCTCCTAAGCCTTGCGGCTATACAAACTCGCTTGTTACACCAGTGTGCGGTCACTGGTTTGCTCCTAAGCCTATCAGCTATACAATTCGGTGTTGGTCCCAGCGTGCGGACGCTGGTTTGCTCCTAAGCCTTGCGGCTATACAAACTCACTTGTTACACCAGTGTGCGGTCACTGGTTTGCTCCAAAGCCTTTCAGCTATACAAATCTGTGTTGGTCCCAGTGTGCGGACGCTGGTTTGCTCCTAAGCCTTGCGGCTATACAAACTCGCTTGTTACACCAGTGTGCGGTCTGGTTTGCTCCAAAGCCTATCAGCTATACTAATCTGTGTTGGTCCCAGCGTGCGGACGCTGGTTTGCTCCTAAGCCTTGCGGCTATACTACTCGCTTGTTACTCCAGTGTGCGGTCACTGGTTTGCTCGCTAAGCCCTACGGCTATACTATTCAGTGTTGTTTCCAGCGTGCGGACGCTGGTTTGCTCCAAAGCCTTGCTGCTTAACGATTCTGCTAATTTGCCAGTTCCATCTGACTGCTGCTATTATCTCTGGGCTGCCCTGCCCGGTATTGGTAAGGCCGGTAGAACCTTTTTCCACATTCCATCTGAGGTTGCCTTACCCGGTATTGGCAGGGCCGGTAGAGCCTACATTGTGTATCTATTGAGGCTGCCTTGCCCGGTAATTTGGTAAGGCCGGTAAAACCGTTATGCTATTCCATCTGCAGGTTGCCTTACCCGGTATTGGCAAGGCCGGTAGAGCCTAAAGACTGTCCTGTCCGGTATGTTGACAGGACCGGTAGAGTCTGCCTTCTGTCTGTGCTATATTCTGTATATATATATATATGTATGTTATTGCCATCCTAAGTTATCATTTATTATTTCAATAAAATTGATTTTTTTTACCTAAAACTTGTGTCTGAGAGTCATAAATAACCGTGACAATACCCTTAGAGATACTCTGGCCGACCTGAACATTGTCGTGGATTCTTGAACCAGTGCCAGTTACATTTTCAGACCTTGCCTCATTCGTTTAACTCTCATTCTACTAGGGTGGCATTCATAATCTCTCTATTGACTGACAAGGCCCTCGCTTGGGCTTCCCCTCTGGTGGAGAACAGATTTTCTCTTCTTGATGACTCCAATGCATTTATCGCTGCCTTTAAAACCGTATTTGATCTACCTGGAAGACAGGCATCTGCTGAAGCCAGTATACTAGGCCTAAAACAGGGCACTCGCACGGTGGCTGAATATGCAGTGGAGTTCAGAACCCTTTCCTACGAAACCGACTGGAACAGTGGAGCTTTGCGAGCTGCCTTTCGTAGGGGTCTGAGTGAGCGCATCAAAGACGCCCTAGTTAATCAAGAGATACCGGATGATCTGGAAGGCCTGATTTCCATCTGCTTAGAATTGGATCGTCGGCAAATAGAGCGACAGCTTGAGAAAGATCGCTTTCGCCGTCATAAATCTGAGTTTGTTCCACGTTCATCTTCTTCCACCGAGACACCACAGACTTCTGTTGAACCCATGGATGTTGGGTCTGTGACTAAACTCCCCGAGGAGGAGAAACGTTGGCGAAGAAGTCAGGGACTTTGTCTTTATTGTGGACTCAAGGGCCACCTCCTACGCCAGTGTCCGACCCGTCCGGGAAACTTCTAAGCTTAGGGAACCATGGAGACGACTCCCTAAGCATAAGAAATGTAACCTCCTTGTCTAACCTAAACCGTATGATGGTTCCAGTTCGGTTAAGTTGGGCAGGAGGCTCGGTCTCCACCAAAGCCTTCTTGGACTCCGGTGCGGCTGGAGTTTTCCTTGATGCTGGGTTTGCTTCCAAGCACTCGATTCCACTAGTCCAGAAAGCCAAACCCTCGCGCGTCTCTACTGTGGATGGGGCTCCTTTGGGAAAGGGCTTCGTTACCCATGAGACTCAGCTACTACTTCTTCAGACTGGCATTCTTCATTCCGAGACTATTCACCTTGATGTCATACAGTGCCCTTCCTCTCCGGTGATTTTGGGACTTCCTTGGCTTCGCCTCCACAACCCAGTAATTGACTGGAGTTCTGATCAAATAACGAACTGGAGTTCTTCCTGTTTTTCGAACTGCCTTTCTGAAATACCTGTACCTGGCCTTGTGGGTGGCATAGGAACCCCTGAGAATTCTATTCCTAAATCCTACAGAGACTTTTCCGATGTATTCTCTAAACAAAAGGCAGCAGAGCTACCTCCACACAGATCATTTGACTGTTCAATTGATTTATTGCCCGGAACCATGCCTCCTAGAGGAAGAACTTTTCTCCTATCAGAACCAGAGAATAAGGCCCTGTTGGAATATATACAAGAAAACCTGGCCAGGGGTTTCATTAGACATTCATCCTCGCCAGCAGGTGCCGGCTTCTTTTTTGTCTCAAAAAAAGATGGAACCTTGAGACCCTGTATAGATTATAGGGGTCTAAACAAGGTGACTATTAAAAATAGATACCCTCTACCCCTGATTCCAGAACTCTTTGATGCTCTGAAAGACGCCAAGATCTTCACTAAGTTGGATTTACGTGGGGCATATAACTTGATTCGCATCAAAGACGGCGACGAGTGGAAGACGGCCTTCAACACCAGGTACGGCCACTACGAGTACCTCGTCATGCCCTTTGGGCTCTGCAATGCCCCCGCCACATTCCAACACTTTGTCAACGAGATCTTCAAGGATGTTTTGCTCTCCTATGTGGTGGTGTATCTTGATGATATATTGATCTTTTCATCCTCGCTCCACGAACACAGAGAACACATCCGTACCGTGTTACATCGCCTGAGAGAAAATCATCTTTACGCTAAATTGGAAAAATGCATCTTTGAAACCTCCCAGCTCCCTTTCCTGGGATATATAGTTTCTGACTCAGGACTACGGATGGACCCTTCTAAAGTAGAGTCCGTTTCTCAATGGCCACGACCAATCACTCTGAGAGCGGTACAACGTTTCTTAGGATTTGCAAATTACTATAGAAGATTCATTAAAAATTTCTCTGCTATAGTTGCTCCTCTGGTAGCCTTCACCAAGAAAAACGCAAATCCCAAGGTCTGGTCCACTGAGGCAGTAGAGGCCTTTGAACGTTTAAAAAGACTATTTGTGTCCGCACCATTGTTACGCTACCCTGATCCTACACAACCCTTCCTCATTGAGGTTGACGCCTCTGAATTAGGAGCTGGAGCTGTCCTGTCTCAGAGGGACGAGGTCACTAACCGCCTTCATCCTTGTTCTTACTTTTCCAAACAATTCAGTTCTGCAGAAAAGAACTATGATACCGGAAATCGAGAACTATTGGCCATTAAAATGGCACTAGAAGAATGGCGACATCTCTTGGAGGGTTCCCAAGTTCCAGTCATAATCCAGACTGACAACAAGAATCTTCAATTCCTGGAACAAGCTCAACGCCTGAATCCAAGGCAGGCCCGATGGGCTCTTTTCTTTACCCGTTTTAATTTCATTATTACATACATTCCAGGTTCTAAGAATCGGAAGGCGGATGCCCTGTCCCGACTCTTCACTACAGAGCCAGACCCTCCTCCTGAACCCATAATTCCTTCTAATCATATTGTGGCCTCTCTATCATTGTCTATAGTACAAAGGATCAAGTCCCTTCAACATCATTTTTGTGGACGTTTTCAAGGAAAACCTGCTCATCTGCTATTTGTTCCCAAGCGATTTCGTTCCTCTCTCCTAAAATGGTCACACTATTCTACTATGGCGGTCACCCACGCATTACAAAAAATACTGAATTTCTTCTTAGACGCTTCTGGTGGCCTTCCTTGAAACAAGATGTGGAAGCCTACGTCAAAGCTTGCATGCTTTGCACACAAAATAAACCATCCAATCAGAGACCTGTTGGGCTTCTTCAACCTTTGCCAGTTCCTCAGTCTCCATGGACTCACCTGGCTATGGATTTTATCACGGACTTGCCACCTTCAGACCATTGTACAGTGATTTGGGTGGTAGTTGACCGCTTCTCGAAACAAGCCCATTTCGTTCCCCTCCGGGGATTGCCTAATTCGCAAACTCTGGCAGATGTCTTCATCAAAGAAATTTTCCGTATTCACGGAGTCCCTGCTCAAATTGTCTCCGATAGAGGTACTCAATTTACCTCCAAATTCTGGAAAGCCTTTTGCTCTCGCCTAGGGATTCAATTAAACTTTTCTTCCTCATACCATCCTCAGTCCAGTGGCCAGACTGAAAGAACCAATCAGACCCTAGAAATCTACCTCCGCCATTATGTCAACTCACATCATGATAACTGGGCATCATTGCTTCCTCTGGCCGAATTCGCCTACAATAACCGTTACCATTCTGCTTTAAAGTGTTCTCCTTTCTATGCCACTCTAGGCTATCACCCTCAGACATTGCCCAACCTTCTGGTATCCGATGTTCCCGAAGCTGATAGTAGAGTACGGAATCTCCGTCTTCAGTGGGCTTCTGTTCATCGCTCTTTGACAGCCGCTTCTTCCAGTTATAAGTCCTCGGCGGATAAGAAAAGGCAACCTGCTCCTTCATACCAGACTGGTGACCAGGTCTGGCTCTCCACCCAACACCTTCGCTTGAAGCAGCCCTCTGGTAAATTGGGTCCCAGGTTCATTGGACCTTTTCCTATCAAGACTCAGCTCACTCCTGTCACCTACTCGCTTGATTTACCATCAACCATGAAGGTGGCCAATTCCTTTCATGTCTCCCTTCTACGTCCCTTGGTTAAGAACCGTTTCTACCAACCGGCCACTCCTCCTGCTCCTGTTCTGGTGGACGGTCATCCAGAATATGAGGTCAGCAAGATTCTGGATTCTCGGCTATCTCGGGGCCGATTACACTATTTGGTCGACTGGAAGGGCTATGGTCCTGCTGATCGTTCCTGGGTGCCAGCTACTGAGGTCCATGCTCCGGTCCTTGTACGGACCTTTCATCGCCTGCATCCTGATGCTCCAGGCCGTCCGGAGGTCGGCCGTTGAAGGGGGGGCACTGTCATGCTGCTCCTGACTGCTCCTCCTACCTATAATCCTATTGGCGGCTGTAGGCTTTATGTACCTGGATCTTCCATCAACCCTTGCTCGATTTTAGCGCCAAAAGTCTGAGAGAAACCTTTGTTGTTGAGTTCCTGTGTTTGCTGATTCCGTGTACCGAACCCTGCTTGAATACCGACCTAGTCTTGTCTTCTGCCCGTGGATCTTGACCCCAGCTTTGCCTGACCACGTCTTTGTCTGCTCCTTTGGTTACTGATTCGATTCCGGCCTGACCCAGTATTCTCGGACTACGCTTTCCATTTGGAAAGTTTCTGCCTCGCAACAAGAGTCCCTCCAGCTGCTCTCAAGGTTTGGTTCCAGTCTACCGTTCCTTCACCTCTGGGGCTCCGACTGGTTTGGGTTGCCATCACCGGCCGCTCCGGTGACTGCCCCGGCCAGTCGAGGGTGTAGGAACTCGTATTCCCCTTACCTGCTTCCAGTTTCCTGGGCCTCGAGTCCAAACTCAATTCAGCAGAGAATAGAGGATTCGTAGTCCATAAACCTCGAACCTGCCTCGAACCTTACCGATACCCCAAGACCTCGAACCTGTCTCGAACCTTATCGATACCCCAAGACCTCGAACCTGTCTCGAACATTATTGATACTAGTGATGAGCGAGCATGCTCGGCCGAAGCTCGGTTCGGCTCGAGCATCGCTCTGCTCGGCACATGGTGGTACTCGTACGAGTACCGCATGTGCTCGCCCGCCATGTTCGGGTCTCCTCCCCGCACGTTTCGCAGCTGCTGCGCAGCCAATAAACGTGCGGGGAGGCTCTGACATCAGTGTAATGCCAGCAGCCATGTTGGCTGCTGGCATTACACTGATTGGCTGGCCAGAACCCGTGATCGGGTGCTGTATAGCACCCGACGCACGAGTTCGGCTCATTCTTAGCCAGGGAGAGATGCGCTTAGGCAGGGAAAGTCAGTGTAGGGAGAATAAAATTGTTGAAACTCTTTCAAGACCCAAAAGTCCTTTTTAGGACTGTTGTGTGTGGGGGCAGCATTTATATTTTGTTTGGGGGGGCACAATTTCCTTTTTTTTGTGGGGGGGATATTTGTAAGGTGACATATAATACTAGATGCACAGGAAGTCAGTGTAGGGAGAATAAAATTGTTGAAACTCTTTCAAGACCCAAAAGTCCTTTTTAGGACTATTGTGTGTGGGGGCAGCATTTAATTTTTTTTGGGGGTGGCAGAATTTCATTTTTTTGTGGGGGGGGACATGTTCTAAGGTGACATTGTACTAGGTGCACAGGGACAAATATTTCACAGTGCAGTGACAAGCTGACATATTCTGTTAGGTGCACAGGGCCAATGATTTTACAACGCAGCGACAAAAAGGGCCATTTTAAACGTGTGCCTAGCCATAGATTATTGTCACATTCTGTTTAGTGTGCAAATTCACAAATTAACGTCACATATTCCGTTCACTGTGCCTAGCCGCAGATTAGCGTCACATTCTGTTTCGTGTGCCTAGCCGCAGATTAGCATCACATTCTGTTTCGTGTGCCTAGCCGCAGATTAGCGTCACATATTGTTTAGTGTGCCTAGCCGCAGATTAACGTCACATATTGTTTAGTGTGCCTAGCCGCAGATTAGCGTCACATATTGTTTAGTGTACCTAGCCGCAGATTAGCGTCACATTCTGTTTCGTGTGCCTAGCCGCAGATTACCGGCATATATTCCATTTAATATGAAGAAGGCGGGTAAAAAGGGACGGGGAAGTGGACGTGATCCTGATAGTTCATGGCGCGGGTCAGGACGCGTAGAAACTGTGCCTGGTGCCAGAGCACAAGAAAGAAAGACATCCACCATCCCTAGCTTCATGTCTCAGTTTACAGGGCGTTGCAGGACATCACTCTCGAGGTCAGACCACTGCGAACAGGTGGTCGGTTGGATTTCAGCTGATACTGCTTCCAGTCGGTTAAGCACCACCCTGTCTTCCACCAAGTCCACTCTCACTAGCCAAGAGTCTGGTCAACATAATCCTCACCCTGATCATCCTTCCTCCCACCATAGAGGGTCTGGCCAAAGAAGTGATCCCACACTGGGATATAGTGAGGAGCTCTTCTCATCACCAATCCTTGATTTGAACCTCTCTCCAAGCACGCTTGCAGAGGAACATGAGATCTTGTGCCCTGATTCACAACCTCTAGAGGGTACCCAATCACAAAAAGATGACAGAGGGGAACGGCATTTAAGGTCAAAGGAAGTGGATGATGATGATGAGACACAGTTGCCATCAAATCAACCACAATTACTGTCTCAAGACCTTGATGAGGAGGATGATACACAGTTGTCAATGACTGAGGATGTGGTGGGATCAAGAAATGAGGAGGATGATCAGAGTGAGGAAGTGGAGGAGGACTTGGTGGACGATGAGGTCACTGACCCCACCTGGGAAGGTGGAAAGCCGAGCGATGACAGCAGTCCTGAGGGTGAGCCATCTGCAGCACCGCAAAAGGCTGGAAGAGGCAGTGGTGTGGCTAAAGAAAGAAGGCGGACCGCACCAAACCGGCCCGCAAATGTTCCACGGAGCACCCCCTTGCGTAAATCTCCCTTGCCAAGGGCTAGGTGTTCCGCGGTATGGCGTTTTTTTAAGGAAAGTGCGGACGACAAAAGAATTGTAGTTTGCAACCTGTGCCACACCAGAATGAGCCGAGGCATGAACACTAGCAACCTCACCACCACCAGCATGATCCGACACATGGCATCCAAGCACCGTAATAAGTGGGAGGAACGCCCGGATCGCCAATCTGTGTCTGCAGGCCACACCACTGCCTCCTCTTCCCCTGTTTTCGGTGCCGGCCAATCGCCTGTCGAAGGCGCAGGCCCGCATACCTCCCGCCCTGCACCTGTACCATCTGAAGCACCATCAGCGACCACATCCACTTCCCTGTCCCAGCGCAGCGTCCAAATGTCGTTACCCCAGGCATTTGAGCGCAAGCGAAAATACCCAGCCACCCACCCACAGGCCATAGCACTAACCTCACACCTTTCCAAATTACTGGCCATCGAAATGCTGCCATTTAGGCTTGTGGACACTGAGTCCTTCCGCAGCCTGATGGCAGCAGCTGTCCCTCGGTACGCAGTCCCCAGCCGCCACTACTTTTCCCGGTGTGCCGTCCCCGCCTTACACCACCATGTGTCCCTTAACATCACCCGTGCCCTGACCAACGCAGTTACTGGGAAGGTCCACTTAACGACTGACACATGGACAAGTGCTTGTGGCCAGGGACGCTACATTTCCCTGACGGCACACTGGGGGAATGTCGTGGAGGCTGGGAGCGACTCGGACCCTGGGATGGCACAGGTGCTACCCACGCTGAGGATTGCGGGCCCTACCTCCATCAGGGTTTCCGCCAGCACCTACGTTATTGGCTCCTCCTCCTCCGTTTCCACCTCCGAATTCTCTGCGCGCAGCGCCACTCACCCATCAGCCGGTAGCTGGAAGCAGTGTAGCACTGCAGTGGGGAAGCGTCAACAGGCCGTGCTGAAGCTGATCTGCCTTGGGGACAAACAGCACACGGCCTCAGAGCTGTTGCAGGGGATTAGTCACCAGACCGAGCAGTGGCTCTCGCCACTCAACCTGCAACCAGGCATGGTTGTGTGTGATAATGGGCGTAACTTGGTGGCGGCTCTGGAGCTCGGCAAGCTCACACACGTACCATGCCTAGCGCATGTATTTAATTTAGTGGTTCAGCGATTTCTAAAAACCTACCCCAATTTGCATGATCTCTTGACGAAGGTGCGCCGCGTGTGTGCACATTTCCGTAAGTCATCTACAGCTTCAGCCGGCCTGTTGACGCTGCAGCAGCGCTTACAATTGCCAGCTCACTGGCTGCTGTGTGACGTGAGCACGCGCTGGAACTCCACCTTCCACATGTTGGCCCGGCTTTGTGAGCAGCAGAGGGCAGTAGTGGAGTACCAGCTGTTACACGGTCGTCGCCTCTCCGTTCAACTTCCTGTAATCAGAAGTGAGGAGTGGGAATGGATGTCAGACCTCTGTGAGGTTTTACGCAATTTTGAGGAATCGACACAGATGGTGAGCGGCGATAACGCTATTATCAGTGTAACCATCCCACTTCTGTGTCTACTGAAACGCTCGCTGCTCACAATTAAAACCAACACTTTGCATGTGGAAGAGGTGGAAATGGGGGAGGAAGAGCTTACACAAGGTGATAGCCAGAGCACCCTCACTTCGTCTTCTCAGCGACAATTGGAGGAGGCGGAGGAGGAGGAGGAGGAGGAAGACACGGTTGCCTCCGCTACAGAGGGTAGCCATGGAACTTTATTTCCATCTCTTCAGCGTGGGTGGGCAGAAGAGGAGGAAGAGGATGAGGAGATTGAGAGTCATCCTCCTGGTGAGGACAGCGAAATCTTGCCTGTTGGTACTCTGGCACACATGGCTGACTTTATGTTAGGCTGCCTTTCCCGTGACCCACGAGTTATACGCATTTTAGACAACACGGATTACTGGGTGTTCACCCTTCTGGACCCCTGCTACAAAGAGAATTTCTCATCTCTCATTCCTCCGGTGGAGAGGACAAGCAAAATGGTGCAATACCAGAAGGTTCTTGTCGAAAAATTGCTCCAAAATTTTCCATCTGACAACGCTGGCGGCAGAGTACGTGCTACCTTGGCCAACCGAGAAGGGGAGAAAAGGGGAGCACACAGCAGTTCCGACAAAGGCAGGGCAACACTCTCCAAGGCGTGGGACACCTTCATGACACCCCGCCAGCACCCTCACCCTGATGCGCGGCCTAGTGTCACAAGGAGGGAAAAGTTTTGGAAGATGGTGAAGGAGTACGTAGCAGACCGTGTCAGCGTCCTCACTGATCCATCTGTGCCTTACAACTACTGGGTGTCCAAGCTGGACACGTGGTATGAACTGGCACTCTACGCCTTGGAGGTGCTGGCCTGCCCTGCCGCCAGCGTTCTGTCTGAGCGGGTATTTAGTGCTGCTGGTGGCATCATAACAGATAAGCGTATCCACCTTTCCACCGAAAATGCTGATAGGTTGACATTTATAAAAATGAACAAGGCCTGGATTTCCCCTGACTTCTCCACTCCACTGGAGGAAAGCCCCGGGTGAACATAAAGTCACTTTAGATATGTTATTTACAATGATGGGAATACTCTGTATTCCCATTCACCCCTTCCACCCAAAAAATGGGTATATGGTTGACTCTTAATCTTCTCATCCTCCTCCTCCTCTTCCATATGCCCTGTGATATAATTTTTATATAGGGCCAGCTCACCAGCGGGCCCTGTGATATAATTTTTATATAGGGCCAGCTCACCAGCGGGCCCTGTTTGACTATTTTTGTATAGGTCAGCTCACCAGCGGGCCTTCTCATATAATGTTTTATTGGGTCAGCTCTCTAGCGGGCCCTCTCATATAATGTTTTATAGCGTCAGCTCACTAGCGGGCCTTCGCATATAATGTTTAGGATGGTCAGCTCCGCAGCAGACCCTCACCCATAATGTTTTAGATGGTCGGCTCAGCAGCAGACCCTCATTCCTAATGTTTTAGATGGTCAGCTTAGCGGCATGCCCTCGCCCCTAATGTTTTAGAGGGTCACCAGCAGGCCATTAATCCTAATTTTTCAAGGGTGTGTATGATGCCCTCCTTTATGTGTAATAAAGGGTGTATTGGAGTGACATTTCAGTCTAATTTTTGGCAGCCCTTTCACTTAGTGCATAGGCTTTATGAGTGTTGGATAGCTCAGTGGTAAATTCCCTGACTATGGAGCCTATTCAACCTCAGGGTTGCAGGTTCGAATCCCGGCAGGGCCAACTCAGCCTTTCATCCTTCCGAGGTCGATAAATGAGTACCATTGATTGGGTAATAATAACACCTATTATTTCAGCTGCCGATTTGGTTAATTCCGAGAGCGCGCGCTTACAGCGCTTTGAGTCCCACTGGGAGAAAGGCGCTATATAAATACTAGCTATTATTATTATTATTATTATACCTGAACTATTGTACCACAATGTGAATGAGGCCCTCCATTTTGTGATATACAGGTTGTATCGGAGTGCCTCAGGTCCTCCCATTGAATTAAATAGGGCTGGGGTGTTCGACAGAGCAGAAGGTAGTTCTTGGCTTCATCCACTAAGTCACTTCGTCACTTTTACTCAATGGATCAGACCCCACTGTTCCGACTATAAATTTTGGACTTAACAAGGGCAAACGGACATGTTGTAAAACCTGTGGTAGCTGCGGCCTCCGTTCCTGAATGCTGTACCTTACCCGGGCCATAACCACGTTGAACACCTGCTTTACACTGCGCACGTTTCCCTCTTAATCATGGCCCCAGTTCCGAAAAATCGATGACATTTTTTGCAGAATTTGCAGATGATATACAAGTAAATACACAGCAAATACTGTTTGGTAACAATTTTTCGCCTAAAATCGTTTTTATCTTCCTTTTTGTGTGTTTTACGGTCAGTCTGTAAAAATGGCGTACTACGGGCGAAACATCGTTCCCAGCAGCGACGTTGGAGTCCAAGATGCATCCAGACATCCTCCCTATGCTGTCCCTGAACCATTTCTGTGGTGTTTCCATCATTTTCTGACCTTTTCCTATGAACCAGGCACCCTCCCCTCATCAGAGCAGGGGGTGCCTGGTGTAATACTCGAGTCCTCCCATTGACTTCAATGGGTCTCGGGTGCTCGGCTGAGCACTCGAGCCTCCGGGGGCGCTCGGCCAGAGCACCCGAACACCCGAGCATTGGGGTGCTCGATCATCACTAATTGATACCCCAAGACCTCGAACCTGCCTCGAACCTTATCTTAACCTCGAGACCCTCGATTAAAGGGAACTCTGTCCTGCAGTCTGACTACGGTCTTGAACCTTCCCGAGCCTCCTAGTTCCTGCTGATCCAGTCTCGAACTCAGAGGAACTGTGAACTGGTTAACCTGAGTCCTTTACCTTGCTTGATCCTACTCAGAGACTGACAGTGTCCCTCGTGAGGACCTTCACCTCATTCTCTTTTAATTGGTAACTACTTAAATTATATATACCTACCTGCATATTTGTACTCACGTTTCCTATACAACTGTTTTTCAATTTCCTACCCCCCTTCCTTCCTCTAAATCCCTCCTTAAGTCTTTTGGTTTCATCCTTCTTTGATTCTGTCCATAATTCCACCTTATTCCCCTGTGAGGTTTTCAACTGTCCCTGTAATTTCTGTATTGTATGCTGTTCATTGGATAATGCTATCACGGCGCCCGTGATTCTAGCGACATTGTGACAGGCTTATTTCCTGGTGCCTTTTCATTGGCTGCGCTGTACAGCTCCTCCCAGTGTCAGCCTTTATATACTCTGGGCTGTCACTTAGGGGTTGCCCTTTCGTGGTGTACCTAATGCCTAGCGCTTGTTCGGTTTGTTTGATACCAGTGTATGACCCGGACTGCCTGACTATGCTATTAGCTACTGTTCCTGCTCCTGTGTACCGATTCGATTGGCTGATGTTCCTGCTTCCTGTTCTGACCCGGCCTGGCTGACGTTCCTGCTCCGTGTACCGACCCAGCGAGACCGATGACCCTGCTCCGTGTACTGACCCTGCTTGGCTAACGTTCCTGCTTCGTGTACCGAATCGGTTTGGCTGTAGTTCCTGCTCCTTCTGTGCCCGGCTGGGTGAAGATCCTGTCAGTGCCTGTTGCTGTCATCTGTGCACTTCACTCACGTTATCGTGCACCACAGTCCGTGGGTTTGAGTCTCATAGTGCCATAATTCATCCACACCGTTCACTTGATCGCTTGGTCTTCCACTCTTGGGTTCAGTTGGGCACATCCGGTTGCCTTCCATGTTCTGACCATAGCGTTCATTAACCCCTCCAGGGGTGGTGCCTTGTGCCGCTATTTGTTTCACCACTGTCATCCTCATCACCGGTATACTTGTTCGCTTGGTCTTCCGCTCTTGGTTCAGTTGGGCGCTTCCAGTTGCCTTCCATATTAAGACCATAGCGTTCATTAACCCCTTCGGGGGTGGCACGGCCACACGGTGGTGGATATTCTCAGTTGGGCATACGTTCCAGGCACTGACTCACGCAGTTGTAGTCTCCTGTGGGCGTCCACAGTCGCAACCTCCCGTTCAGGTGATCTTGCCTGCTGTTTGCTGCCTTCCTGTCACTGTCACTATCTCTGTCTATAGGCGACATTGGGCCTCCGCTTATCTGGGAACGCGAGCCAGTGGCACCACTGTTATCTCTTGTCACGGTTTGTTACGACTCTCAGACACAAAGTTAAGTAAAAAACACAACTTTATTGAAAAAATAATTAAAATGATCCCTTAGGATTCCAACACATACATACAACATTTAATAACAGAAATAACATAGATAATCTAGGCTTTACCGGTCTTGCCAATATACCGGGCAAGACAGCCTGTGAATATAGGGACAGTAGGCTCTACTGTCCTTGCCAATACCGGGTAAGGCAACCTTCTGATGGAATAATGTACCAGGTTCTACCGGCCTTACCAATATACCGGGCAAGGCAGCCCAAGGAACTATACATAGGCTCTACCGGCCTTGCCAATACCAGGTAAGGCAACCTTCTGATGGAATAATGTACCAGGTTCTACCGGCCTTACCAATATACCGGGCAAGGCAGCCCAAGGAACTATACATAGGCTCTACCGACCTTGCCAATACCGGGTAAGGCAACCTTCTGATGGAATAAGGTACCAGGTTCTACCGGCCTTACCAATATACCGGGCAAGGCAGCCCAAGGAACTATACATAAAGGCACACCAACCAAGAGTATGACCTAAGGTATTATTGGAGCCAACCAGCGACCGCACGCTGGAACCAACAACGGATTGTATAGCCACAAGGCTTCTGGAACAAACCAGCGTCCGCACGCTGGGACCAACAACTGATTGTATATCCGCAAGGTTTCTAGAGCAAACCAGCGTCCTCACGCTGGGACCAACAACTGATTGTATAGCCACAAGGCTTCTGGAGCAAACCAGCGTCCGCACGCTGGGACCAACAACTGATAGTACAGCCGCCAGGCTTCTGGAGCAAACCTGCGCCCACACGCTGGGACCAACAACAGATTTGTATAGCTGCTAGGCTTGGAGGATAACCCAACGTCCGCACGCTGAGACTAACAACAGCTTGGCATAGCCGTAAGGCTTCTGGAGCAAACCAGCGTCCGCACGCTGGGACCAACAAATGATTTGTATAGCCGTAAGGCTTGGAGCAAACCAGCGTCCGCACGCTGGGACCAACAAGTGATTTGTATAGCCGCAAGGCTTGGAGCAAACCAGCATCCGCACGCTGGGACCAACAAGTGATTTGTATAGCCGCAAGGCTTAGAGCAAACCAGCCTCCGCACGCTGGGACCAACAAGTGATTTGTATAGCCGCAAGGCTTCGAGCAAACCAGCTTCCGCACGCTGGGACCAACAAGTGATTTGTATAGCCGCAAGGCTTGGAGCAAACCAGCGTCTGCACGCTGGGACCAACAAGTGATTTGTATAGCCGCAAGGCTTGGAGCAAACCAGAGTCCGCACGCTGGAACCCACAAGTGATAGTACAGCCACAAGGCTGGAGAATAACCCAACGTCCGCACGCTGGGACTGCAAATGTCGCCAAGGCGACCAAGCTAACAAGTCGTCAGGAACACAGCACATGGGACAGGAGATGGCAGGAACCAGCAGGGCGATCAACCGGTCAGGAAGCGGCAGTAAACGATCAGCAGGAAACAGCAACATCAAGGAACTAAGCCGGAAGAAACACTGGACAGCACTGCATACTAGGGACTCAGGAACAAGATGCAATCTGGAACTCAGGAACACAGCAACAGGCCCAAACGACTACTGGAACAAGGTGAAAGCAAATGTGGTCAGAGACACCACGAAAGGGCAGCCAAGAGGTGCCCAAACCAGGTTTAAATAGGCAGTATGAGTCAGGTTAAAGGCAGACAGCCAATAGGAGCCTCCTAATGGTGACAGGCAAGGAAATACATCAATCACGGGCACCGTGATAGTAAACCCCTTTCAAAGACCCCCTCTCCTAGAATAGGGTCTAGGCTTCTGCGGGTATTTAGCATGAAAGGCTCTAGATAACCTAGGTGCATGAAGGTCCTTACTGTCCACCCACGATCTATCTTCAGGACCATATCCTTTCCAATGCACCAGGTATTGTATCCTTCCTCTAAGCCTTCGGGAATCAATAATACTCTGTACCTCATACTCTTCCTGACCCTCCACCTCGACAGTTCCTGGCACCACAGGTGTGGTAGTATAACGGTTGCATATGAGAGGCTTCAAAAAGACACATGGAACACATTATGAATACGCATAGATGCAGGTATGTCTAGTGCATAGGAAACAGGGTTAATTTTACGAATAACTCTGTATGGGCCAATAAACCGTGGAGCCAACTTATTGGACGGAACCTGTAGCTTAAGATTACTAGAGGAAAGCCAAACTCTATCTCCAACCTGAAAGGAGACCACTAGAAGCCTTCTGCGATTAGCATAGTGTTGATGGCGCTGGAATGACTGACCAAGTGCCCTCTGAACTTGTGCCCATGTGGAACGGAGTTGCTCGATATGCTCATCCAGAGCTGTAATCTGTTGTGTCTGGAAGGAATCTGGGAGCAAACAGGGCTGAAACCCATAATTGATCAAAAATTGAGAGCTCCCAGATGAAGAATTAACCGCACAGTTCCTGGCGAACTCCGCACAAGGCAACAAGTCGGCCCAATTATCATGATGGTCAGCAATGAAACAACGCAGAAATTGTTCCAAACCCTGATTGGCTCGTTCAGCGGCTCCATTGGTCTGGGGATGGTAGGCAGAGGAAAAGGACAATTGTATGCCCATTTGTTCACAAAATTCCCTCCAAAACCTAGACACAAACTGGCTCCCCCTGTCGGACACCAGTACCCCGGGTACTCCATGCAACCGAAATACTTCTCTAGAAAACACAATTGCCAATTCCTTAGCCGAGGGAAGGCCACGAAGGGGCACAAAATGAGCCATTTTATAAAATCTGTCCACCACCATCAGTATGAAGGAATACCCTCTAGACATGGGCAATTCTCCCATAAAATCAATGGAAACATGCGACCAAGGGCGTTCGCCATTAGGCACGGGTTGACGCAAGCCCACCGGAAGGTGTCTAGGGGTCTTAGCACGAGCACAGGTGGCACAGGCATTAGTAAAATCGGCACAATCGTTTCTCATAGAAGGCCACCAAAATAACTAAGAAAGGGACCATAACAATTGGTCTCTAGCAATATGTCCCGCAGCCTTAGAGGAATGATACATTTCGAGTAATTGAGTACGAAATGGTTCTGCAACAAAACATTTACCCACCGGGATTTCATGAGGAGCGGACGCCTGAGAGGCCAAGATCTCCTCCCCTTGGGTGGAAGTGATACTAGTACGTATAGTAGCCAATATTCTATCGGGTTGAATGATAGGTGCTGGTGTTTCCACTCTGTCATTCTCAACCTCAAATTGTCTTGATAGTGCATCCGCCCTAACATTCTTAGATCCCGGTAAATATGATACAATAAAATTAAATCGAGATAGAAATAGTGCCCATCTGGCCTGATGAGAGGACAATCTCTTGGCCTCCGAGAGATAGGTCAGGTTTTTATGATCCGTTAGAATTAGGACAGGATTTTTTGTACCTTCAAGTAAATGACGCCATTCCTTAAGAGCGAGGATAATGGCCAATAATTCTCTGTCCCCTATCTCATAATGGCTTTGCGCCTCAGTCAACTTTTTCGAAAAGAACCCACAGGGTCTGAGTGTTCCACCTTTATTGTGTCGTTGAGAAAGTACTGCCCCAACCCCAATATCTGAGGCATCAACCTCTAACGTAAATGGAAGTAAAGGATTGGGGTGGGATAAGAAAGGAGCCGCATCAAAAACCAACTTCACTTTCTCAAAGGCCTGTTCAGCAGTTACTGGCCAACAAGATGAATTAGCTCCCTTATGCGTAAGGTCAGACAAAGGTTTGACAATGGAAGAAAAGTTCTTAATAAACTTCGTATAATAATTAGTGAAACCCAAGAATCGCTGTATCGCTTTAAGACTCTTAGGTCGCGGCCATTGTAGGACTGCTGTCAACTTTACTTTGTCCATAGCAATGCCGTCCTTGCCAATTACGAACCCCAAAAATGGCACACTGGTTCTGTGAAACTCACATTTCTCCAATTTACAGTACAATTTATTTTCTCGTAGCCGCAACAACACTGCAGACACATCCTTGATGTGCTGTGACATATTTTGGGAATTAATCAATATATCGTCAAGGTACACCACGACACATGACTGTAACATATCTCTGAGGACATCATTTATCATCTCCTGAAAAACTGCGGGTGCATTGCACAACCCAATTGGCATGACTAGATATTCATAGTGCCCGGATCTAGTATTAAAGGCAGTCTTCCACTCATCACCTGCTCGAATGCGGACTAAATTATATGCCGCCCTTAGGTCCAATTTGGTAAAGATCGAGGACCCCTTAAGTCTGTCAAAAAGCTCGGTGATGAGTGGTATCGGATATGCATTCTTAGCCATTAGTTTATTCAAGCCACAGTAGTCAATGCATGGTCTTAATTCTCCGTTCTTTTTTTTTTACAAAAAAGAACCCAGCCCCCGCCGGAGAGGTAGATTTTCTTATGATCCCTCTAGCAAGGGCATCAGAAATATAATCCTCCATAGCCTTATTTTCCTCACAAGACAATGGATATGTGCGTCCCCTTGGAGGTGTTACTCCCGGAGGCAATTCAATGCTACAGTCATAGGATCTGTGCTGAGGTAAAGATCCAGCTTCTCCTTTGCTAAAAACATTGCCAAACGACTGGTATACATCTGGTATAGCAGAGGAGGTGCACAAGACCTTAACTGTCTGGGTGACGCACTTATCCATACAAAATGGAGACCAAGCAGCAATTTCACATTTTTCCCAATCAATTTGTGGATTATGTAACTGTAACCAAGGAAATCCCAATATTACAGCATGATGAGGAGAATTAATAAGTTGGAACTGCTGCTTTTCTCTGTGAAGAGCCCCAATAGTCATAGATAAAGGCATAGTTTCGAATGTAACATGAGCAGGTTCTAAGGGTCTGCCATTGATTGCTTCAATAGCCAGGGGTTTTTCTCTTTCAATGCGCGGAATTCCGTGCAATTCGGCAAAGGTATTATCCATAAAATACCCTGCTGCCCCAGAATCAACCAGAGCCAAAACCTCCACTGAGCGTTGTGCCCAGGACAATACCACCTGTATGGTGGGTTTCATTGTGCCCAACACTGGGGACGATTGTACACCACCTAGGGCCTGTCCCCCAAGATACCCTAGGTGTGTTCGTTTCCCGGACATACTGGACAAGATCTTAGCAAATGCCCATTCTTACCGCAGTATAGGCACAATCCTTGTTTCCTGCGATACATTTTCTCCTCTTTAGTTAACCTAGTGAAACCCACTTGCATAGGTTCACCTGATTCCCGTATGGGTTCACTAGGTTTAGATGCCACGGGAGGGCTGGGTGGGCAAAATGTACTCATAGACTCACTATTCTTTGACCGGAACCTGCTATCTCTAGCGATTGATCTCTCACGTATTCTGGAATCAATCAATATAACATATTCAATTGTCACG
The DNA here is from genome assembly GCA_037306005.1 of Rhinophrynus dorsalis. NCBI lineage: Eukaryota > Metazoa > Chordata > Amphibia > Anura > Rhinophrynidae > Rhinophrynus > Rhinophrynus dorsalis. The sequence goes on from CM074721.1 coordinate 142,656,725, forward strand.
GTTTATTATGACTCTCAGACACAAGTTATAGGTAAAAATCAATTTTATTGAAATAATACGTAGGATGGCAACCACATTCATACAGATATATTCAGAATGTAACAAGACAGAAGGCAGACTCTACCGGTCCTGTCAATATACCGGACAGGACAGTCTGAAGTAATAGAATGTTAGGCTCTACCGGCCTTGCCAATACCGGGTAAGGCAACCTGCAGATGGAATCGCATAACGGTTCTACCGGCCTTACCAAATTACCTGGCAAGGCAGCCTCAATAGATTCATAATGTAGGCTCTACCGGCCCTGCCAATACCGGGTAAGGCAACCTCAGATGGAATGTGGCAAAAGGCTTAGGAGCAAACCAGCGTCCGCACGCTGGGGCCAATACAGAATTGTATAACTGATAGGCTTTGGAGCAAACCAGTGACCGCACACTGATGTAACAAGCAAGTTTGTATAGCTGCAAGGCTTTGGAGCAAACCAGCGTCCGCACGCTGGGGCCAACACAGAATTGTATAACTGATAGGCTTTGGAGCAAACCAGTGACCGCACACTGATGTAACAAGCAAGTTTGTATAGCTGCAAGGCTTTGGAGCAAACCAGTGACCGCACACTGGTGTAACAAGCGAGTTTGTCTAGCCGCAAGGCTTAGGAGCAAACCAGCGTCCGCACGCTGGGACCAACACAGAATTGTATAGCCGATAGGTTGTGGAGCAAACCAGTGACCGCACACTGGGGTAACAAGCAATGTCGCCGACGCGACCAGGCAGGAGGTCGCCAGGATACAGGAGACAGGCGATGTGATGACAGGAACCAGCAACGATCAGTCAGGTCAGGAAACCGCAGAGAAGAAGTACAGGAGGAACTGCAACACCAGAGACTAGGCCGGAACCAGGACTGGAAGTACTTCAGCATGCAGGAAACACTGGAACAGTAGAGATCTGGAACTCAGGAAAACATGAGATCAGGAACTCAGGAAACACTGGAACAGTAGAGATCTGGAACTCAGGAACACATGAGATCAGGAACTCAGGAACACTGGAACAGAGGCCCAGCTATCACTGGCATAGTGATAGCAAGAAGGTCAGAAACAACACGAAAGGGCAACCAAAGGGTGCCCAATCCAGGTTTAAATAGGCAATGAAAGGCGGGCTATCTGCAGACAGCCAATAGCAGCCCCCTACTGGTGACAGACAAGGAACTGCAGCAATCACGGGCACCGTGATATCAATATAGTCATCAAGACCAGTGGGCAACTCTTTTGCAGCAATCTCGTCTTTAATCTGGTCATTCAGGCCCTGAGCAAAAGCTGCCAACAATGCCTCATTGTTCAAGCCCACCTCTGCCGCCAATGTGCGAAATTCAATGGCATAGTCGCCCACCGTACGCCTGACCTGTTGTATCTCCATAAGGCGTTTGGAAGCAGAGGTAGTTCTACCAGGAGGCTCAAACACTCTCCTAAATGATTGCACAAATTCACTAAAACTCTTAGTGCAAGGTTTAGCGTTTTCCCTCAAGGGGTTAGCCCAGGCCAATGCTCTGCCAGTCACCAGGGATATCATAAACCCAATTTTACTGCGCTCATTAAAAAACACATGTGCCGTCAATTCCATAAATATTTCAAGCTGATTGATAAACCCTCTACACAGATTAGGGTCACCATCATATCTGAGTGGCAAGGGTGCAGAAGCTGTTAACCCCTTAACTGCAACCCCTAATTGCCTAGTCTCATTCTCCGGTGTCTGACTGGGCGGGACCACCGGACTAGCTCCAGACTTGTCAGCGAGTACAGTGCGTTCAAGGATAGTTTGAATTGCGATTGCCAACTGATCCAAGCGTTGCTCATGCATATCCATCCTCCAGTGGATATTCTGTGTATTACCATCACTCTTGCTGTCTGAGGTCATGGCCCTTTCGTACTGTCACGGTTTGTTACGACTCTCAGACACAAAGTTAGGTAAAAAACACAACCTTATTGAAAAAATAATTAAAATGATCCCTTAGGATTCCAACACGTACATACAACATTTAATAATAGAAATAGCATAGATAATCTAGGCTTTACCGGTCTTGCCAATATACCGGACAAGACGGCCTGCGAATATAGGGACAGTAGGCTCTACCGGCCTTGCCAATACCGGGTAAGGCAACCTTCTGATGGAATAATGTACCAGGTTCTACCGGCCTTACCAATATACCGGGCAAGGCAGCCCAAGGAACTATACATAGGCTCTACCGGCCTTGCCAATACCGGATAAGGCAACCTTCTGATGGAGTAAGGTACCAGGTTCTACCGGCCTTACCAATATACCGGGCAAGGCAGCCCAAGGAACTATACATAAAGGCACACCAACCAAGAGTATGACCTAAGGTATTATTGGAGCCAACCAGCGACCGCACGCTGGGACCAACAACGGATTGTATAGCCACAAGGGTTCTGGAGCAAACCAGCGTCCACACGCTGGGACCAACAACTGATTGTATAGCCGCAAGGCTTCTGGAGCAAACCAGCGTCCGTACACTGGGACCAACAACTGATTGTATAGCCGAAAGGCTTCTGGAGCAATCCAACGTCCGCACGCTGGGACCAACAACTGATAGTATAGCCGCAAGGCTTCTGGAGCAAACCTGCGTCCACACGCTGGGACCAACAACAGATTTGTATAGCCTCTAGGCTTGGAGGATAACCCAACGTCCGCACGCTGGGACTAACAACAGCTTGGCATAGCCGTAAGGCTTCTGGAGCAAACCAGCGTCTGCACGCTGGGACCAACAAATGATTTGTATAGCCGCAAGGCTTGGAGCAAACCAGCGTCAGCACGCTGGGACCAACAAGTGATTTGTATAGCCGCAAGGCTTAGAGCAAACCAGCGTCCGCACGCCTGGACCAACAAGTGATTTGTATAGCCGCAAGGCTTGGAGCAAAACCAGCGTCCGCCCGCTGGGACCAACAAGTGATTTGTATAGCTGCAAGGCTTCGAGCAAACCAGCGTCCGCACGCTGGAACCCACAAGTGATAGTACAGCCACAAGGCTGGAGAATAACCCAACGTCAGCACGCTGGGACTGCAAATGTCGCCAAGGCGACCAAGCTAACAAGTCATCAGGAACACAGCAGACGGGACAGGAGATGGCAGGAACCAGCAGGGCGCGCAACCGGTTAGGAAGCGGCAGTGAACAATCAGCAGGAAACAGCAACCTCAATGAACTAGGCCGGAACCAACACTGGATCAGCACTGCAGACTGGGGATTCAGGAACAAGATGCAATCTGGAACTCAGGAACACAGCAACAGGCCCAAACGATTACTGGAACAAGGTGAAAGCAAATGTGGTCAGAGACACCACAAAAGGGCAGCCAAGAGGTGCCCAAACCAGGTTTAAATAGGCAGTATGAGGCGGATTAAAGGCAGACAGCCAATAGGAGCCTCCTAATGGTGACAGGCAAGGAAATACATCAATCACGGGCACCGTGATATCTCTGGACTCTATTACACTGTATCAGTCATATTTACCTGACTTGTGTCAGTATTGTATTCTGTTGTACATACTGGACCTGTGTGGGTTAAACTTTTTAATGTAACCTGTCCTGTGTCAGTTATTTATATGTTAAATGCTGGACCCGTGAGGGTTACGTTATTCCTTGTGTGCTTTAAATAAAATTCTGGAGACTTCCTCTCCCTAAAGAAGAATTATATGATGTGGAAGGTTTTTCTGTCTGAGTCTCATTCTCCTTCTCATTAATATCTACAATTCGCTGTTGTTCCTCTATTTGACTTATCCCTGTGGCAATATGTGGAATATGACATAAAACCAAAACATAAAAAACCAAATCCAAGATATAATATGTCTTATGAGGAACATGTGGCTGTAAAAAGTTTACAGGAAAATAAAGAAATAATGATACGCCCAGCTGATAAGGGAGGGGATTGTTATTATGTCACAAGATAATTATAAAGAAGAATCTGTTAGAATATTATCGGATATAGATACATACAAAAAATTGGATATTGATCCAACTGAATTATATAATTTAGAATTGGAAAAGATCCTACAAAAAGGTTTAGAGGATTTCATTTTATATCCAAGGGAATATAATGTCATTTATAATAAAAACCCTAGAAAGCCAGTATTTTATTTTTTACCAAAAGTTCATAAGGACATTGACAAACCTCCCGGCCATCCTATTATATTGGGCATTGGTTCTATTATGGCAAATCTCAGTCAATATCTTGATACCTTTTTGCAGCCATATGTAAAAAACACTAGGGCATATTTGAAAATTACTACTCATATAATTAAGATATTAGAACAAATTGAAAGGAAACCTCATTATATATTAGTAACTTCTGATGTAACTTCTCTGTATACAGTAATAAGTCACCATAAAGGTATTAATGGTACCAGATATTTTTTGAATAAAGAAAATAAGCTATTGCATGCACAAATAGAGTTCATTTGCACGCTATTTTATTTTAATGCACAATTATTTTTGGTTTGAAGATCACATTTATTTACAATTATTGGCATCTGCGATGGGTACCAGGTTCGCATCTAGTTATGCGAATTTATACATGGCATATTGGGAAGATCAGCATGTTTTCCATAACAGTCCTTTTGGTGCGGACCTGGTACTCTGGAAAAGATACATCGATGATGTTATTTTTATTTGGGGGGGCACTTTAGAATCACTTCACAAATTTTTACAATATATCAATTTGAATGATTATAATTTGAAATTTACCACTGTTTTTGACACTGTACAAATTAACTTTTTAGATTTAAACATATATATTGATAATAACACTATTAAAACTAAAACTCACTTTAAAATGGTTGATTGTAATAGTTATATAGACACTGAGAGTTGTCATTTTCCATCATGGATTAATAATATTCCCAAGGGTGAATTTTTACGTGTAAGAAGGAATTGCACGGAGGAAGCAACATAGTATGAACAAGCTGCAGTGTTGAAAAAAAGATTTATGGATAAAAAATATGTAGAAGAAAATCTAAATAGAGATATAGAAAAAGTGGGAAGTTTAGATAAGTCCGTATTATTAAAAGATAAAACTGAAAAGGAAGATGTAATAAATAAGTTAGAACAAAAGCCAGAGAGAATTCCAATCATAATACCATATACTGCAGAATATAAACAGTTTAAAACCATCCTATATAATAATTCGCTAAAACGTGGGTAGTGCTGCAGTCATGCGCAGTAGAGACTGCCCGTACTGTGGTTGATACAGTGCTGGACGTCTGAAGGAGCGACCAGCTCTGTATCAGCCGCGGTGCGGGCAGTCTCTACTGCGCATGACTGCCCCGCAACCGGCTGGCAGTGGCACTGTGGCCTGTGTAACGGGCTCTTCAACTAGTAGTTAATAAACATTGGGACATATTGAAGAGTGATAAGATGCTGTCAGAGATTATTCCATCAAAACCGAATATTGTATTTACAAGGGCTGCGAACTTAGGTATAAAGATAGCACCAAGTGTTAAAAATAAAGACTTCCATACAGATTGGTTACACATGCATAGAGGATTCTACAAGTGTGGCGAATGTCTATGTTGTAGAACATGTAAAAATAATAAAAATGTTAAGAAGTTCATTTCAAGTGTTACGAAAGAAGAGTTTGATATTAAAAATATGATAACCTGCAATACAAAAGAAGTGATTTAAATTGTTCAATGCGAGTGTCAGAAGCAATATATTGGTAGGACTAAGAGAAAATTGAAGGAAAGGATGAGGGAACATATATATAATATTAAAAGGAAATATAATAAGCATAGTCTTTCTGCTCATTTTTTGAATAATGATACATGTAGATTAGAAAATATCAAATTTTGTGGTATAGAGGTAGTTAAGAAAAATTAGAGGGGTGGTAATCATATTGAAAGGATGCCAAGAAAGGAATCTGAATGGATATATAACCTTACAGCCTTTTGGATTTAATGCGGAGGTTGAGATATTTGGTTTTCTGTAAATTAGGGCTATTATATTTTAGTTTAATTAACTTTTCCATTCATGATTTCCAGTCGCAGAAGACAATTGTATTTTTAAATTTTTATATTTTCGTAGATTATTTGGATGTGAGATTGTTAGAAAAAGTTTAACATAGTAACATAGTAACATAGTAACATAGTAATTTAGGTTTAAAAAAGACTTGCGTCCATCTAGTTCAACCCTTTTCCTATTCCTGTTTACCATCGTTGATCCAAAAGAAGGCAAAAAAAACACAACAATACAGCAATTTCAAATTCTGCCCCGAATGGGGGGGGGGAGAATTCCCTCCTGATTCCAAATGGCAATCAGATTTCTCCCTGGATCAACAAGCCCTAAGTAAAATATTAATCCTAATACTAACGTACATAGCCCTCTATGTTATGTTCTTTTAAATAAGTATCCATGCCCTTTTTAAAGGCGTCTAATGTATTCAATAGCACCACCTCCTCAGGCAGTGAATTCCATACCTTTATTGTCCTTACAGTAAAGAAACCCTTCCGCTGTTGTAGATTAAATCTCCTTTCCTCAAGTCTAAGCGGGTGGCTCCTTGTCCTATGTACTGTTCTGTTAATGAACAGGTCTTTGGAGAGCCCTTTGTATGGGCTCTGAACATATTTATATAATGTTATCATATCCCCTCTAAGACGCCGTTTCTCTAGTGTATACAAGTTTAACTTTTCTAGCCTTTCCTCATAACTAAAACTTTCCATTCCCCTTACTAGTTTTGTAGCCCTCCTCTGCACTTTCTCTAGTTCCATAATGTCCTTTTTCAGAAAGGGCGCCCAGAATTGAACAGCATATTCTAGGTGGGGTCTTACCATGGACCTGTAAAGAGGCATAATAATATATTCCTCCCTTGAGTCAATACCCCTTTTAATACATGACAATATCTTATTGGCCTTTGCAGCTGCCAGCTGGCACTGCGTGCTACTGCTAAGTCTATTGTCTACCATTACTCCCAAATCCTTTTCATTTGTAGATTTCCCCAGAGAAACACCATTTAAACTATATGTTGCATTTTTATTATTATACCCAAAATGCATAACTTTACACTTGTCTATATTGAATCTCATTTGCCATTTGCCTGCCCAGTTACTCAATTTGTCCAAATCCTCTTGTAATGAAGACACCTCCAGTTCAGACTTTATTACCTTACTTAATTTTGTGTCATCGGAAAACACTGATACATGGCTCCCTATGCCCTCTGGGAGGTCATTAATAAACAAATTAAAAAGAAAGGACCCAGGACAGATCCCTGAGGTACTCCACTTATCACGTTTATCCAACTGGAGAACTTGCCATTTACTACCACTCTTTGCATTCTATCTTTCAGCCAATTTCTAATCCACACACACACATTTTCCCCTAGGCCTATTACATTCAGTTTGTACAGTAACCTCTTGTGTGGAACCGTATCAAATGCCTTGGCAAAGTCTAAATAGATCACATCAACCGCCGCTCCCGCATCTATATTATTACTCACTTTTTCATAAAATGCGATCAGGTTAGTTTGACAAGACCTGTCTTTCACAAAGCCATGTTGACTCCTGCTAATAATATTCCTGTTCCAGCAGAATTCTTGAATATATTCCTTTAGCAACCCTTCAAACAGCTTCCCTACCACAGATGTCATGCTTACAGGTCTGTAATTTCCTGGCTGTGACTTTGATCCCTTTTTAAATATGGGCACCATATCTGCTTTACGCCAATCCATGGGCACCATACCTGAAATAAAAGAATCCCTGAAAATCAAATATAACGGTCTGGCCAGGGCCTGGCTTAGCTCTTTAAGTTGTCTTTGTCTACCTTAACACCATTCAATTGTTTTAACACTTTTTCTTGTGTTAGCCAGTCCCATGTTTGCTGTGACTGTTCTGTAAAAGTAGTTTGCAGATTCTTGTCCATTGGGTCTTCCTTGGTAAAAACAGAAGAAAAGAAATTATTTAACATATCTGCCTTCTCTCTGTCCCCCTATCACGGTGCCCGTGATTACTGCAGTTCCTTGTCTGTCACCAGTAGAGGGCTGCTATTGGCTGTCTGCAGATAGCCCGCCTTTCATTGCCTATTTAAACCTGGATTGGGCACCCTTTGGTTGCCCTTTCGTGTTGTTTCTGACCTTCTTGCTATCACTATGCCAGTGATAGCTGGGCCTCTGTTCCAGTGTTCCTGAGTTCCTGATATCATGTGTTCCTGAGTTCCTGATCTCTACTGTTCCAGTGTTTCCTGCATGTTGAAGTACTTCCAGTCCTGGTTCCGGCCTAGTCTCTGGTGTTGCAGTTCCTGCTGAACTTCTTCTCTGCGGTTTCCTGACCTGACTGATTGTTGCTGGTTCCTGTCATCGCATCGCCTGTCTCCTGTATCCTGGCGACCTCCTGCTTGGTCGCGTCGGCGACATTGCTTGTTACTCCAGTGTGCGGTCACTGGTTTGCTCCACAGCCTATCGGCTATACAATTCTGTGTTGGTCCCAGCGTGCGGACGCTGGTTTGCTCCTAAGCCTTGCGGCTAGACAAACTCGCTTGTTACACCAGTGTGCGGTCACTGGTTTGCTCCAAAGCCTATCGGCTATACAATCCTGTGTTGGTCCCAGCATGCGGACGCTGGTTTGCTCCAAAGCCTTGCGGCTAGTCAAACTCGCTTATTACACCAGTGTGCGGTCACTGGTTTGCTCCAAAGCCTATCGGCTGTACTATCCTGTGTTGGTCCCAGCGTGCGGACGCTGATTTGCTCCAAAGCCTTGCGGCTATACAAACTTGCTTGTTACACCAGTGTGCGGTCACTGGTTTGCTCCAAAGCCTATCAGCTATACAATTCTGTGTTGGTCCCAGCGTGCGGACGCTGGTTTGCTCCAAAGCCTTGCGGCTATACAAACTCGCTTGTTACACCAGTGTGCGGTCACTGGTTTGCTCCAAAGCCTATCAGCTATACAATTCTGTGTTGGCCCCAGCGTGCGGACGCTGGTTTGCTCCTAATCCTTACGGCTATACTAACTCGCTTGTTACACCAGTGTGCGGTCACTGGTTTGCTCCTAAGCCTATCGGCTGTACTATCCTGTGTTGGTCCCAGCGTGCGGACGCTGATTTGCTCCAAAGCCTTGCGGCTATACAAACTTGCTTGTTACACCAGTGTGCGGTCACTGGTTTGCTCCAAAGCCTATCAGCTATACAATTCTGTGTTGGTCCCAGCATGCGGACGCTGGTTTGCTCCAAAGCCTTGCGGCTATACAAACTTGCTTGTTACACCAGTGTGCGGTCACTGGTTTGCTCCAAAGCCTATCAGCTATACAATTCTGTGTTGGTCCCAGCGTGCGGACGCTGGTTTGCTCCAAAGCCTTGCGGCTATACAAACTTGCTTGTTACACCAGTGTGCGGTCACTGGTTTGCTCCAAAGCCTATCAGCTATACAATTCTGTGTTGGTCCCAGCGTGCGGACGCTGGTTTGCTCCAAAGCCTTGCGGCTATACAAACTCGCTTGTTACACCAGTGTGCGGTCACTGGTTTGCTCCAAAGCCTATCGGCTGTACTATCCTGTGTTGGTCCCAGCGTGCGGACGCTGATTTGCTCCAAAGCCTTGCGGCTATACAAACTTGCTTGTTACACCAGTGTGCGGTCACTGGTTTGCGCCAAAGCCTATCAGCTATACAATTCTGTGTTGGTCCCAGCGTGCAGACGCTGGTTTGCTCCAAAGCCTTGCGGCTATACAAACTCGCTTGTTACACCAGTGTGCGGTCACTGGTTTGCTCCAAAGCCTATCGGCTTTACTATCCTGTGTTGGTCCCAGCGTGCGGACGCTGATTTGCTCCAAAGCCTTGCGGCTATACAAACTTGCTTGTTACACCAGTGTGCGGTCACTGGTTTGCTCCAAAGCCTATCAGCTATACAATTCTGTGTTGGTCCCAGCGTGCAGACGCTGGTTTGCTCCAAAGCCTTGCGGCTATACAAACTCGCTTGTTACACCAGTGTGCGGTCACTGGTTTGCTCCAAAGCCTATCGGCTTTACTATCCTGTGTTGGTCCCAGCGTGCGGACGCTGATTTGCTCCAAAGCCTTGCGGCTATACAAACTTGCTTGTTACACCAGTGTGCGGTCACTGGTTTGCTCCAAAGCCTATCAGCTATACAATTCTGTGTTGGTCCCAGCGTGCGGACGCTGGTTTGCTCCAAAGCCTTGCGGCTATACAAACTTGCTTGTTACACCAGTGTGCGGTCACTGGTTTGCTCCAAAGCCTATCAGCTATACAATTCTGTGTTGGTCCCAGCGTGCGGACGCTGGTTTGCTCCAAAGCCTTGCGGCTATACAAACTCGCTTGTTATACCAGTGTGCGGTCACTGGTTTGCTCCAAAGCCTATCAGCTATACAATTCTGTGTTGGCCCCAGCGTGCGGACGCTGGTTTGCTCCTAAGCCTTACGGCTATACTAACTCGCTTGTTACACCAGTGTGCGGTCACTGGTTTGCTCCTAAGCCTATCGGCTATACAATTCAGTGTTGGTCCCAGCATGCGGACGCTGGTTTTCTCCAAAGCCTTGCGGCTTTACGATTCCCCTGTTAGTCTCAGTGTGTGTACACTGGGTTGCTTACGATCCTGTCAATTTGCCATTACCATCTGACTGCTGCTACTATCTCTGGGCTGCCCTGCCCGGTATTGGTAAGGCCGGTAGAACCTTTTGCCACATTCCATCTGAGGTTGCCTTACCCGGTATTGGCAGGGCCGGTAGAGCCTACATTATGAATCTATTGAGGCTGCCTTGCCCGGTAATTTGGTAAGGCCGGTAGAACCGTTATGCGATTCCATCTGCAGGTTGCCTTACCCGGTATTTGCAAGGCCGGTAGAGCCTAACATTCTATTACTTCAGACTGTCCTGCCCGGTATATTGACAGGACCGGTAGAGTCTGCCTTCTGTCTTGTTATATTCTGAATATATCTGTATGTATGTGGTTGCCATCCTACGTTATCAATTTATTATTTCAATAAAATTGATTTTTACCTAAAACTTGTGTCTGAGAGTCATAATAAACCGTGACAGTACGAAAGGGCCATGACCTCAGACAGCAAAGGTGAAGGTAACGCACAGAATATCCACTGGAGGATGGATGTGCATGAGCAACGTTTGGATCAGTTGGCAGTTGCAATTCAAACGATCCTTGAACGCACGGTACTTGCTGACAAATCTAGCTCTAGCCCGGTGGTCTCGCCAAGTCAGACACCGGAGAGTGATACCAGACCCCTAGGGTGCACTGTTAAAGGGTTAACGGCTTCTGCACCCTTGCCGCTAAGATACGATGGTGACCCTAGTCTCTGCAGAGGGTTCATCAACCAACTCGAGATTTTTATGGAATTGATGGCACACGCATTTCCCAATGATCGTAGTAAGGTGGGGTTTACAATATCTTTGCTCACTGGCAGAGCTTTGGCTTGGGCTAACCCCTTGTGGGAGAATGCTAAACCTTGTACTAAAAACTTTAGAGAATTTGTGCAATCCTTTCGAAGAGTGTTTGAGCCTCCTGGTAGAACCACCTCTGCTGCCAAACGCCTTATGGAGATACATCAGGGCAGGCGTACAGTAGGCGACTACGCCATCGAATTCCGCACATTGGCAGCAGAGGTAGGTTGGAATAACGAGGCATTATTGGCAGCTTTTTCTCAAGGCCTGAATGACCACATTAAGGATGAAATCGCTGCTAAAGATCTACCTATTGATCTAGATGACTACATTGAATATGTTATGATAATTGACTCCAGAATACGTGAGAGATCAATTGCCAGAGATCGTAAGTTACGGTCAAAGAATAATGAGCCTAGTGGCATGTTTTGCCCACCCATCCCTCCCCTGGCATTGAAGTCTAGTGAACCTGTACGGGAGACAAGTGAACCTATGCAAATAGGCTTCACTAGGCTAACCAAGGCTGAGAGACTTTATCGCAGAAGACAAGGGTTGTGTTTATACTGCGGTAAAAAAGGGCATTTGCTAAATTCCTGTCCGGTACATCCGGGAAACGCACACACCTAGGGTACCTTGGGGGACAGGCCCTAGGTGGTGTACAATCGTCCCCAGTGTCGGGCACAATGAAACCCACCATACAGGTGGTATTATCTTGGGCACAACGCTCCGTGGAGGTTTTGGCCTTGGTTGACTGTGGTGCAGCAGGGTATTTTATGGATAATACCTTTGCTGAATTGCACGGAGTTCCACGCATTGAAAGAGAAAATCCCTTGACTATTGAAGCGATTGATGGCAGACCCTTAGAACCGCCTCAGGTTATGTTTGAAACTATGCCACTGTCTATGACTATTGGGGCACTTCACAGAGAAGAGCAGCAGTTTCAACTGATTAATTCTCCGCACCATGCGGTAATATTGGGCTTTCCGTGGTTACAGTTACATAACCCACAATTTGATTGGAAAAAGTGTGAAATTGCTGCTTGGTCCCAGTTTTGTATGGACAAGTGCGTCATCCAGCCTGTTAAGGTCCTGTGCACCTCCTCGGCTATACCGGATGTGTACCAACAGTTTGGCGATGTTTTGAGCAAAGGAGAGGCCAGTTTGCTACCTCAGCATAGACCTTATGATTGTTGCATCGAATTGCAGCCTGGGGCAGTACCTCCGAAAGGACGCACTTATCCATTATCTTGTGAGGAAAATAAGGCTATGGAGGATTACATTTCTGATGCCCTTGCTAGAGGGATCATACGAAAATCTACCTCTCCAGCTGGGGCTGGGTTCTTTTTTGTAAAAAAGAAAAATGGCGAATTAAGACCATGCATTGACTACCGGGGCTTGAATAAACTAATGGCAAAAAACGCATATCCAATACCACTCATCACCGAGCTTTTTGACAGGCTTAAGGGCGCTTCGATTTTTACCAAATTGGACCTACGGGCCGCTTACAATCTGGTGCGCATTCGAGCAGGTGATGAGTGGAAAACTGCCTTTAATACTCGAGCTGGGCACTACGAGTATCTTGTAATGCCATTTGGGCTATGTAATGCCCCCGCAGTTTTCCAGGAACTGATAAACGATGTTCTGAGAGATATGTTACAGACATGTGTTGTGGTTTATCTGGACGATATATTGATTTACTCTCAAGACATGGCACAGCACATCAAAGATGTATCCGCAGTATTGCTACGACTCAGTGAGAACAAATTATTTTGTAAACTGGAAAAATGTGACTTTCATAGAACCAGTGTGCCATTCTTGGGGTTCATAATTGGCAATGATGGCATTGCCATGGACAAGGATAAATTGTCAGCTGTCTTACAATGGCCAAAACCCAAGGGGCTTAAAGCCATACAGCGTTTCCTGGGTTTCGCTAATTATTATAGGCGGTTTATTAAGAACTTTTCTTCCATTGTTAAACCTTTGTCCGATCTTACGCACAAGGGCGCTAATCCTTCTTGTTGGCCGGTATCTGCTGAGAATGCCTTTGAGAATTTGAAGTTGGCATTTGCTGCGGCTCCTGTGTTATCCCACCCCAATCCTCTACTTCCATTTACGTTAGAGGTGGATGCCTCAGATATTGGGGTTGGGGCAGTACTTTCGCAACGACACGAGAAAGGTGGTACTCTCAGACCTTGTGGGTTTTTCTCTAAGAAGTTGACTGTCACTCAAGGCCACTATGAGATAGATGACAAAGAATTATTGGCCGTTATCCTCGCTCTTAAGGAGTGGCGTCATTTGCTTGAAGGTACCAAGACTCCCGTATTAATCCTAACAGATCATAAAAATCTGACTTATCTCTCGGAGGCCAAGAGATTGTCCTCCCGTCAGGCCAGGTGGGCACTGTTCCTGTCTCGATTTAATTTCATTGTGTCATACTTACCGGGGTCAAAGAATATCAGGGCGGATGCACTGTCAAGACAATTTGAGGCCGACAGTGACAGAGTGGAAGCACCAGCACCCATCATCCAACCTGATAGAATACTGGCTACTATACGCACGAGTATCACTTCTCCTTTAGGGGAGGAGATCCTGGCCTCTCAGGGGTCCGCTCCCCATGAAACTCCAGTGGGCAAATGTTTTGTCGATGAACCATTTCGTACTAGGCTGCTTGAAACCTACCATTCCTCTAAGGCTGCGGGACATATTGGTAGAGACCAATTGTTATGGTCCCTTTCTCAGTTATTTTGGTGGCCCTCCATGAGACATGATTGTGCCGAATTTACGAATGCCTGTGCCACCTGTGCCCGCGCTAAGACCCCGAGACATCTCCCTGTGGGCTTGCTTCAACCGGTGCCTAATGGCGAACGCCCCTGGTCTCATGTTTCCATTGATTTTATGGGAGAGTTGCCTATGTCCAAGGGGTACTCCTTTATATTCATGGTGGTGGACAGGTTTTCTAAAATGGCTCATTTCGTGCCCCTCCGTGGTCTTCCTTTAGCGAAGGAATTGGCAATGGTGTTCGCCAGAGAAGTATTCCGGTTGCATAGAGTGCCTAGGGTACTGGTGTCTGACAGGGGGAGCCAGTTTGTGTCTAGATTTTGGAGGGCATTTTGCCAACAGATGGGCATACAGCTGTCCTTCTCCTCTGCCTACCATCCCCAGACCAATGGAGCCGCTGAACGAGCTAATCAGGGCTTGGAACAATTTCTCCGTTGTTTCGTTACTGACCATCATGATAATTGGTCCGACTTGTTGCCTTGGGCAGAGTTCGCCAGGAACTGTGCGGTCAATTCTTCATCTGGGAGCTCTCCATTTCTGATTAATTATGGGTTCCAGCCCTGTTTGCTTCCAGACTCATTTCAGACGCAACAGATTCCAGCTCTGGATGAGCATATCGAGCAACTCCGTTCCACATGGGCACAAGTTCAGAGGGCACTTGGTCAGTCATTCCAGCGCCATCAACACTATGCTAATCGCAGAAGGCTTCTAGTGGTCTCCTTTCAGGTTGGGGATAGAGTATGACTTTCCTCCAGAAATCTCAAGCTGCAGGTTCCGTCTAATAAGTTGGCTCCCCGGTTTATTGGTCCATACAGAGTTATTCGCAAAATTAACCCTGTCTCCTATGCACTAGACCTACCTGCATCCATGCGTATCCATAATGTGTTCCATGTGTCCCTTCTTAAGCCTCTGGTTTGCAATCGCTATACTACCACACCTGTGGTGCCAGGACCTGTTGAGGTCGAGGGCCAGGAGGAGTACGAGGTTCAGAGCATTATTGATTCCCGTAGGCTTAGAGGAAGGGTACAGTACCTGGTACATTGGAAAGGGTATGGTCCTGAGGATCGATCATGGGTGGATAGTACGGACCTTCATGCACCTAGGCTAACTAGGGCCTTTCATGCCAATTACCCACAGAAACCTAGACCCTATTCTAGGAGAGGGGGTCTTTGAAGGGGGGGTACTATCACGGTGCCCGTGATTGCTGCAGTTCCTTGTCTGTCACCAGTAGGGGGCTGCTATTGGCTGTCTGCAGATAGCCCGCCTTTCATTGCCTATTTAAACCTGGATTGGGCACCCTTTGGTTGCCCTTTCGTGTTGTTTCTGACCTTCTTGCTATCACTATGCCAGTGATAGCTGGGCCTCTGTTCCAGTGTTCCTGAGTTCTTGATCTCATGTGTTCCTGAGTTCCTGATCTCTACTGTTCCAGTGTTTCCTGCATGCTGAAGTACTTCCAGTCCTGGTTCCGGCCTAGTCTCTGGTGTTGCAGTTCCTGCTGAACTTCTTCTCTGCGGTTTCCTGACCTGACTGATCGTTGCTGGTTCCTGTCATCGCATCGCCTGTCTCCTGTATCCTGGCGACCTCCTGCTTGGTCGCGTCGGCGACATTGCTTGTTACTCCAGTGTTCTGTCACTGGTTTGCTCCACAGCCTATCGGCTATACAATTCTGTGTTGGTCCCAGCGTGCGGACGCTGGTTTGCTCCTAAGCCTTGCGGCTAGAAAAACTCGCTTGTTACACCAGTGTGCGGTCACTGGTTTGCTCCAAAGCCTATCGGCTATACAATCCTGTGTTGGTCCCAGCGTGCGGACGCTGGTTTGCTCCAAAGCCTTGCGGCTTTACGATTCCCCTGTTAGTCTCAGTGTGTGTACACTGGGTTGCTTACGATCTTGTCAATTTGCCATTACCATCTGACTGCTGCTACTATCTCTGGGCTGCCCTGCCCGGTATTGGTAAGGCCGGTAGAACCTTTTGCCACATTCCATCTGAGGTTGCCTTACCCGGTATTGGCAGGGCCGGTAGAGCCTACATTATGAATCTATTGAGGCTGCCTTGCCCGGTAATTTGGTAAGGCCGGTAGAACCGTTATGCGATTCCATCTGCAGGTTGCCTTACCCGGTATTGGCAAGGCCGGTAGAGCCTAACATTCTATTACTTCAGACTGTCCTGTCCGGTATATTGACAGGACCGGTAGAGTCTGCCTTCTGTCTTGTTATATTCTGAATATATCTGTATGTATGTGGTTGCCATCCTACGTTATCAATTTATTATTTCAATAAAATTGATTTTTACCTAAAACTTGTGTCTGAGAGTCATAATAAACCGTGACACCCCCTTGACCATCTCACCCATTTCAGATAACAAGGACCCAACATTATCAGACTTTAATTTTTTGCCATTAATGTATTTAAAGAATTTTTTTGGGTTGCTCTTGCTCTCCTTAGCAATATTTTTTTCATTCTCTAGTCTAGCTAATTTGATAGCCTTTTTACAGGTTTTGTTGGCATTTTTGTATTCTGAAAATGCCTCTACTGATCCCTCAGCTTTATAATGTTTAAATGCCGCTTTCTTGTTATTTATTTCATGAATTACTTTACTGGTTAGCCACATAGGTTTTAATTTGCTTCTTTTGTATTTGTTTCCAACAAGGATAAATTTAGATATGTATTTTTGCAATGTTGCTTTGAAGGCATTCCACTTACCTTCTGTGTTTTTTCCTGAAAATATTTTATCCCAGTCAACAAGGCCAAGGGATGAATTAAACCTGCTAAAGTTGGCCTTTTTAAAATTCAGTGTTTTGGTGGAACTCATACCAAATTGCTTTTTTGAATTAATCTCAAACGATACCATGTTATGGTCACTATTCCCCAAGTGCTCCCTAACTTGGATGTTAGAGATAAGTTCTTCATTGTCAGTTATTACCAGATCCAGACATGCATCCCCTCTGGTTGAGGTCTGCACTAGTTGAGACAAAAAATTGTCATTCAACACGTTCAGAAACTTACTACTTTTAGCAGAATTCGCTGTTCCACTTTTCCAGTCTATTTCTGGATAATTAAAATCCCCCATAATTATAGTTCTCCCTATTTGAGAAGCCTTTTCTATTTGCATTAATAGCTGTGATTCTTGAAGGTCACCAATGTTTGGTGGTTTATAGCAAATACCCACTAATATTTTCTGCACAGTTTTACCCCCAGTGACTATTTCAACCCACAGGTATTCCACATGTTCACTACTGTCATCACATATATCTTCCCGCAAATGAGGCAATAATATTGGTTTGACATACAGACAGACCCCACCACCTCTTTTGTTTGACCTATCCTTTCTAAATAACATGTAGCCCTCCAAATTGATTGACCAATCATGTGTGTCATCCCTCATTTCTATCTAATTTAGAAGGGAGATGTGGGATTATAATTGTATTCTTTGATGTATAAGTATAAAATTTAGATTGAGACATAGGATCATATATAAATTGATATAGTACGACATTGCCTTTTAGGTTATATAACATTGCCTTTAAGGATAGGGAACAGTGTGTGGTTGTAAATGGAAAATTCTCCAGTATAGTTAAAGTGGAGAGTGGAGTACCTCAGGGTTCAGTATTGGGTCCGCTGCTTTTTAACATGTTTATAAATGACCTGGAAATAGATATAGAAAGCAAAATATCAATATTTGCAGATGATACTAAATTATGCAAAGTCATTAATTCAGAACAGGATATTTTCTCTCTACAGAGGGACTTACATACAATGTCAGATTGGGCAAACATGTGGAATATGAAGTTTAATGTGGGGAAGTGTAAAGTCATGCATTTGGGAGGAAACAATCCCAAGGCTACTTATAAACTTAATGGAATAATTTTAGGTGACTCGTTGCTAGAAAAAGACCTGGGTATCCTTGTCAACTACAAACTTGGAAACAGTGACCAGTGTCAAACAGCACTAGCAAAGGCAAACAAAGTCCTGTCTTGCATAAAAAGAGGTATTGAAGCAAGAGTGGATAACATTATTTTGCCATTATACAAATCATTGGTAAGACCTCACCTTGAGTATGCAGTGCAATTTTGGGCACCGGTTCTGAAAAAGGATATACTAGAACTAGAGAGGGTACAGCGGAGAGCAACAAAATTAATTAAGGGAATGGAGGACTTGACATATGAGGAACGACTAAACAAACTTGGTTTATTTACTCTAGAGAAAAGACGACTAAGAGGAGACCTTATCACATTGTACAAGTATATGAGAGGTCAATACAAGGATCTCTGCGGTGAGCTATTTATTCCAAGGCCTGCTCAGGTGACCAGGGGACACCTCTTGAGATTAGAGGAAAGGAGGTTTAAACTTCAGCAGAGGAAGGGTTTTTTTACGGTAAGGTCTGTCAAATTGTGGAATTCATTGCCCAGGGAGGTAGTTATGGCAGATACAATGGACACATTTAAGAGAAGATTAGATACATTTCTTTCAAAAGGGAACATACAGAGTTATACTGTTTATCAGTAGGCAGATCAGGAAGGTCTGATAAAGACTAATTTAATTGGTAGCAGGAAAGCTATAAAGTTCTTAGTTACTGAGGTATGAAGCGAAGGTTGAACTTGATGGACTTGTGTCTTTTTTCAACCTAATTTACTATGTTACTATGTTAAGGGGGAGGGGAGAGGGTTATCTAAAGCCCTATATAAACTTCTAAATTTTTGGATACTTATATACAAGATAATTTTTTCCTGATGAAGGGGTCTGTTTGATCTCGAAACACATTGGAAGTTCATTGTCATGAACGTGATCAGGCGACATTCTGACCATCTTGCTATTGCTGCCTTCCCATTGGCTGCGTTGTACTGCTCCTCCCAGTGACAGCCCTTTTATACCCTGGGCTGTCACTCTGCAGTTGACCTTTCGTGGTGTACCTGATGCCTAGCGCTAGTTTTGATTTCCTGATACCAGTGTATGACCCCGGACTGCCTGACCACGCCATTGTTTATGTTCCTGATTCTGTGTACCGATTCGGATTGGCTGACGTTCCTGCTTCCTGTTCTGACCCGGCCTGGCTGACGTACCTGCTACGTGTACCGACCCAGCGAGACCGACGATCCTGCACCGTGTACCGACCCGGTGAGACTGACGTTCCTGCTCCGTGAACCGACCCAGCTTGGCTGAAGTTCCTGTGCTGTGTACCGAATCGGCTTGGCGGTGGTTCCTGCTTTCTCAGTGCCCGGCTGGGCGAATACCGTGCAGTTCCTACTGCTGACTACCTTGCACAGTTCTCGTATTACTGTGTCTCTCTGTGTCACGGTACTCCGGTACCTTGTTCTATCCAGTCCGTGGGTTCAGAGTCTCATTGTGCCAGTGCTTCTCCACACCGTGCTATTGATCGCTTGGTCTTACACTTGGGTTCAGTTGGGCACATCCGGTTGACTGTCGTTACCCAGACCATAGCGTTCATTAACCCCTTCGGGGGTGGTGCCTCGTTCTACTACTTGCTACACCAGTGTTGTTTGGCTCCGTTATCTGTGCGTTTGAGATTCCATATAGGTACCGTTGGGCGCTTCCGGTTGCCATCCATTTTATACTATACGCACATTAACCCTTCGTGGATAGCAAGAGCACACGGTGGTGGATAGTCTCGGTAGGGCCTCCGTTCCCGGCACGAGCTCTGACCTGCCTTGTGTAGCCTACGGTGGGCGTCCACCGTTGTATCCTCCGTACAGGTGATCCTTCCCTGTTTGCTGTTGCAGTCCTGTCACTGTCGCTTCCTGCTGCCTATAGACAACATTGGGCCTCCGCTATCCTGGCTATTTAGTCAGTGGCTCCAGAGTTCCCATTGGACTTTCATACACTGTATCAATCTAGTTACCTGACCTGTGTCAGTATTGTGATTGTATATCCGTACTGGACCCGTGTGGGTTAACCTGCTTGTAACCTGTCTTGTGTCAGTTATTGCTGCTATTTACTGGACCCGTGAGGGTTACATTATTCCTTGTGTGTTTCAATAAAATTGTGTTTTTTACCAACATCTACCGTGTCTGAGTGTACTGAACCGTAACAGTACGAAAGGGCCATGACCTCAGATGGTAACGGTGATGGTAATGCACAGAGTATCCATTGGAGGATGGATCTCCATGAACAGCTTTTAGACCAGTTGGCTTTGGCTGTTCAAATGATTCTTGAGCGCACGGCACACTTGGACAAACCAGTTCCGGCTCCGGTGGTCCCCTCCTTTCCAACACCGGGAGCTCAGTCTGGTACGCTAACTAATGCTAACAGAGGGCTGGCGGATACCGCTCAACTACCTCTCAGGTACGATGGCGAACCTACCCTGTGCAGAGGGTTCATTAATCAGTTGGAAATCTTCCTTGAATTAACCCCTCATGCATTTCCCAGTGATTGCAGTAAAGTGAGTTTCATGATTTCCCTGCTGACAGGCAGAGCCCTGGCATGGGCAAACCCTTTGTGGGAGACTGCTAAACCATGTACTCGAAACTTCTCTGAGTTTGTAAGGGCGTTTCGTAGAGTCTTTGAGGTTCCTGGGAGAGCCGCCTCTGCTGCAAAAAAACTGATGAAAATCCAACAAGGGCCTCCCACAGTTGCTGAGTATGCTATAGAATTCCGCAGCCTAGCAGCAGAGGTGGGCTAGAACAATGAAGCGTTGGTGGCAGCCTTTGCACAGGGCCTCTGTGAACGATTGAAGGACGAGACGGCAGCACGAGAGCTGCCAACGTATCTTGATGAATTCACTGACTTTTCAATTTTGATGGATTCCCGAATTAGGGAGCATATGGCAACCAAAGACCGGAAGCAGAGGGATAGAGAAATGGGTTCTGTAAGATCAAGTTTCCCACCCATACCTCCCTCACCTCCCATACCCCCAGCACCAGCTGGTGAGAATAGTGAACCAATGCAACTGGGATTCACTAGATTGTCTAAGGAGGAGAGGGCGCATCGCCGCAGACAAGGTCTCTGTTTATATTGTGGCTAGGCTGGCCATTTGTTACATTCTTGCCCTACCCGGCCTGGAAACGAACGCACCTAGGGTACCTTGGGGGACAGGCCCTAGGTGGTGTTCAGCAGTCCTTGGACTCAACTAGTCAAAAGCCCACCATATAGGTTGTAGTTGCCTGGGCCGACCTAGCCGTGGAAACCCAGGCACTTGTTGATTCCGGTGCGGCCAGATATTTTATGGACGATTCATTTGCTGCCTCTCATAACATTCCCCTTGTGGTGAAAGATTCTCCTTTAACTATTGAGGCCATTGATGGGAGGCCTTTGGTACCTGCCCAAATTACTATGGAGACAATCACCTTAAGTCTGGGGCACTGCATTCTGAGGTTCAACGTTTTCAGATTATCTGTTCCCCGTATCATGCTCTCATATTGGGATTTCCTTGGTTGCATATGCACAACCCCAGGTTTAACTGGCAAACTTGTGAAATTACGGCCTGGTCTGAGTTTTGCGATGAACACTGTATTTCCCACCCTACGAGGATCATGTGTACCTCTCCTTCAGTGCCAGCTGAATATAGCCAATTCAGTGACGTGTTCAGTAAGGGAGAGGCCAGTGCATTGCCTCCTCACAGGCCTTGTGACCGTGTTATTGATCTGCCTCCTGGTGCCGTTCCTCCTCGGAGTCGTGCTTACCCGTTGTCTTGCGAGGATAATCAGTCTATGGAGGAGTACATTGCTGATGCTCTGGAGAGGGGTATTATCAGAAAGTCATCCTTGCCCACGGGGGCAGGATTCTTTTTCGTAAAAAAGAAAAGTGGTGAACAACGCCCCTGTATTGATTATAGGGGCTTGAATAAACTTATGCCTAAGAATGCTTATCCGATACCACTCATTACCGAACTGTTTGATCGTTTGAAGGGTTCCTCTATCTTTACTAAACTTGATTTACGGGCTGCCTATAATTTGGTATGGATAAGGGCCGGTGATGAGTGGAAAACGACATTCAATACCAGGTCAGGACACTATGAATATCTGGTAATGCCGTTTGGGCTATGTAACGCACCAGCAGTATTTCAAGAGTTTATTAATGATATCCTACACGACATGTTACAGTCCTGTGTAGTTGTATACCTTGACGATATTCTCATTCATACGTCTAGCCTGTCGCAACACATTAAGGATGTCACTGCCAGTTTGCTTAAGCTCCTTGAGAATAAACTCTTCTGCAAAATTGAGAAATGCGAGTTCCATAAGCCCAGGGTACCATTCCTGGGTTTTGTCATTTCTAAGGATGGCATCGCAATGGATAGGGACAAGTTGGCAGCAGTCCTTCAGTGGCCACGTCCCAAGGGGCTCAAGGCTATCCAGCGCTTTCTCGGTTTTGCTAATTATTATAGGAAATTTATTAGAAACTTTTCTACTTTTGTGAAACCTCTGTCTGACTTAACACACAAGGGTGCTGATCCCTTTCAGTTGTCCCAAGAAGCTGAACAAGCCTTTATGACACTAAAGTCTGCATTTGCCTCTGCTCCTGTCCTGTCCCACCCTAAACCCTCCCTGCCGTTTACCTTGGAGGTAGATGCCTCAGAATCTGGGTAGGGACCGTACTGTTGCAACGCCTGAACCCTGGGAGTATGCTAAGGCCCTGTGGTTTCTTTTCTAAAAAATTGACTAGCGCACAAAGTCACTATGAGATTGGTGACAGGGAATTGTTGGCAATCATTCTGGCCCTCAAGGAATGGCGGCATCTGCTTGAGGGTATCCGAACACCAGTGCTAATCCTGACTGATCACAAGAATCTAATGTACCTTTCTGAGGCTAAGAGATTGTCCTCACGTCAGGCCAGGTGGGCCTTATTTCTGTCACATTTTAACTTTATTGTGTCCTATCTGCCTGGGTCCAAGAATGTCAGGGCAGATGCTCTGTCCAGGCAATTTAACCCTGACACCGATAAGGAGGAGGTTCCGGTACCGATTATCCAGCTGGATACATTGTGAACCAGTATTACTTCTCCCCTGGGGGTGGAGATTCTTGCTAATCAATCTAATGCTCCTCCTGAGACCCCAGTGGGTAAATGTTTCATAGCCGAGCCTCTCCGTACCCTTCTCCTTGAGACGTATCACGCTTCTAAGGCCGCTGGGCATGTTGGCAGGCATCAGACTGCAACCACTGACAAACTGATAAAGGTAAGAAGTAAGAACAACTTTAAGAGGAAGCAACTCTTATTGGGGGATTCTATATTAAGAGTAGTGACTCTGGAGGATAGTCATGGTGATGGCAAAGAAGTCAGATGTCTTCCTGGTGCTACAGCTCACAGAGATAGAAAACGCATTTTAAAAATTGTTAAGGAAGCAAGACAGAATGGAGAGTTGGATGTCATAGTCCATTTTGGGACAAATGATTTGGCTTGTAATGAGGTAAGTGTGGTAAAAGATGTTTTTAAGAAGCTATGTAAGGATCTGCAGCAAGTTGCTTCCACTGTATCCGTTACAGAAGTTCTGCCACTGTATAAGGAAGATGATGGTAGGATGCAGCGAATAAGAGATTTTAATTCATGGCTAGGGAAATGGGGCCAAAAACATGGATTTGGCTTTGTTTCTCACACCAAACCTATTTGGTGTAACAAGGAATTGTACAAAAAGGATGGCTTGCATCTTTCTCAAAAGGAAACAGAGGTTCTCAGCAAGCAATTCAGAAGTTTTGTTAACAGGTGTTTAAACTAGTTGAGGGGGGCAATGGAATGATACAGGAGATAACCAATTACCCCCCACAGCATTGCATAGATGAATTTGATCAACGTATGTCTGTGGCACATAGGTCAAAAAACAGTAGACTTCGAGCCATGTGTACAAATGCACGCAGTTTAGGGAGTAAGATCCCTGAACTCATTGCAATAATAACTAGGGAAGATGTGGACTTAGTGGGAACTACCTGGTACAATGATAAAAATGACTGGGATGTAGAAATACCGGGGTACTCTCTATTCAGAAAAGACAGGAAAGGCAGAAAAGGAGGAGGGGTTGCCATTTATGTCAAAAATAGCTTAAAGGTTAATCTTATACAGGGTGTGGAGGAGAACACAGAGACTGTTTGGATAACTTTAGAATATGGGAATAAGATGGTCACTTGTATAGGTGTGATCTATAGACCCCCAGGACAAACAGAGGAGTTGGATCAACTGCTGGTCAAGGAACTAACTAAGATGACTGTGAAAGGTGAGGTTATAATTATGGGGGACTTTAATCTTCCAGATGTGGACTGGAAAAACCAAGTAGCAGGTTCAGCCAGGAGTAGAGATATCCTAAATTCTTTACAAGGATTAGCTCTTAGTCAATTAGTAGAAGAGCCAACTAGGAAGGAAGCCACACTAGATTTATTATTTACTAATGGAGACTTGGTATCAGATGTAGCTGTAGGAGAGTGTTTGGGCTCCAGTGATCATCATTCTGTGTGGTTTAATATAAAAACAGAGGCTGAGTTGCACCACACAAAAACAAAGGTTCTAGACTTCAGAAAGGCTGATTTTTCTAAAATGGAAACATTTTTATGTCAGTCTTTAACAACTTGGAGATCTTTAGATGGAGTCCAGGAGAAATAGGATTATCTGAAATGTGTTTTACTAAACGCAACAGAACATTGCATTAAACATGTCAGCAAGGGTAAAAGAAAAAGAAAACCACTGTGGTACTCAGCAGAAGTGGCAAATATGGTAAAGAAGAAAAAAGAAGCATTTAAGAAATATAAGCAGACGCAGAAGGAAGAAGATAGGTATCGGTACAAAACTAGGTTGAAGGTGGCCAAATGTATTATTAGATGTGCCAAAGCACACACAGAGGAAAAAATTGCCCAGTCAATAAAAAAGGGGGATAAAACATTTTTTAGATATATAAGTGAAAGGAGGAAAACGAAACAAGGAATAGTTAGACTAAAAACAAAAGATGGAAACTATGTAAATGAGAATAAAGGGCTAGCTGACTGTCTCAATGAATATTTCTGTTCAGTTTTTACACAGGAAGATGAAGGGAAGGGACCTCTGTTAGAAAAAAGATATGGCAAGACACGGGAAACATGCATGTTTACAGAAGAAGACGTTCTAATTCAGCTTTCTAAGGTAAAAACAGATAAATCAATGGGTCCAGATGGGATACACCCAAAGTTATTAAAAGAACTTAAGTGTGTTCTGGCAAAACCTTTAACAGAATTATTCAATCAGTCACTAGCAACAGGAATAGTTCCAGAAGATTGGAAGGTAGCAAATGTAGTACCGCTTCACAAAAAAGGTAGCAGGGAAGAGTCTGGTAACTACAGACCAGTAAGTCTTACATCAGTAGTGGGAAAATTAAAGGAGAGTATGTTAAAGGAAAGAATTGTTGAATATCTGAATATGAATAGCTTGCAAGATACCAAACAGCATGGGTTTACAGCAGGGAGATCTTGTCAAACTAACCTCATAGATTTTTTTGACTGGATAACTAAAATAATAGATCAAGGGGGAGCAGTAGATATAGCTTATCTAGATTTCAGTAAAGCATTTGACACTGTCCCTCATAGAAGACTCATAAATAAATTGCAGTGTTTGGGTCTAGATATAAAAATAGTGAAATGGATACGGCAATGGCTGAGTGACAGGAGACAGAAGGTGGTAGTCAATGGAGAATATTCGGACGAAAGGATCGTTACTAGTGGAGTACCTCAGGGATCTGTACTGGGGCCCATTCTTTTTAATATTTTTATTAGTGATATTGCAAAAGGTCTTCAAGGAAAGGTATGCCTTTTTGCAGATGATGCAAAGATCTGCAATAGGGTAGACATTCCAGGGGGAAAAAGCCAAATGGCGAATGATTTAGGTAAATTAGAAGAATGGTCAAGAGTGTGACAGATGCACTTTAACGTTGATAAATGTAAAATAATGCACTTGGGACATAAAAATCCAAAGGAAAAATATACCATTAAGGGTACTGTGCTGTCAGAGACAACAGAGGAAAGGGATTTGGGAGTAATTATTTCTAATGACTTAAAGGTAAGCAGGCAGTGTAATAAAGCGATGGGGAATGCAAGCAGGGCACTGGGTTGTATAGCTAGGGGCATTAGCAGCAGAAAAAGGGAAGTAGTCATGCCACTGTACAGATCTCTAGTTAGACCTCACCTAGAATATTGTGTACAGTACTGGAGACCCCATCTCCAGAAGGATATTGATACTCTAGAGAAAATTCAAAGAAGGGCTACTAAAATGGTGACTGGTCTACAGGAAAAGAAATATCAGGATAGACTAAAGGATCTGAATATGTATAGCTTGGAGGAGAGAAGAGAGAGAGGGGATATGATAGAAACATTCAAATACATGAAGGGATTCAACAAAGTACAGGATGGAAGTATATTTCAAAAGAGTAAAAACGTTAGGACAAGAGGCCATAGTCTAAAACTAGAGGGACACAGGTTTAGATGTATTGTAAGAAAGTTTTACTTCACTGAGAGGGTAGTAGACAAGTGGAATAGCCTACCAGCAGAAGTGGTAGATGTCAATACAGTGACAGAATTTAAGCATGCATGGGATAGGCATAAGGCGGTCCTTAACATAAGAAAAGACCAAGGAAGGTTTGAGGTTGTGTTTTTTTTTTTTTTTTTTTTTTTTTTTTTTTTACACAGTAGGAAATTGGGCAGACTAGATGGGCCGAATGGTTCTTATCTGCCGTCAAATTCTATGTTTCTATGTTTCTATGTTAATCAATTGGTCTGGTCACTCTCGCAGTTGTTCTGGTGGCCTTCCTTGCGCGCTGACTGCACAGCATCTTCCCTAGACACCTTCCGGTGGGTTTCCTACAACCAGTACCCAATGGAGAAAGTCCGTGGTCTCATGTCTCTATTGACTTCATGGGGCAATTGCCGGTGTCTAGGGGATATTCTTTTATACTGATGATAGTTGATAGATTTTCTAATATGGCACACTTCGTGCCCCTGCCCGGTCTTCCCTCTGCCCAGGAGTTGGCAAAGGTGTTTGCCAAGGAAGTGTTCCGATTGCTTGGTGTACCCACAGTATTGGTATCCGACCGTGGGAGCCAATTTGTGTCAAGATTCTGGAAGGCTTTCTGTGCACAGATGGCCATACAGTTATCATTTTTGTCTGCGTATCATCCCCAGACCAACTGAGCCGCTGAGCGTGCCAATCAGGGCTTGGAACAGTTTTTGAGCTGTTTTGTGTCTGACCATCATGATAATTGGGCTGACCTGTTGCCTTGGGCGGAGTTTACCAGGAATTGTGCGGTTAATTTATCATCTGGGAGCTCCCCGTTTCTCATCAATTACGGGTTTCAACCTTGTCTGCTCCCGGACTCATTTCAGACGCAGCAAATTCCAGCTCTGGATGAGCATATGGAGCAACTCCGTTCCACTTGGGCACAGGTGCGGAGGACCCTCAGTACCTCGTTCCAGTGTTATCAGCGCCAAGCTAATCGTAGACGGCTGCCGATGGTCTCATTCCAGGTTGGGGACAGGGTTTGGCTCTCCTCAAAGAATCTTAACCTTCAGACCCCTTGCAATAAGTTGGCTCCCCGGTTCATTGGTCCATTTAAAGTTATCCGTAAAATTAACCCTGTGTCTTATGCTCTGGATCTTCCTGCGTCCATACGTATTCATAATGTTTTCCACGTATCATTGTTAAAACCTCTGATTTGTAATCGTTATACTACTACTCCTGTGGTGCCAGGGCCTGTTCAAGTACAAGTCCAAGAGGAATATGAGGTGCAAAATATTATTGACTCACGTAGATTCAGAGGGAAATTGCAGTATTTGGTCCACTGGAAAGGCTATGGTCCAGAGGAGCGCTCATGGGTAGATTCTAAGGACCTTCATGCTCCCAGATTACAGCGCAATTTCCATGCCAAGTATCCCCATAAGCCAGGTCCCTCTTCTTGGAGGGGGGTCTTTGAGAGGAGGGTACTATCACGGCGCCCATGATCAGGCGACATTCTGACCATCTTGCTATTGCTGCCTTCCCATTGGCTGCGCTGTACTGCTCCTCCCAGTGACAGCCTTTTTATACCCTGGGCTGTCACTCTGCAGTTGCCCTTTCGTGGTGTACCTGATGCCTAGCGCTAGTTTTGATTTCCTGATACCAGTGTATGACCCCGGACTCCCTGACCACGCCATTGTTTCTATTCCTGATTCTGTGTACCGATTTGGATTGGCTGACGTTCCTGCTTCCTGTTCTGACACGGCCTGGCTGACATTCCTGCTACATGTACCGACCCAGCGAGACTGACGATCCTGCTCCGTGTACCGACCCGGTGAGACTGACATTCCTGCTCCGTGTACCGACCCGGCTTGGCTGACGTTCCTGTGCTTTGTACCAAATCGGCTTGGCAGTGGCTCCTGCTTTCTCTGTTCCCGGCTGGGCGAATACCATGCAGTTCCTACTGCTGACTACCTTGCACAGTTCTCGTGTTACTGTGTCTCTCTGTGTCACGGTACTCCGGTACCTTGTTCTATCCAGTCCGTGGGTTCAGAGTCTCATTGTGCCAGTGCTTCTCCACACCGTGCTATTGATCGCTTGGTCTTACACTTGGGTTCAGTTGGGCGCATCCGGTTGACTGCTGTTACCCAGACCATAGCATTCATTAACCCCTTCGGGGGTGGTGCCTCGTTCTACTACTTGCTACACCAGTGTTGTTTGGCTCCGTTATCTGTGCGTTTGAGATTCCATATAGGTACCGTTGGGTGCTTCCGGTTGCCATCCATTTTATACTATACGCACATTAACCCTTCGTGGGTAGCAAGAAGTTGATCAGTGACCTGTGCCCTGAAAGACTGAGTTTGGATACCTGCTGCAAAAATACAATAAGTATATTGTGTGTGGTGTAGTGTGGTAAGGAAGAGGTTAAAAACAAATCTTTGGGTTTTGTTTTCCCTCTCTTTACTGTGAGAGAAGCAAATAATTGAAGTCTGGTGTGGTGGGAGTGACTAATTGCTGTGTTTGTAATTGGTGGATTCCTGGATTAAATAGCAAGGAGTGAGAGAGCTCTGTAAGTTGATCAGTGACCTGTGTCCTGAAAGACTGAGTTTGGATACCTGCTGCAAAAATACAATAAGTATATTGTGTGTGGTGTAGTGTGGTAAGGAAGAGGTTAAAAACAAATCTTTGGGTTTTGTTTTCCCTCTCTTTACTGTGAGAGAAGCAAATAATTGAAGTCTGGTGTGGTGGGAGTGACTAATTGCTGTGTTTGTAATTGTTGGATTCCTGGATTAAATAGCAGATACATAGTGAATACTTGAACGTGTGAATCTTGCCTCAGTTTGTAAGTGCAGAAGTGTGGTAAGTGCTGGAATTTAAAACAGGGGGAATTCAAAGACAGGGGACTGCTATTACAAGTGACTGGTTCCAAGAGAAGAGTTAGAAGGAATCTGGTTAAGTACATAAGAGTGTTTTTGGTGTTTTATTGGTATTTTATTAAGGTTTAAAAAAAAAAAAAATTGTGTGGGTATTGCAAGAGTTAAAAAAACTGTTTATTGGATTTTTCTCTGACCTGTGTGATTAGGGCTGATTGCTAAGGGATTTCACCTGGCTGTTAGTTACTATAAATACAGTCCATTAGCTCTGTGAGACTGCTATTGAAAGTTACTGGTTCCAGGTGAAGAGTTAGAAGGAATCTGGTGACTATCATTTCAAAGGATTTATTGCATTTAAGGTTGGTTACTTACCATATAGTGAGCATTAGAGGATAATATAAAGCTATTTGAATTGTAAAACCAAGCATGAGTGATAGCAGGTTAGCCAATCTCACCCAGTGCACATCTTGTCACATGTTTGAACACTTGGAGCAATCGTTCCAGGGGTCATACCACTGTGCCAAGTGTGAGCATATTTTCTCTTTAGAGTCTAAGATATTGGATTTGGAGAGAAATATTGCAACATTGAGAGACATTGGAAACCTGGAAAGGAGTTTAGAACTCACAGAGCAGGTAGTATGTGGGGTTAGTGGTGAAGAGGGTGGAGTTGTAGATGAGGAGCGACAGGTAGGCAGCTGGGTAACAGTAAGGAGGGGAGGTAGTGGGCAGAGGAAGAGGAAGGCCAGTTCTGAGTTGACTCAGTCCAACAGATTTGCAAGATTGTGTGAAGACGTTGATGAGAATTGCTCAGAATTGGCAACACTGGAGAGGGCTGATTCCTCTAGCAGCCAGGGGAACAGTCCTCCTTCCAGGCTAGATGGGATACAGAGCAGGCAGAAACCAAGGCAGGTGGTGGTAATAGGGGACTCTATTATTAGGAGGGTAGATAGGGTAATCTGCCGCCAGGAACGTGAATGCCGAACAGTATGCTGTCTCCCGGGTGCTCGGGTTCGGCATGTTGCGGACAGGGCTGACAGATTATTGGGAGGGGCTGGAAGTGATCCAGCTGTCTTGGTACATATTGGAACCAATGACAAAATAGGAGGAAGATGGAGGTCCCTAAAGAATGATTTCAGGGATTTAGGGTGCAAGCTTAAGGCAAGGACCTCTAAGGTAGTATTTTTTGAAATACTACCTGTGCCATGCGCCAGTGCAGGTAGGCAGAGGGAGCTCAGGGAGCTTAATGCATGGCTCAAGCAATGGTGTAGGAAGGAGGGTTTTGGGTTTTTAGAACACTGGGCAGACTTTGCTCTTGGGTACAATCTATATGGAAGAGATGGATTGCACCTAAATGGTAGAGGAGCCTCTGTGTTAGGGGAGAGAATGCTAGGAAGCTTGGAGGAGCTTTTAAACTAGGAAAGGGGGGGGTGGGTATAGATAGCAAAAATGGGGTAGATAGAGCAGATAGGAACTGGGTCCAAGTAAATGACCAGGGGGGTGGAGAAAGGGTGGGGAGAAATTTAGTCATTAGGGAGGAACTCCTAGTAAATGAAGGTGAAGAAAAAAGGCATGTAGGGATTAATATATGTAAAGACTTCAAAATTAATTGTATGCTAGCAAATGCAAGAAGTATGGTAGATAAAATAGGAGAACTAGAATTTCTGGCGGTTAATGAGCAATTGGACATAATTGGAATAACAGAAACATGGTGGAACGATGCACATGACTGGACTGTAAATATAGAGGGCTATTCCCTGTTTAGAAGAGACAGAATTAATAGAAAAGGTGGAGGTGTGTGTTTATATTTGAAAACAGAGCTAAATCCAGTTTTGCGAGGTGATCTTAGTGAGGAAACTGGCCAAACTGTGGAGTCCATGTGGGTAGAAATCGAGACTAAATGTGGTGTGAAAGGTAAAAAAAAGTTGTTGGTGGGCATATGCTACAAACCACCAAATATCGATGACAATGATGAGGCCCAACTGCTATTGCAAATGAGGAGAGCTGCCCAGTTTGGGCATACTATAATTATGGGAGATTTTAATTATCCAGATATCAACTGGAAAAATGAGACCTGTCAGAGTGCTAAGGGTAGCAGGTTTTTGAACACGCTTCGTGAAAGCTACATGTCACAAATGGTGGGAGCGCCGACAAGAAATAACAATGTATTGGACCTAGTGATCACTAATAACACAGAAATGGTATCCAATATTAAGGTAAGAGAACATTTGGGAAACAGTGATCACAACATGGTTACATTTGAGATCTGTCTGGCAAAGCAAAAATGCATAGGTTCAACCAAAACTCTTAATTTTAAAAAAGCGAACTTCAAATTGTTAAGGGCCTCAATGCAACACATAGACTGGGATATTTTATTTAAAGGCAAAAATACTGAGAAAAAATGGTCAGAATTCAAATTTAGGTTGCAGAAATGTACCCAACTGTATATACCAATGGGGAACAAGTGCAAAAGAAGTAAGTCACAGCCAATGTGGTTAACTGCACATGTAAAGAAGGAAATGGCAAGGAAAAAAAAAGCATTCAAATTATTTAAGTCAGAAGGAACTGAACAATCTTTCTTAAAATACAGAGAGTGCAACAAAGATTGCAAAAAGGCAATTAGGGTAGCAAAAATAGATAATGAAACTCGAATTGCAAGGGAAAGCAAGACTAATCCAAAAAAGTTTTTTAAATATATAAATAGCAAAAAACTTAAGAGGGAGTGCATTGGACCATTCAAAAATGAGATGGGTGAGTTGGTTAGTGAGGATAAGGAAAAGGCTGATGTTTTAAACACTTTCTTTGCATCAGTATATACAAGGGAGCAAGGAATGGTAGAAGAGCCTCCTCAAGTAACAAAAAAAACAATACAATTAATAGATATTGGGTTAACTCAAGGAGATGTCATGGGAAGACTGAACAAAATTAAGACCGACAAAGCACCGGGTCCTGATGGTATACATCCAAGGGTTCTTCAGGAACTCAGTGCAGTGTTAGCAAAACCCCTATATTTACTCTTTAAAGATTCTATTACCACAGGCTCAGTGCCACAGGATTGGCGAAGAGCTAACATAGTGCCTATATTTAAGAAGGGAACTAAAACAGAACCTGGGAATTATAGACCAGTGAGTTTGACCTCTGTAGTGGGAAAACTATTAGAAGGCATAATAAGGGACTATATTCAGGATTACAACACAAAAAATAAGATCATTAGCACAAATCAACATGGTTTTATGAAGAATAGGTCATGCCAAACTAATCTTTTCAGCTTCTATGAGGAGGTAAGCAGCAACCTTGACAATGGCAAGGCAGTAGATGTAGTATATCTAGACTTTGCAAAGGCATTTGATACAGTACCACACAGAAGGCTGGTGTATAAAATAAGGAAATTGGGGCTAGGAGATAACCTTTGCAATTGGATACAAAACTGGTTGAAGGATAAGGAACAGTGTGTGGTTGTAAATGGAAAATTCTCCAGTATAGTTAAAGTGGAGAGTGGAGTACCTCAGGGTTCAGTATTGGGTCCGCTGCTTTTTAACATGTTTATAAATGACCTGGAAATAGATATAGAAAGCAAAATATCAATATTTGCAGATGATACTAAATTATGCAAAGTCATTAATTCAGAACAGGATATTTTCTCTCTACAGAGGGACTTACATACAATGTCAGATTGGGCAAACATGTGGAATATGAAGTTTAATGTGGGGAAGTGTAAAGTCATGCATTTGGGAGGAAACAATCCCAAGGCTACTTATAAACTTAATGGAATAATTTTAGGTGACTCGTTGCTAGAAAAAGACCTGGGTATCCTTGTCAACTACAAACTTGGAAACAGTGACCAGTGTCAAACAGCACTAGCAAAGGCAAACAAAGTCCTGTCTTGCATAAAAAGAGGTATTGAAGCAAGAGTGGATAACATTATTTTGCCATTATACAAATCATTGGTAAGACCTCACCTTGAGTATGCAGTGCAATTTTGGGCACCGGTTCTGAAAAAGGATATACTAGAACTAGAGAGGGTACAGCGGAGAGCAACAAAATTAATTAAGGGAATGGAGGACTTGACATATGAGGAACGACTAAACAAACTTGGTTTATTTACTCTAGAGAAAAGACGACTAAGAGGAGACCTTATCACATTGTACAAGTATATGAGAGGTCAATACAAGGATCTCTGCGGTGAGCTATTTATTCCAAGGCCTGCTCAGGGGACACCCCTTGAGATTAGAGGAAAGGAGGTTTAAACTTCAGCAGAGGAAGGGTTTTTTTACGGTAAGGTCTGTCAAATTGTGGAATTCATTGCCCAGGGAGGTAGTTATGGCAGATACAATGGATACATTTAAGAGAAGATTAGATACATTTCTTTCAAAAGGGAACATACAGAGTTATACTGTTTATCAGTAGGTTGATCAGGAAGGTCTGATAAAGACTAATTTAATTGGTAGCAGGAAAGCTATAAAATTCTCAGTTACTGAGGTATGAAGCGAAGGTTGAACTTGATGGACTTTTTCAACCTAATTTACTATGTTACTATGTTACTATGTAAGAGCACACGGTGGTGGATAGTCTCGGTAGGGCCTCCGTTCCTGGCACGAGCTCTGACCTGCCTTGTGTAGCCTACAGTGGGCGTCCACCGTTGTATCCTCCGTACAGGTGATCCTTGCCTGTTTGCTGTTGCAGTTCTGTCACTATCGCTTCCTGCTGCCTATAGGTGACATTGGGCCTCCGCTATCCTGGCTACTTAGTCAGTGGCTCCAGAGTTCACATTGGACTTTCATACACTGTATCAATCTAGTTACCTGACCTGTATCAGTATTGTGATTGTATATCCGTACTGGACCTGTGTGGGTTAACCTGCTTGTAACCTGTCTTGTGTCAGTTATTGCTGCTATTTACTGGACCCGTGAGGGTTACATTATTCCTTGTGTGTTCCAATAAAATTGTGTTTTTTACCAACATCTACTGTGCCTGAGTGTACTGAACCGTAACAGTTTGTTGTACATAATTACGGCTAAGTGAGATTTGTAACATTTACAGTACACTGTGAAAAGGGATGATTTCTTTCAAGTGGGAAATTTGAACAAAGGACGCTGAGAGAGGACGCTGATCCAGAGGATTAACCAGACATCGAAACCGTGAGTTCGGCCTGAGCTGGAATATATAACCTCTAAAGGTATTGGGGATCGGAGTGGATAATTAGCCATGTGTAAGTGAGGTTGGAAATATGTTATTGGTTTTGATTGAGATATGATACAATAAGGTAAAACAATATCTGTTTAAACAGTGGTCCAATAAAGGTATCAGTGTTGGAATAATACGGTATATTGTTTAGTAGTACCATAATAGTATACATTTTGGAGGATTTAAAGGGCACATATGTTAGTACTAAAACAATATAGCACAAGATATGTAATTGCTGTATTAATGAATAAGTGAAACACACATGAAGAGATTTGGAATTTGAGGACGGACTATTGTTCTTTTATATGACATTTGGATATTTTTGTATATTTTTATTTTTGATGATCGATCATTTTTTATTTTTATTTTTTTATTTTTTTAGAGGGCATTTGGGTATAGTTTTTGTAGGTCCGACCTTGAGGAGATAGAATAATCTGTCTTGTCAGGGACAGACTTATTTATGTGAAGGCAATGTTGTATATACACATTGGTATATGATACTGGGCGATCCGTGGGATCGTCTGGCAAGGGGATAAGGGGCATTTTTAGTGCTGTCATTTTGGAGTTAAGTTCCAACCTTATTGGGTAGACATTCAGGAGCTATTTGTTCTGACTGCTGTATAACCTAACCACTTAACCTGTATAAGATATTAATCTGTATAGGATATTGGGTGGGTGGGGCAACCAGGGTTTGATACTATTACTTTTTGTTTAATCCCCTAAGGTGTGGAACATACCCAAGAGCACTGTTTGCCATTGTTCCACTGCAGAACGGATGCACGGATAGGTCAGCTGGATCCAGTGTGGATATATGTGTCATATTAGTGAATAAATAATTTGTTTCGAATGAAGTGGTATATCCACTTGTTTTTTAGAGTATAAATTGGAATAAGGAACTTCACCGTCACTTTGTGGTTGGGAAGACATTAAAAGTATGCTTTTTATTAAGTTGGATAATGGTTTTATGTTTTGATTTATATGTATAAATCTATTATTCAGAGTCACAGTTATAGAGTTAAATGGATTTTCTCTACTATCGTTTATTTGACACGTGCTAGGTCTTTAGAACTTATTGCATATAAGCACTGGAATGTATATTTGCATTGTGTAAATTTAGTAAGATTCAGTAGCAGGGATCTTATTCCTGGCGGCTATTGTACTAAGGGGCAGTGATATATCCATTTAGCGCCACTACTATATAGATTGTATTGCTATATTGCTCATCTTAATGAAACTTTTATGAAACAGCCAATTTAAATGTTTTTCATTTTGACAATGCAAATTTGTTTCTTTGAATGTTTTCTTTTTTTTAGTGATACTGTATTACTGGTCTGTTTCTATGCTTTGTATCCATTTATCCCTTTGGGTTCTTGTAATTCTGGATGTTTTTTCAATAAAGCATATGAACTCAAAAAAAAAAAAAAAAAAAAGTTTGCCAGGACATGTGCCATAAGCTCTTCTTCTCAGAACTCTGCAATCCTGATCAATTAAGGGTTCCAGCCCGCTCTACTATCTGAGTCTTTCGAAGTGCAAGATATTCCGGCTCTGGATAAGCATCTTAGGCAGCTCCACTCCACTTTGGTACAAGTTCAAAGATCCCTGCAGTGGTCTGCTCAGTGCTACAAGAAGCATGCAGACCGTCGGCACGGGCCGACTATGGTGTTTCGAGTGAGGTAGAGAGTGTGGCTGTCCTCCCTTAATCTCAATCTTCGGGTGCCTTGCAATAAACTGGCTCCCCATTTCGTAGTCCCCTACCGAGTTCTTCGCAAGATTAACCCTGTCTCTTATTCTCTAGAACTCCCTGCGGGTATGCGCATTCATAATGTATTTCATGTCTCCCTGCTCAAACCCTTGACTATACCACTGTACCGGTCTGGCCTGGTCCTGTCCAAGTCGAGGGCCGTGAGGAGTACGAAATCCAGTCCATTTTGGACTCCCACAAAGTCAGAGGTCGTCTTCAGTATTTTGTGCATTGGAAGGGGTACGGTCCCGAAGAGCGCTCCTGGGTGCCGAGTGGTAATGTTCACGCTCCTGCTTTGTCCTGCAGGTTCCATGCTCGCTTTCCGCATAAGTCTGGTCCTCTTCCACGGGGAGGAGGTCGTTAAAGGGGAGGTACTATCAAAGTCTTCCTTTTTTAGGCCTAAGCGATTTTGTGCTCTTACCTCTGTATCTCCGCCAGCCGGCATGGCCTCCGGCCACTTCCTCATTGCTAAAGTCATGTTTCAGGCACTGGCACGGGCGCCTGTTTATGGGCCTAATTGGGTCCTGCTTCCTTCTGCTGCTTTATAAACCTGATTGAGGCTAGGACTTGTTGCCCTTTTGTGGTGGATCTGTGCATTTCTTCAGTGTTGCTCTTATTTAACCCTTGCTTGGCTGCCGTGTTTTCTCCTGATCGATCCTGTGGCTTTGTCTGACTACCTGATCTGTGTATGACCCTGGCTTGTCCGATTACCCTCTCTGTTTTGATCTTGGCTGTGGCTGACTACCCAATTTGACTCTCGACTGTGGCTTCTCTGACTTACGCTCTGTGCTGTCCTTCGCTCCAGTCTGACTACCACCTGTCTGGGCTAGTTGTGGGCTCGCTCCATCGGTGTAGTGCAACTGCTACCTCCATGGTAGAGTTGATGGTTGCCCTTCCTTCCGTTGCCTCCATCCTGTGCCACTGTATCCGTTGCCTCCTTGGCCTATTGTATAACCCTCTGCTCTGTAGCCTATGTACAGTATTGCTTTCACATACAGCCGGCTACATTCCACTCTCTTGCCTCTGCCCTTTGCCTACCTAGTAGACCGGTTCCGTGACTCTTTTGTAGTACAAGTTACTCTCTGTCTCGCTCCTCTTACCACTCCATGGTAGAGTCACTACTTCGAGACATCTGTCTGCCTGTGTTGTGTCTGGGAGTTTAGCTGTCGCTCCAGTGATCAGGTTTCCTGGCATTCCACGTTTCCATTTGTTAGGTATAGAACCAAGCCTGGTTCTGCTCCCATCTATTGCTCTAGGCTGCTGAGAACTGGTTACTGTTCAGTGTCAATCCTTGGGTAGTGGACTCGGCACTGTCCTCACGCCTGTTCCTACTAAGGTTGGGGAAGTGCTTCCTCTTGCTTATCTTAATAAACTGTTTAAACTTCATTGTACCTGTGTCGTGTGTATTTTTTACTCTGGTGTCCGTGACACACATCCACTTGCATTCCTGGGTTGCCTGTGAATTCTGGAATTTGTGGCTATAAATTGGTTGGTAATACCCATTCATTAGGATCAGGAGGAGTGGTAGTACTGGTGGCGGGTCTTGGGGCAGTTCTTGGGGCATGTCTTGGGACAGATCTTGGGGCATGTCTTTGGCAGTTGCCAGGGGAGCTCTTGGGGCATTTGGGGGGCAGCTCTTTGGACAGTACATCTTTTCTTTACAGAAGGCCCAGTGTCATCACTAGAACTTTCACACTCCGAAAGCTGCTTGATAGCAAAGTCTGAAGCAATGTCTGTGGCTTTTGAGTCAGATGTTAAAAAGGCATTTGCCTCTTCTAAGCTATACCTCCGCTGCATTATGTACACCTACCCTAAACTAAATACATTTCTAATTTCTTCTAAATAACTACCCAACCACTACTTAATTATTACTATGTAAATCTTATATTATACTTAACTCTATACATCCTAAACCTAACTCTAACCCTAAACCTCACTTTAACCCATGTAAACACTAATCCTACCCACCCTAACTTTCTTAATATAAACTAAATTAATGTAATAAATATATATAAAAAAAGAAACAGAATAGGATCCAAATTAAATTACAGAAAAAAACACTTAACCTGAAACGATCACTATTCCTAATATAGTTTTTTGTTTTGTTTTATATAAAATGCTACTCTTAACCCAAGCCTTACCATAACCCACGTATGACCTGAAGCTACCCAACCCAACTACCTATCTAAACTATGTTAATTATTCTAAAAATATATAATAAATCAATTTTTAAATAAAATTAACTTTTTTTTTTGCTCTACTCCTAAACCTAAATCTAACCCTAAACCTTTCCCTAAAGCATGTTAAACCTAAATCTAGCTAAGCAACTCAACTATCTATCTAAACTAACTATATTTCACTAAAATACACTAAAAAAAGCTAAAATATTTATTTTTATAAAAAAAAATACAAAGGGGGCAAAAAAAAAACTACAGGTCAGCAAAAGCTGATCTGTAGCAATTGATCACTATTAACACCTTAAGGACCCATGACAGTCCTGGACATCATGGCCTGCTATACCCTTAAAGACATGGACCGTCATGGAATTCCGGGCTCCCTGTGGGGCTGCACGCCGTTCTAGGAGTCCAGAATTGGATTAAAAAAAAAAAAAAAAATGCTTTGTGGCCCTTAAGTGACCGTCGCATGCATTTTAGGCGTTAAAGTGATCGGGGGGGGGGGAAATTTATTGATCACTGTGATGACAGTGATCAAGGGGTTAATTTTTATTTAATTTCTTTTTTTAATTGGTAGAAAGCTGGAACACTGGAACAAGATGTCTCTCTGTCTCCTCCTTAGAATGGGTCTGTTTTATGTTCGTGGCTTTGGGTGAATTAATTTGGCGCAAAAGGTTGCACAATAGCAGCTGTGTTAAAATCAATGTAGTTGTGAAGAAACTGCAAACTCACACCATGTGCTTTTTACAAAATGGCGTCCTCAACCATGTGGAGACAGGCTGGGGCCTAGCAAGATGGAGTCAGACCATGTGTTTGCTCTGAGATAAAATCTATGAGCAAGGCCAGGGCCTACAACTTGCTCACACCACACAAACCCCAACACAGCTATTAGAAGCAATATGAATTTGCCCACACCCAAAAAGCCAACCCTTTAATTAAAGGATATATCCAGAGAAATTTGTCCTAATGACCAATACCACAATTAACACAATAACACCCCAGTACTAGCAGTAAGCAATAATATTTAATAACAAACAATAATATTAACAATACACTGTATATTATCAAATATATTCTAGCTAAAACATCTAATAATATTAACTAGACAATTACTTACTGCAGTGCAAATAAAACACATAATACAACAATTATAGTAGAAAACACTATACGTTGGTTACTAAGGTATTTTTCCTAGGAATATGATAGATAGTATGAAAATAATAGAGAGATACTTAGTTTCTATACTCATCTATCTGGAACAATGAGGATGGTGCTGCAGGGGAAAAATAGGCCAGGATCCTGGAACAGTTCTTGGGGCCTGGGCAAGGCATGGCCCCCTTGCTGCTGGTCACATCTCCCTCTCCATGGCTTTCCTGCTCCAAGACCCTTCTTCCCAAAAGACCTCTTCAAGACTGCCCCTTTGGCTCTCTGCACACCTCTCTTATTGTTGGCAAGCCCCACCCATCTCCAGCCCACTTTACCTGATTGACACACCCCTCCTCCCCTTCTCCTAGAAGGAAGAGAAACAAAAGAGCAGGTTGTCCTTCTTTGTCATTTTCCCGCCCAAACAGACCAGGGAGACAACAAAGGAAAATGGTGGAGAGCCAAAAGTGGGATGAATGACATGAGAACATAACCATGCAATGGATACAGTGTTGCTGCAATTTGCTGCAATTTATTTGTGTCCATAACATTCCACCTCTTGGTCCCATGTCATAAACCACACTAAAGTCGCTCACTGGATAGGTAGGTCACTGACTTCCCAAATCACCCAAATAGTCCAACGTCTGATGTTTCCTGGAGTTTGTCAATTATAGCTGTCAGTTTCGATGGATCATAATTAAATTCGCCTTCATAGTTCACAATATAACTGCAGCATTATTTTCCTACCAGCCAGCAAACTCCTACTTTGGCAGTAAGAACAGTCCAGGGCTAGGCGATTTTGGAGAGCTACCGCCCTGATTTGTAGCTGCTCATAAGACAGTTTGGTAGTAGAGTCCAGTGTTGTGTCCAGAGAGTTGTCTCTTTTCTCGCTGGGCCCACGGGACTCCAAGGAACGGGTACCCTCCTTCCTCACTGACGGGGATGGTGCTGCAACAGTCAGAGGAGTTGTCCACTCTTGCATAGCTGGCCAAGGGGTTCATGAATGTGTTGGACGATCAAGGGTTCAGAGGAGCTAGCCGGCCACCAATCTATTTGAGGGAAAGAAGAGAGGTACAGAATCACCATTTCATAATACAACTTTAGTATTACCAGGACCATCTGAAATAACCTCTCCTTTCTGCCTGTGCTGATCAGTGGATCGCGGTAACACCCACACTTTGGACCCCATGAGCACTTGTTTATCCTCATCCCAGGATAACAAGATTTTATGGGGTACCCAGGCTGCCACCTCTCCTAGGATTGTACCAGCAATTAACCTACTTGGGTCATTCCTAGACAGAGATGCATTCATCCATCCACACTCACACTCCCTGTTGTGCTCCAACCCTCTTTGGTCAGTTTTTTAGTGAGCACTAAGGTTACCTCTTGTTCCTGGAGGCATATTGCCTCCTATGGGAAAAACTAACTTCTGTTAACCTCTCCCACTACCAAGAGAAAAAAAATAAAATAAAATGTTAGTTTAAATTGAAATATGGGGTGGCTACCAGTACATGTCAACCCGCAAACTAACAAATGGATTGTCATTACATGTAAGCCGGGCATATAGAGATAAGTTCTGTTGGTCAGTCATGTAAAATCCTAAAGGCCTGTGTAAAGTTCTATCCCACCCCTTCTATGACATACTTGGGGATAGTGTATGAATCTGTCCTTTCAAAAGCCCATTGCACCTTTTAATCAACCCCGAGGCTTGGGGTGATATGGGATAGCCTGCGCCCATTGGACTGACCAGCGAAGCGAGTACCGGTGTCCGTTTTGAAAACTGGATCTATGTGACCTCTTCATTTTGGTCTTCAGGTTCCTTATTTGAGTCAATTCTTCCGTAGTTTTATTGAGGTTCATTTCCCCTACAACTCTTGGCATTAGTCTTGTTCAGGCGGCTGCCCAAATCTTCTCCCAAAGTTCTGTACCTCCCCACACTAATGTTCCATGTAATAAGCCAAAGGTAGTCTCTTTATATCGGCATACTTCTGGTAATTTGAATCACCTATATCTTGCTCTTGTATCACCACCTCTCCATACGGATTGCATGTTACAGCAGTCCAGTGTCTTTTGTTCTTTGCAGGGTATAATTCCTCATATGGCAAAGCTGACTTGATTGGAGAAAGCTGTAATGCAAGTATCTTCCAAGTATTTGGATGTGGCAAGAATTCATATGTCACGAGACCATTGAAGCTTTGTTAATCCACCTTGCTCTTGTGCGTACCATTTTCCACTTCATGAGAGCTGGACTCCTGGCCCACCTCTGCACAGATAGGTAGGCCTCTTCACCCCAAGTGGTTGGGGCCTTTAATGTCACAGTCTCTAAAAGGTATTGGAAGTTGGCTTGATTCTCTGGCAACCGGATCATGGCATGTGGCGGGGGAGTGTTGATAGTGTTGGGGCATCAAAGGTATATTAGCTTCCTTCCCAAGTGAATGCAAATGGAATTTTGTGACTCAGGTGCAATGAGAATTGGAAAAGAAAGTATCCACTATATCAATCGCTGCATGCCACCCCTGTGTCTGTTTGGCTGTCATAAATGACAGGGACGATACTGGGGACCGCAGCGCTCATTGGCGGTGCCACTCTATTGAGTCCCCAATAATCTATCGTTCCACACCAAGAAACCGTCTGACTTCTTAACAGGAATCACAGGAGCGTTTAAAGAGCAAAATTGCAGGATGAACTAAAACTGACTAATCTGATTTCTTTCAACCCTCCTGGTAGCCCTTGTTGGACTACAGGGAGAGAGAATGACAACAGGTGTCCTGTTTGTATTTCCTCTCACCACCTCCCATGCCGCATGAACATAAGAGGGTTTGTGAGGAAAGCCAAAATCTGAACACCTCTCAACTGCATCTCTATTATGTGTCCTAACAATATATCTACCCCAAGATATTGTCAGGAAATTGGAAACTCAAAATATTATCCATAAACCCAGGGGCCCTTTGTTTATGGAATATGTGACTGTGGTTTGTATA
Organism: Rhinophrynus dorsalis; assembly: GCA_037306005.1. Taxonomy (NCBI): domain Eukaryota; kingdom Metazoa; phylum Chordata; class Amphibia; order Anura; family Rhinophrynidae; genus Rhinophrynus; species Rhinophrynus dorsalis. Next base: position 142,699,362 of record CM074721.1, read on the forward strand.
GCCTTAGTTACTCTTTCCCCTAGACCCTCTCTGTGAAATGATGGGGCCTACAAGTTTGGAAGGGTTACCTGTAACACTGTTACCTCGGCCCCAGTGTATACTAAGGCTAAAACCTAGGTGTGGTTGGTTTCCTTTCCCCACCCTACAGTCAAAGGAACATGGGGCTGTCGATCCCCAGCCTTGATGGGTAACTTTGTGCTGGGGATTGGCCGTCCCATGGGTCCATTCCGTCATTGTCCGCTATGGCACATAATGGGTACAGGGATTTTGTTTTCCTAGGATGGGGAACAGGAGGACAGGAATTAGCAACAGGAATATTAAATTCAGATGGTGTGTATATCAGATTTGCTTCATTAGTGAGAGTTTTAGAAATAGGTACATTAATATGTACCTTTCTCTTAAAAGCTTTCCACCTTTTGAACAAGACATGATTTGACCTTTTTTTTAGCTCATCTACATTGACACCAGCTTTAACAAGATCAAACATCATTTCTTTCCTTGACAACTTTGTGTGTGTGGAAGCATCCTGTTTATTATTCCTCTTAGGTTTATCAATAGGTGGTTTCCCTTCATCCTTTCTTTCTGGCTTGCTAGCCATGGAGACACCCCTTTTCTGATTAACCTTTTCCTCTGTTTTGTATTTCCCCAATTCTGCTAACCTTTTTGTACTCACAAAAATCTGACCATTTTCTGCTGTACCATTTATCATTGACAAAGGGGACCCTCTTTTAGCATTTACAGACTCATGTCTATCACAGTCCCTGTGTACCCTTTGTTTTCTCTGCTGGGTGATGAGTGGGCGAGCTTTGAAGCTGTCCACCTTTTCGTCATCATCAGAGGAGGAAACATATGAGTATTTTGAGTACTCCTTTTCTTCAGAGGAGGATGAGAAGAGTGACTCTGGGTCCCTGCAGGGCCCTGTAGTCAGTGTTCTCACCTTTCTGGTGGTGTATGGCATTTCACTCCTGTGAGAGCGACAACGGTCAAGTTTATTGATTAGCCGAGTATTAGTCTCCTGTAATTCAGTCTTACGGGCATTGTTATTTTCCAAACATTCATTTGATATTAACAATTTTTGTCTTACATCAGCTAAATCTCTTTCTAGGGCTTGTCTCTTTACTACCTCATTTTTTAAGGCATGTAAAATAATCCACCCCACTTCTGCCGCAGCTCTGCTCTCATGTTTAGAATAGACCCCTAAATCAAGCTTAAGTGCCATACCTCCTATCTCTTCCCCAACCTCTGGGTACACTGGAGCACTGTGACGTACTAGCTCATCTGCTATGGCATTCCATCTACCCATAGCAGTAGCCCAATGTGGTACAGCCCCAAATTTGGGTCTTTTGCCCCCAATCAATGCACTCAACTTCTTCTTAAAGAATCCCATTCTCTCAGTCAGAATCTCAAGCGCAATCAGACGGTAGGACAATCACGTGTTTGTAGTGAGCCTTACTAGTATGTGTATACCACTAACACACACACACACAGGCCGCACTTATGTGTTTTTATTTTCACTCTTGGGAAAACACTCAAACTAACAGTGAAAGTCACAGAACACACAAACTGTTGGATGTTTTTTCCTGCCCTTCTAGAAAACAAACAAACTCATACATAACACATACATCAGTCTTGGGAATTTTAGTACAAGTATTTGAAGTCACCTGTCTAGGTACAAGTGCTAGTGACTAGTCAATTGTCCACTGCAATGGTACAATGCTAGTTAGTCACCTGCCTAGGGAACAAGCGCTCAAAGTCACCTGATACAGTACAATGTTATGTAGGTAATAATCCAGTTTATCCAGACATATTACTTTGGGCAGTGTAGAATTAATCCCCCATCAAAGCACTCAGTAATTCATGCTTTCAGGAAATTCATGCTCTCTGTTAAATATACTTTAAAGTTAGTATTGTAAACAATACACAAGTGTTTCTAATTAAAGCACTTTAACAGCAGAACAGATATGCATGTTTAACCAAGTACCTGAACACAGGTTAGCAGGCACACGTATGTTTTTACTTTCACACAGGGAGAAAACACGCAAACCACTATGAAAGTTACAGAACACACAAACTGTTGAATGTTTTTATGCCTTTGAAGAAAACAAACAAACTCATATACACACACCTGCACGTCAGGTGACTTCCTATTAGGCTTCAAAGTTAGTTCTCCCAATGAAAGGGCACACAAGTTTTATAATTGAAGCACTACTTCAAAGTTAGTGACATCTCCACAAAGGCAAATGGTACAAATGCTAGTTAGTCACCTGCCTCAGGTGCTCAAGTCACCTGTCTAGGTACAAGTGCTAGTGACTAGTCAATTGTCCAATGTAGTTACCCTTTATGGAAAGCACACAAGTCTATAATTGAAGCGTGACTTTAAAGTTAGCAACTTCTCTGCAGAGGCACACAAGGATTTAACTGAAGTAGGACTTCAGAGTTAGTTACACTCTACAGAGAGCACACAAGAGTTAATTAAAGTCCCTTTAATAGGAAATCTTGACAGTACAGAGATATGCATATGCGCAATAAATCTAGCCACACTAGAAATATCACGTCCGGCAATTGCAGAACCTTGACCTGAACGGTTACAATTAAAATGCCTCAAAGTTAGCACTCCTCTAATGAGAGCACACAAGGGTTAATTGAAGCAGTGCAACTGTAAACGCTCCCTCTTGCCTCTGTATATATCTATACCCATACACCTACACAATAACCAGGCATATACATCACAATACCCAGGCACGTATCATATATGCAATACAGACAATACAGGTAACTGTAATATGAGCACTTATCTATGCACTTTGAAGTTTGAAACTCCTCTATGAGGGCCCCACAAGTCTATAATCAAAGCATGTAAAGTACACCTATTACAATTCAAGAGTATTCCAGCGCACAAATCCTCTTTTAGTGAATAAGCCCCTTGCAGTGTGACAATACTAAAACCCACCACTCTTGTCGCAGTGTGGTACTGGCACACAAAAATAACTTGGGACGCTTACTTACTAAATTGCCCAGGAAAAAATATTAATTAAAAAATGTATTTTTTAACAAAATATTAATTTCTAGGAAATATGTCAATAACGGTTATTAATCATTAATATTAATAATTTCTGCGAATACCCTGCTCAACTACGCCATTTGTTTTATGTTCGTGGCTTTGGGTGAATTAATTTGGCGCAAAAGGTTGCACAATAGCAGCTGTGTTAAAATCAATGTAGTTGTGAAGAAACTGCAAACTCACACCATGTGCTTTTTACAAAATGGCGTCCTCAACCATGTGGAGACAGGCTGGGGCCTAGCAAGATGGAGTCAGACCATGTGTTTGCTCTGAGATAAAATCTATGAGCAAGGCCAGGGCCTACAACTTGCTCACACCACACAAACCCCAACACAGCTATTAGAAGCAATATGAATTTGCCCACACCCAAAAAGCCAACCCTTTAATTAAAGGATATATCCAGAGAAATTTGTCCTAATGACCAATACCACAATTAACACAATAACACCCCAGTACTAGCAGTAAGCAATAATATTTAATAACAAACAATAATATTAACAATACACTGTATATTATCAAATATATTCTAGCTAAAACATCTAATAATATTAACTAGACAATTACTTACTGCAGTGCAAATAAAACACATAATACAACAATTATAGTAGAAAACACTATACGTTGGTTACTAAGGTATTTTTCCTAGGAATATGATAGATAGTATGAAAATAATAGAGAGATACTTAGTTTCTATACTCATCTATCTGGAACAATGAGGATGGTGCTGCAGGGGAAAAATAGGCCAGGATCCTGGAACAGTTCTTGGGGCCTGGGCAAGGCATGGCCCCCTTGCTGCTGGTCACATCTCCCTCTCCATGGCTTTCCTGCTCCAAGACCCTTCTTCCCAAAAGACCTCTTCAAGACTGCCCCTTTGGCTCTCTGCACACCTCTCTTATTGTTGGCAAGCCCCACCCATCTCCAGCCCACTTTACCTGATTGACACACCCCTCCTCCCCTTCTCCTAGAAGGAAGAGAAACAAAAGAGCAGGTTGTCCTTCTTTGTCATTTTCCCGCCCAAACAGACCAGGGAGACAACAAAGGAAAATGGTGGAGAGCCAAAAGTGGGATGAATGACATGAGAACATAACCATGCAATGGATACAGTGTTGCTGCAATTTGCTGCAATTTATTTGTGTCCATAACAGGGTCTGAGATGGAGGGAGACAGAGAGAGATGTTAGGGACAGTGTTTGTAAACATTCTGCTTTTGCTATATTTGATTCGCTAATCAAGCAAATCACAAGTAGCAACAATGTCTCTACTGGCTAAAACTAAGTGCTCCGGTATCAGAGCACTTAGCAACAGTGTTGCGGTTCATGGCATGGGTGCATTTATCTGGGGCAAAGGGTTTCGCAATAACAGCTGTGTTAAAAATATGTACTCACAGACCATGTGCTTTCTACAAAATGGAGTTCTCAACCATGTGGCTTGAGAACAAAGACACAGAGTTAGGGCCTAACAGACCATGTGGCTTGAGCTCTCTGCAAAAGGGAGTCCTCAACAATGTGGCTAATGACCAATGCCACAATTAACACAATACCACCCCAGTACTAGTAATAAGCAATAATATTTAATAACAAACAGTAATCTTCTAATAAGAACAATACACTGTATATTATCAGATATATTCTAGCTAAACATCTAATAATACTAACTAGACAATTACTTACTGCAGTGCAAATAAGACACAATATTCAACAATTATAGTAGAAAACATTATACGTTGGTTACTTGGGGTATTTTCCTAGAAATCCTATATAATAATTTGCTAAATCGTGAGTAACGCCGCTACATGCGCAGTACACACTGCTGCGAGTGCTGCAGTCATGCGCAGTAGAGGCTGCCCGCACCGCGGCTGAGTCATGCGCAGTAGAGGCTGCCCGCGCTGCGGCGCGGGAAGTCTCTACTGCGTGTGACTGCCCCGCAACCGGGTTGCAGTGGCACTGTGGCCCGTGTAACGGGCTGTTCAACTAGTATTGTATAAAAGAAACAATAAAGCAAGAGAGAGATACTTAAAATAAATCCTGGGGCAGGAGGCAAGAAAAAGGCCAGGGGAACTGAATACATTCATGCTGGAGGTCTGGGTCATCTCTGCTCTGGAACAGTTCTTGGGGCCTAGGCTAGGCATGGCAGCCTTGCTGTATTCTGGGCCATCTACCCCACATCCTGCTCCATTCCAAGACTGCTCTCCTCCAAGACTGCTTCCCAAGGGCTCACTGCACACCTCTTTTATTGTTTGCAAGCCCTGCCCATCAACAGCCCACTTTACCTGCTTTTCCTAGAAGCAAGGGAGACAAAGGGAGCTGATCCTTTTCCTGCACAAACAGACCAGGGAGAGGACAAAAAGAGAAAGGGAAAATGGTGAAGCCCTGTACAAAAATGGTTCTAAAAACTAAGTGTGATTTAGGATGCAGTTTTTCTGAAAATTTTGCTGCAACTTACCTGTGTCCATAACATTCCACCTCTTGATCCCCTGCCATAAACCACACTAAAGTCATTCACTGGATAGGTACTTCACTGACTTCCCAAATCACTCAAATAGTCCAACATCTGGTGTTTCCTGGCGTTTGACTATTATTGCTGTCAGTTTTGATCGATCATAATTGATTTCACCTTCATTGTTCACAATGTAACTGCAGCATTATTTTCCTACCAGCCCACAAACTCCTCCTTTGGCGGCAAGAACAGTCCAGGGCTAGGCGCTTTTGGAGAGCTACCGCCCTGATTTGTAGCTGTTCATAAGACCATTAGAGTCCAGTATTTTGTCCAGAGAGTTGTCTCATTTCTCGCTGTGCCCACAGGACTATCACGGTTGCCCCATGGTCTGCTGGCATCCCCATCTATTTACTGTACTCATCCTGGTCCTCCCAGCAGGCAGCTGGCTGCGTGGTGCCGGTCACTTCCGCATTCCTGCTGCTTCTCAGAGTTATGCGTGCGTATACTGGGTTTAGCCAGTGACGAGGAGCTGCTTTTGTAGCCTTCAGTGCGATTGGCTTAAGCATGTCCCACCTCCCTTATAGACTACTTAAGCGGTATCACAGTATCCCTAGGCAGCCTAGCGCTCCTGTGCTTCCTACCTCTGTATGGTCGCCGGCCAGCATAGCCTCCGGCCACTTCCTCATTCTGACATCAGGTAACAGGCACTAGCATGGGCGCCTGTTTATGGGCCTATTCTGGGTGGCCTAATTGGGTCCCGCTTCCTTCTACTCCTTTATAAACCTTCTTGGGCCTGGGAGTCATTGCCCTTACGTGGTGTTCCTGTTAGTTACTCTTGTGCTCCGTTGTGACCTGTGCTTGTCTGAGAATCTGCTCTGTGTATGACCCCAGCTTGTCTGACTACCCACATCGGTTTTGACCTGTGGCTCTGGCTGACTCACTCGCTCCATGTAGTCCCCGGTTTGTCTGTCCTCCAGCTCCTATCTCGCTCCGTGTGTCCCCAGTTTGTCTGACCAGAGGCTCTGGCTGACTACTCGATCCATACACTCCTAGCCTGCCTGACCGTTAGCATCTGTGTCCCATGGCTCTGTCCGACTCTCACCCCCTGTTGCCTTTGGTCTCCGGTACCTTGCAGTAGTGCAGTGCGTAGCACAGTGTGCAGCTCCGGGTAGGAGCTTGGGTCCTAACATCCGGTGGTCTGGGGTTGTGTGGGATATTATCATCGCTATATCTCATATATTATTATCACTGTATATTCTAATAAAGGTGGTTATATTTTATTACTGTGTCTGTCCTTCTTAGCCTGATTACCGTGACAAGTGGCTTGGACACTTGGTTTAGTTGCCCTTTCGTGGTGTACCTGTGTGCTAGCTTCTTGTGTCTGCTCTCTGTTGTGACCCTTGCTTTTTTTCTGATCCTCCTCCATGTACATTCCTTGGCCTTGTCTGACTACCCATATCGGTTCTTACCTGTGGCTTTGGCTGACTACCCGCTCCGTGTATGACCTTAGGCATTGTCTGCCTACCCACATTGGTCTTACCTGGGTTCTAGCTACTCCACTCCATGTGCCCTCCAGGCTAGTCTGTTGCCTCCCAGAGATTGCCAGCATTCTGGCCTATTACCGTGTGTATGAGCCTTGGTCCCTAGCGTTCTAACGTTTCCGTGTGTCCTCCTACCAGCTACCCTTTCTCCATCTTGGGTAGGCTGTGACTATCTATTCAGAGAGAACAGTAGGCTAGGTTCTATCTCCTTACTGCCTCTGTGTGGAGTCACGGGTAGTGCAGGCTTCGGCTCAGTGTACAGCTCCTAGGTAGTGGACTGTAGCGCTGTCCTCACGCCTATCTCCAGGAAAGGTTGGGGAAGTGCTTTTACCTGTATTATTTCCTTCATAAAGTGGTGTTGATCTTACTGTAATGTAACAGAGACAAATGCTCTCACGCCTACATTAAATATCATGCCAAATTGGTAACTGTGGACTCACCCGCCAAATGAAGGCAATTGGGGTGCCCGGTCATCACGGCCCTTCCACGGCCAATATCACTGTATATCTCATATATCTGTTACAACCGCACTCCCATCCGCAAACAAATATCCATAGAGGAAAATTCATAAAATCACTTCTCTTTATTTTCTTCCAAATAAAACCACATGGATCATCAAAGGTGACACAATCTACGATTAAGCGCAAAACGCATTAGATGGAGTGAAAGGGTCTCTATATCCCTCTAAGAATACCATTGCTACATTGTGTCTCATTTGATGGTCCATGTGGTTTTATTTGGAAGAAAATAAAGAGAAGCGATTTTACGAATTTTCCTCTATGGATGTTTGTTTGCGGATCGGAGTGAGGTCGTAACAGTTATATGAGATATACATTGATATTACTGTATCTGTGTCGTGTTCTTATTTACTTTGATAACCGTAACAGGGACTCCAAGGAATGGGTACCTTCCTTCCTCACTGACGGGGATGGCGCTGCAACAGTCAGAGGAGATGTCCACTCTTGCATATCTGTCCAAGGTGTTCATGAATGTGTTGGATGACCAAGGGTTCAGAGGGGCTAGACAGCCACCAACCTATTTGAGGGAAAAAAGACAGGTACAAAATCACCATTTAATAATACAACGTTAGTATTACCAGGACCATCTGAAATAACCTCTCCTTTCTGCCTGTGCTGATCAGTGGATTTCTGTAACACCAACACTCTGGACCCCACTCATCCCAGGATACCAAGATTTCATGGGGTACCCAGGTTGCCACCTCTCCTAGGATTGTACCAGCAGATAACATACTTGGGTCATTTCTAGACAAAGGTGCACTCCACATTCGTCCATCCACACTCACACTCCCAGTTGTGCTCCAACCCTCTTTGGTCAGTTTATATGTGAGCATTTTGTTCCTGGAGGCATATTGTCTGCAATTGGGAGGATTAATTCCTGCCAATCCTTCCCACTACCTGAACTTGTAAATTCAAAATGGTTTGTTAGTTTTGATTTAAATTATTTCCCCTTGATTTGGGAAGGCTATCTGTAAATGTCAACCTTAAACTAACAAATAGATCGTCATTACACGTAAGCCTGGCATATAGAGAGGTCTGTTTGTCAGTCATGTAAAATCATAAGAGCCTGTGGAAAAAGTTTTATCCCATCCCCTCTATGACATCATGCCACTCCTGTGTCTGTTTGGCTGTCATAAATGACAGGGACGATATTGGGGACAGCAGAGCTCAATGGTGGTGCCACACTATTGAGTCCCCTGTAATCTATCACCCTATGCCAAGAACTGTCCTGCTTCTTAATAGGAAACACAGGAGTGTTAAAAGGGCTATATTGCAGGATGAACTACACCTGACTATAATCTGATTCCTTTCAACCCTCCCTGCAGGGAGGGAGAATGACAACAGGTGTTCAGTTTGTATTTTCCTCTCACCACCTCCCACCTGCATCTCTATTATGCACCCTAACAATATATCTACCCTCAAGATATTGTCAGGAAATTGGAAACCCAAAATATTAGCCGTAAACCCAGGGGCCCTTTGTTTATGGAATATGTGACTGTGGTATGTATAGCCTTAGTTTGGAAGGGTTACCCTGCAACACTGTTACCTCGGCCCCAGTGTCTACTAAGGCTAAAACCTAGGTGTGGTTGGTTTCCTTTCCCCACCCTACAATCAAAGGAACATGGGACTGTTGATCCCCAGCTGTGATGGGCAAAAAATTTTGTGCTGTGGATTGGCCGTGCCATGGGTCCATTCCATCTTTGTCCACTATGGCACATAATTCAGCTGATGGGTACATAGATTTTGTTTTCCTAGGATGGGGAACAGGAGGACAAGGATTAGTATCAGGATATTTGTCCTCAGGTTGCATATATTTGAGATTTTCCTCAACAGTCCTAGCTTTAGCATTGGGAATTATATCAAAATCAATTACCGTTTCATCTGATGGAAAACACTTTCCTGCATATGTATTTGTATACTATGCTTTAAAGCTTTCTACCTCTTAAATAAGACTTGATATATACCTGCTTTGATAAAGTCTGCAATCATACCTGGCCTAGATAACTTAGTGCTTTGGAAAACATACTCTTTTTTTTTTTTTTTTTTTTTTTTTTACTAAATTTGGGTTTACCTTTGGGTGTTTTATATTATCCTCCATTTCTGCCTTAATGGTTGTGGAGATACCTCTTATCCTCCTTCTCATATTCCCCCATTTCTGCTAACCTTTGAGTAATCACAAAAAAAAAAAAATCTTGTCACGGACTGTAAGAACAAGAACTGGACCAGTACTGTAAGTAACACAATCTTTATTAAGATACACAACTTACAGAATGATTCAGCAACAGCAAGTAAACAATACAATATAGACAACATCAGGAAGGATAGTGCTGCTGTAGTGGTACAGAATTTAACCCCAGAAGACAAGGAGGAGATAAGCCACCTCAGGTCTGCACCTGAGCAGTCTACAACAGGTCTGCACCTGTATAAACCACGTTCCTGAGTAAGACTAACTGTGCTACAGGTCCGCACCTGAACGCACTAGTAAATGGACGGAAGAAAGGAGAAGTCTGCCAGAGCCACTGAAAGCACCAGACAGGTTATCCACTGGAGCATTGGTATGCTGAGCACGCAGTGGACAGCCCCAGGTAACACCAAAGTGGATAGTCAGACAAGCTGGAACATACACGGAGCAAATCGTCAACCAGAGCCGCAGGTCTGCACCAGATTGGCTATCGAGCTAGCCAGGGTCATACATGGAGCGAGTAGTCGGACAGAGCCACAGGTCAGCACCAGAATGGAGAATTAGCCAGGCCAGAGGTAGTCTACCAGAGCTGCAGGTCCACACCAGGAGGGATGTCAGACTAAGCCGGGGTCATACACAAAGCGGGTAGTCAGACAAACCAGAGGTCGACACCAGAACGGGTAGTCAGACAAACCAGATAATGCACAAACTCAACCAACTGCACTGGACACCATGAAAGGGCAACTGAGCAAGTGTCCAGGCAGTATTTGAGCCTAGGGTCCAGGAAGGGGAGGAGTCAGCATCAGTGCCACTGCCCCTTTAAATGGAGCGCACGTCCATCCTCTTGGATGTGCTCCCATTCACTGTCACAGACCTGCGCTGGAACCCAGCGCCCAGGAAGTGGCTGAACTGCCACAACCTCATGCGGCTGGAGCCGCCAGACAGCAGTGTGGCTGAAGCCGCCGGGTAGCAATTCGGCTAGAGCCGCTGGGGGAAGCCGCAGTAGGCTCGAGCAGCCGCCGCCAGGTACTCTAACAGTACCCTCCCTCAAAGACCCCCTCCCTGCAGTTCGGGGCGTGGGTGGTCAGGAAAACGTGAATGAAATCTATGAATCAGGATGGGAGCATGCACATCCTCAGAGGAGACCCAAGAACGTTCCTCCGGGCCATAACCTCTCCAGTACACCAAGTACTGTAATCTCCCCCTAAACTTCAGGGAATCCAAGATGCTTTGAACCTCATACTCCTCATGGTCTCCCACCCTAATGAGGGTTGGGGAGCCATAGCGGAGGTATACCGGTTACAGGTTAATGGTTTGAGCAATGACACATGGAAAACGTTATGAATGCGCATAGTAGTCGGGAGTTCTAGAACGTATGCCACAGGATTGATTCTCCGAATGACCTGAAAGGGACCAACGAAGCAAGGGGCCAGTTTCCTACATGGCACCTGGAGATTGAGATTCCAGGATGACAACCATACCCTGTCTCCAGCCTGAAAGGTAGGTGCTGATAGTCACCTACGGTCAGCCTGTTGCTTGTGCCTTTGCATAGAACCACGTAGGGTATTCTGTACTTGCACCCAAGAGGAATGGAGAGCCCGTAAATGCTCCTCCAGAACCGGAATCGCTTGTGCCTCAAAAGTCTCAGGGAGAGCAGAGGGCTGAAACCCATAATTTATCAGAAACTGTGAAGACTGAGACAAGGAATTGATGGCACAATTTCTAGCAAACTCCGCCCAAAGTAACAAGGTAGCCCAGTTGTCGTGGTGGTTATTTATGTAGCACCGGAGAAATTTTTCAAGGGCTTGGTTAGACCTTTCGGCTGCACCATTAGATTGCAGGTGGTAAGCTGAAGAAAAGGCCAGCTGGATCCCCAATTGTGCGCAGAAACATCTCCAGAATCTGGACACAAACTGACTCCCTCTATCCAAGACAATCACTTTCAGTATGCCATGTAGGCAGAATACTTCCTTGGCAAATATCTCGGCTAGCTCTTTGGCAGAGGGCAACTTTTAAGAGGTATGAAGTGTGCAATTTTGGAAAATCTGTCCACTATCAGGATAACCGTGTAACCCAAGGACGCCAGAAGCTCCACCATAAAGTCTATGGACAAATGGGACCACGGATGCTCCCCATTAGGAATGGGTTGTAGGAGGCCCACAGGCAAGGTACATGAAGATTTATTTTGAGCGCAGATCTGGTAAGCTGCCATGAAGGCAGCACAATCCTTCCTCAAACTCGGCCACCAGGATAAACGAGAGATAGACCATATCAACTGATCTCGCCCATTATGTCCATTAGTTCTGGAGGTATGATATGTTTCCAGGAATCTGGTACAGAGCTGAACCGGCACAAAACTTTAGGTTTCTCAGCAGGTGCGGATGCCTGAGCCGATAAAATCTCCTCTCCCAACGGGGATGTAATACTAGTATGAATATATGCTAGTATGTGATCAGCTGGAATGATCGGGGGGGAGGGAGATTCTTCCCTAGAGTCAGGACAATGTTGGCGAGATAGAGCATCCACCCTGATGTTTTTGGAGCCAGGGAGGTAATATACAACAAAGTTGAACCTAGACAGGAATAGTGCCCATCTGGCTTGGCGAGCAGACAATCTTTTGGCCTCACACAGGTAAATCAAATTTTTATGGTCAGTGAGGATCAGGATCGGGCCACTGGTTCTTGCCACTCCTTTAATGCCAAGATGATAGCCAGTAATTCTATCACCAATGTTGTACAACTTTTCAGCCATAGATAGCTTTTTGGAGAAATAGCCACATGGCAGCAGTGCCTCCCCTGGAGCCGAGCACTGAGACAGGAGGGCGCCTACTCCCGTCTCAGACTCTTCGACCTCCAACGTGAAGGGCAGGGCAGGGTTGGGATGTACCAGTATCGGTGCCTTGGCAAATGCTGCCTTAAGACTTTTGAATGCCCCAATAGCACTGGAAGACCACTTTGAGGTGTCAGCCCCCTTACAAGTCAGATCATTAAGTGGCTTTACTACCGAAGTGAAGTTTTTAATGATCTTCCGGTAGTAATTCGAGAAGCCTAAGAAATGTTGGAGAGCTTTCAGACCTACAAGACGAGGCCATTGCACAGTGGAGGATAGTTTTTGAGGGTCCCTCGCGAACCCAGAGGCAGAAATCACATAACCCATGAAGATAACCTGCGATTTATGAAACTTACACTTCGAGTTTGCAGTAAAGACCATTCTCTCTCAGTAGTTGTAAGACTCTAGACAGATCTGCGATATGAGTTTCCATGTAGGGTGAATGGATTAGTATATCGTCCAGATATACGACAACAGAGTTTTGTAGCAAGTCCCTTAAGACATCATTAATCAATTCCTGGAAGACAGCAGGCACATTGCACAACCCGAAGGGCATCACTAAATACTCATAGTGGCAGCTCCGGGTATCAAAGGCTGTCTTCCACTCATCTCCTTCTTTCATACTAACAAGGTTATACGCTGCCCTCCAGTCAAGTTTGGTAAACACCTTGGAACCCTTTAGTCTGTCAAAGAGTTCGGTGATCAAGGGTATTGGGTAGATACCAACTTATTCAGGCCACGATAGTCAATACAGGGGCGCAGTTCCCCATCCTTCTTTTTAACAAAAAAGAATCCTGCACCAGTCGGGGAGGTGGATTAGCGGATTATTCCTCTGGAGAGAGCATCGGCCACATACTCCTCCATAACCCTCATCTTCTGCATAGACAGAGGATAAACCGACCCCGAGGAGGAGTTGTACCAGGGATCAAGTTGATCTCACAGTCATAGGACGTCAAATACGTCACGGAAAGCCCTGTACTCCTCAGGCAGAATAGAGGAAGACGTACACATCAGTCTCATAGGACATGTGAGACAGGAATTAGCGTAACTGGGAGCCCATGACACTATATCACAACTGTGCCAATTGATCCTGGGGTTGTGTGACAGAAGCCATGGAAACCCCAGGACAATAGCGTAGTGTGGCGAGTAAATTATTTGGAATTGCAGGGTTTCCGTGTACAAGGCTCCAACTCTCAGGGTTAACGGAAGCGTCTCCTGAGTGATATGAGAGGGTTGTAAGGGCCTCCCATCAATGGCCTCAATAGCCAAGGGTGAAGCACGAGACTGCAAAGGAATAGCTTGACTTTCAGCGAAGTCTGCATCCATAAAGTATCCTGCCTCCCTGGAATCAAGTAACACAGTGGCAACTGTTGAGGAGTTGCTCCATGACAGGATAACTTAGAGGATGGGTTTACCCTTGACCACCTCTGGGACTGGGAAATGCCACTCAAGATCTGTCCCCGACAGGATCTTAGGTGGGGACGTTTTCTGGACGCACAGGACAAGACTTCAACAAATTACCGGATCTGCCACAGTACAAAGAGAGCCCTTCCCTCCGTCGGAAGGCTCTCTCGTCCCCCAAAAGGCGAGTTGCCCTCAACTGCATGGGTTTACTCCTGTCCGAAACAGGCCCAGGACGCGTGGGAGGCGAGGGAAGAATGAGTGGGTATGTAAAGCTGGGAGCCAGTCGAGATGGAGGCCTACGCAGGCGCTCCCTAAAAGATGGTCTCTCCCTGATCCTGGAATCGATCAGTATCGTAAGGGAAATTAACTCATCCAAGTCTTTAGGGATGTCGCAAGCAGCAATCTCATCCTTGACCATATCGCAAACACCTTGGAAGAATGCTGCTAGTAAAGCTTCTTTGTTCCCCCCAACCTCCACCTCCAGAGTACGGAATCCAATCGCATGCTCTGCTACAGTTCAGGTACCTTGGCGTATGGTCATGAGGTGTTTGGAGGCAGAGACTTTACGGCTGGGCATGTCAAAGACTTTACGGAAGGAGTCCACAAATACCAGAAAGTCATAAATAATGGGTTTGTCTGTTTCCCACAATGGGTTGGCCCACGCCAAAGCCTTGTCAGATAATAGTGAAATCAGAAAAACGACTTTACTGCGATCATTGGGGAACTCCTGAGGTACCATTTCCATATATATGCCCAGGGCAGGCGCCACCTATAGGCGAGATAGGCACCGGCCTAGGGAGCACATGTACTGGGGGCGCAGGCATGCAGCAGAGAACAGCTGCGTCCGCACGCACCACGCCGGGAACCACAACACAGTCAGGTCTGTGTCGCTACTGTGCTCCCTCATCGCCGTCAGCTCTTTAGTAATGCAGAGCGGGCTGGGATTCATGATCTCCTGGCGCACTCTGCATTACTGAAGAGAAGATTGCGCGGGAGCTCCAGCAGCTACAGGTATGTGATGGGGGGCAAATTGGAGCTAATGGGGGACAAGTTGGAGCTAATGGGGGACAAGTTGGAGCTGATGGGGGCAAAGTGGAGCTGATGGGGGCAAAGTGGAGCTGATGGAGGCAAGTTGGAGCTGAGGGGTACAAGTTGGAGCTGATGGGGGCAAAGTGGAGCTGATAGGGGCAAGTTGGAGCTGAGGGGGCAAAGTGGAGCTGGTGGGGGCAAGCTGGAGCTGATAGGGGCAAGTTGGAGCTGAGGGGGCAAAGTGGAGCTGGTGGGGCAGGTTGGAGCTGGTGGGGGCAAGGTGGAGCTGATAGGGGCAAAGTGAAACTGGTGGGGCAAAGTGGAGTGGTGGGGGCAAGTTGGAGCTGATAGGGGCAAAGTGGAGCTGGTGGGCCAAAGTGGAGCTGATAGGGGGCAAGTTGGAGCTGGTGGGGGGCATCTCTTACAGGCATCTCCAGACCAGGGGCAGACTGGCCCAGGGGGCAGAGAGAGGACAATCATGAAAAGAGGTAACAATCATGGACAGCCCCAGGTAACACCAATGTGGGTATTCAGACAAGCCAGAACATACACTGAGCAAATCGTCAACCAGAGCCGCAGGTCTGCACCAGATTGGTTACTGGGCTAGCCAGAGTCATACATGGAGCGGGTAGTTGGACAGAGCCACAGGTCAGCACCAGAATGGATAGTCAGCCAGGCCAGAGGTCATACACAGACGAAGTAGTCTACCAGAGCCGCAGGTCCACACCAGGAGGGATGTCAGACTAAGCCGGTCATACACAAAACGGGTAGTCAGACAAACCAGAGGTCGGCACCAGAACGGGTAGTCAGACAAACCAGGTAATGCACAAACTCAACCAACTGCACTGGACACCACGAAAGGACAACCGAGCAAGTGTGCAGGCAGTATTTGAGCCTAGGGTCCAGGAAAGGGAGGAGTCAACATCAGTGCCACTGCTCCTTTAAATGGAATGCACATCCGTGCTCTGGGACATGTACCTATTCAGAATCCTGCATCAGAATCCAGCTCCTAGGAAGTGGCCGAACTGCCACAACCTCATGCGGCTGGAGCCGTCAGACAGCAGTGTGGCTGAAGCCGCTGGGTAGCAATGGGGCTAGAGCCGCTGGGGGAAGCCGCGGTCGGCTCGAGCAGCCGCCGCCAGGTACTCTAACAAATCTGCCCATTCTCAGTGGTACCATTCAACACTGACAATAAGGATCTCACTAGAAGCAGACTTTAGGAGCCTGGACCGCATTCCTTTGCATCCAGTGCAGTCCACTGGTCTTTGTCTAAGCCTTTCATCCCCCCATCAAAGCACTCAGTCTTTTGCTCAGGGAATTCATGCACTCAGTTAAATATACTTTCAAGTTAGTATTGTAAACAATACACAAGCGTTTCTAATTAAAGTAATTTAACAGCAAAGCAGATATGCATGTTTAACCAAGTAACTAAACACAGGTTAGCAGGCACGTGTATATTTTTACTTTCACACAGGGAGAAAACACTCAAGCCCCTATGAAAATTACAGAACACACAAACACATAACACATACATATGTCTTGGGGGTTTTCTTTTATCTATTTGCCTAGAGTACAAGTATTTCAAGTCACCTGTCTAGGTACAAGTGTAAGTGACTAGTCATTTGTCAAATGTAATGGTACAAGTGCAAGTTAGTCACCTGCCTAGGGAACAAGTGCTCAAAGTCACCTGTCTAGGGTACAAGCATTACTAGAAATAAGTCCCCTTACACCAGTGGTTCTCAACTTCTGTCCTCAGGACCCACTAACAGGCCAGTATTTAGGGATTTCTCTGCTAGTGCACAGGTGTGGTGATCAGAGGCTCATTCACATTGATTAACTCACCTGTGCTCTAACAAGGAAATCATCAAATCCTGGCCTGTTAGTGGGTCCTGAGGACAGGAGTTGAGAACCACTGCCTTACACACAGTATGATGTTATGTACGTAATAATCCAGTTTATCCAGACATATTACTTTGGGCAGTGTAGAATTAACATGTTTTAGGTAGCTTCAAACTAGGCACATGTATGTTTTTACTTTCACTCAGGGATATGAAAGTTACAGAACACACAAACTGTTGAATGTTTTTTGTCTTTCATGAAAACAAAACTCATATACACACACCTGCATGTCAGGTGACTTTCTATTAGGCTTCAAAGTTAGTTACCCCAATGAAAAGGGCACACAAGTTTTCTAATTGAAGCACTACTTTAAAGTTAGTTACATTTCTACAGAGGCACACAAGGTTTAATTGAAGCCAGGCTTCAAAGTTAGTTACACTCTACAGAGGCACAAATGATAGATGGCAGAGAGTTGTTGTAAATGGAACTTTTTCAAATTGGTCTAGGGTTATAAGTGGGGTACCGCAGGGTTCAGTCCTGGGCCCAATGCTTTTTAATTTGTTTATTAATGATCTAGAAGTGGGAATTGAAAGTAGCATCTCAATCTTTGCTGATGACACTAAGCTATGTAAGGAAATACATACAGAGCTCGACGTTTTTTCCCTACAGAAGGATTTAGATAAACTAAGTGAATGGGCAGAAAAGTGGCAGATGTCATTTAATGTAGATAAATGTAAGGTTATGCATTTGGGTTGTAGAAACAAACTTGCTACATATACTCTAAATGGGAAACAACTTGGGAAATCCTCATTAGAGAAAGATTTAGGTGTACTGATAGACAATAGTCTTCACAGCAGTGTGCAGAGTCACTCAGCTGCTGCAAGAGCAAATAGAGTACTAGCCTGCATAAAAAGAGGTGTAGAAGCAAGGGATGCTAATATTATCCTACCTCTGTATAAATCCTTGGTTAGGCCTCATCTAGAATATGGAGTACAATTTTGGGCGTCTGTTCTAAAAAAAGACATTACTGAACTGGAAAAGGTGCAGAGACGTGCAACAAAACTGATAAAGGGATTGGAGGATCTGAGTTACAAAGAGAGACTAGCCAAACTGGGTTTGTTTACATTAGAAAAGAGACGTCTAAGGGGTGATATGATTACCATTTACAAATACATTCAAGGCCAATACAAAGAACTATCCAATGAATTATTTATGCAAAGAGCTGAGCTAAGAACAAGAGGTCATCCATTAAGACTTGAGGAAAGGCGCTTTCGACTAAAACACAGGCAGGGATTCTTTACAGTAAGGGCGGTAAGGCTATGGAATTCTTTGCCTCGGGATGCTGTGCTTGCAGATAATGTAACTGCATTCAAAAAAGCAATGGATGCCTATCTAGCACAGAACAATATTGACAGTTATGACAGATGGCTTCAAAGCAAATAGGATATTGAGCCGGGGAACTATTTGACACACTCACACACACACACCTACATTGGAAATTGCTCCAGAGGGCTTTTTTGTTGCCTTCCTCTGGATCAACAGGGGTGTTATTGGCATGGGCTGGACTTGATGGACGCATGTCTTTTTTCGGCCTTATCTACTATGTTACTATGTTACTATGTTAAAGGGTTAATTAAAGTCACTTAATAAGAAGTCTTAACAGTACAGAGGTATGTATATCCACAATAAATCTAGCCACTCTAGAAATATTACGTCCGGCAATTGCAGAACTTTGACCTGACGGTTACAATTAAAATGCTTCAAAGTTAGCACTCCTCTACGAGAGCACACAAGGCTTAATTGAAGAAGTGTAACTGTAAACACTCCTTCTTGCCTCTGCATATATCTATACCCAGACACACATACAAGCATGCACCTAAATACACATATACATATATATATATATATAAATAGACATACACATTTGTATCTATATATGCACTAAAGACAATACAGATAACTGTAATATGAGCTAAACACTTCAGAGTTTGCAACTCCTCTATGAGGGCACACAAGGATAAATTAAAGCATGCAAAGTATACTTATTACAATCCAAGTGTATCCCAGCACAAAAATCCTCATTTAGTGAATAAGCCCCTTGCAATATGACAATACTAAAACACACCACTCTTGTCGCATTGTGCTATTGGCAGATAAAAGTAACTTGGGAGGCCTACTGACTAAATTCAATGTAGCAGAACCTGGAGCGCTCAGCGAAGAAGATATAAAAGAAACAAAACAAAACGTATCTAAGAGTAATACTGTTGATACATATAAAATAATCATTGATACATAGTATATGTCAAATGTATCCTTAATTAAATGAGTATGATAGAAAAGTTTTAAAATTATTTATTCAGGATACTTAGATAAAATTACTTGAAAATTAAAACTAATAAGTAATCTTATCTGGTTAAAAACTAATATAAAAAACAATGTGCCGATATAGATTCTCTTAAAAGCAGAGTCAGGTTTTCCAAATACGATAACCAGATGTGTAAATCGTTATTTTATGGCTATCTAATATATGCAGCAGGGAAAGTCCTTAAAAAGTATTTGGTTATCAATCACTGCATAAATAAAGATGATATCATAATATGGCACTTAAAGAAACATACCCAGGGCTATCCGTTCCGACGGTGCCCTTATGTGAATATGCTTACTAGCTGGTTTCTTGGATTTCTGCACATAAAACAGCCTTTTCAGGAGTCCCTGTTGAATAGAATGTCATGGGATATCTATATTAAAGAATATCCGTGGTTATAGAATGGATATTGTATTTTGTTTTTTTTCCTTGAATGAATAATCCTAATTGGAATTAGAAATAAACGGTGACTCATATCAGTGTTTATTTCCTGTGTGCAAATACCTCTTACATATATTAGTAGTGGAAGTTTGTGTATTGAATGAATATTTCTGAATCCTCTTATAACTCAATTCTTGCCAGTGTGTCCTATATCTATTTTCTATAATTAATTTAGGGTTTTGGGTACATTTTGATATTATCCCTGCAATATTAACTGACACTGTGTTCGAGGGTTTAGATTAAAATAGTTTACATCGTCAAACTTAATCTGACTAGACAGCTTCACAAACTTTTCAATTACTTCAAAATTATGTAGAGGAATAGGATGATGTAAAAAACCGATAAAGGATAATATGGTTATTGATTTTTCTTGTTAGGTGCTCTTCATTTTGATTTTTTTGATTTTTATTATCTTTTATCTATTATTTTCTAATTTTCTTCAATTTATTTTTTATTTTTTATTGGACTTTTCATTCTATCTGAGTTTTTCTGACTATCCTTGCTGATTAATAGTTTCTAATGCCTATTTTTGCTTTTAATTGATTTTTCTTGATTTGTTATAAGTAGATATTGCTGAAGTCTATTTTTCTTAAAAGCACCATAAGTCCATCTCTTCATTTAATCCTCTTGATGATAGAGATTGTAATTTGAAGATCCAAAAAGTCTCTTTGTGCCAGACGTTTAAATCTTTCTCCCCCTCTTGGGTGTGGGGGGATATAATCTATCACCTGAAGTTTGATATTAAGGGGATCATTTTGATAGTATTTCTTATAGTGCTTTGACATGCAATGAGTTATTAACTGTTTGGAAATATTGTTTCGAAGTTCCCTAAATCTCTCCTTTAAGGGTCTTATGGTTCTGCCCTCGTAGTGAAGTTTACATGGGCACTCCAAAAGGTAGATAACATATTGAATATTGCAATTTGCAAAATTTCTTCTGTAATGTGGGATTTGAAGTAAGAATCATTGGTATTGATGTGTGAGCATGTGACACATCTGGTATGTCCACATTGGTAGTTCCCTATTATCTTGGTGTTTTCCCCAACTGTTAGTGACTATCAGATTTTCTCAGGGCACTTGGCACAAGTTTTTTCTTTAAATCATCTGCTTTCTTATACACTATCTTTGGTTTGTCCGGTATTTTGTTTCTCAGATATCTATCTCCTTTAAGAATCTTCCGATGCTTCCTGATTATATTACTGATTTTTTTCTGATCCTCCAGGGAATTTTGTGATGAACGGAATATGCGGTGTTTTATTGAAATTCTTCTTCATCTTGTTCATGTTATCTTCATTTGTTAATAAAAGCTCTCTATTCAGCTTACTTACTTTCTCAAATGCACACTCAATGATTTCTTTTCAGTATCCTTTTTCCTTGAATTTCTTTTTTAGGTTTCTCACTTGTTCCTCGAATGTTTCTTCTTTGGTACAGTTTTGTTTCATTTTCTGGAACTGTCCAAGTGGTACATTATTTAACCAAAGTTTTCGGTTGGCTTGAATATAACTATTTACATCAACCTTCTTATGGTGGGTTTTGGTTTCCAACTTTAAATTCTCTCCTATATATATTTCCAGGTCTAGAAATACTATAGATGTAGTACTATAGGTGGCCTTGAAGGACAGACCCATGGAGTTGTTGTTGATTTCTTTCAAGAAGGTTTGTAGTGTTTCCTCTGTGTCTTTCCATATGATCAGGATATCATCTATGAAATTCATGTATAGTTCTAATTGGTTTGAATAGGTGTTCCAGATGTGCTTTAATTCCCAGTATTCCATGAATAGATTAGCATAGCTGGGTGTGAATCATGTACCCATGGCAGTTCTGCACTTTTGGATGTAATGATCTTCCTCAAACATAAAATGATTGTGAAATAGGATAAAACTTATTCCTTCCAAAATGAATTGTTTCTGTTTCACTGTCATTTCCCTACCTTTTTCCTACAAAGTGGGAGACAGCCTGTAGTCCCAATTTGTGGGAAATATTGGTGTATAGTACTGTAACTTCACAGGTGACAGGAATGAAATCCTTTTTCCATCTGATTTTTTGTAATTTTTCTAACACGTGTCCTGTATCTTTCGTGTATGATGGTAATATCCTCACATAATGCTGTAAATGGAAATCAATTCTTTGGGAAAGGTTGCTGGTGAGTGAGTTTATGCCCGAAATGATAGGTCTACCAGGGGGATTTTGTATGTTTTTATGTAATTTTGGAATATGATAGTAAATGGGGAGACTGGGATGATCTACTTTCAGGAACATATATTCTTGTCTGGTAATCATTCCCTCTCCAAGTGCTTCGTTAATTAGAGTTAAATATTTTTCTTGGAATTTTTTCAGTGGGTTGGAAGGTAAAAATAAAGTACACAATTGGAAGAATAACAATCAAGCATTTAAAGGGAGTTGGAAGTCTCACTCAAACAACCAACACAGGAACAATAGAAATCGTCCCAACAATATTTTCCACCAAAAGTATTGGAATAGTCAATACAAGAATCAAACAAATAATCTCAGACTACCAAAAATAAGTACTACAGAAAAGATTAACAGGAGAGATCCCTTACCACTATCCAACAAATCTCAAACACTTGGGGAAGAAACACCAGCATTCCAAACACCGGTTACCAATACAAGCAATCCCATACCTCTATCGATGGATTCAAACAATCACAATCCTGAAAATAAAGAAAAGAAATCACAAACACCAAAAAAAACAAAAAAACAATAAAAAAACAGGAAAGACACAGAAAGTACAACAGGGGGTGAAAGAGATAGAACAACAGATGACAAATCTCTCTATGAACCAGCGAGAAAACAACATAGAATTTGATATTCTGTCAAATGAAAAGAATGTATACATCAAGCCTATTCCCATTCTGTCTACATCTGCAGCCTTTACATCAATTCCATGTACCTCTACATCCGCTATATTACAATCATTGACTTTTGGAACTAATCCCACCCTATGTTCATCCACACCTAAACCATCAATACCAAGATCATCCATTAGCAGTATGCAACACAAGGGGGCCACTCCTAAAAACAGCAATCCACTTATCCAACATTTTTTATCCGAAGGCCCACCAACCCCCATACAGAAATGGGTGAAAGAACAATGGAGTCAATGCCATGCCAGCATAACAACACAATCAACACGGAGAAAAAGAAAAGAGGAGGAAAAAGAGGCATCAGAGGAGGAAGAAAGAAACACAAAAAGGAGATATCAGGAGAAGGTGGACCAAATATTGGAGGAATCTACAATTTAGCACATTATCTTTTTAATAAAGAGGATCTACAACTACTCCAAAGGGGCCTCAAATTGCCCCCAGTTGCAGACCTAATCATTTTGAAATATATGTTGATATCCAAAAATTTATCAGAAAGCTCACTCTGGAATGATACTATGAGATAGTAGAAGAATCCTCTACAAAAAACGATACAAAAATGCCAGATATTCCAAAAAATCAAGAAGAAGCATTAATTATCCTAGAGGGACTATGGGAAGAAGGACATACAGATCCATCTGAAGAAGAAACCCCTGCTTCAGAAGAACTCAAGGTTATCCACAGTGACTTTAGGGCACAATCCAAATTTTATCCTACTCATTCTAGAGGCTCATTTATGTAATCTTTTATGGAATTAGTATTGAAAGATATAAATAAAGAATTTGAAAAACCGGTAAAAATAAAAAAGAACAAAATAATCTAAAGTCTAGATCAAAACCCACACTACTGTAAGATCTCTGGCTAGACTTCAAAACTAGAGCGCACACTAGTCTGGGGTAGTCTCGAACCAAGGATTACAGTATGAACCAAAAAATCTCAGGGCCAGCAGTGAGTACACATAAAAATCCAATATACAATAAATAGATATGTGTACAAGTTGCACCTTACATCAATGTCCCAACACTTTCTAGATCCAACATATGCAATAAAAAACTGGAGCGATAAATACTTGTTGACTGTAACAATCCAATCCGGGTGGTGATTCTAGCAGCTCTTGATATAATGCTTTCAATATTTTCTTAAGGCAGCCACACATATATGATCTTTCATCATACTCCACAAACAATCTACAAAAAGTGGGTGCAAAATAGAAAATCTAAAACCAGTGTTTATTTAAAGCCCACCCTGCTGAACGAAATGCACTTACAACACAAATAATTTAAAACCGAATATCACCAAATCCAAGGATGTCTTTTCTTTATCAATAGGTCAATCCACACTTGTCCTTAATTAAACACTGTTAAACACCAGTAGAATTCAGAGGCTTTTCCCAACCACAAGCAGTATCTTTTCTTTTCAGTCGGCTCCCATGTGTTCCTTAAGCCTCTCATAACCAGGTATCCTCAAATCCACACCAATGAATTTCTTCTAGATCAAGCACTCGGGAATTAATTGTATCTTTTACTCTAATCGTGTTTGCAACAAAGTGGCAGCACAAACAGTCTGTCTCATAGATAGTAGTATTTCCCCATGCGTATTGCCGATCCTCTGCCGGCTTTCTCAAGGGATATCTAAGGCCCCCTAGTGGGGCTCCCTTTTAAAACCTTCGATACATCCCTAAATTAAATTAACCCTTTAGGTACAGAGTCGACTCCAATCGTTCTCATATGTCAACTCCGCATCTGGGGTCAATTCACTTTATCATGTAAAACCTATCCACACAATAACAATAAAACTATTTAATATGCATAAAACCTCACCACAATATGTACTAATTAAAAAATACAAACTACTCTGGGAGAGAATAAGAAGAACATACTATAATACAGTCACCCATAATCCAGATGTGTATAACAAAATTCTCTATAACTACACATCTCAGGCTAAATTAAAACTTTGAACCCTTAAAAGCTTATACACAGTGGCTCAAGATCCCGGTTCATTTCAAGGAAAAAAAATCTATATAATATCACCTTAAAATACTTCAAATTAATTTAGTATTATTATTTTTTTAAAATTAGGGTTATCATGAACATAGATTTCAGTTTTAGACTCATTTCTAATTTTTAATCTGGTTTCTACAATTTTAGGTTCTCAAATGAATTATGCCAAATCTGTATCTATGTTGAGTCCTACAGGTGACAAGCAACCTAATTGGTATATCCAATAGGTTTCAAGCTGTCTCAATTTTAACAGTCTATCTCCCCCTCTCCTATCAATGGGGACAAAATCAATTGCCGGAACCCATAATTCTTTGTGCTTTTGTTGATGTACTTCTTTAAAATGTTTGGGTACGCTATGATTTTCCACCCCCTGGTTGATATTCCTAATATGCTCAGTGACCCTTGTCTTCAATTTATGAGTCGTCCTCCCCACATATTTTAGCCCACAACTACATTCAAGGAGGTAAACTACATACGTCGAATTACAGTTTAAAAGGTACCTTATATCATATTCTTTACAAGTCTTTTTTGAGGCAAACTATCCATATTTCTTTCCTTATTATATAAATAATGACTGCTAGTAGAGCAGTATTTCCTACAGCATTTAAACATTCCTAATGACTTTACTAAGCAGGAAAGGCATTTACACTTAGATCCTTCCTATCTGGCTTAATTTTCCCTATGATATCACTTGGTGATATCATATGCTTTAAAGATTTATTTTTCTTAAACGAGATTTTTGTTTTTTCACCTACATAGGGTCCTAAGAGTGGGTCTTCCTTCACAATATGCCAATGTTTATTTAATATATATTGTATTTTACCCACATCTTTGATGAAAGTAGTTGTAAAATAAGGGACTTTTTCAGTCCCCTTATTATCTCTTTGTTTATACTGTATCATAGATTCTCTTGCCATCTGTTGAACCTTTTCATACGACTGGTCTATTACTTCTTTTTTATATCCTTTTTCTTCGAATTTAGTCTTCATTATAGTTGCTTCTTTTTCAAAGTCTTCTTTTTTACTACAGTTTTTCTTGATCCTACTGAACTGTCTCAGGTGAATATTGTTCTTCCAACTGCTCTGATGACAGCTATCATAATGTAAATATCCAAAGCTATCCACCTGTTTTCTAAAATTATGAATTAAAACTTTTCCATCTTCTACAAATAAACTTAAATCCACGAATTCTATCTCTTCTTGATTATGTAGGCTGGTGAATTTAAGATTTAACTCATTAGAGTTCAAATAACGTATAAAATCTTTTAGCTTCTCATTTTCTCCATCTCAAATAATCAGGATGTCATCAATATAGAGCTTGAAATATTATAAATTATTAGCATAGGGATTATTTTACTAGATTGACTCTGCCTCCCATCTACCCATGTATAGGCCTGCAAAAGAAGGGGAAAAAGAACACCCCATAGCAGTTCCCATCTTCTGCCCATAAAAAACATCCTCAAACAGAAAATAATTGTGCTTCAAGATGAAATAAATGGACTAAGACAGGAATTCTATTTGTTCCTCTGGGATAACCCCGTCCTCTCTGAGAAACCACTCCACTGCCTCAACACCCTTCAAATGGGGAATACAGGTATAGACCCTTAAAGGAGAGATTTAGGGAACATCGAAACAATATTTCCAAACAGTTGATAACTCATTGTGTGTCAAAGCACTATAAGAAATACCATCAAAATGATCCCCGTAATATAAAACTTCAGGTGATAGATTATATCCTCCCACACCGAAGAGGGGGAGAAAGATTTAAACATCTGGCACAAAGAGAGACTTTTTGGATCTTCAAATTATAATCTCTATCACCAAGAGGATTAAATGAAGAGATGGACTTATAGTGCTTTTGAGAGAAATAGGGCTAGATTTAAAGGCAGCCGTTAGCAAAAAAAATCACTAACGTGCCGATACACTTACGTGCATTCAGACGCATGGAAAAACATACCCCAGAGCTATTCAAAGGCTTGCGGTACTGATAACGGCTGAAAAAAAGACACACCTAACGGCTAAAAGTTAAGACCCACTTTTTTTAGCCGTTAGACACTTAACGGCCAAAACAAAACACCCGTTACATAAGAAAATACACAAAATGCTTACCGCACAACCATGTAAATGGGAAAATTAACCCGTGCAATGCCAAAACAACACAAAAACATGCACACACAACACAAATCACTACA
Source organism: Rhinophrynus dorsalis (assembly GCA_037306005.1). Lineage (NCBI taxonomy): Eukaryota > Metazoa > Chordata > Amphibia > Anura > Rhinophrynidae > Rhinophrynus > Rhinophrynus dorsalis. The sequence continues at coordinate 142,726,081 of CM074721.1, forward strand.
CACACAACAACAACCAACAACACAGGGACAACGACACACTAAAAAACACCAGCACAACATGGCACAGAACAATGGGGGTTATCACACAAAGCGGACACCTGCAAATACAAGCTCACCTGGGCAACATCAACACGTCACCTGCACCCCACAACTGCACGCCCGCAAATGGCACACACAGAACAAGCACAACACACCACATCTTATAACACACACACACCTGCAAACACTTACCTGGACAAAAACAACTCACCATTGGTCAGCACTCACCTCATTACCACACCTACACAACGCCCTAGCAAGTACTTAAAGGGACAACTCAACACACTCACTTGTGGCTTGTTTTCCACTCAGGGAGGGAGAGAGAGAGATAGAGAGAGAGATAGAGATAGAGAGACAGAGAGAGAGAGAGAGAGAGAGACAGATAGAGACAGATAGAGAGAGACAGAGTGAGCAAACAGTATGTTGGGTTACATATTGTTGCGAAGGCTGCGGAGAAGGCGTGCAAGGGAGAGAGCTGGGGAACATCAGCAACCTCCAAGCATGCCTGATCAACAGCCACCACCTGTTGCAAGTGAGGAGGCTCTGGCTCAGCAGCCACACAGGAGCCCGTCCCCACCTGGAGGGCACAGGATGTATAGACGACCACCAAGGCCCAGGGTATACCGCCCAAGGGTCACCCTCTTTGGAATGACCGATGATGAGGTAATTGATCGCTACAGGTTGAGGCCTGACAGCATCATTGCCTTGTATGAGGTCATCAAGGAGCAGGTGGATCCCATCTACATCCACAACCATGCCCTAACTGGCCTGCAGAAACTACTCTGTGCCATACACTTCATGGCAAGCGGGGCCTTCCAGTCCACAGAGGGTTACGCATCTGGCATGTCACAGCCCACATTCTCCAGGGTGCTGGCCCAGGTCCTGCCAGCCCTCAAAAACAAGGCCAGTACCTATATACATTTCCCCACCACCGACATGGACTGGATACAAGTCAAGCAGGCCTTTTACGCCAGGGGAGGCATGCCCAGGGTCATGGGTGCTATAGATTGCACCCATGTCCGAATTAAGGCCCCAGCACGTGACGCACAGATATTCATCAACAGGAAGAACTTTCACTCCATCAACGTGCAGATGGTGTGTGACAGCCATATGAGGATAATGAATGTCTGTGCAAAGTATCCTGGCAGCTCACATGATTCATACATTCTCTAAAACTCCTCAGTCCACAGAGATTTCGAGAATGGAACTTTTACAGGGGGATGGCTTTTGGGTGGGTTCACAATACAAAATCACATCACATACACAGGCGTACACACAACGCTGCTTAGCATGCTCCTGACCCACAGCTAGTACGTCCACCACACAAAACATCATTCACACAACATGTATTCCCTGTCTCACCATGTCACTCACATTACACAGGTGATGCTGACTGTGGATGCAAGTCCTGGCTACTGACCCCTCTGGCCAATCCTCGAACACATGCCCAGGAAAGGTACAACCAGGCTCATGGCAGAACGAGGAATGCCATTGAGCGGACCTTTGGCCTCCTCAAGTCAAGATTCCGATGTCTGGACCACTCGGGGGGAGCACTGCAGTATGCACCTGGAAAGGTGTGCGACATAATTGTGGAGTGCGCAATACTGCACAACATCGCAGTGGACACCAGGCTGCTGGAGCACATCCAGGACCCCCCATACAGGAAGTGCCCATGGACATCGGCCATGTTGAGGAGACCCTGAGAGGGACACAGATCAGAGTCAGGCTCATCACGGAACACTTTACATGTGAGTATAACACAGGCATGCAAACAATCCATGCAAGTCCCCCATCAGTCCTGTGACACTAACCACACTGCACATTTTGTTCTGTCTCACCCCACAGGAACAGTGACACAGCACTGCACTGGCAGCGGACGTGGCAAATTGTGTGTGTGGACTCAAAAACCATCCTCCATTCCACTCTCCACGTTGACATACAGACCCCAAGGATATCACGCACACCCTCAGGAGAAACAAGGTACAATACATAACCCATGTTCATCGCCTTACAGGGCTTGATTGACAGCAGCTAACTTGATTTGCCATGAGCATAGCCAGAGCAACCATGCTAGCCTTGTAGCGAAAGAGTGTTATCCAATGCTATGCATTGGATAATACTCCGTCACATCAGGGGTTAAAGGGCCATTGGACTCAATATGGGACCTGTACTGTGCTACAGCTGAGAAGAGCAGCACAGGGGTGGATGTACAGTGGTATGGTCACACAATGTAGAGGTCATGAGACGTAGATCAGATTACCAGGGACTCCATGCTGACCTGTGAGTGTGCAGACATATGTGCCCCCGACATGAATACACACATCAACAAATGTGTCCTAACAGTTCCATGGAACAAATGACATTGGGCTGCCACTGTCACTTTCACAGTGGCAGCCCAAATTCATTACTTACATGGAGCTCTCAGAACACTTGTTGATGTGTGTATCCATGTCAGGGGCACATATCCATAGGGCTGGGGCACATGTCCTTAGTTCTCCACATAATTGGTTACAGATGAGTACACAACACATTGTCAAGCAATGGTTTGTGTACTCACCTGTAACTGTGAAAATTGAGGGGATTAAAAAGACTAAATTGTTGTTGCTTGATGATCAGTTCAGGTCAACTGCTCCAAATCCTGTCCTCTTCTTCCACAGGCATCCGTAACATGATCCATCCTTGAACTGAAGATCTTCTATGTGACTGGATTGATGTCTTGACAACACCTTCATGAAGATCACCCCTTGCTGTTTATGGTGATGTTGTTGGTGATGCAAAGTTTGACCTGAGGTTCACACAAACCTCTACTGGAACATTTTCATATAGACACAGAAAACGCTAATTCTTGAGTGTTATAGGGCTCGATTTAAAGGCAGCCGTTAGTAAAAAAAATCACTAACGGGTGCGTTAAGTGTCATGTTGCAATTCAAAGACCCGTCTAAACAACAGCTAACGGCAGTTGCAGAATCCTTACGGCCGATACATTTGCGTGCATTCAGACGCATGGAAAAACATACCCCAGAGCTATTCAAAGGCTTGCGGTACTGATAACGGCTGAAAAAAAGACACACCTAACGGCTAAAAGTTAAGACCCACTTTTCACACACGTTAGACACTTAACGGCCAAAACTAAACACCCGTTACAGAGGAAAAGACACAAAAGGCTTACCGCACAACCATGTAAATGGGAAAATTAACCCGTGCAATGCCAAAACAACACAAAAACATGCACACACAACACAAATCACTACACACACAACAACAACCAACACCACAGGAACAATGACACACAAAAAAACAACAACACAACATGGCACGGAACAATGGGGGTCATCACACAAAGCGGACCCTGCAAATACAAGCTCACCTGGGCAACATCAACACGCGACCTGCACCCCACAACTGCACGCCCGCAAATGGCACACACAGAACAAGCACAACACACCACATCTTATAACACACACACACCTGCTAACACTTACCTGGACACAAACAACTCACCATTGGTCAGCACTCACCTCATCACCACACCTACACAACGCCCTAGCAAGTACTTAAAGGGACAACTCAACACACTCACTTGTGGCTTGTTTTCCACTCAGGAAGGGAGAGAGAGAGATAGACAGAGAGAGAGAGAGAGAGAGAGAGAGAGAGAGAGAGACAGATAGATAGATAGATACAGATAGATAGAGACAGATAGAGAAAGCAAACAGTATGTTGGGTTACATATTGTTGCGAAGACTGCGGAGAAGGCGTGCAAGGGAGAGAGCTAGGGAACATCAGCAAACTCCAAGCACGCCTCATCAACAGCCTTCACCTGTTGCAAGTGAGGAGGCTCTGGCTCAGCAGCCACACAGGAGTCCATCCCCACCTGGAGGGCACAGGATGTATAGACGACCACCAAGGCCCAGGGTATACCGCCCAAGGGTCACACTCTTTGGAATGGCTGATGACGAGGTCATTGATCGCTACAGGTTGAGGCCTGACAGCATCATTGCCTTGTATGAGGTCATCAAGGAGCAGGTGGATCCCATCTACATCCACAACCATGCCCTAACTGGCCTGCAGAAACTACTCTGTGCCATGCACTTCATGGCAAGCGGGGCCTTCCAGTCCACTGAGGGTTACGCATCTGGCATGTCACAGGCCACATTCTCCAGAGTGCTGGCCCAGGTCCTGCCAGCCCTCAAAAGCAAGGCCAGTACCTATATACATTTTCCCACCACCGACATGGACTGGATACACGTCAAGCAGGCCTTTTACGCAAAGGGAGGCATGCCCAGGGTCATGGGTGCTATAGATTGCACCCATGTCCGGATTAAGGCCCCAGCACGTGACGCACAGATATTCATCAACAGGAAGAACTTCCACTCCATCAACGTGCAGATGGTGTGTGACAGCAACATGAGGATCATGAATGTCTGTGCAAAATATCCTGGCAGCACACATGATGCATACATTCTACAAAACTCCTCAGTCCACAGAGATTTTGAGAATGGAACCTTTACAGGGGGATGGCTAGTGGGTGAGTTCACAAAACAAAATCACACCACATACACAGGCGTACACACCACTCAGCTCAGCATGCACCTGACCCACAGCTACTACGTCCACCACACAAAACATCATTCACACAACATGTGCTCCCTGTTTCACCATGTCACTCACATTACACAGGTGATGCTGGCTATGGATGCAAGTCCTGGCTACTGACCCCTCTGGCCAATCCCCAAACACATGCCCAAGAAAGCTACAACCAGGCTCATGCCAGAACCAGGAATACTATTGAGCGGACATTTGGACTCCTCAAGTCAAGATTCAGATGTCTGGACCACTCTGGGGGAGCACTGCAGTATGCACCGGCTAAGGTGTGTGACATCATTGTGGCGTGCGCAATACTGCACAACATCGCAGTGGACACCAGGCTGCTGGAGCACATCCCGGACCCCCCCATACAGGAAGTGCCCATGGACATCGGGCATGTGGAGGAGACCATGAGAGGGGCACAGATCAGAGACAGGCTCATCACGGAATACTTCACCTGTGAGTATAACACATGCATGCAAACAATCCATGCAAGTCCCCCATCAGTCCTGTGACACTAACCACACTGCACATTTTGTTCTGTCTCACCCCACAGGAACAGTGACACAGCACTGCACTGGCAGTGGACGTGGAAAATTGTGTGTGTGGACTCAACAACCATCCTCCATTCCAATCTCCACGTTGACATACAGACCCCAAGGATATCACGCACACCCCCAGGAGAAACAAGGTACAACATATTACCCATGTTCATCACCTTACACGGCTTGATTGACAGCAGCTAACTGGCTATGCCATGATTATAGCCTGAACAACCATGCTAGCCCAGTAGCGAAAGAGTATTATCTAATGATATGCATTAGAAGGGACATCAGACTCAATATGGGACCTGTACTGTGCTACAGCTGAGAAGAGCAGCACAGGGGTGGATGTACAGTGGTATGGTCACACAATGTAGAGGTCATGAGATGTAGATCAGATTACCACGGACTCCATGCAGACCTGTGAGTGTGCAGACATATGTGCCCCTGACATGAATACACACATCAACAAATGTGTCCTAACAGTTCCATGAAACAAATGACATTGGGCTGCCACTGTCACTTTCACAGTGGCAGCACAATGTCATTACTTCCATGGAGCTCTCAGAACACTTGTTAATGTGTGTATACATGTCAGGGGCACATATCCCTAGGACTGATGCACATGTCCTTAGTTACCCACAGAATTGGTTACAGATGAGTACACAACACATTGTCAAGCAATGGTTTGTGCACTCACCTGTAACTGTGAAAACTGAGGGGATGAAAAAGACTAAATTGTTGTTGCTTGATGATCAGTTCAGGTCTACTGCTCCAAATCCTGTCCTCTTGTCCCGCAGGCATTCGTAACATGATCCATCCTTGAACTGAAGATCTTCCATGTGACTGGATTGATGTCTTGACAACACCTTCATGAAGATCACCCCTTGCTGTTTATGGTGATGTTGTTGGTGATGCAAAGTTTGACCTGAGGTTCACACAAACCTCTACTGGAACATTTTCATATAGACACAGAAAACGCTAATTCTTGAGTGTTATAGGGCTCGATTTAAAGGCAGCCGTTAGTAAAAAAAATCACTAACGGGTGCGTTAAGTGTCATGTTGCAATTCAAAGACCCGTCTAAACAACAGCTAACGGCAGTTGCAGAATCCTTACGGCCGATACATTTGCGTGCATTCAGACGCATGGAAAAACATACCCCAGAGCTATTCAAAGGCTTGCGGTACTGATAACGGCTGAAAAAAAGACACACCTAACGGCTAAAAGTTAAGACCCACTTTTCACACACGTTAGACACTTAACGGCCAAAACTAAACACCCGTTACAGAGGAAAAGACACAAAAGGCTTACCGCACAACCATGTAAATGGGAAAATTAACCCGTGCAATGCCAAAACAACACAAAAACATGCACACACAACACAAATCACTACACACACAACAACAACCAACACCACAGGAACAATGACACACAAAAAAACAACAACACAACATGGCACGGAACAATGGGGGTCATCACACAAAGCGGACCCTGCAAATACAAGCTCACCTGGGCAACATCAACACGCGACCTGCACCCCACAACTGCACGCCCGCAAATGGCACACACAGAACAAGCACAACACACCACATCTTATAACACACACACACCTGCTAACACTTACCTGGACACAAACAACTCACCATTGGTCAGCACTCACCTCATCACCACACCTACACAACGCCCTAGCAAGTACTTAAAGGGACAACTCAACACACTCACTTGTGGCTTGTTTTCCACTCAGGAAGGGAGAGAGAGAGAGATAGACAGAGAGAGAGAGAGAGAGAGAGAGAGAGAGAGAGAGAGACAGATAGATAGATAGATACAGATAGATAGAGACAGATAGAGAAAGCAAACAGTATGTTGGGTTACATATTGTTGCGAAGACTGCGAAGAAGGCGTGCAAGGGAGAGAGCTAGGGAACATCAGCAAACTCCAAGCACGCCTCATCAACAGCCTTCACCTGTTGCAAGTGAGGAGGCTCTGGCTCAGCAGCCACACAGGAGTCCATCCCCACCTGGAGGGCACAGGATGTATAGACGACCACCAAGGCCCAGGGTATACCGCCCAAGGGTCACACTCTTTGGAATGGCTGATGACGAGGTCATTGATCGCTACAGGTTGAGGACTGACAGCATCATTGCCTTGTATGAGGTCATCAAGGAGCAGGTGGATCCCATCTACATCCACAACCATGCCCTAACTGGCCTGCAGAAACTACTCTGTGCCATACACTTCATGGCAAGCGGGGCCTTCCAGTCCACTGAGGGTTACGCATCTGGCATGTCACAGGCCACATTCTCCAGAGTGCTGGCCCAGGTCCTGCCAGCCCTCAAAAGCAAGGCCAGTACCTATATACATTTTCCCACCACCGACATGGACTGGATACACGTCAAGCAGGCCTTTTACGCAAAGGGAGGCATGCCCAGGGTCATGGGTGCTATAGATTGCACCCATGTCCGGATTAAGGCCCCAGCACGTGACGCACAGATATTCATCAACAGGAAGAACTTCAACTCCATCAACGTGCAGATGGTGTGTGACAGCAACATGAGGATCATGAATGTCTGTGCAAAATATCCTGGCAGCACACATGATGCATACATTCTACAAAACTCCTCAGTCCACAGAGATTTTGAGAATGGAACCTTTACAGGGGGATGGCTAGTGGGTGAGTTCACAAAACAAAATCACACCACATACACAGGCGTACACACCACTCAGCTCAGCATGCACCTGACCCACAGCTACTACGTCCACCACACAAAACATCATTCACACAACATGTGCTCCCTGTTTCACCATGTCACTCACATTACACAGGTGATGCTGGCTATGGATGCAAGTCCTGGCTACTGACCCCTCTGGCCAATCCCCAAACACATGCCCAAGAAAGCTACAACCAGGCTCATGCCAGAACCAGGAATACTATTGAGCGGACATTTGGACTCCTCAAGTCAAGATTCCGATGTCTGGACCACTCTGGGGGAGCACTGCAGTATGCACCGGCTAAGGTGTGTGACATCATTGTGGCGTGCGCAATACTGCAAAACATCGCAGTGGACACCAGGCTGCTGGAGCACATCCCGGACCCCCCCATACAGGAAGTGCCCATGGACATCGGGCATGTGGAGGAGACCATGAGAGGGGCACAGATCAGAGACAGGCTCATCACGGAATACTTCACCTGTGAGTATAACACATGCATGCAAACAATCCATGCAAGTCCCCCATCAGTCCTGTGACACTAACCACACTGCACATTTTGTTCTGTCTCACCCCACAGGAACAGTGACACAGCACTGCACTGGCAGTGGACGTGGAAAATTGTGTGTGTGGACTCAACAACCATCCTCCATTCCAATCTCCACGTTGACATACAGACCCCAAGGATATCACGCACACCCCCAGGAGAAACAAGGTACAACATATTACCCATGTTCATCACCTTACACGGCTTGATTGACAGCAGCTAACTGGCTATGCCATGATTATAGCCTGAACAACCATGCTAGCCCAGTAGCGAAAGAGTATTATCTAATGATATGCATTAGAAGGGACATCAGACTCAATATGGGACCTGTACTGTGCTACAGCTGAGAAGAGCAGCACAGGGGTGGATGTACAGTGGTATGGTCACACAATGTAGAGGTCATGAGATGTAGATCAGATTACCACGGACTCCATGCAGACCTGTGAGTGTGCAGACATATGTGCCCCTGACATGAATACACACATCAACAAATGTGTCCTAACAGTTCCATGAAACAAATGACATTGGGCTGCCACTGTCACTTTCACAGTGGCAGCACAATGTCATTACTTCCATGGAGCTCTCAGAACACTTGTTAATGTGTGTATACATGTCAGGGGCACATATCCCTAGGACTGATGCACATGTCCTTAGTTACCCACAGAATTGGTTACAGATGAGTACACAACACATTGTCAAGCAATGGTTTGTGCACTCACCTGTAACTGTGAAAACTGAGGGGATGAAAAAGACTAAATTGTTGTTGCTTGATGATCGGTTCAGGTCTACTGCTCCAAATCCTGTCCTCTTGTCCCGCAGGCATCCGTAACATGATCCATCCTTGAACTGAAGATCTTCCATGTGACTGGATTGATGTCTTGACAACACCTTCGTGAAGATCACCCCTTGCTGTTTATGGTGATGTTGTTGGTGATGCAAAGTTTGACCTGAGGTTCACACAAACCTCTACTGGAACATTCTCATATAGACACAGAAATCACTAATTCTTGAGTGTTATAACCTGTACAGTTAGGATGCTCAGCTACAGGGTTGTCAAACCTCATGGACAACACATGAGCAGGGCAGCAGTGTTACAGAAGTATTAAGATTTAGTCTCAAAGTACATTTAGTGTTCTCATACAGGTGTTCAATGCATATAGGCAATACACACACAAAACACATGTACATTCTAATGTACTTTGAGACACAATAAAGATGAACCATCACCATTCTATCTGTGTCTGTAGGAGGATATCTTTGAGAACACATATGTCAATGTGTTACCACACCCAGGGTAGAGTATGCCCCATACATGGAAAGGCATCACCCACATCACAGGAGTCCACCACTTGTTTGCCAGTGACTGGACTCTGTGATGTATCCATGCAAACAGATGATGGTGGCAGTGATGCACCAATGTGTTGTGGGAGTGATGAAGAGGTGATACAGGGGACATACTTCCACAGTGAATACCTGTCCACAGTATCTGTATTGCTCAGTATAATCCATGTTCTGAGATTTTGCTCCACTGTGACATATCTCAGTACATGGGCTAACGAACAACCAGACTAAGTGGACATGTGTTATCACTGGTGAAGTCTGTTACACCCTTAGGGAAACAGCAACTCAACTTACAGGAGACCCCAATGCTCAGCCCAGGATATCAATGTGTGTGCTACACATTGAAATCCTAGGTTACAAACATTGGCTTACCCAGTAAGTCAGTTGCACAATGAGTGTGTGAATCCAAGACAGCATGGATACATGTCCCATTTATCTTTCCTGCTTATAATGTCCCTGCTAAGTCACAGAGCTGTTTGTCTGGTTATCCCATTAACCCACTGAGTGCAAGAGTGGTCCCCAACGCATTTCTTTACAATGCGTTGTCTACCACTCTGGCACTCAAAGGGTTAAACACAACATATAATGTAGACAAATGTTCAGTGTTGTACAATTTGTTGTGCTAAGGGGTATGTTTTGTTGTTCAAATTCAACACACAACACCGCCATATAACACAGTGGTGTAATATGGCTCCAGGGATGTATTACAAGTTGAATTTGTACAACGGTGTGTGTGTGTGTGTGTGTGAACCCATGTTGTAGCATCCCACTAACATTTCACCCAGGCAGAGGTTGTGTTCACTGCATTGTATGGCAATGCATTGGAGACAACCCTGCCAACCAATCCATAACTGAAGACACAACAGATCAGACAGGAATACAAAAAAAAGGTTTTTTTATTGAGGGGAAAGTTGACAGGTTGGGCCTTTCATTTTTTCCTTTTTGGGTGGGGGGGCCTTAGCCTGGGTGCCAGAGGTGGATGCCCTTGTTGAACTCCTGGTAATCCTCTGCCCCCTAGGTGTGGCTTCAGGGGTAACACTAGAGGGGGTGGTGGTTGCAGTAGATCCCTCAGTGGAACGCAAGTTCTCCCTCTCCATCCTCAGGTTCTCCCTGAGGTTTATCTCCCTCAGCTCCACAAGGACCTGTGTTAACATGTCCATCACACCAGTCCTGAGCTGCTGGAGTAGTGTATTCCCCCTGGACACCTCCGACTCCAAACCTTGGATCCTGCTCTCCAATTGGCCAATGTTCCTCCTGGATTGCCTCCTGCTCCTGGTGATATTGCTGTCAGTACTCCTGCTCGACCGGAGTAGTCTCCTCTGAAGGGCCATACACTCTGCCTCCATCCCTGTGAGGCGTGCGGTGCTGGAGGTGGATGTGCCCGGTGTCCCTGGTGCTGCTGTTTCTTCCTCTGCTGCTGAGGGTGCTGTTTCTTCCTCTGCTGCTGAGGGTTCTGTTTCCTCCTCTGCTGGAGGTGCTGTTTCCTCCTCTGCTGGAGGTGCTGTTTCCTCCTCTGCTGGAGGTGCTGTTTCCTCTGCTGCTGGAGGTGCTGTTTCCTCTGCTGCTGCTGAGGGTGCTGTGGCTGCTGTTGGAGTGGCTGGTGCAGATGATGGGCATATGCCCACCACATCAAGTGATCCCGAGCTGCCCAAAGATGTGTGTGCTGGTGGAGGTGTGAATATGTCCCTGGGTAGGGGGCGCTGGGGCTCACCAGTCAGGCCCAGGTGTGTGTAGTCCAGTGGCCAAGGGTCATATGGTGGCCACTGATAGGTGGTGGGACCCCACCTCGGATCATACCTTGGGGCATGCTGTGGAGCCATCCAGGAGGGTGGGTTGATCTGGGAGGCATATGGCCCATATTGGGTGTTGGCCACTGTCCCTGGCAGCCATTGCCTCCCTGGCGGTGGTGGTGCTGCTGAAGGAGGGTAGTAGCTGGTGGAGGTGGATGGATATGTCCACCTCTCCTCCTGTGGCATCCAGCCACTGTACTGGGGTGGTGCAGCCTGTGGTGGTGCAGCCTGTGGTGGTCCAGCCTGTGGTGGTGCAGCCTGTGGTGGAGGGGATGGTGATGGTGGGTAAGGTGACCACCGGCTGGTCCCCTCCTCTGTGTACTCCTCACTGGGGGGTGACATAGCCTCCTCCACTGTCTCCCGCTGGGCTTGAGGGCCATGAGCTGTGTGGAGAAATAAGATGTTGTGATTAGTGACCTTAGCCATATGTTTGTGGAGACAGTTATACTTTGATATGTGGTGAAGACAAATATATGTGTTTGGGTTAATCCCCCTGGGTAAACAAGGGTACTCCCACTGCTGAAAGGTGTTGTTTGAGTTATTATGGGTGAAGGTTTAATTTTGAGGTGCAATATCACAGTGGGCCGAAATAGTACAGTGGGGCTGTTGCAACACCCTCCCATGTAGATATCTGGTCCCTGTTCCAGAGCTGTCCATATGATTGTGTAGTAACAGCACCACAGTACAATATCAGGCCACTGGGATATTGCCCCTGACATATCCACGTCTGAGCTGTGATACCTTTTGTATCAACACACCTTTCAGCAGTAGGAATACCATTGTTTAACTCGGGGGAGGGGGGAAATCCGACAACATATATTTGTCTTCACAACTTGTAGAGATGGCAAAGGTTAAGTCCACCTTGATGTCAGATTGTAGAGATTGTGAAAACAGATGTTGTTCTCTGTTAGTCCTATCCCTCCTACCCTCATGGTTGTTCAGATATTGCTCTATGTGCCAGATGTAGATTTCAGTCATTTGTCCACACGAGGGCTCTTCAGCAGAGCCCAAATCGCCCCATTTGGAGGACAATACTTAATTGGAATGGTGTACAGAGTGTGCATGTTTTGCAAGCATATTCTGTGGACCATTCCAAAGAGGTATTTATCTCGACATGTTGCGACTTTGGCTCTGCTGAAGAGCCTCCGTGTGATCACATGATAGATATCTCCACCTGTCACAATATCTGTATAACCATGAGTGTTGGAGGGATGGGACTTAGATCAAGACACATTTGTTAACGATGGCAATGATATGACATCATGATGACATTACCCATTGCTATCCCATTACAGTGACACACAAGTATAAATGGTCATATATGTATGTGGATATGTACCCTTCATATGGATAGAGTAATATCCTTCCAAGATGTGAAGCCAGAGAGCAGTTCAGTAGGTGTGATTGTCTTACTGGCTATACATGTGCACCCATCCAACAAGACATTGGATTGATATGATAGATATGAACATACCTCGTATATCCCATCTACATAGAGTGTGATATACTATGTATGTGTATTTGGATGTTTGCAATGTAGGTTGATTTGTGATGGGTGCACATATTTGTCCAGTAAGGCAATCACACCCAGTGAAGTGATCTGTGTTCACATCGTGTTGGAACATATTTAGTAACAAACATTTGAATCCTAAGGGCAACAATCCAGCCAGTAGTGAGGGATATGTTTGATTGAGGCCTGTTTTTTTCTGTGTATGAGCCCATCCATCCTTTTGTGTGAGGCAACCGTACTCAATCCTAGATATTCATCAGTCATGGCCTGTTGGTGACCAAGGTACAATGATGTTTGCTATTTGCTTCCCATGTGTATCCTGCAAAGAGCGGCTGGTGTACCATCCATCCATGGCATCAGCACCCCTGTGGATCCATGTGGGAATCAGATACGCGATATGTAATTTCAAGTCAGAGTAAATGATTGCAGCCACAACACCAATGCCTACATTTTCCAGCTTGAATTCTGTGTAATAGTTTTCGGCCTGTGTGTTGCACCTACAAGCATTTATTCTGTGTGACACTGTGATGTATGACCTGATGCCCCCTTTTTGTGATTCAGTAGGCGGTGATGTAAAACTGATGAAGTGAACATGATGGTGACTTCTCCAGTGATCTCCTTTCCCCATTGCCAGTGTTTTCCATGGAGTGTGTACAATGGGACCTTATAAACTTGATTCTTGTTTTTGCATATTCTCCATGAACTAACACTGGTATTGGTGAAGTGAGGGTGTGTGAGGGTTACTTTGTGTCCACCATCTGTTTGTCACTGCTTAGTGAATGTCCCCTGTGTAGCATGTGATCGTTGGCCTATTGACTTGTTTTCTGGTTAACCCCTTGAGTACCAGAGGGGTTGCCAATGCATTGTTGATTGATGCATTGATGATCCCTCTAGCACTCAAGGGGTTAGGGTGGGGGTGGAGACATGGGTGACATTGTGTGTGAAGAGTGATGATATTTAACGGACGACATTTTGAACATAACGGTTTGTGTATTGTGTGTGATGAGCACAGCGACAGGAGGGTTGAAGTAGGACTTTGACAGGTTTGTGCCAAGTTGGACGTTGTCATTTGTCCAGGTGTTGTGTCCTTTTTTTAACCCTCATGGTGCTGTGTTGGTGCAGTTGTATGGCTGAGTGATGGACTTGTGTTGAGGTGTGACTGTGTGTGCAGCTGGTGTTGGTTGCTGTAGTGTGTTGTTCTGTAGTGTTGCACTTACCGGTAGTGTGGAGGCTCCTCTCATCCCCAGTGTCAGTTCCTCCAATGACCCCCTCGATCAGGGTCGGGGACATGGTCTGCCGCACCATCTCCTCCCAGCCGCAGAAGGTGATAGGGACTGCTGGTCCACCTCCAGTGCCTCGGGCGTGCTTGGCGAGCTCTGTCATCTTATTCTTGACGACCCTCCGGCAGTCGCCCCATCTCTTTTTGATGGACTCCACGTCCCGCCTGCATGGAGCCACTGCGTTGACCCGGCTGCATATTTGGTTCCAGGCTGCCTTCCTCCTCGCTGACAGGCCAGGGACCTTCGCTGTTGGGTGGAGAACACTCTGCCTCTCCAGGACAGCTTCCACGAGAGCCGTGTTCTCCTCGTCTGTGTATTTGGGGTCCCTGATCCTGGCCTCGTCAGCTCCGGCATGGGAGGATTCTGAGCCGGAGTGCCCTGCCTGGTCTGACCCTGACTGTGTGGGGTGCTCCCCAGCAACTACCCCTCGTCCCACTGCAGGTTCTGTCCCTGTCCTGCGTGTTCCTGCTCTTGTGGGCCGGGTCCCCCTCCGCCCTGCGGATCTCCCTCTCCCACCCCTGCTCTGCTGAGGGATCCCCTCCTGAGCTTCCTCCTCCTCCACTACTCTCCCCATCCCTCTCTCCTGTCCTCCTCTCCTTGCCATCATTCACCCAGTCACACCCAGGCACTCCCACAGGCCCTCACAGACACACTCGATCCACTCACTCTCTGTCACACACTTTCACTCCCAGATTCACACTGTCAAAATAAAAAGTAAAATGTGTAAGGTGTTATAAAATAAAAGGACTATGTGTATGTATGTGTATGTGTTTGTGTTTGTATGTGTGTATGTAATATGTGCAAAGGTGTGCTATGTGTCGTATTCTGTGCAATGCTCTCCTCTCTCCAAACTCCAAAACTCCTCTACCTCCAATGAACGCTCCTGTCTCCCTCTCTCTAATGACTATCCTCCGCTCCTGGGTCCTGATATCTGGCTCTGAAGAACTCGATAACAGACAGTGTGTGACGGTTATTTTTGGGTATATATAGGTATATTTGAAGTTATTTGATACATTGGGGCTTTGTGATTGGCTGTGTGTTTGAATTTGTTTTGGCATCAATCATGGTTGCTTGACAACGGCAGCCGTTATGTTAGATGTTGTTTTGAGCTCAGTTATCGTGTGATTTGGCCGCCCGTTGTGCATTAACATGAGCGACAACGGCTTTTGTGTTACGTGTTTTTTGTGTGCCTACTCTCAATAGCTATTCTTGTAGAGTAGCTATTGAATCTGCCGTAACTCCTGTATTATTTGCGAGCGATGTGCCTTTTTCACTTAGCGGCTGGTTTAACGGCTGCCTTTAAATCTAGCCCATAACCTGTACAGTTAGGATGCTCAGCTACAGAGTTGTCAAACCTTGTGGACAACACATGAGCTGGGCAGCAGTGTTACTGAAGTAGTACGATTTAGTTTCAAAGTACATTTAGTGTTCTCATATAGGTGTTCAATGCATATAGGCAATGCACAGAAAACACATGTACATCCTAATGTACTTTGAGACACAATAAAGATGAACCATCACCATTCTATCTGTGTCTGTAGGAGGATATATTTGAGAACACATTTGTCAATGCGTTACCACACACCCAGGGTAGAGTATCCCCATACATGGAAAGGCATCACCCATATCACAGGACTCCACCACTTGTTTGCAAGTGAGTGGACTCAGTGATGTATTCACGCTAACAGATGGTGGCAGTGATACACTAATGTGTTGTGGGAGTGATAAAGAGGTGATAAAGGGGACATACTTCCACAGTGAATTCCTGTCCACAGTTAATGTGTTGCTCAGTATAATCAATGTTCAGTGATATTGCTCCACTGGGACATATCACAGTACATGACCAAGTGGACAAGTGTTTTCACTGGGGAAGTCTGTTACACCCTTAGAAAAAACAACAAGTCAACTTACTGGAGGCCCCAATGCTCACCCCAGGATATCAATGTGTGTGCTACACATTGAAATCCTAGGTTAAAAACATTGGCTTCCCCAGTCAGTCTGTTGCACAATGAGTGTGTGAATCCAAGACAATATGGATACATGTCCCATTTATCTGTCCTGCTTGTTATCTCACCGCTAAGCCGTTTGTTTGGTTATCCCCTTAACCCTCTGAGTGCCAGAGTGGTACCCAACGCATTTCTTTGCAATGCGTTGCCTACCACTCTGGCTATCAAAGGGTTAAACACAACATATGATGTAGATGAATGTTCAATGTTGTACCAAATGTTGGGCTAAGGGGAATGTTTTGTTATGCAAAATCAACACACAACATTGCCATATAACACAGTTGTGTAATATGGCAACAGGGATGTTTTTACAGTTGAATTTGTACAACGATGTGTGTGTGAACCCATGTTGTAACATCCCACAAACATCTTACCTAGGCAGAAGTTGTATTCACTGAATTGTTTGGCAATGCATTGGAGACAACTCTGCCACCCAATCTATGACCAAATTCAAAGCAGATCAGACAGGATTCAAAAGCACAATGTTCCTTTATTCAGGGGAAATGTAACATGTTGGGCATTTTATTTTTTTTTCTTAGGAGGGGGGCTTAGACTGTGTGGCAGAAGTGGATAACCTGGATGATCTCCTGGTCACCCTTTGCCCCCTAGGTGTGGCTTCGGGGGTCACATTAGAGGGGGTGGTGGGGGCAGTGGATCCCTCTGTGGAGCGCAGGTTTTCCCTCTCCAACTGTAAGTCCTCCCTGCGGTTCAGCTCTCTCAACTCCACCAGTACCTGTGCAAGCAGGTCCATCACCCCCGTGTGTAGCTGATGGAGTTGAGTGTTGATCCTCATGACCTCCGACTCCAGGGCATGGATCCTTGCCTCTATCCTGTTAGTGTTTCTACGGGATTCCCTACGGCTCCTGGTGATGTTGTCATTGGTGCAGAGGCTTGACCTGAGTAGTCTCCTTTGCAGAGCCATACACTCTGCTTCCATCCCCGTGGGCCGTTCACTGCTGGTGATGCTTGTGCCTGGTGAATCAGCTGCTGCTGTGTCCTCCTCTGCTGGTGCTGTGTCCTCCTCTGCTGGTGCTGTGTCCTCCTCTGCTGCTGCTGTGTCCTCCTCTGCTGGTGCTGTGTCCTCCTCTGCTGGTGCTGTGTCCTCCTCTGCTGGTGCTGTATGTGCTGCAGATAGGTATGTGCCCACCACATCAATTGACCCACTGCTGCCCACTGATGTCTGTGCTGGTGGAGGTGGTGGGGTAAACACGTCCCTTCGCATAGGCTGTTGGGGCTCCCCAAGCAGGCCCAGGTGTTGGTAGTCGAGTGGCCAAGGGTCAAACCTTGGCCACTGGTATGTGCTTGGCCCCCACCTGGGATCATACCTGGGGCCATGCTGGGGAGCCATCCAGGAGGGTAGGTCAATCTGTGATGAGTATGGCCCGTATTGGGTGGTGGACACATCACCGGGCAGCCATTGCCTCCCTGGTGGTGGTGGTGGTGCTACTGCTGGAGGATAATAGCTCCTGGAGGTGGTGGGGGGCATCCAGTCACTGTAATAAGGTGGTGCAGGCAGAGGTGGTGCAGGTAGAGTTGGTGCAGGTAGAGTTGGTGCAGCCAGAGTTGGTGCAGCCAGAGTTGGTGCAGGCAGAGTTGGTGCAGGCAGAGTTGGGGCATCCAGCTGGCCAAGAGGTGTGGATGTCGTTGGGTACGGTGCCCACTGGCTGGTCCCCTCCTCCATATACTCCTCACTGGGTGGTGAGGTGGCCTCCTCCATGGGCTCCTGATGTGCTGGAGACACATAACCTGTGTGGATGATTGAGATTGTGTGATCAGTAAACTTAGCCATGATGGTGTCAAATTGATATTAATACTTGAAATGTGGAAAGGAACATATATGTTGTATGGTTTATCCCCCTGTGTGAAACAACGGTACTCCTACTGGTGATGGGTGTTTTATTCTACATGTATTGCAGCTCAGAGTTGAATTCCTTTGGTGCCATATCCCAGTGGCCTGAAATTGTACATTTGCACTGTTGCCACATCATCCTTTGTGGATTTCTGCTCCCTGGACCAAAGCTAGCCAGAGGATGGTCTGGCAACATTGGCATAGTACATTTTCAGGCCACAGTGATATTGTCCATGGAATATTCAACTTTGAGCTGTTATACTCTTGTGATGAAACACCTTTCAGTAGTGGGAATACCCTTGCATTACCCGGTGGATCAATCCTATGACATGTATTTTTCCTTTCACATTTTAGGTATTACTATCTCTTTAACGGGATAGCAATGGTTAATTTCACCTTGATGTAACATTGCAGGCATCATAAAGAGATGTTTAGAAAGATGTTGCTGTATGTGACAGCTGGAGATGTCAGTCATTTGACCACACGGAGGCTCTTCAGCAGACTCCACACTGACCCATTTGGAGATAACTACATCTTTGCCATTGTCTACTAAGTGTTCCTGGTTTGTAAGCACGCTCTGTGGACCATGTCAGTGATGGATCCATCTCCAATTGGTTCAATTTTGGGTCTGCTGAAGAGCCTCCGTGTGGTCATATGACTGACATCTCCAGCTGTCACATACAGTAACATCTTTCTAAACATCTCTTTATGATGCCTGCAAGGTTACATCAAAGTGAAATTAACCATTGCCATGCCAAGGTACACAGTGAGGAATATGGTCTGATATGTGTGTATATGTACCTTTCATATGGGTACAAACATATCCTTGATAGATATGAACCCAGAGATCTGTTCAGAACATGTGATTGTCTTACTGCCTATATATGTACAGCCATCACAAATGAACTTTCATAGATACCACTGATACCCATCCAAGTAAGGTGTAATATACTAGGTATATGTACTCTGATGATGATATCAATATGAGTTATTTTGTTGAGGGTGCACATATATGGGCAGTAGGACAATCACACGTACTGAACCGAACTCTGGGTTTACATCTTGTTGGGACCTATTTGTACCCATTTGACAGGGATATATCCACATACATATCTGGTCGTTTATCTTTCTGTACATATCTTTTTGTAATAGATCTGCAGTGTGATTCAAGTAGTATTCATCCCTATGTTATCAGTTCATCCCGTACAGTGCTGGATTTTGTCAGATTAGACATGTCCCTCTCTGGTTGTCATGATGGTATCCTATGCATTGCATTGTGATGCATGGGATACCACCGTGGCAATCAGGGATTGATGTACATTACAGGATTCTGTCCATGAGCTCTGTTCAAGTTGAATCCTGAGGGGCAACAATCAAGCCAGTATTGAAGGATATCATTGATTGGGGCCTTTTTTTTCCTGGATCAGCCCATCCATCCTTCTGTGTGAGGCAGCCAGACCCGATCATAGATATCCATAATTCCTGGCCTGTTATTGACCAAACCTCAATGGTTCATATTTGGTTCCCATATGTATCCTGCAAATAGTGTCTGGTGTACCATCCATCCATGGCATCAGCACTCCTGAGGATCTATATGTGAATCAAATGTGAGCTATGTAAATTGAAGTTAGTGTAAATGATTGCATACACAACACCAAGGCCAACTTTTTCACCTTTAGTTATGTGTGATTTTTTTTGGCCTGTGTGTTGCACATACAAGCATTTATTCTCAGTGGCACTGTGATTTGTGACCTGATCCATCCTGTTGGTGATTCAGTAAGTGGTTAAGTGGACCTGATGAACTGATTATGATGCTGACTTCTCCGCTGACCTCATTTCCCCATCTGCAGTGTTTTCTATGGAGTCCACACAATGGGGCCTGTGCAGCTTGAATCCTGTTATTGGATGTTCTCCATAGACTAACATTGTAATTGGTAAAGTGAGGGTATGTAAGTGTCAAATTCTCTACATCAGCTCTTTTTCACCGCTTAGTGAATGTCCCCTATGTGTCATGTAATTGTTAACCTATCGACATGTGTTTGTTGTCTGGTTAACCATTTGAGTACCAGAGGGGTTGCCAAAGCATTGTTGATCGATGCATTGATGATCCCTCTAGCACTCATGGGGTTATGTGCTGGATTCCCTGTGTGAACATGGGTAACACTGTTTGACAACAATTGTGATGTTTGACATACAACACTTTACTGAGCATGGTTTGTGTGTATTGTGTGTGATCAGCACAGCAACATGAGGGTTAACCAGGGAGTTGGACAGGTTTTAGCCTTGTTGAACCTTGACATTTGTCCTTGTCTTGCTTCCTGTTTAAACCCTCAGGGTGCTGTGTTGGTGCAATTGTGTGGTTGAATGAAGGGCATATGTTGGGATGTGAGTGCTTGTTTGTGATGGGTGTGTGGTTTTGGGGTGATGCACTTACCAGTGGTGTGGAGGCTCCTCTCATCCCCAGTGTCTGATCCTCCAGGGACCCCCTCAATTAGGGTAGACGACAGTGTCTGCTGCAGCCTCTCCTCCCATGCGCTGAAGGTGATGGGGACAGGTGGCCCACCTCTGGTGGCTCGGGCGTGCAGGGCGGCATCCCCCATCTTCTTCTTCACCTGCCTTTTGCAGTCGCCCCATCTCTTCTTTATTGAGTCAACATCCCGTCTGCAGGTGGCCACCGCATTAACTCTGCTGCAGATTTGACTCCAGGCAGCTCTCCTCCTCGCAGACAGGCCAGGGAGTCTCTCCCCCGGGAAGAGGACACTCTCCCTCTCCAGCACAGCCTCCACGAGGGCCGTGTTTTCTTCCTCGGTATATCGGGGATCCCTGACCCTGTCCCCCTCAGCTCCGGCATGCGAGGAGTCAGACCCGGAGTGTCCTGCCTGCTCTGCCCCTGCCTGTGTGTGGTGGTCCCCAGGCACTACCCCTCGTCCCACTGCAGGATCTGTCCCTCTTCTTCTTAGTGTGCCTGTTCTTGTGGGCCTGGTCCCCCTCCGCCCTGCGTATCTCCCTCTCCCACCCCTAACTTTGCTGAGGGATCCCCTCCTGACCTTCCTCCTCCTCCTCCACTAGTCTCCCCATCCCTCTCTCCTGTCCTCCTCTCCTAGCCATCATTCACCCACTCACACCCAGGCACTCTCACACGCCCTCACAGACACACTCGATCCCACTCACTCTCTGTCACACACTTTCACTCACGGATTCACACTGTAAAAATAAAGTTTAAAATGTGTAAGGTGTGATGAAAAAAAAAAGACTATGTGTATGTATGTGTATGTGTTTGTGTTTGTATGGATGTATGTGCTATGTGCAAAAGTGTGCTATGTGTCTATTTAAATGTAATTCTCTCCAAGATCCCTCTACCTTACTCCTGTGTATGCTTCTCTCTCTATCTCTCTCTCTCTCTCTCTAAACACTATCCTCCACTCCTGGGTCCTGTGCTCTAGCTTGCTGAAACTCGAAACACAGACAGGGTGTAACCGTTATTTTGAGGTATATATAGGTGTATTTGAACATTTTTGATACTTTGGGGCCTTGGGATTGGCTGTAGGTTTGAATTTTGTTTGTGCATCTATCAGGGTTGCTAGACAACGGCAGCCGTAATGTAACATTTTGACTTAAGTTGTGTTTTAACGGGTGTTTGGGATGCACGGTGATGCAAAATCAGGTGCGACGCTGGTTTTTGTGTAACGTGTTTTTGTAGTGCCTACGCCCGATAGCTATTCTTGTACGCTTACCTTTGAATCTGCCGTAAACCATGTGTTCTTTGCGGCCGGTGTGCCTTTTTTACTTAGCGGATGGTTTAACGGCTGCCTTTAAATCTAGCCCATAGTCTCCAGCAATATCTACTTATAACAAATCGAGAAAAATCAATTAAAAGCAAAAATAGGCATTAGAAACTATTCATCACCAAGGATAGTCAGAAAAACTCAGATAGAATTAAAAGTCCAATAAAAAATAAAAATAAATTGAAGAAAAATAGAAAATAATAGATAAAAATAATAAATAAAAATAAAAAAATCAAAATGAAAAATATTACGAAAATAGAAAACATAATTTTGGATAACAAGATTCATGAACACATTATAAATCCCAACAGTGATTCAAGAAGAATAACCACATGTATTATAATAAACCTGAGTTCATTAATATTCAAAAGATTTGAAAAAAAGATACAGGCAAATATGTCTATTATGGAAATTACTATAATTCCTTAAAGAGCATCTAAGAAGAAAAATGAATAACCATATTATCCTTTATCCGTCTTTTACATCATTTTATTCCTCTACATAATTTTGAAGTAATTGAAAAGTTCGTGAACATCACTAGTCAGATTAAGTTTGACGATGTAAACTAGTTTAATCTAAACCCTCAAACACAGTGTTAGTTAATAATATTGCAGGGATAATATCAAAATTTACCCAAATTAGGATTGTCTTTTTAAGTTTAATCAAAACCCTCAATTAATTATAGAAAATAGATATAGGACACACTGGGAAGAATTTCAGATTCAGAAATATTCATTCAATAAATGAACTTCCACTACTTGTTATCTCTACTAATATACGTAAGAGGTTGTTACAGTTTTCAGACACGTATGGTTTAGTAAAACGCAGTTTTATTAAGCAGGGAATAAGTACTGTGGTACATACAGAACAGTGGATAATATAAATGTAATACAGGTAACTGATACAAGAACAGTAGCGTAGGCAAGTAAAGGTATCCACGGAATAACCCAGGGTCTGGACTAGTACAGCAGCAGGGAGAATCTAATCCTGAAATGGAGAATACCACCGGGTGGTAGCAGGAAAGTTTAGGCCAACTACTGGGGCTAGCAGGCCCTGGTCAGGAGGAGGACCCCCAACACAATCTCCCTAGAATGTTAGGGAGTATGTCTGGAGTAGACAAATCGGATAAGGCAACAAGATCCCTAGAACGGTAGGGATAGTAGTGAGACGAACAGTCTACTGTGAGGCAACAGGATCCCTAGTATGTTAGGGAGGTCAGCAAGACTGACTGGAACTGAGGCAAAAGAACACCTAGTACTCTAGGTGTGTAGTGATACTGACAGTGAGAGGCAAGGCAACCGGACCCCTAGTACACTAGGTGGTAAAGCGATACTGACAGTAAATGGCAAGGCAACCGAACCCCTAGTACGCTAGGTGGTAAAGCGATACTGACAGTAAATGGCAAGGCAACTAAACCCCTAATATGCTAGTTGGTAAAGCGATACTGACAGTAAGTGGCAAGGCAACTGGACCAACCGAAGGGACTAAGGCAACCAGCTCGTGACTGGAGTCACTAACCCACACAATAGCCCAGGGTAGGGCAATGGATGCTTCAGACCCCAGACAGGCCCTAAGGCCGCACAGACAGAAACTAACGAGGCTTACAGGGAGCAGCATCCAGCCTCGTAGTGATGGGTCAAGCGTAACACAGGTGCAGGTATACAAGGATGCTCCCTGACACCGGAGTGTCAGGAACAAAGTAGCACGAGATAACCGGGGAATGCCGGTACACAGGGAGGAGAGACACACCGTTCTAGACAGGCACTGTCTGAGCAGGGCAAACAGATAGCCGAGTAGGAACTCGGAGCAGGACCCTTTGGTTGCCCTTTCGTGTTGTCTCTATGTCGCCTGCACCTACATTGTGTTCCTGAGCTTCCTGGGCTGTGTTACCTTTTTGCTCTCCTGTGGTCGCCTGAGTTCCTGCCTGACAGCTTCCTCAGTTCCATCTTCTGTTCCTGATCAGGTTGGGGTTGCTGTTCCTACTGCTGTTCCTGCTGCCGTTCCTGATCCGGTTGCCTGCCATGGTGATTCAGTTCCTGTCCTGACAGGCTGTGTTCCTGCTCCTGGATTGCCTGCAGAGCGTCTCTCTCTCCTCCTGTCGCTGAGGCAACATTTTCACTCTCTTGAAGGTGTACTCCAGTACGCGGGTACTGGTTCGCTCCACGTTTACCGGCTGCTTGTTCTGTCCTAAACAGCACCGGTAGAGATTGTGTTACTCCAGTACGCGGGTACTGGTTTGCTCCATGTTAACCGGCTGCTTGTTCAGTCCCTCACAGCACCAGTAGAGATTGTGTCACTCCAGTACGCGGGTACTGGTTCGCTCCATATTGAACCGGCTGCTTGTTCAGTCCTAGACAGCACCGGTGGTGTTTGTGTCTCTCCAGCACCGGTGGCTTGTTGTGCCCAGTTAGCACCGGTAGAGATTGTGTTCCTCCAGTACGCGGGTACTGGTTCGCTCCTAGTACACTGGCTGCTTATTGCACCGGTAGAGGTTGTCAATCCCGTACACTGGTACTGGTTCGCTCCATTGTTGCATTGGGAGCTTATTACAGCTTGACAGCCCAGCAGGGCTCTGTTGTCCATCATATGTGACTGGTTGTTACATCTTTGGTCAGTTGCTGAGGTCAGCTTTGCCTATGTTCCATTCTTGCAGTCCCAGGCTGCCTTGCCCGGTATATTGGTAAGGCCGGTAGAACCAATTCCATCCTGTACCAACCTATGGTTGCCTTACACGGTATTAGCAAGGCCGGTAGAGCCTCTATACTCGGTGTACCAGTCTCAAGGCTGTCCTGCCCGGTTTATTGGCAGGGCCGGTAGAGCTTTTTCTCCTCGTTATAATAGACTCCTTTAAACATATTGAGCCAATCAAATTAACTTTTTCAGTATAGTTCTTTTAGAAAACAGTACTAGCAGTGTATCAACCTATAATGTATATTTTTTATATTTACATGTATATAGGTATAATTGTGAAGCACCCTCTACTATAATATACACATTGTGAGAATCACGGTATATTCTATCCATAGATCGATATAAGTGGATTTCTTCTGATCTGGTGAGCACCAATAGCACTAACTTTGATTACCGTTCCTCTTTATTTATATTGACTATATTGCCCAGGAAAAATATTAATTAAAACTTAATAAAAAATACATTTTTTAACAAAATATTAAATTCTAGAAATGTGTCAATAATGGTTAGTAATCATTAATATTAATAACTTCTGCTGATATCCTACCAGACTACACCAATAGTTGAGGTCCGTGGCTTTAGGTGCATTAATCTGAGCCAAAGGGTTTCACAGTAACAGCTGTGTTAAAATGAATGTACTCACATACCATGTGCTTTCTACAAAATGGCATCCTCAACCATGTGGCTTGAGAACAAAGACATGAGTTGAGGCCTGGCAAGATGGCGTCAGACCATGTGGCTTGAGAACAAAACACACAGTATGCTCACACTAACAGACACTAGCACAGTTATTGGAAACAAGATGCATTTGCGAACACCCCAAAAGCCAACTCAATAATTTTAGGGTATACCCAGAGAAGATTGTTCTAATGGCTAATACCACAATTAACACAATAACACCCCAGTACTAGCAATAAGCAATACTATTTAAAAACAAACAATAATATTCTAATAAGAACAATACACTGTATAAACATCTAATTATACTAACTAGACAATTACTGCAGTGCAAATAAGACACAATATTAAACAGCTATTCAACAACTATAGTAGAAAACACTATATGTTGGTTACTTGGGGTATTTTTCCTAGAAATATTGTATAAAAACAATAAAGCGAGAGAGAGAGATAGTTAAAATAAATCCTGAGACAGGAGTCAGGAAAAACAGGCCAGGGGAACTGGATACATTCATGCTGGAGGTCTGGGTCATCTCTTCTCTAGAACATTTCTTAGGGCCTAGGCAAGGCATGGCAGCCTTGCTGGATTCTGGGTCCTCTACCCCACATCCTGCTCCATTCCAAAACTGCTGTCCTCCAAGACTGCTTCCAAAGGGCTAACTGCACACCTCTTTTATTGTTTGCAAGCCCTGCCCATCACCAGCCCACTTTACCTAAGTGACACACCCCTCCTCCCTTCCCCTAGATGCAAAGGAGACAAAGGGAGCTGGTCCTTTTCCTGCCCAAACAGACCAGGGAGAGAACAAAAAGACAAAGGGAAAAAGGCGAAGGCCTGTAAAAACAAAAATGGTTCTAAAAGTGTAGGTAGAACAGATTCCCCATAAATCTGCAATTAGTGTATAGACCTTACAGATCACATGTTTAACTAGGCTTATATTTCATGCACTACGAATAATTCTCTGATTATTATCAGATGTTCTTTCATACAGGGCCTTTGATCCACACTGTTTTGATTTTATTATTGTTTCAATTCGCTGCTTCAATATATTTTCTCTGTCATCCAATACAGGTTACTGGTAACTCTGGGAGGCGATCCGCCCCTTTAAGTAGGCAGGAACATTTCTCCAAATGTATGCAGTGGGTGGAGCCTCCCTTCCCTCTTAGGCTGCAGCTAGCCAACCAGTTGCAGAATGATTTGTTCCTCGGTGCGACAACACCAGGTGGAGAACATTCTTTTAGTTTCTTTTTTATTTTCTGTCAGATATGTAATACCACCATTAGGCGGATTACCATGACTGACAAATGCCCTTCAATGTGGCTAGCTCAGTATCCAGGTGCTTTTTTGTGGACCTTAAGCCCTGAGGGGGAAAATCTTGGTTACAAGTGCTTCCCCAGGGATTACCCACTGTGGTAATTCTTGCTGCATGGTAATCTGAAGACAGAAGATCTGCAGGAAAGGTGAGCTAGCCTTTGAGTGCTGCAGGTCCAGTTGTACCACAGTGCCCCTCTGCACAGGGGTTGTGTTTGGGAGTTCTCATTGTGCACTCCTGCACTCATTGGGTATATTTGTATGTCTGTTGGGTATTTGGAGCAGGTTTATGTGGTAACTTAACCCTTTGTCTGCTGGTTTGACATATTTTTGAGGGGGTTTCTGGCACTTTCCTTACTGGGTTAGTGTTTTCTAAGTGTGAACACCTGATTCATGGATTTTTTACTTTTTTTAGTTTTACTTTAAAGTTTATTGAAATTGTGTACGCGCACTTTACCGCCATTGCTCCATTTACTTCTATGGGACAATACTGTTTGCGACGTATCTCTGCAACCGCTTAAGCTAGCAACTTCAGAGAGGGCTCATTTTAATTGTCTACCCTTGCTCTATCATCCGGTTTATAGTTCAAGTGTGTTGGGGGGCTTGGGGGGGCTTCAGGCACTGTTCGAGGTACTTTTTGGGAAAAACTAAGTTTCCCATGAGCGCTTGGTTCGCGCCTATTTTATGATTGGCTCCTGTCACGGCAGCCGTTTTGTGAGCTTTTCTCAGCGAGTATCCTACACAGGGCTTGGACTCTCCTTCTCTCCTCTGCAGATTAACCCTTCGCCTGCCAGATAAGTCTATATTTACCGTTTCTGTGGTGAAATATTAATCTTTCACACTGTAATTGGGTGATTTACTGTATAGTTGGTTATTTTGACACTGTGAGAATGTCTATACCGCTGGAGCTTGGGACTAGACCTAAGGCTAAGGAGGCTGGAGTCTCAGTATCCCCCATTGCTCTTCCTGTCACGCAGGGCTACCTAGAGAGTTCTCTGTTCATTTATGCCCAGCATGTTCTGAGGTTCCTGACAGCAACTCAGGGACTTCCAGCCATGCTATTGAGCCAGCTTGGGTGCAAGAGTTTAAGGCTGCGACTAGGGACCTTAGGTCCACTTTACAACTCTTTCCATCCCAGATACAGGGGGTGCTTCAAATTTGGCAGACCCCCTCTACTATCAGGTCTTCCCTGCCTAAACCGCAGGGGGCACCTGATGTGTCAGATTCTTCTGAGGAAGAACTGTTGCTAGATTCGGATGTTGAGGATGGTGCTGTTTTGGAGTCTTCTAGGTCCCTTGGGGATCCCTTTGAAGCTGATCCTGAACCCTCCGCTGAGGGCCTGATCAGGGCTGTATTAACCACACTCAACATTCCCTTGGTTCAGGAGGTTCCTTCTGATCCCTCTGATGTTTTTCAGGAGCCTGCTAAGCCCCTTACTTATTTTCCTCCTAACCCCACTCTTGACCGTTTGGTTTCTGAGGCATGGAAATATCCGGACAAGTCTGCTTCTGTGTCCAGGAAATTTGCTAAGCTTTATCCCTTTTCTGAAGTCCATTTATACTTCTATTGGTACTGCTATGCGTCCAGCTTTTGCTGTTGCGTGGGTTAACCGGTCTATTGCAGACTAGACTGAACAACTCACTACAGCTGTCCGTCAGGATGCGCCTACTTCTGAGAAATTGCATCTTCTTGCCAATTTCTCTGAAGAGCAACACTATGTATCGGCTGCTGCTTTTGATGCCGTACGCATGATGGTGAGGGCCTCTACTGCTTCTGTGGAAGCCAGGCGTGCTCTTTGGCTCCAGATCTGGTCTGCTGACAATGTTTCCAAGAAAGTCTTAGTTTCTCTGCCATTTCAGGGTACCTCCTTGTTTGGGCCTGATCTTAAGGAATTGATTAGTGAGGCCACAGGGGGTAAGAGTACTCTTCTGCCCTTGGTATTTAAGAAGAAGTTGCCGTTTAAACGCAACCGGTCCTTTCATTCCTTTCAGACTGAGACATGTTCGACGAACCAGGCGGTTCCATCAGCTCCACGTTCCTCTTCCAAGCTCAAACAGCAATGGAAGCCTAGGGCTGCTTCAAAGCCCAAGGCTGCTAAGACTGCTTCGGCATGACTCACCGAACCCGGGTCCTCCTCCTGCTGTGGGTGGTCGTCTGCGACTTTTTCACGGGATTTGGGAAGATTCTGTGTCAGACCCATGGGTTTTACAAGTGGTGACAGAGGGATACAAGATCCCTTTCTATTCGCTTCCTCCTTTTCGCTTTTGTCTTTCTCGTACTCCGCAAGACACAGACAAACGCCGTCTGTTCGATGGCGCTGTTCAGGCTCTTTTGGACAAGGATGTCCTGGAGCCAGTGCCTCTTTCAGACAGGAGTTCGGGGTTTTACTCGACCCCCTTTTTGGTAGCCAAAAAGGACGGCGGATGTCACCCTATTTTGGATTTGAAGAATCTAAACTTCTTCGCGAACAAGACTCACTATTGTCAGGAGTGTGCAAATGATCACTGCCATGTCTCCGGGGGAGTTTATTGCTTCTCTGGACCTTCAGGATGCGTATTTACACATCACAATCCATCAGGAGAGCAGGTGGTACCTGCTCTTTGCCTGCGACAGAGGACATTTTCAGTTCTCAGCTGTTCCATTTGGTCTGACAACGGCTCCTCAGGTCTTCCAACGAGTTCTGGGGTCCTTGATATCCGTTCTCCATCAAGACGGCATCAGAGTGGCTCCTTACATGATCAACTTGCTATTGAAAGCCACCTCGGCGGACCTTCTTCATCAGCAAGTTCAGACCTGCATCCAAGTCCTCACCCATCACGGATGGGTTGTCAACTTGGACAAGTCGGATCTTGTCCCATCCCAGCAACTGATCTTCTATACTCAGAGGAGCATGGTGTTTCTACCAGATGCGGTAGCCCATCAAATTGCCCACAGGGTGTCAACTATTCTGTCCCAGGATCTGGTCCCAGTTCAGAGGTTGTCTTCTCTGGTGGGGAAGTTCATTTCCACGACAGAAGCGGTTCCATTCTCCATGGCACACACCAGGGAACTTCAGAGGTTTGTGATACAGGTGTGCAGGGATCGACCAGATCATCAGAGGTTATTGGTGTCCCTTCCCCCTCATGTGGAACTGAGCTTGGAGTGGTGGCTGGACCTTTCCAATCTGCTTAAAGGGAGATCCTTTCTGATTCCCTACTGGACCACAGTCACAACGGATGCCAGCCTCTCTGGCTGGGGAGCCGTTCTGGGTCGCTTCAGAGCTTAGGGGAAATGGTCCATGGAGGATTCCCTTCTCCCAATCAACATCTTGGAACTTCGAGCGATATTTCATGCTCTACGTCATTGGGTGTCTCAACTGGAGGACTGTCCAGTCCAAGTGAAGTCCAACAAGGCCACAGCAGTGGCCTACATCAACAGACAAGGCCGAACAAGAAGTCTTGCCATTTGGTTAGAGGTCAAGGCCATTCTGTCCTGGGCAAAGGTTCATGTTCCTGTCATTTCCACAGTGCACATTCCATGTGTAGACAACATCATGGCAGACTTCCTCAGTCGTCACACAGTGGACAGCGGAGAGTGGGAGTTACACCCCGAGGTGTTTCAACTCCTTGTTCAGAGATGGGGAATGCCCCATGTGGATATTATGAGACACAACAGGAAGGTTTCGGTGTTCTGCTCTCGGTGGAGAGACTCTCTGGCTCTAGCTGTCGATGCGATGTCCATTCCTTGGACATTCCCTCTGGCCTACATCTTTCCTCCCCTTCCAATGTTGATAAGGGTGTTGCAGAAACTAAAGAAGGAACATTGTCCAGTCATCCTGATTGCCCTGGATTGGCCTCATCAATCTTGGTATCCAGAGCTTCTGGCTCTATCTGTGGCGGAGCCCTTTCCACTCCCATCCCATCCTGATCTTCTTCTGCAGACTTTTGTGTCTTGGTGTACTGACAGGGATCTGTCCCTTGATTTTGATCTACCTACTGTCCTGGCTTTTCTGCAGGACAGGGTGGATAAAGGACTCAGTCTGAGTTCTCTTAAGGTTCAGACTTCTGCACTTTCTGTCTTCTTTCAAAAGCGCATTGCTATCCTCCCTGATGTCAAGGTTTTCTTCCAGGGTGTTGCTCATGTTCGTCCTGCCTTCCGGAGTTCCGCTCCTCAGTGGGATCTTAATTTGGTTTTGGGCGTTCTTCAACGTCCTCCCTTTGAGTCTTTGGCTACTATTCCTCTACGTCTCTTGACATGGAAAATGGCATTTCTCTTGGCGATCGTGTCTATTCGCCGGGTTGCGGAGTTGCAAGCTCTTTCCTGTAAACCACCATATCTGGTGTTTCACAAGGATAAGGCGGTGCTTCGCACCTCCACGGAGTTTTTTTTTTTTTAAATATATTTTATTATCGGATCACTCCATACACATACAAAGAAAAAAAAGGTACATGTAATATCCATCAAGTACAGCAAGGATATGCAACATTTACAACAGATAAAAGGAACAAAAGCATAATAATAAGGTGTACAGAGTTGACCCGGGGTTTTATAAAAATTCAACCCAAACTCCAAACAACTAACCCAACTAAGCTAAACTATACCCCTCAATCCCAATTCCTCTCTCCCCCGGACCCGCAGCTCCCCCCAACCCCCACCCATCAGCCAATGTCACCTCAAGATCCCATTATAAATAGAAACCAGACACAAAGATGTACAACAAGTATATGTCATATACATCCACCTGGTAAGTAAGCGCGAATCCATTCGATCCTCTTCAAAATGTTATACATCGCCAGGAGCTACAGTAGTATTTGCTCTAGCTGTCCACCAGGTCTGCCAC
This sequence comes from Rhinophrynus dorsalis, assembly GCA_037306005.1. Classification (NCBI taxonomy): domain Eukaryota; kingdom Metazoa; phylum Chordata; class Amphibia; order Anura; family Rhinophrynidae; genus Rhinophrynus; species Rhinophrynus dorsalis. Next base: position 142,757,558 of record CM074721.1, read on the forward strand.
CGTCCCCAGATCTTATCAAACTTAGCCGGAGTACCTTGGTGTAAATAAACTAATTTGTAATGTGGAAAACACTGTGAAACCAGGTTAATCCACGCCCTGCAAGTGGGAGCCCTGTCTGACATCCAGTTCAAAGCCACCACCTTTCTCCCCATCACCAAAAGCTCACGCAGAAGAGATTTTTTCCAAATCTTTGGAGTCGCAGGAACAGGTCTTCCCAATACCAGGGTCACAATCCGGATTATCTCCGACCAAAATCTTCCAACCTCGGGACACTCCCAAATCATATGCAAATAGGTGCCTCGAACATTGTCACACCGATGACAATGGTCAGTGCCAGAAATCCCCATTTTAAACAGTCTGATTGGTGTATAATATATTCTATGTAGAATATTCAACTGTATCATTTGATGCCTAGTTGATGTCGCCACCTGAGCTGGCACCTCCTTAGCCATGTTCCATTCCCAGTCCTCTAACGGGCCCAGATCTAGTTCCCATTTCTTCCGTGATGGAAACTCCTGATTTTGCATGCGAGATTCCAACCATTGATAAATAAAAGAGAGAGGTCTCAGAGGTTCAAGAGTTATTAATCTAGTGAGAAGCGGGAATGTAGCAATCATCGGTGCTCTATCACCCCACTGGGCTCTAAGAGCATGTCTGGTGCATAAATAAGAATAGAAAAGATTGTGTGGCAGGCCGTATTCATCATGTAACTGTGCAAAGGATTTCAGCTGGTTATCATGATACAATTGTCCCAAAGTAGTAATCCCATATCTAGTCCACAGACGACTGAACTCACTACCAAGTAAGTGATGCAATCCCGCAGCACCCCAAAGGGGGGTGTCCGGGTCCATGGCTACATATCCCAGCAGTTTCTTCAACTCCCCCCAAACCTCATGTAAAGTTACAGCTAATGTAGTCCGGATTTTGAAAACTGCGGGGCCACCATGCAAGAACTGGGGTAGTTCATAGGCAGGTTGCAATAACAGTGCGTCTATCTGAGTAGTTTGATAGCAAGGTCTTGGGGAAACAAAATCGAGAACATAGCGACATTGCGATGCCAAGTAATACCTGTAAAAGTTGAGCAAGGCAATTCCCCCCTCCCGCTTCGTTCTCATAAGAGTAGTCAACTTAAGTCTAGCCCGACACCCCCGCCATATGAAATGTGAAATAATTTTGTCTATTTGTTGAAAGTATTTTTTAGGAATAGGGGCCGGTGTATTCTGAAAGATATATAAAAACTTAGGCAAAAAAATCGTTTTGATAAGATTCGATCTACCAATAGGATTTAAGGGCAAATGAAGCCACGCCACTGTTTTATCATTAAAAGATTGAATAGTAGGCAACAAATTCATCTCCAAAAAGGAGTCTGTAAATAACTGTCTCTATCTTCTGTATACTCTGTTTGCTTTTATTCCCCGGGGGACCTTGGACTCCCACACTGTTCCTCTGAGATATCCTAAGTCGCAGGCTTGGGGATAAGAAATGAATACACGCAGACACGAATCTTGTGCTATAACTTCTTATCCAATTTATTAAGCAAAATTCACCAGTTTATATAATGCAAAATCAGTGGGTGGTAGGCATGTTAATTAGGGGGAGAGATTTCCCCTCCCAGGATACATGAACAGATATGGACATTGTCGGTCATTTAACCAATGGGAATACAGAGGGAGATCAATAGTTAAAAAGCTTCGGACACATCACACCTGCAAATTACTTCATCATTTGGCAGAATGCCCCTTACCGCAGCAAGGACAAAACAAGTTATAAAAAGATTTGTTCTGGACATGTTGTTCAACTAATTTCAGTGTCACAAGGTTGATATAATTTTCTTAATTAGCTCTTGTCAAACTATAACTGTTAGAGCAAAACATAGCTAGAAATATTATATTTGAGCGGAGCATAGCCAATGCGCATCTGTAGGCCTTGCAGAAGCAAAAGATTTTCCCTTACAGTCCCCTCTTTTGTTCTTATTAAAAGAACAATCAATCAACCCTTAATTGTTACACAAAGGCCCCCCCCCAAGTTGTTTGGTAATTATTCTGTCAATCATCTTAGTAGGAGGGGGGTACTGGTAATGGTGGAAGGGGGCGTACCTTTTCATAGACATCACTCAGTACTAGTGCTTGGAAAGGAACAGCATAAGTGGGGTCTAACTTTTTTTTAGGGGAATATCTTCACAGCTACACTCTTTGCTTGACCGGTTTGTGGGAGCGTGAACAAAAGGGAAACTGACTTTACCAACTAAGGGCATAGTGAGGTGGGCACAACTAATAAGGAATGGGCAGCACTGGGCGAAACAGCAGGTCATGAGAAGGATGGAAACACAAAGGAGAAAACCTATCACCAGTGTCTTGAGCCAGGCAACATTAGGAAGCCATGACCACAACCAATCCCACCACTCATCTCCTATTGTACTCTGTTTAATATTGTTAACTATGTCATGCAATCCCTGGATATGATCATGTATTGACTTAGAATGGTCAGATAGGTTGAAGCAACACATTCCCTCAAATTCCTCGCACCCATGGTTATGCTTCAATAACAGAAAGTCAATGGCGGCCCTGTTTTGGAGTATCATGCCCCTCAAGCTCTTGACATCAGCCAAGAGTTCTTCCACAGCAATAGAGGTGTGGTTAATAGCCTTGACCATAGCACAAGCGAGTTTTCTAACGGTCTTTGCAGTGCCCACTGCCAAACCAGGGACCCCAATGACTGAAATGCCTAGAGATAAAATTTCTACATCACTCATTAGCCTGATACTGGAATCACAATCCTCTGGCAATTGTAAGGCCTGCCGTTTGACCCGCCCTATATCTGGGATGGGTGTTCTTGTTGGTGGGTCAGATCTAGAGGGTAGTGATATGGCAATCCTACTAATAGCACATGGTCCACCTGTGGTGTTCCCTGGAATATAGGAGTAGGAAGTATTCCCACATGAAAGAAACCATCCTTTGGATAGCTTGACAGAGTAATAGGCAGTTTGGGTGGTAACTGTAAAATTACAGGTCATTCTATTGCGGGGCACCTGTGGTAGGGGGCTTGATGCCACCTACCAGTTATCTGTCCTCCTGGACTGAAAAAAAAACTAGGGAATCCGGAAAAATACACACAATATTCTGCTGGGGCAATACATGGTACGTATGGATGTCATATTTGGCCACAAACTGTTAGCAGGGATAAAGTTGATCCAAATCTGACAAAAATTGGGGGTCTGCATTATGTCTAAAGCCATATATGACCATACATTTGGTGTCTCCATTTCCCCAAAATGTCTGCGGGCCCTAAGGAGGACGGATCTAGTCTCATTACGAATCAGCATAGTTTCAGAATGATGCACATAGCAAAGCATAGTAATCATAGTAATGAGCATTACAACACTCAAAATTATCATATAAACACATTTAAAGTTTCGATATGGTGGATCTGGGGTACGTAACCCAAATCAGATGTAGCTCCTCCCACCAACAGAGTCATTGTCAGAGTATTCTTGGGGAGATTGTTCTTGATGGGTTAGTGGCAGATAGAGAGTAAGAAATTCATCAACGAACTGTTCATCAAGAGAGGGTGTTATTTCATCAGGGGAGCCTTCTTGACGCTACATGTGTGTATCCATGTTGGGCTATTCTCAGTCAATACAGCTGTTCGTGTTCCTGCGAGGACGGTAGTTTGTTCACCAAATGGGGGGTTCAAAGTCTTGTTTCAGACAGTTATTTGACTAATACGGAGTCCCCTGGTTGGAATGGGTGCACTGGCTTGTCTGTAGGTAAGGGAAGAAAAAAGACTAACATCACCATAGATGCCATTCAATTTATCAATAGATTGTGATACATAGTCATATTTAATACATTCCAAGTCACCTAAAGACTTGGGGCACTTATGTGACTTTGCCTAGTACCTTTCCTCAATTTATCCTTAATTAAACTATTGTCCTATTGATCATCAGATGACATGCAAATCCGGGAATTATTTCTGTACACAGTACTTTTGCAATGGTTTTGGCATTTTCCCTGGCCACAGGAAAAGGCTTTGACCCATTTGAAAATCTAATCACATATAACCAACAGGTATTGGATGCTTCCTGATTTGGGCATGTGTGTAAAGTGTTGCATTGGTCCCTCAGGGGGTGGCAACTGGTCATGAGCACTATGCATTATTATTTATTTTTTTTTTTTTGTAAATTATTTAATATGTATATGAGACATCTATATATTTAATTCTCTACTAGTTCTATTTTTGTAAATTATTTATTATGTATATGAGACATCTATATATTTAATTCTCTACTAGTTCTATCAAATTCATAATTACAAACCTAGTCTGTATAGAGTTATACGTCTGTTTCTTATCAGGTCTTTTAAGGTATCCCCATTCTACCCTCCTTGTCTGACCATAGACCATTATGGTCTAGTGTCAGACCCTCCTTTTACCAAAACTGTAGGTCATCCTTAGAGACTAATACTCGCAATGAGTATATATTGGGGATGGAAATGGAGGTATCATTACCATGTGGAACTGAATGTCTGTGGTAGTATTATAAACTGGGTGGGGTGGACCATGTAAGGCTGGGTCTTTAGCAATGTCATTTACAAATGCATTCACACTAGGGTCATTATTGTCAACTGTACTATGGCCCTTGCATGTGATTACTGCTATGGTTTATGGCAATAATATAAAATCCAACAGATCATTAACCACTTGATGATGTAAAAAATAATTTCTGTCAGCTGTCACAAATCCTCTATTTTTCTATATAATTCCAACACTATGCACCACACCAAAAGCATACCTGAAATCTGTCACTATAGGCACATCTCTGTTTACTAATAATGAGCATGCTTGTGTTACAGCTGTTAGTTAGCAGCTTGGACAGATAGAAAAGGGAAAGAGTTAACCATTAATACCTTATCAGGTAATTGGACTACAGAAAGTACTGCCAAGTATATGCACCCCATCAGCTGGTTTTGTACAGGACCCATCCACATATATTGTCTCACTGCATTCAAAGGGAACAGACTACAGGTCAGGTCATAATGAGGTATCCATTATTATTATTATTCATATATACATATATATATACACACATATATATAGCGCCAACTAATTCCTCAGTGCTTGTACAATAGGGAATGAATGATCTATAATTAATCAAGTGCCTCAACCAGTGATATGTCAGAGTTAGAATATAAAAGTAATGTATGTAAGGTCACAAAGAGTACTGAGTGTGAAAGGTAATATTGAATGTATAAATAGTGTCATAACCAAATCCTTTCTGTGCACTCATGTGTCTGAACCTACCATCAGACTGCTAATGGTCCTAAGCATTCAGACAGGCCCTGAACCACTGATGATATTGCTGTAAATAATAAACCACCAATCTACAGTGTAGTCATTTATTTTCCCTTGTAAGGACATCCTGAAACAGTGGGACCTCCCTCCTTACAGTACAGATGAACTGGAGAGAGTAGTTGGACAGTCCCCGAACAGAAACAAAACATAAGGCTGTAGACTTTTGGCACTTTATATGCCATGTCCATAATCCATTGTATTACATCATGAGCATCTCTCAAGGTATCCTGTCTCAATGTGTAGTCGTGGTGAGAACAGTCTGAAATCCATTGTCTACAGTAAATACCATGCCTAGGAAAAATAACATTGCAGATTTTAGTCTTTGGCTTTGGGAGCAACATAATGACTTTTACTCATTCAAGAGCCAGCAGCCACTGCCCATGTGACAGCATGAATCCTAGGTAGTTCACAGTCTCTTGACATTACTGTAGTTTAGCAGGTGATACCTTATGACCAGATGTTACAACAAAGAAGATGTATCTTTCACACAGGACTCTTCATCTGGGCTACATATCAACCACAAATCATCCACATACGGAAACAATGTGGAGCCACAATCAGGTGACCAAGACGCTAGGATTTTCCTGACTACAGCAAAATAGACAGTGGGGAAATCGATCACACAATCTATTTCACGCATACTGATTCCCTTTATACGTGAAAGCAAACAGTGGATGTCAGGGCAGCCTGGAATGCTAAAAACAGTGCTGCACAAAGAAAAACAAGTGGCAAATGATGGTACTGCAAACAACATATAGTTTGTATCAGGCACTAGGAGTGCAGAGTGCTGAATTAACTCATTTCACTGCCCTTGTATGTAGAACTTTCATCCAACAAATAATCGGGAAGTGTGTGCAATGTGTCAGGTAAAATGTGTTATAGATACCATAGTGGAAATTGAGTCTAAGGATATAAACACTGATGACTGAACCAGATTTTCCCCACAGATCCATAAAAACATTCCAGCATTTGCAACAATGGGACAATGAGTAGGGGTCAACCATATACCTTAAATTAAAACATTATTCCATACAATGCTGATACAATGCATATACATTGAGATCTAAAACAAACCACTAACCCTAGCGGTGAGGGCACATTACAAGAAAATATTCTCATCAATAATATGTTAACATCCAAGTTAAATTATAAAGAACATACAGGTATTATAGGGTTAGTCATTTAGGTAGTTATGTGTTGATAAGCAGCAGGTTAACTGGACAAGTGAGATTAATTTAGAAAAAAAATTACAGTCTGTAACACAATCTAAAACTATAAGCATGATTCATTTGAAGTCCAAAAACAAAACAACTTTACTACATTTACACCCCTCGTCATCTGTGCCTATCTACATATCCCTCAACCACATCCAGTCACCTTTCATCCAATTTCCCAGTTCACAAAACAATAAATATTTAACACAGCAAAAGCAGCTGTGTGATCTTGAAACTAGTACACTATGAACAAAGAGATAGGGAAAGGAGTGAGGGAGGGGTAGCAGCTGCGGAGACAGAAAAACTGACTTCTCATAGAGCTAAAATTTTACAAGTATGGCGTCCTTAACTTCTCTGCCATCATCATGTGAATAAAGTATATCATTATCACTGGAAGCCTATTTCTGGTTCTCTAGCACCCTGATTCCATCTACCTCTGCATTTCCCTCTGCCTCACACTGAAATTATATTTCCACATTATCTGTATCTTTCTTAAAACAACCCGTCACACCCATTATTCTTATTGCCATTTCCAAGGCTTCACTTTCTCAGCTATGCAAATTATCAATACACATTCTGACTACTTGAGCTACTTCATAACAAAGTGGTCCCAAATCGTCTACCTTAATAAGTCCACATGCATTTTCCCAACCATTACCAAAACTTTTCCACAAACATCCACATTCCAGTTCCTTCTATCTAAATTCTGTCCCTTTTTTTTTTTGTTTTTGTTTCGTAATATATATCACCTCCTACGTCAGTCAAAAAGGGAAATCATCTTTCTCACTCAAATTATCACAATTAACAGGTCATCTAGCACCCATGTGTTTTGTAATTATACTAACAAAAATCTGTAATCAGAAGTAGTCAATTGCTGTCTCTTAATATATATATTTTGTAATCAATATTGTGATCTTAGGGGATCTAAATGGGATTAAGACAATATTTAGTCTATACAGTCATTACTAACATATCTGGGGACTTATTAACAACCTGGTCTCCCACAGTCATGAGCAGCATTTCTAGGACCAGGTCAAAAATTTTTTTTTTCTCAGTCTTACCTTCTGTCTCAAATTCAACAATTTCTCTTCTAACTCCTTTTAAAAGTAAACCTATTTCTTACTCGCTTACCTATTTGGACTCTAGTAATGTTATATACATATTATTTTGCACGCAGTATTTAACTCTTTATTGTCTTACCAGTATTACACTTCTTAATGATTATTATAGAATTTCTAGGCTTAGATTGATTAACTCCCTTAGTAATAATATCAAAGTCTCAGTCCAAAATAAACAATGTCCGTCAGGTCAGTATAGAGTGATATACAAATACACACATACACAAACAACACATACACATATACACGAACAACACAATTATAATTTAAGTTTAAATGGTATCAGTGAGACCACTTACCAAGGTCAACAGAGCAATAAAAATAATATCATGCAACTGTTAGTTGTAACAGACAAAAATACAAGGACAGACAACAGAACAATATCACATATTCAGGCATTACAAGTCCCTTGTTTGGGTGTTTGGGTGTTTGCGTTTTTCTTTTAGATTAACTCATTTTCCTTCTGGTCAATAGGGTGTTCATATACGCTGCCCCTAAAAATCACGAGGTAAAATATTCAATTCTTGTCTCCATAGGGCAGATTATCTACTCATGCCCATGTATATAAATCTCTCAGGGATAGACCTGGACAGATTATCTACTCTGACCCGTACATATATCAGGGGGACAAATTTGAGTGAACTATGTGGTCTAGCCCCGTAAATCATCTGGAGACAAAGTATTGTTATTATTATTTTTGTGAAACAAACAATTTACTTATGGACAAAGTATTAGGTACATTCTGTACATAAGAATTATTGGTGAATAACAATTATTATAACAGCATAGTATCCAAACATTATTACTTAAACACATGCATTCAAGTTACATTAATAAGTGTTATATGAAAATGCAGGGAAATGTAATGGCATATATATAACATGAAAAATGGTTAGTAACAGTCATATAACAAACAAGGACTGAAATACATTTAATTCTGTTAGTATAACAATATGACTTATTCAATCTCGAGGAAGGGTGTGTGTCCGTACTTTACAGGAGCCTGGTTACCCTGTAATCAATATTTCACTATACTGAGGTCAGGACTCGAACCTGCCTCCCAACCAGGTGCATAAATCACCTGGTTATGTTGGGCCTGGTTACCCAACTCCAATATATACTGATGCCAGGACTCGAACCTGCCTCCCAACCAGGTGCATACGTGTCACCTCATTATGTTGGGCCTGGTTACCCAACTCCAATATTTACTGAGGCCAGGACTCGAACCTGCCTCCCAACCAGGTGCATAAATCACCTGGTCATGTTGGGCCTGGTTACCCAACTCCAATACAGACCAATCAGGTGCCTATAACTACCATATTAACCCACACATGACACTTTAAAACACTAAAAAAAAATCCTAAAATCATGTGTGTCACCTGATTAAGTTGGGCCTGGTTACCCAACTTCAATACAGACCAGTCATCCACAAATAATATCCTCAGAGACAAGTGAGCAGACCATATGTATAACAGCATATATATGAAAACACATATATATATATATATAATATAGTCAACTCACCATCTGTGAAGATGCTGCCGGACTACGCCAATTGTAAATAACTGTCTCTGTCTTCTGTATACTCTGTTTGCTTTTATTCCCTGGGGACCTTGGACTCCCACACTGTTCCTCCGAGATATCCTAAGATGCAGGCCTGGGGATAAGAAATGAATACATTCAGACACGAATCTTGTGCTATAACTTCTTATCCAATTTATTAAGCAAAATTCACCAGTTTATATAATGCAAAATCAGTGGGTGGTAGGCATGTTAATTAGGGGGAGAGATTTCCCCTCCCAGGATACATGAACAGATATAGACATTGTCGGTCATTTAACCAATGGGAATACAGAGGGAGATCAATAGTTAAAAAGCTTCGGACACATCACACCTGCAAATTACTTCATCATTTGGCAGAATGCCCCTTACCGCAGCAAGGACAAAACAAGTTATAAAAAGATTTGTTCTGGACATGTTGTTCAACTAATTTCAGTGTCACAAGGTTGATATAATTTTCTTAATTAGCTTTTATCAAACTATAACTGTTAGAGCAAAACATAGCTAGAAATATTATATTTGAGCGGAGCATAGCCAATGCGCATCTGTAGGCCTTGCAGAAGCAAAAGATTTTCCCTTACAGAGTCCGTCGATGCCGCCACCCGAATCCCCAGATAAGTACAGTCGGCCACATAAGAAAGAGGGACGTCTGGTGAGCGAGACTCTCGCAGACCACCATCAATCGGGAGCAGAGAGGACTTAGACCAATTGATCCGAATTCCAGAATATGTACCAAAATCATCCACCAATCGCAGAGTAGTCCTCAGGGAATCCCCATAATCGCCAAGAAAGAGTAGAATGTCATCGGCATATAATGCAATCTTTTCCTCTCTGCCCTCAATACAGAGTCCACGAATCAACGGGTTGGCACGAATCAGTGTAGCCAAAGGTTCCAAGGCCAGGTAAAACAAGCCAGGTGAGAGTGGGCAGCCCTGTCTAGTGCCACGGTGCAAAGAAAAGGACAGTGAACTCGTTCCACCCGTCACCACAGAAGCCCTGGGGTTGCTATACAAAATATGTATCCAATTAATAAAGGATGGACCAAATCCAAAACCTCGAAGCACATGCCAAAGATATGGCCATTCGACTGAGTCAAAGGCCTTATACGCATGAAGAGACGCGATCACGCGAGTTCCAATGGTCTCATGAGGAAGCTGGAGATGCAAAAATAATCTTCTAAGGTTGTGGGATGTCGATTTGCCTGGAATGAAACCAGTCTGATCTTCATGTACGATGGTTCCCAGCACAGTATTTAATCTGGTGGCCAGTATTTTCTCCACGATTTTTGCATCCGTGGTTAAAAGGGAAATAGGCCTGTAGGAGTCGCAGAGTTCCGGATCTTTCCCCGGGTTAGGCAACACGATAATGGAGGAGTCATTCATGGAATCCGGAAGATGTCCATCGTCTATAGCAGCGTAAAAAGTATTCAACAGATGAGGAGCCAAAATATCCGCAAATTCCTTATACCACTCCGCAGGAAGACGATCCACACCCGAGGCCTTGCCAGCCGGCAGACCACGAATCACCTCCATCACCTCTCTAAGGAGTATAGGAGCATCCAGCATGCGTCGATGTTCCAAGGAGAGTTGCAGAAGATCACAATGATCAATAAAATGAGATATCTGGGACTCAGAGCGAGTTAGTCGAGACTCATATAACTGAGAATAAAAGCGCTGAAATCTCAAATTAATCAGCTGCGGGTCGAGTATCACCACCCCCAGAATCTTGGAGTGTAGAAAGCAACGGAGCCCCCCTATGTTGACGAACAAGATGAGCCAAAAGTTTCCCCGCCTTGTCCCCATTTTCAAAGATATTTTGTTTCATATAAAAAACATGATGGGCATTCAGTTCAGAAAGTTTTACGGAGTATCGCAGTGAGCAAGAGACAAACTTAGTGTAGGACGCAGATTCCCCACTTTCCACAAACTGACTTTCGGCCACAGCAGCCTCCGACTCCAGAGCTTCCACCTCACCAGCTTTAAGTTAATTTTGCGTAGATATAAGAGATAACAAAGAACCCCTTGCAGCAGCCTTGGCAGCCTCCCAAACAATTCCCTGAGAAGCAGAGTTAACATTGATGGCGAAATAGTCACACAGATCTTCCCTATGCCTAGAGACTAATTGTGCATTAGTCAACCAAATGGGACTAAACTTCCAAACTCTGGGCCCAAATCTCTGGTTCGATGTAATGATAATAATAGCGGGGAATGGTCGGAAGCCACCCTGGTTAGAAAACAGCAATCCGTAACCCAATTCAAAGCCACCTGGTTAGCAAATACATAGTCTATTCTAGATAACGTTTTATAAGTGGCTGAGTGACAGGAGAATTCCCGGTCCCGCGGATGGAGAGTCCTCCATACATCCATAAGTCCCATATTGCCCACAAGATTGAGGAAGGGATCTCCATGTAATTTGGAATCAACCGCCGTCCCACCAAACCTATCCAAATCAGGATTAGTAGCTATATTAAAGTCACCCATACAAATTATATGATGATGTGTCTTGTCAGAGATATATAGAAGCATTTCCTGAAGAACTGATGGGTCAAAAGGCGGTGGAATATAAACATTCATTAAGACAAACAGGGCTCCCTGCAGCTTACACGTTAAGAAAATGTAACGTCTCTGTGGATCAGTCTTAAGATCAATAAATTCAAAAGAAACTAATTTAGAGATAAGGATGGAAACACCCCTAGCATATGTGGAATACGTGGCATGATAATGACTCTGTATCCAGTGCCTCCTAAGAGACAAAACCTTACTGCCTGCAGTAAGATGGGTTTCCTGCAACATAACCACCCCCGGAGTCTGCCTCCTGACGTGGTTCAGAACCAAAGACCATTTAACAGCATCATTCAGGCCACGTACATTCCAGGATAAGAATTTACAAGTTAATGGAGTCATTACTGACATAAGTGGAATGTGTTACATCCCCGGTCACCTGATGGGATCTGTTGGGGGTGAGGGGCGCCCGGCCCAGAAGAGAGAGGAATCCCGGAAACCTATCCCCTAACCAAACAACCCACCCTATCTCTATCCCCCCCAACCTGATAGAGATTTTATCCCAAAACCAACCCGTAACCGTGGCCTTGCAGCCAAAATGTTGCCCCCTTCCCTCCCACCCAACACAAAAAAAACAAATAACCATTGATCGTGTATGATCCCACCTACACCCCCCACCCCCCCAGCAGCAAATAAAGCAGGTAGTAAGGCATTATCACAGCATGACAATAAGTAGAGAAGAATATAATTACCCCACCATCACTAACACCTGTAGAACATAATACCTCCCACTTAGTACTAAACTAATCCCTCAACCGCAGTCCCAACAGCATGGTCCCCCAACACCTTTGCCGTGGCATCCCTTAGGCAGATCGGAGACCGCACCGAATAAACAGACACCAGTGTCCTCAGGGGACCCAAGTGCCAGAATACAGCGGCACGGCACCCGGCCACTGCCCAAAACATGCAGGACAATAGCAGCTCATCGGTAGTAGTTCTAAACCAAAACCCTCAATCTCAAAATAGAGACGTAGTAAGACATTCAATTACAAGCATATACTTGGCAACAGTATTAACATCAAAATTCCATTAATAAAGCAAGACTTCCCAAAAATACTAAATGAACCCCCTAATTGCTCTCCCCATCTTAGCATCTCCTGGGCAGATCAGAGGCGTCCCAATTTGTAAAAGTAGGGTTTAGTAACTTCACATAAATCAGATGCCGAATCATAGCCATAAAACATCAAACCACCGCCCAAGGAGTAGAAGACAGTATCAGGAGGCTGAAAAATCCAGAATTGCACTTACCAGGGGAAGAAAAACAAACAAAAAAAATTATATCTTTCCCTTTCCTCTTCCTTCTCTCCCTTCATATATAGTTCGTGCTCCCCCCCATGGCCAGATACAGAAACATACGTTCATAAGCATATATGGGCAGGAGTAGTAACAATGTAACTCAGTAATGCAACCAATCCCTCCAAATTAATCGAATATTACCTCCATCTAACCATCCCGCCACATCGTCCCCAGGGTGGGTCAAAGGCGTCACAGATTGTGTGAACGAAATCTAAGCATTGGACCATCACCCGAGGGACGCGAGACATAACCAACAGAGCAGTGACAATATTTCTTTCCCCCTTTCCTTCCCCTTTTTTCTCTTTTCCTTCTTCAGAAACAAAAAAAAAAAAAAAAATTGTACATAAAAAGGACTAGAGCATGTCATTTCACCCCCAATCTCACCACTCCAGCAGAGACCCCATAACAGTCCTTCATAGAGTCCAAACCATGCAGAAGTGGATCTCAGTGTCAGTGGTACTCAGCATCTAGTCTCAATGTCACGTTGTCATGTCCCACCGAAATCCACCACATCCAAACAATTCAGCAGAGAATGGAACAGTTCAAATGAGTGCCATATTCACCGAGGATCATCCCAGGAACATTGTGAGCCAGGGAGCTAGAGTAAGTGAAGACACTTGAATCCGAGACTGCAGCAGTAGGACTATAAAGTGAGGAAGTAATGAAACGACTTTAATGAGTGTCCACCCAATCCCTAGCCTCTGATTCCGAAGTGAAGAAGATGGTGTTACCATTGTGAACAATTCTCAGCCTAGCAGGAAACAGCATAGAGTAGGAGATGTTTTTCTCTCGAAGCATGCTCTTAACCTCCAGGAACTTACGCCTCTGACGTTGAACTTCTGCCGAGAAATCTGAATAGAAGAAAACCTGATGATTTTCAAAGAGAACTGAGCCTTTCATCCTGGCCATACAGAGAATGGCATCCCGATCCCTATAATTCAGGAGTTTAATAATCATCTGGCGGGGAGGCGCCCCAGGAGGCCTAGGGCCGGTTGGCAAATGATGTGCCCTTTCAACAATGAAGGGTGACGAGAGGCTGTCCTCGCCGACATGTTCCCTGATCCAGGTCTCCATATACTGTTCAGGTGCGCGACCCTCACAGTCCTCCAGCAGCCCAATTATATGGACATTATTGCGTCTAGATCTGTTTTCAAGATCATCCACGTTAGTCTGCAAAGAACGAACTTGAGTTTTCAAGACATCCACCGAGGAAACCACAGGGGGAAGTGTGTCCTCTACAGTAGAGATACGTTGTCGCATGTCAGTGATGTTTTCACGCAGAGTTTGTTGGTCTGCACGTAAAAGGTTTATTTCAACCTGCACAGTGTCAGTTTTATTGATCAGGACTGCCTGGCAGGTAGCGATGGCTGACATTATTTCCGCAAATTGGGATTTAGAATCACCTTCCTCAGAGGCTGAAGACTGAGCTGGTGAGGCAGCCGTAGAAGGAGCCTCTAGCATGGCCGTGACCTCCTCCGCTGCCATAGCTCTCCTAGCAAATTTACTCAAATTTTTCCTGTATTCCAGTGATTTTTTAACCATGCTGAGATTGAGAAAACAAGTGTAGACCACAGCAACACTAGTGAGGGCTAGAACAGGGTGGACAATAGTTGCCGGAGCAGGTAGGTGCAGATAAGACCACTCAAAATCTAATTGACACACATGGTGTGATCCATATTTTTACATATAGACTGAAGTAGATGAAGAATAGCCAAAGCATGTGTAGCCCATTTAGCAATACACGGGGCAAATGAGGGGAACATATACAGGGAAGGAATTAAACAATTATGGGGAGTTCGCACCAAACCAGTGGTTTGCAGCCAAAGAGTGACGTAGCAATCAGAAATCTTCTAGGTATTCTTGCAGTATTCCAACATGGGGCAGAGGGGAGAAACATATATTGGAAAGGTGACAAACAAGGGTAAAATTGCTCTGCCAATAGTAGAGGTAGGTCTATAGATAGGACCTGTGAACATGGGCCATAACTGAAGAATAGAGCATCATCAGTAAATTCCTCAGCAACATCTATATCCTTGATGGATAATCTTCAAACATGGGGTAGAAAAGAGGAACACAAACAGGAAAGAGAACAGACAGGGGCATCCACCGCACTCAGGATCAAATACGGTCTTGCAAAAGTCGTGCCAAATATGAAGATGTATCAGCAACAAGTGGTTCTCCAGTTGTCAACAGTAGCCCCTTTTCTTCCGCTTACTCCTTCCCTTCCCTCTCCTCCCTCCTCTCTTTTAATGTGGTTCACATCCAGAAAGAAGCACAGCAAGCATTTAAAAGGGTGTCAGGCTTATATATGAATTACCACATAGGACATAGGTCTCCCAGCTGCCTCTATAGTCTCAGCAGCAAAAGGACCTACTGGCAGGAAAAGGGTACTGGGAAAAAAACAAAAAACAGGAGGTGCACTAATGTAAGCAAGAAGAAGGAGAGGGAAATGGCAGGCAGACGTCCCCTGAGGCAGTAATTGCAGCACCAACCAGGCACTCACCGCAGTAGTGGAGGATGAAGCCAGCAGGGCCTCCACGCCACCCCTACACCTTCACTGTGCGCGGCCCTCCTCCAACTGGAATCCGTCGCCACTCTGTGCGCCTCCCCTCCGCGTCTCCGATCAGCAGCGAGTAGGGAGAAGGATCAATACGCCACCTCCGCAGTATCCCGGTGCCCCGCCGGTCAGACGCGGCACGCAAGGCTGCAGCTTAGGCCTATACGCCTGGCGCCGCCACGGACACCAGATCAGGAAAAGAAGGGCCTCCCCGGGGAGCTCAGCTGCTGGGCAGTAAGTGCGCAGGGAAATACAATTGAAAATGTGGCTGTAGAAGCAGGATAGCAGTAGATTAAAAAGCAAATCTAGCGGAGCCTTTCCAACAGACATCCTCTCAGTATGGCTGCCAGGCCACGCCCCCCTCCAAGGAGTTTTTACCTAAGGTGGTCTCCGAGTTTCACATCAATCAGGAGATTGTGGTGCCCTCTTTCTGCCCTAACCCCTCTTCTGACAAGGAGAGGGATCTCCACTTGTTGGATGTGGTGCATTGTCTCAAGTTTTATGTCCATCGCACTGAATCTGTCAGGAAATTAGATGCTCTGTTCGTCATTCCTGAGGGTCCTAGGGCAGGAAGACAGGCGTCCAAAGTGACTATTGCGTCATGGATCAAGTCCATGACGCAAGAGGAATAAACCTGTTCCCTTTCGGGTCATGACTCATTCCACCAGGTCCATTGGGGCCTCTTGGGCCTACAAGAATCAGGCTTCTGCTGATCAGTTGTGCAGGGCGGCCACTTGGTCTTCTGTGCACACCTTTTCGAAGCACTACCGTGACGCCAGCTTTGGGAGGAAGGTCCTGGAGGCAGTTTTGCCTGTTTAGGATCTTCTTCTTAGGTTCTTAGTGCTTCCTTACTGTTGAGTCCTGTTAGCTCTAGTTCAGTGTGCTGCGTAACAGTTCCTGGGGTGTTTTACCCCTCTTTGGTGTTCGTTGACACTTCAGTTTTGTTGGGCTATCTCTGCACTGGTGACTTTGGGGACCTTGCGCCTGGTCCTTGCCTTCTTCCCGCCTCTGGGGAACTCAATGGTTGGACATCCCAGAGTTACCAGTAACCTGTATTGGACGACAGAGAAAAGAGGATTTTAGTCTTACCTGTTAAATCCTTTTCTCTTAGTCCATAAAGGTTACTGGTCTCTCACCCTGTCAAGGGACCATGCTTGGCTCTCCTGTGGCAGTATGTGGGAGTCCTTTGGAGTCATGCTCACAGGAGTCGTCTTCCCTTCTACTATCTAGTCAACATTTAATGTCTCAAATCATTCTGGAGCTGGTAGACTAGCTGCAGCCTAGGAGGGAAGGGAGGCTTCACCCCATGCATACTTTTAGATAAATGTTCCTGCCTACTTTATGGGGCGGATCGCCTCCCCAGAGTTACCAGTAACCTGTATGGACTAAGAGAAAAGGATTTAATAGGTAAGACTAAAATCCTCTTTTATGTACTATAATAAAGGTTATGTCTTACTGATACACTAAGCTTCTCGGTCTATTCTCCGATTTATTAGGTCTATTCTGTACATTGTTAGGGTGTGCAATGAAGTAGTGACATTAATAATCACTTCCCTGTTATGGGGAAGAAGATTCTTCTCTTTTCTTGTAAGGTTCTAAAAGTGTAATTTAGGACAGGGGAATATAACCATGTAATGGATGCATTTTCTGCAAATTTTGTTGCAACTTACCTGTGTCCATAACAAACAGCCAGCCTGCCACTCTCCCATTGTGCTGTGTGGTGGCGTTGGGAGAGTTAACCGATGACGTACCGGGACCGTCATGAGTCCTTTCTGCAAATTTACCCATGACGGTCCGGGTACGTCATGGGTCTTTAAGGGGTTAAAGGAGAGGTAAAATAATGTCTGTGTATGCATAGCATTAGAAAGAAATGTGGACTTCATTTGCTAAGTGGTAGTTTAGCATGAAATGCAACTTCAATAATTATCTTGTTTGAGTTCCAGAGGGTAGGCAAACTATTGCAAATCAATGTGTTATGTACCCCTCTGTCACCGAAAGGGTTAATAGAGAATAATATTGCTTGTATTTTTCAATTACATTGATAACATTGATGTTTGATTAAATGTATAGGGTTAAGAAATAGGTGCAATGAATTAATGTCTTTGTATACAACAAATGATGAACCTTGTTAGTGGCGAAGGGCTGACCAGGGCTTTATTGTATGGTTGTAGTGAGTGTCAAGTTGTGTTTGTATCTAAAACTGGATGCCACTTAAAGGAGCAGTAAACTTTTTATGAAAACACATATTTTACAGAGCATTTCCTGCTGAATAAAACAAGGTCACTCCCATCTCTGTCAGATGTTTTATTAAAAATTATAGCAGTTTAAATAATCAGGAAGTGAATTTACTGTGTTTACTTATTACTGATAGTTCTAATTGACAGGAAGTGACAGGCAGTTTGTATAACATTCTATGGAGAATTGTATGTCTCTGACTTTTCTGACTTTCCTCTCCATTAAAATCTAACAGGAAATCTAATTAGAATTTGACCACTAGAGGGCACTGCTAATGTAAAAAAAACATGGGTTTAACCCTTTGAGTGCAATGCGTTGCGTACCCCTCTGGCACTCAAAGGGTTAAACTGTAATAACTCTGGAAATATAAATCTCTCGGCAGTGGGAGTACCCTTATTTTACTCAATAGGAAAATCCCTACAATATTTATTTTTTCATGAAAAAAGTTTACTGCTCCTTTAAGTCGAGGGATGTAGGGTTAATTCATTGTATTGACCTTGCAGAGAAGTTGGTTGTATTTCTTGCAGACAAGTTATAACAATGTATTGGACCTAGTGATAACGAATAACATAGAAATGGTATCCAATATTAAGGTACTAGTTGAACAACCCGTTACATGGGCCACAGTGCCTCTGGCAGCCGGTCGCGGGGCAGTCATGCGAGGTAGACACTGCCCGCGCCGCGGCTGATCCAGAGCTGGACGCTCCTTCGGAGCGCCCAGCTCTGTATCAGCCATGGCGCGGGCAGTCTCTACTGCACATGACTGTCGCACGCGCAGCCGTGTCAACTGCGCATGTCGGGCGTTACACACGATTTAGCGAATTATTATATAGGATGTGAACATTTGGGAAACAATGATCTCAACATTGATACATTTGAGATCAGTTTGGCAAAGCAAAACTGTATAGGTTCTACCAAAACTCTTAATTTCAAAAAAAGCTTACTTCAAAGCAACACATAGACCTGTATAAGTTATTTAAAGGCAAAAATACTGAAGAAAAATGGTCAGGATTCAAATTTAGTTTGCAGAAATATACCCAATGCTATATAACAATGGTAAAGAAGGAAATGCACATGGTAAAGAAGGAAATGCAAAGGGAAAAAAGGCATTTAAACTATTTAAGTCTGAAGGAGCTGAACATTCTTTCTTAACCCCTTAAGGACCCTTGATGTCCTGACATGTTGCACGCCATTCAGGGAGCCATTAATCTGATTTGTGAAAAAAAAAAAAAAGTGCTGGCCAGGTGAGAGATAGGCTGGTCCTTAACCCCTAGAGTGCCAGCTACTTACAGCGTACAAGAATGGACAGCTGTACGCTGTATATGTACACATTTTACACAAAAATGTGCCTGGCACTCCTCATGCACCCCCAGTTATTGATCTCCCAGCCGATCTCGCTGGGAGATCAGTATCTCAGAAGGAGAAGCACAACTTCTCCTTTCCCCTCTCTCCTACCCTAACTTCTGGGTAGGAGTGGGCAGGACCGGGAGGGGCCTCCTAACGTCATCGGTGACATAGCCACCAGTGACCTTAGGTGACTTTCCCCGATCGTGATCACTCCTACCGGAGGTAGGGGAGAAGAACAGGAGAGCTTTTGCTCTCCTGCGGTCGCATTATTGATCTCCCAGCACAATCGGCTGGGAGATCAATAATTGGGG
Source organism: Rhinophrynus dorsalis (assembly GCA_037306005.1). Classification (NCBI taxonomy): domain Eukaryota; kingdom Metazoa; phylum Chordata; class Amphibia; order Anura; family Rhinophrynidae; genus Rhinophrynus; species Rhinophrynus dorsalis. Next base: position 142,777,106 of record CM074721.1, read on the forward strand.
GGACACCAGGAGGGATCCTAATGTCCCCCATGAGGTCTGATATCTTGAAAAATAAAAAACAAACAAAAGTAACCCTGTGAGTGCTTTGCAATGCGCTGGAGACCCCTGTGGCACTCACAGGGTCACTTATTTTGGGGGACATTTTTTTTTCTTCTAAGACCTCATTGGGGGATCAGGAGGGGTCTTGATGCCCCTCAATGAGGTCTATAATAAAAAGAATGATAATAATAGTAAAAAAAATTAACCTTGTGTGTGCCACAGGGGGGGTCAAATGCAGACCCCCCCCCGTGGCACACACAGTGCTTTTATCTTTAGTTTGTTTTCAGATATTGTTGGGGGGCATCAGGAATGGTACTGATGACCCCCCAACAAGCTCTGATTACAAAGTAATGATAAAAAAATTAACCCTCTGAGTGCCACAAGGTTCCAATGCATTGCATTGCAATGCCCTGGAGACCCCTGTGGCACTCACAGGGTCACTTCTTTTGCGGATATATTTTTTTTTTTTTACTAAGACCTCATTGGGGGGATTAGGAGGTGTCCTGATACCCCTCAATGAGGTCTATGATAATAAAAAAAATAAAAAATTAACCCTGTGTGTGCCGCGGGGGTGGAGGGCTTTCAATGCAGACCCCCTTCCTGTGGTACACAGGACTTTTTATCATTATTTTGTAATCAGAGCTTGTTTGGTGGCCATCTGAATACAAAGTATCGACATTTTTTTAACCCTTTGTGTGCCACAGGGCTATCCAGTGCATTGCAATTATTTATTTTTTCCCCCTTTTATTTTTTTATTCAGACCTCATTGTGGGGTTCTGATGCCCCCAACGAAGTCTAAACAAAGATATTGGAGGGAAAAAGCCCCAAAAAACTGCATGTGCCACAGAGTTGGTCCAACGCACTGCTTTGCAATGCGTTGGACCCCCTGTGACACATACACTTTTTGTTTACATCACTTTTTTTTAGACCTTGAGGGGGGGCACCAAGAGTGTTCCTGATACCGCCTCACCAACGAGGTATGAACAAAAAAAAAAAAAACAACAAAAAAAACTCTTTGTATGCAACAGGGGGTCCAATGCATTGCTTTGCAGTGCATTGGGCACCCCTGTGGCATGCACACAAAATGCCTCCATTCCCCCACCCCCACGTACCCTATTCCCCTGCCTGGTTCCACAGCCCACTGGCAGTCCCATTCCCCAGTCTGACCCCAGCCTGTTTCCACTGCCTACTGGTAGACTCAAAGTACCAGTATGCACTAGATTCAGGCTGGGAATCAAACTTTGTATGAGGGGGGACATACAGTGCACACTGGTAGTCACAGATCCCCCATATACACTATCGGACACCCCACCACCACCACCATCCTTGGTCCGCTCCCCACTAGTAGTCATACCCACATACACTGCCTAACCCCTCACCCCCCACACACTTTGTTACACTGGTAGTCACAGGTCCGCACGTACACCGGCTGACACCCTAGCTTCTTTCATCTGTTAGCCATAAAATCACACATACACGGTTTGCTTTCCAATCCCTGTTTCACTGGTAGCTACGCTCCTGTCACCCTAATTGGTATGTCAATCTACAGCAGTGGGGTACCATTTTTCTTAGGCTGGCAAGAAGTCCTCCTAGGAAATCCCACGCCATTGAACCATTTTAGTATCTTTGAAGTGACTGATGTGTAAAACAAATGTTTGTTTTTCCTGTAACACGACATTCTGGAAATAGTTGTGCACCCCTTTAGGGGTAAAAAGGCAAGTGACCCCTCATTCAATGTGGCAGGTTATCTTCTTTCCAAAATTATATGGTTTATCTACCTTTTCTTCGCTTCTGAAGATGTTATAGCCAGGCAAGTCAGGTTTGAGAAAATATTAGAAAAATTAGAGGTTGGAATAGGTGTAGTTTTGTACTTGTAGAGCCCCCTGAGGTAGGTGAACTCATACCAATGAGTGACTGATGTGTAAAACAAATGTTTGTTTTTCCTGTAACACGACATTCTGGAAATAGTTGTGCACCCCTTTAGGGGTAAAAAGGCAAGTGACCCCTCATTCAATGTGGCAGGTTATCTTCTTTCCAAAATTATATGGTTTATCCGGTTTTATGGTTTTTCTTCGCTTCTGAAGATGTTATAGACAGGCATGTCAGGTTTGAGAAAATATTTGAAAAATTAGAGGTTGGAATAGGTGTAGTTTTGTACTTGTCACCGCTCATTAGATGTGGCAGGTTGTCTTCTTACCAGCATGGTATGGTTTGTGTACCCTTTCTTCACTTCTGTAGTTGTTATAACCATTTTTGTACAGACAAGTAATGTTTGAGAAAATGTTAGAAAAATTAGAGGTTGCAATAGGTGTAGTTTTGTACTTGTAGCGCCCCCTGAGGTAGGTGAACTCATACCAATGAGGTGTCATTTTTCTCCTAAGAGCCCTAGCTAATGAATACAGTTGGAAATTCCATAGTTTTCACAGATTTCCGTACATTTGAAGAGGCAGAATTGTAAGAAAATGCCATTTCTGTGTTGTCCAATACAGGTTACTGGTAACTCTGGGGAGGCAATCCACCCCTTAAAGTAGGCAGGAACATTTCTCTAAATGTATGCAGGAGGTGGAGCCTCCCTTCCCTCCTAGGCTGCAGCTTAGCCAACCAGCTACAGAATGATTTGTTCCTCGGTGCGACAACACCAGGTGGAGAACATTCTTCCATAGTTTTAGTTCCTTTTTTATTTTCTGTCAGATATGGAATACCACCATTAGGAGGATTACCATGACTGACAAATGCCCTTCAATGTGGCTAGCTCAGTATCCAGGTGCTTTTTTGTGGACCTTAAGCCCTGAAGGGGAAAATCTTGGTTACAAGTGCTTCCCCAGGGATTACTGTAACGGAAGCTAAGAAGGGACTGCGTCGCCTTCCGCCGTCGTTCCCGGGTCTCTCCTTCTTGACGCCAGATAAGCGCCGTCAGATGCACCGGTTGAAATATGCACGGTCACTGGAAACAGTTGCAGGATCGCTGGAAGCAGGGAAGCATGGAAGAGTCCACGTCGCCACCTGACAGTCCACGAAGTTGGGTGGCAGGAAGCTGGCAGCAGGCGATCGATGATTCAGGATACTTGGCGCAGATGGGTATCAGAGTGGACACTTTAGACCATAAGCAATACAAGACTCCAGAACTCCTTGTTCACTCCAAACATAACTCACTTTATTGACACAAACCACAGATATTTATACACTGATGGGTGAAACCAGATACAAAAGGGCGTCATCCAATCATAATACATCAGACAAAGGCCAGCAACAGATGGTCTTAACAGATACAATGACTCAGACATGATTTAATTTCAGATACAAAAGGGTTTGATTGAACAAAGACTTGAGGGGCGTGAATGGATTAACACACAGCAGGGGGTCTAACTGCAGTTCACAATGGCTTAATTAACACACAGCAGGGGGTCTAGCTACAGTACACATAGATATTTGCATGCCTACTCCAGGGTTCTGAGTGACCCAGCTTTCACCTCTTGACCCCGCCACCGAACATTCGTTCCGGTGGCGCTGATCACAGACACCGCGCCATTCCCCACCGACTGGTAATTGGTGCGTGTGTAAACCCTCGAACATACTACATACAATAACTAAAACGTTCAACATACATTAAACATAGTATATGATCCAAAGTCTATGAATTTAAGTCTTTCTCTTAGGGAATAGCTGGCCAGTTTGTACACCAAGGCACAGCACAGAGTCCAAACAGTAATAAATGTCCATAGTCTTTGGATAAATAGTTTGAGGTCCAGACAAGGCTCAAGTAACGGATAAGATCCGTTACAATTACCCTCTGAGGTAATTCTTTCTGCATGGTAATCTGAAGACAGAAGATCTGCAGGAAAGGTGAGCTACCCTTTGAGTGCTGCAGGTCCAGTTGTACCACAGTGCCCCTCTGCACAGGGGTTGTGTTTGGGAGTTCTCATTGTGCACTCCTGCGCTCATTGGGTATATTTGTATGTCTGTTGGGTATTTGGAGCAGGTTTATGTGGTAACTTAACCCTTTGTGTGCTGGTTTGGCATGTTTTTGGGGGGTCTTCTGGCACTTTCCCTACTGGGTTAGTGTTTTCTAAGTATGCACACATGTTTCATGTATGTTTTACATGTTTTTAACTTTTACTTTAACCTTTCTTAAAATTGAGTACTGCACCTTTAAGGCGTGCTTTTCCGCATAGACGCCATTGCTCCATTTACTTTCTATGGAACAACACTGTTTTAAACGTATCTCTGCAACCGCTTAACCTAGCAACTTCAGAGTGGGCTCATTTTAATTGTCTGCCCTTGCTCTATCATCCGGTTTATAGTTCAAGTGTGTTGAGGGGCTTGGGGGGCTTTGAGCACTGTTTTGGGGTACTTTTTGGGAAAAACTACATTTTCCATGAGCGCTTGGTTCGCGCCTGTTTTCTGATTGGCTCCTGTCGTGGCAGCCATTTTGTGAGCTTTCCTCAGCGAGTATTCTACGCAGGGCTTGGACTCTCCTTTGCTCTTCTGCAGATTAACCCTTCACCTGCCAGATAAGTCTATATTTAGCGTTTCTGGGGTGAAATATTAATCTTTCACACTGTAATTGGGTGATTTACTGTACAGTTGGTTATTTTGACACTGTGAGAATGTCTATACCGCTGGAGCTCGGGACTAGACCTAAGACTAAGGAGGCTGGGGTCTCAGTATCCCCCATTGCGCATTGCTCTTCCTGTCATGCAGGGCTACCTAGAGAGTTCTCTGTTCATTTATGCCCAGCATGTTCTGAGGTTCCTGACAGCAACCCAGGGACTTCCAGCCATGCTATTGAGCCAGCTTGGGTGCAAGAGTTTAAGGCTGCGACTAGGGACCTTAGGTCCACATTACAACTCTTTCCATCCCAGATACAGGGGGCACTTCAAACGTGGCAGACCCTTCTATCAGGTCTTCCCTGCCTAAACCACAGGGGGCTCCTGATGTGTCAGATTCTTCTGAGGAAGAATTGTTGCTAGATTCAGATGTTGAGGATGGTACTGTTTTGGAGTCTTCTAGGTCCCTTGGGGATCCCTTTGAAGCTGATCCTGAACCCTCCACTGAGGGCCTGATCAGGGCTGTATTAACTACACTCAACTTTCTCTTGGTCCAGGAGGTTTCTTCTGACCCTTCTGATGTTTTTCAGGAGCCCGCTAAGCACCTTACTTATTTTCCTCCTAACCCCACTCGTGACCGTTTGGTTTCTGAGGTGTGGAAATCTCCGGACAAGTCTGCTTCTGTGTCCAGAAAATTTGCTAAACTTTATCCCTTTTCTGAAGCTGAGCTGGCTAAATGGGTTCATCCCCCTAAAGTGGACGCTCCCATATCTACTACTTTACCTGTCTCTGACGCTTCTGCGCTGCATGACTGGACTGACAAGAAACTTGAGGTTTCCCTCAAGTCCATTTTTGCTTCTATTGGTACTGCTATGCGTCCAGCGCTTGCTGTTGCGTGGGTTAACCGGGCAATTGCAGTCTGGACTGAACAACTCACTATGGCTGTCCGTCCGGATGCACCTACTTCGGAGAAATTGCGTCTTCTTGCCAATATCTCTGAAGTGCAACACTATGTATCTGCTGCTGCTTTTGATGCTGTCCGCATGATGGCGAGGGCATCCACTACTTCTGTGGTAGCCAGGCATGCTCTTTGGCTCCAGATCTGGTCTGCTGACACTGCTTCCAAGAAAGACTTACTCTCTTTGCCTTTTCAGGATACCTCCTTGTGTGGGCCTGATCTTAAGGAACTTATTAGCGAGGCGACAGGGGGTAAGAGTACTCTTCTGCCCTTGGTCTTTAAGAAGAAGTTGCCATTTAAACGCAACCGGTCCTTTTGTTCCTTTCAGACTGAGACACGTTCAATGAACCAGGCGGTTCCATCAGCTCCGCGTTCCTCCTCCTCCAAGCCCAAACAACGATGGAAGCCTATGGCTGCCTCTAAGCCCATGGCTGCCAAGACTGCTTCGGGTCGCATCCCGCTGTGGGTGGTCGTCTGCGACTTTTTTGCAGGATTTGGGAAGATTCTGTGTTGGACCCATGGGTTTTACGGGTGGTGACAGAGGGATACAAGGTCCCTCTCTACTCTCTTCTTCCCTTTCACTTTCGTCTTTCACGTACTCCGCAAGACGCCGAAAACTCTGTCTTTTCAACGGCGCTGTTCAGGCTCTTCTGGACAAGGATGTCCTGGAGCCAGTACCTCTTTCAGACAGGAGTTCGGGATTTTACTTTTTGGTATCCAAACAGGACGGCGGATGTCGCCCTATTTTGGATTTGAAGGATCTAAACTTCTTTGTGAACAGGACTTATGATCGTCAGGAGTCTCTGCGCACAGTGATCACTGCCATGTCTCTGGGGGAGTTTATTGCTTCTCTGGACCTTCAGGCTACGTATCTACACATCCCAATCCATCAGGCGAGCAGGCGGTACCTGCGCTTTGCCTGCGACAGAGGACATTTTCAGTTCTCAGCTGTTCCATTTGGTCTGACAACGGCTCCTCAGGTCTTCCAATGAGTTCTGGGGTCCTTGATATCCGTTCTCCATCGAGATGGCATCAGAGTGACTCCTTACATGGACGCCTTGCTATTGAAAGCCACATCGGCGGACCTTCTTCATCAGCAAGTTCAGACCTGCATCCAAGTCCTCACCCATCACAGATGGATTGTCATCTTGGACAAGTCGGATCTTGTCCCATCCCAGCAACTGATTTTCCTGGGTCTTCTATTCGATACTCGGAGGAGCATGGTATTTCTACCGGACACAGTAGCCCATTAAATTGGCCACAGGGTATCAGCAATTCTGTCTCAGGATCTGGTCCCAGTTCAGAGGTTGTCTTCTCTGGTAGGGAAGTTCATCTCCACGATAGAAGTGATTCCATTCGCCATGGCGCACACCAGGGAACTTCAGAGGTTTGTGATAGAGGTGTGCAGGGATCGACCAGATCATCAGAGGTTATCGGTGTCCCTTCCCCCTCGTGTGGAATTGAGCTTGGAGTGGTGGCTGGACCTTTCCAGTCTGCTGAAAGGGAGATCCTTTCTGATTCCCTTCTGGACCACGGTCAGGACGGATGCCAGCCTCACGGGCTGGGGAGCTGTTCTGGGTCGCTTCAGCTCTCAGGGGAAGTGTTCCATGGAGGAGTCCCTTCTCCCAATCAACATCCTGGAAATTCGAGCGATATTTCATTCTCTACTTCATTGGGTGTCTCAACTGGAGGACTGTCCAGTCCGAGTGGAATCCGACAACGCCACGGCAGTGGTCTACATCAAGGCGGAACAAGAAGTCTCGCCGCTTGGTTAGAGGTCAAGGCCATTCTGTCCTGGGCAGAGGTTCATGTTCCTGTCATTTCCGCAGTGCATATTCCAGGCGTAGACAACATCATGGCAGACTTCCTCAGTCGTCACACAGTGGACAGCGGAGAGTGGGAGTTACACCCCGAGATGTTTTAACTCCTTTTTCAGAGATGGGGGATGCCCCATGTGGATCTGATGGTGACGATACACAACAGGAAGCTTCCAGTGTTCTGCTCTCGGTGGAGAGACTCTCTGGCTCTAGCTGTCGATGCCGTGTCCATTCCTTGGACATTCCTTCTGGCCTACATCTTTCCTCCCCTTCCAATGTTGATAAGGGTGTTACTGAAACTAAAGATGGACCATTGCCCGGTCATTCTGATTGCTCCAGACTGGCCTCTTCAGTCTTGTTATCCGGATCTTCTGGCTCTATCTGTGGCGGAGCCCTTTCCGCTCCCATCCCGTCCTGATCTTCTTCTGCAGGGTTACCTGTGGAAGGAAGATGTTCATCAGCTCAATTTGGCAGCCTGGAGGTTTAATCCTCGATTTTAAGGAAGAAAGGTTTTTCTTCTGCTGTGGTGACTACTATGCTTAGTGCCCGTAAGCCTGTTTCTTCCAAGATCTAACACAGTGTCTGGTTGACCTTTGTGTCTTGGTGTGCTGACAGGGATCTGTCCCTTGATTTTGATCTATCTACTGTCCTGGCCTTTCTGCAGGACGGTGTGGATAAAGGACTCAGTTTGAGTTCTCTTAAGGTTCAGACTTCTGTGCTTTCTGTCTTCTTTCAAAAGTGCATTGCTATCCTCTCTGATGTCAAGGTTTTCTTCCAGGGTGTTGCTCATGTTCATCCTGCTTTCCTGAGTCCCGCTCCTCAGTGGAATCTTAATTCGGTTTTGGGCGTTCTTCAACTTCCTGCCTTTGAGTCTTTGGCTACTATTCCTCTACGTCTCTTGACGTGGAAAATGGCCTTTCTCCTGGCGATTGTGTCCGTTCGCCGGGTTGTAGAGTTCCAAGCTCTTTCCTGTAAACCACCGTATCTGGTGTTTCACAAGGATGAGGCGATCTTCGCATCTCCAAGGAGTTTTTACCTAAGGTGGTCTCCGAGTTTCACATCAATCAGGAGATTGTGGTACCCTCTTTCTGCCCTAACCCCTCTTCTGACAAGGAAACAGATCTCCACTTGTTGGATGTGGTGCATTTTCTCAAGTTTTATGTCCATCGCGCTGAATCTGTCAGGAAATCAGACTCTCTGTTCGTCATTCCTGAGGGTCCTAGGGCAGGAAAACCAGCATCCAAAGTGACTATTGCGTCATGGATCAAGTCCACTATTCGTAGGGCATACGAGTTGAGGAATAAGCATGTTCCCTTTTGGGTCATGGCTCATTCCACCAGATCTACTGGGGCCTCTTGGGCCTATAAGATTCAGGCTTCTGTCGATCAGCTGTGCAGGGCGGCCTCTTGGTCCTTTGTGCACACCTTTTCGAAGCACTACCGTGTGGATGTGCTGGCTTCATCTGATGCCAGCTTTGGAAGGAAGGTCCTGGAGGCAGTCCAGGTTGGTTCATAGAGGTTCTGATGACTTTAGTGGCCTTGCGCCTGGTCCTTGCCTTCTTCCCGCCTCTGGGGAACTCAATGGTTGGACATCCCAGAGTTACCAGTAACCTGTATTGGACGACAGAGACAAGAGGATTTTAGTCTTACCTGTTAAATGCTTTACTCTTAGACCACACAGGTTACTGGTCTCCCACCCTGTCAAAGGACCATGCTTGGCTCTCCTGTGGCAGTATGTGGGAGTCCTTCGGAGTCATGCTCACAGGAGTCTTCTTCTCTTCTACTATCTAGTCAACATTTAGTGTCTCAAATCATTCTGGATCTGGTTGGCTAAGCTGCAGCCTAGGAGGGAAGTGAGTCTCCACCCCCTGCATACTTTTAGAGAAATGTTCCTGCCTACATAAAGGGGCGTATCACCTCCCCAGAGTTACCAGTAACTTGTATGGACTAAGAGAAAAGGATTTATCAGGTAAGACTAAAATCCTCTTTTTTTTCCTATAGTGCCACCTTCTGGAAGCATTTGGGCACAACAGGCTTGGGGTAAGAAGGCAATTCACCCCTCATTAGATGCGACAGGTTGTCTTCTTTCCAAAATGGTATGGTTTCTCTACCTTCCCTGCATATCTATAATGGTTATGACACTTTTCGTGCAGGCAGATAATTTCAAAAACAAAAGTGTCTGGTTTAGGTAAGTGTTCCTTGCACCCACATATTGTATGTTATCCCACACAAATGTGGCACCATTTTTCTCATGTTGGTAGCAGGAACTGAATACAGTAGGAAATGTTATGGTTTTCAAAGATTTTAGTATCTTTGAAGTGGTGGAAATGTAAAAAAACATGTATTTATTCCTATAGTGCTTTTGGAAATAATTGTGCATGTCAGCCCAGGGGTAGAAAGGCAAGTGACCTCTCATTTGATGCGGGTGAATGTCTACTTTCCATAATGGTATACATTTTATAACTTTACTTCATGTATCTAAATGTTATGAACATTTTAGTACAAGCAGCCATTTCCAAAGAAGAAAACAGGTCATTGTTGTTATGTGCTTCTGGCACCCCTACAGTATATCAACTCATACCAATGGGGTGCCATTTTTCTCCTAAGTGCACTAACTAATGAATACATTTGGAAATGCCATGGTTTTCACAGATTTCACTACATTTGAAGGGGCAAAAATGTAAGAAAATGCCTTTTTTTCATTTCCGCCACCTTCTGGAAGCATTTGTGCACACCAGGCTTGAGGTAACAAGGCAAGTCACCGCTCATTAGATGTGGCAGGTTGTCTTCTTTCCAGCATGGTATGGTTTGTGTACCCTTTCGTCACTTCTGTAGTTGTTATAACCGTTTTTGTACAGACAAGTAATGTTTGAGAAAATGTTAGAAAAATTAGAGGTTGCAATAGGTGTAGTTTTGTACTTGTAGCGCCCCCTAAGGTAGGTGAACTCATACTAATGAGGTGTCATTTTTCTCCTAAGAGTACTAGCTAAAGAATACAGTTGGACATGCCATGGTTTTCACAGATTTCAGTACATTTGAAGGTGCAGAAATGTAAGAAAATGCCTTTTTCTTTAATTAGCGCCACATTCTGGAGGCATTTGTGCACATCAGGCTTGGGGTAACAAGACAATTCATCCCTCATTAGATGCAGCAGGGTGTCTTCTTTCCAAAATGGTATATTTTGTGTACCCTTTCTTCACTTCTGTAGTTGTCATAACCATTTTTGTACAGATAAGTAATGTTTGAGAAAATGTTAGAAAAATTAGAGGCTGTAGTAGGTGTCGTTTTGCACTTCTAGCAACACCTGAGGGAGGTCAACTCATATAACTGTGGTGCCATTTTTCTCCTAAGAGCACTAGTTAATGAATACATTTGGAAAGCCCATGGTTTTCACAGATTACTGAACATTTGAAGGGCCAGAAATGTAAGAAAATGCCATTTTTTCCTATAGTGTTAACTTCTGGATACATTTGGGCACAACGGACTTGGGGTAAGAAGGCAGTTCACACCTCATTAGATGCGACAGGTTGTCTTCTTTTCAAAATGGTATGGTTTGTGTACCCTTTCTTCACTTCTGTAGTTGTTATAACCATTTTTGTACAGAGAAGTAATGTTTGAGAAAAATTAGAGATTGTAGTATATGTCGTTTTGCACTTCTAGCACCCCCTGAGGCAGGTAAACTCATACCAATGGGATGTCTTTTTTCTCCTAAGAGTACTAGCTAATGAATAAATTCAATGGAAAATTGGAAATGCCATGGTTTTCACAGATTTCAGTGAATTTGAAGGGGCAGAAATGTAAGAAAATGCCTTTTTTTTATTAGCGCCACATTCTGGAAGCATTTGTGCACACCAGGCTTGGGGTAACAAGGCAAGTCACCCATCATTAGATGTGGCAGGGTATATTCTTTCCAAAATGGTATGATTTGTATACCCTTTCTTTGCTTCTGTAGTTGTTATAACCATTTTTGTCCAGACAAGTAAGGTTTGAGAAAATATTACAAAAATTAGAGGTTGGAATAGGTGTAGTTTTGTACTTGTAGCGCTCCCTGAGGTTGGTGAACTCATACCAATGAGGTGCCATTTTTCTCCTAAGAGCACTAGCTAATGAATACAGTTGGAAATGCCATGGTTTTCACAGATTTCAGTACATTTGAAGGGGCAGAAATGTAAGAAAATGCCATTTTTTTTTCAATAGTGCCACGTTCTGGAGGCATTTGTGCACACCAGGCTTGGGGTAACAAGGCAAGTTACTCCTCATTAGATGTAGCAGGTTGTCTACTTTACAGAAATATATAGTTTTATATAGTTATTCCACTGTTTTAGGGTAGCTTTACCACAAAAACAATAGAAAGCGCATATTAGTTCATAAAGTTGAAAATGCCATTTTGCTCTCCTGGTGATTAGGTCTCTGTGCTAGCCATGGACGCAGGTAAAACTATACAAATTTGGTATTCTTTTACTCGGAGGACTCAGGGTTTTTCAAATAATTGAAAGTTTCACAATCAAGGTAAATGTTTTTGATACATAGTATGTGATTTTAGCAAAATAAGTAAATTTTCACTTTTTTTTGTCATTATGACATCATAGCTTTTTGCATGATGCAAAATTCTCTTCATGTAAGGTACCATGAAAAAGCTCAATTAGTTCTGAAAAAAACAATATATAGTTTGCCATAAGTAACTAGAAATTCCCAGAGGAAATCAAGAGTAAATAGAAGGATAGCAAAAATGTTGAAAATGTGTTTGGCCTACAGGGTACAGGAAATGGCCAAAGCCTCTGGCACTGAAGGGGTTAAAATACAGGGAGTGCAATAAAGACTGCAAAAAGGCAATTAGGTTAGCAAAAATAGATAATGAAACTCAAATTGCAAGAGAGGGTAAGACTAAGCCAAAAAAGTTTTTCAAATATATACATTGCAAAAAACTTAAGAGGGAATGCATTGGACCTTTCAAAAATGAGATGGGTGAGTTGATTAGAGAGGATAATGAAAAGGCCGATGTTCTAAACACTTTTTTTGTATCAGTATATACAAGGGAACATGGGATGGTAGAGTCTCATCAAGTAACAAATAAAACAATACGATTATCAGAAGACTGAACAAAATTAATTGATGGGTAGACTGAACAAAATTAAGACTGAAAAAAGCACTGTGTCCTGATGGTACACATCCAAGAGTTCTTCAGATACTCAGTGCAGTATTAGCAAGACCCCTATATTTACTTTTTAAATATTCTTTCACCATAGGCTGAGTGCCACAAGATTGGTGAAGAGCCAGTGTAGTGCCTCTGTTTAGTAAGGGAACTGAAACAAAACCTGGGAATTATAGACCTTTGATTTTTACCTCTGCAGTGGGAAAACTGCCAGAAGGGATAATAAGGGACTCTATTCAGGATTACAAAAAAAATTAAGCTCATTAGCACTAATCAACATGGTTTTATGAAGAGTAGATCATGCCAAACTAACCTTTTCAGCTTCTATGAGGAAGTAGCAACCTAGATAATGTTAAGGCAGTTGATGTAGTATATTTAGATTTTGCAATGACATTTGATACAGTACCACACAGAAGGCTAGAGTATAAAATAAGGGACTTGGGTCTAGGGGATAACCTTTGCAATTGGATAGAAAACTGGTTAAAGGATAGGGAACAGTGTTTGGTTGTAAACGGACAATTCTCCAATACAGTTAAAGTTGAAAGTGGAGTCCATCAGGGTTCAGTATTAGGTCCAGTGCTTTTTGACATGTTTATAAATGACCTGGAAATAGATATAGAAAGCAAAATATAATTTTTTGCAGATTACACTAAATTATGCAGGGTAATTAATTCAGAACAGGATATTTGCTCTCTACAGAGGGATTTACATAAACTGGCAGATTGGGCTAACAAATGGAATATGAAGTTTAATGTGGGAATGTGTAACATCATGCATTTGGGAAAAAAACATCCCAAGGCTGCTTATGAACCTAATGGAATCATTTTAGGGGACTCATTGCAAGAGAAAGACCTTGTAAACTACAAACTTGAAAACAGTGACCAATGTCAAATAGCAGTAGCAAAAGCAAACAAAATCCTGTTAGGGACCATGAACCAGACAGACACAAAAAATATAAAATGCAAAACATCTTTATTAAAATAACAAAAAACAAACAAAACAGAATGGTGATCCAGGAGCATAAACCAAAAGACAAGCCGGGGTCAGGAACACAGAAGTCAGTGATGTGAGGAACAAGCCAAGAGTAAAGAGCCAGATGGGTGGTCAGAGGAAGCCAGGTCATACACGGATAAACAAGAGCACAGGAGAATGCACAGCAACCGGTAACAAACACAAGGGCAAGAAGGGAGTGAGCCTACCTGCTTTAAATACCCTGGAAGGGGTTGGCTGATAACAGTCAGGTGGGTAACCATGGAGACTGAGAGGTCAAGGCAGTTCGTTAAGCATCAGCAGCACTCAATAGGTGAGTGGAACGAACAGAGGAGGGTGGGGACATGCACGTCTGAGGCTGGAACCCACGAGCACTGCTCTGGACCGTACCCCTTCCCATGGACCAAATATGGAAGCCTCCCAGGAAACCTACGAGAGTAGACTATGGAGCGGACCTCAAACTTCTCATGGCCATCAATAGCACGAATGGGGTCAAGGAGTGCCCGTAGTAAAACAATTGCATACCAGGGGTTTCAGCAGCGAGACATGGAACACATTGTGTATCCACATATTGGAAGGGAGGTCTAGAGCATAGGCCACAGGGTTCACATGTCAGAGGATACGGAAAGGCCCCACAAAACGGGGAGCCAGTTTCTGAGAGGGCACTCGGAGGTGGAGATTTCTGGAGGACAACCAGACCCTCTAACTGACCTGGTAGGAGGGTGCAGGTAGACGTTTACAATTGGCCTGAAGCTCCTGGGATCTGTCCCCATGTGGAACGGATCTGCTGGAGCTGATCCTCCAGTGATGGAATCTCCTGGGGAGCGAGCTAATCTGGAATGATGGAGGGTTGAACCCGTAATTCACCATGAAGGGGTAGAGCTGGTTAGAAGCTGAGATTGCACTGTCATGAGCAAACTCAGCCCAAGGTAGCAGGTCCGATCAGTTATTCTGATTGTCCGAGGAATTGTTCGCAGGGATTACTTCAAGGCCTGATTAGCCCTTTCCACAGCCCCATTCGATTGCGGGCGGTAGGTTGAGGAGAAGGAGAGTTGGATACCTTGTAGTGCACAGAAGGCCCTCCAGAATCTTGAGACAAATTGGCTACCCGGTTGGAAATTATGATTTTGGGAACCCTGTGTAGCTGATAGACCTCTTTGATAAAGACCATAGCCATCTCTTTAGCGGATGGGAGTTTTTTTAATGGTATGCAGTGGATCATCTTAGAAAATTGGTCGACAACAATGAGGATGACAGTGTTAACGTTGGACAGAGGGAGCTCGACTATGAAGTCCACGGCAAGGTGTGACCATGGCTTCTCACCATTAGGTATGGTTTAGAGAAGGCCCGCACAGACTGGACAGACTGGACAGGCAGCGACAAAGGCAGCAATATCACTGTTAAGTTCTGGCCACCTGAAGAGACGGGAAACCGACCAGAGAAGCTGTTTTTTTCCGGAATGCCCTGCTGACTTGGTATTATGATAGGTTGAAAGTACCTCAGTAAGGAGGTTAACAGGTGTGAAACAGTGCCCAGAGAGAGTCTCAGCAGGTGCATCTACTTAGGCAGCCCGTATTCTCTCCCCAAGGGGAGATGTTATGCTGGTATGTATGGTGGCCAGTACTTGGTTCAGAGGAATAATAGAACTAGGAGGGTTCTCCTCTTTAGCACCCAAGAACTGTCTAGAGAGGGCATCAGCCCGGACATTTTTGGAACTCGAGCAGGTACAAGACCACATAATTAAAATGGAACAAAAATAAGGCCCATTGGGCCTGTCTTGCAGCCAAGCGCTTAACCTTGGACAGGTAGGTGAGGTTTTTATGATCCGTGAGGATTAGGATTGGTACTGAAGTTCCTTCAAGCAAATGCCTCCATTCTTTCAGAGAGAGTATTATCACCAGCAACTAACAATCACAGTTTCATAGTTGCACTCCGCAGGACTTAGCTTTTTGGAGAAATACCTACATGGGTACAACTGTCTCTCAGGAGTAGGAAGTTGAGGAGGGCGCCTACTCCTGTCTCATATGCTTTGACCTCAAGTACAAATGAAAGCTTGGGTTTTGTGTGTGGCAAAATGGGTGCTGCAGCAAAATCAACTTTTAATGCTTCAAATGGTTTGATGGCTTCCGGGGACCAGTGAGTGGAGTTACCGTCTTTTTTGGGTCATATCAGTAAGGAGTTTTACAATAGACGAAAAATTGAGGATACATTTCCGGTAGTAGTTAGCGAACCTGAAGAAACGTTGAAGAGAGTGGAGACCTACGGGCCGCGGCCACTAGTGAACAGCCGAGAGTTTATCAGGGTCCATAGTGAAACCGACCTTCACGGTGCCCGTGATTGATGCATTTCCTTGCCTGTCACCATTAGGAGGCTCCTATTGGTGGTCTGCCTTTAGCCCGCCCCATACTGCCTATTTAAATCTGGTTTGGGCACCTCTTGGCTGCCCTTTCATGGTGTCTCTGACCACGTTTGCTTTCACCTTGTTCCAGTAGTCGTTTGGGCCTGTTGCTGTGTTCCTGAGTTCCAGATTGCATCTTGTTCCTGAGTCCCTAGTCTGCAGTGCTGTTCCAGTGTTTGTTCCGGCTTAGTTCCTTGAGGTTGCTGTTTCCTGCTGATCGTTCACTGCCGCTTCCTGACCGGTTGATCACCCTGCTGGTTCCTGCCATCTCCTGTCCTGTCTGCTGTGTTCCTGACGACTTGTTAGCTTGGTTGCCTTGGTGACATTTGCAGTCCCAGTGTGCGGACGTTGGGTTATTCCCCAGCCTTGTGGCTGTACTATAGTTGTGGGTTCCAGCGTGCGGACGCTGGTTTGCTCGAAGCCTTGTGGCTATACAAATCACTTGTTGGTCCCAGCATGCGGACACTTGTTTGCTCCAATCCTTGCGGCTATACAAATCACTTGTTGGTCCCAGCGTGCGGGCTCTGGTTTGCTCCAAGCCTTGCGGCTATACAAATCACTTGTTGGTCCCAGCGTGCGGGCGCTGGTTTGCTCCAAGCCTTGCGGCTATAGAAATCACTTGTTGGTCCCAGCGTGCGGATGCTGCTTTGCTCGAAGCCTTGCGGCTATACAAATCACTTGTTGGTCCCAGCGTGCGGACGCTGGTTTGCTCCAGAAGCCTTACGGCTATGCCAAGCTCTTGTTAGTCCCGGCGTGCGGACGTTGGGTTATCCTCCAAGCCTAGAGGCTATACGAATCTGTTTGGTCCCAGAGTGCGGACGCTGGTTCGCTCCAGAAGCCTTGCGGCTATACAATCAGTTGTTGGTCCCAGCGTGCGGGCGCTGGTTTGCTCCAAGCCTTGCAGCTATACAAATCACTTGTTGGTCCCAGCGTGCGGACGCTGGTTTGCTCGAAGCCTTGCGGCTATACAAATCACTTGTTGGTCCTACTGTGCGGATGCTGGTTGCTCCAAGCCTTGCGGCTATACAAATCATTTGTTGGTCCCAGCGTGCGGACGCTGGTTTGCTCCAGCCTTGCGGCTATACAGATTACTTGTTGGTCCCAGCGTGCGGACGCTGGTTTGCTCCAGAAGCCTTACGGCTATGCCAAGCTCTTGTTAGTCCCGGCATGCGGACGTTGGGTTATCCTCCAAGCCTAGCGGCTATACGAATCTGTTTGGTTCCAGAGTGCGGACGCTGGTTCGCTCCAGAAGCCTTGAGGCTATACAATCAGTTGTTGGTCCCAGCGTGCGGACGCTGGTTTGCTCCAGAAGCCTTGCGGCTATACTATCAGTTGTTGGCCCCAGCGTGCGGACGCTGGTTTGCTCCAGAAGCCTTGCGGCTATCCTCTTAGTTGTTGGCCCCAGCGTGCAGACGCTGGTTTGCTCCAAGCCTTGTGGCTATACAATCCGTTGTTGGTCCCAGAGTGCGGTCGCTGGTTTGCTCCAATAATACCTTAGGTCATACTCTTGCTTGGTGTGCCTATATGTATAAGTCCTTGGGCTGCCTTGCCCAGTATATTGGTAAGGCCGGTAGAACCTGGTACATTATTCCATCAGAAGGTTGCCTTACCCGGTATTGGCAAGGCCGGTAGAGCCTACTGTTCCTATATTCACAGGCTGTCTTGCCCGGTATATTGGCAAGACCGATAAAGCCTATACTATCTATGCTATTTGTATTATTAAATGTTGTATGTACATGTTGGAATCGTAAGGGATCATTTTAATTATTTTTTCAATAAAGTTGTGTTTTTACGTAACTTTGTGTCTGAGAGTCATAACAAACCGTGACAGTACGAAAGGGCCATGACCTCAGACAGCAAGAGTGATGGTAATACACAGAATATCCATTGGAGGATGGATATGCATGAGCAACGCTTGGATCAGTTGGCAATCGCAATTCAAACTATCCTTGAACGCACTGTACTCGCTGACAAGTCTGGAGCTAGTCCGGTGGTCCCGCCCAGTCAGACACCGGAGAATGAGACTAGGCAATTAGGGGTTGCAGTTAAGGGGTTAACAGCTTCTGCACCCTTGCCACTCAGATATGATGGTGACCCTAATCTGTGTAGAGGGTTTATCAATCAGCTTGAAATATTTATGGAATTGACGGCACATGTGTTTTCTAATTATCGCAGTAAAATTGGGTTTATGATATCCCTGGTGACTGGCAGAGCATTGGCCTGGGCTAACCCCTTGTGGGAAAACGCTAAACCTTGCACTAAGAGTTTTAGTGAATTTGTGCAATCATTTAGGAGAGTGTTTGAGCCTCCTGGTAGAACTACCTCTGCTTCCAAACGCCTTATGGAGATACAACAGGGCAGGCGTACGGTGGGCTATTATGCCATTGAATTTCGCACATTGGCGGCAGAGATGGGCTGGAACAACGAGGCATTGTTGGCAGCTTTTGCTCAGGGCCTGAATGACCAGATTAAAGACGAGATTGCTGCAAAAGAGTTGCCCACTGATCTTGATGACTATATTGAATACGTTATATTGATTGATTCCAGAATACGTGAGAGATCAATCGCTAGAGATCGCAGGTTCCAGTCAAAGAATAGTGGGTCTATGAGTACATTTTGCCCACCCAGCCCTCCCGTGGCATCTAAGCCTAGTGAACCCATACGGGAATCAGGTGAACCTATGCAAGTGGGTTTCACTAGGTTAACTAAAGAGGAGAAAATGTATAGCAGGAAACAAGGATTGTGCCTATACTGCGGTAAGAATGGGCATTTGCTAAGATCTTGTCCAGTACGTCCGGGAAACAAACACACCTAGGGTATCTTGGGGGACAGGCCCTAGGTGGTGTACAATCGTCCCCAGTGTTGGGCACAATGAAACCCACCATACAGGTGGTATTGTCCTGGGCACAAAGCTCAGTGGAGGTTTTGGCTCTGGTTGATTCTGGGGCAGCAGGGTATTTTATGGATAATACCTTTGCCGAATTGCACGGAATTCCGCGCATTGAAAGAGAAAACCCTCTGGCTATTGAAGCAATCGATGGCAGACCCTTAGAATCTGCTCATGTTACATTTGAAACTATGCCATTATCTATGACTATTGGGGCTCTTCACAGAGAAGAGCAGCAGTTCTAACGTATTAATTCTCCTCACCATGCTGTGATATTGGGATTTCCTTGGTTACAGTTACATAATCAACAAATTGATTGGGAAAATGTGAAATTGCTGCTTGGTCTTCATTTTGTATGGATAAGTGCGTCACCCAGCCAGTTAAGGTCTTGTGCACCTCCTCTGCTATACCAGATGTATACCAGTCGTTTGGCGATGTTTTTAGCAAAGGAGAAGCTGGCTCTTTACCTCAGCACAGATCCTATGACTGTAGCATTGAATTGCCTCCGGGAGTAATACCTCCAAGGGGACGCACATATTCATTGTCTTGTGAGGAAAATAAGGCTATGGAGGATTATATTTCTGATGCCCTTACTAGAGGGATCATAAGGAAATCTACCTCTCTGGCGGGGGCTGGGTTCTTTTTTGTAAAAAAGAAGAATGGAGAATTAAGACCATGCATTGACTACCATGGCTTGAATAAACTGATGGCTAAGAATGCATATCCGATACCACTCATCACCGAGCTTTTTGACAGACTTAAGGGGTCCTCGATCTTTACCAAATTGGACCTAAGGGCAGCATATAATTTAGTCCGCATTCGAGCAGGTGATGAGTGGAAGACTGCCTTTAATACTAGATCCGGGCACTATGAATATCTAGTCATGCCATTTGGGTTGTGCAATGCACCCGCAGTTTTTCAGGAGTTGATAAATTATGTCCTCAGAGATATGTTACAGTCATGTGTCGGGGTGTACCTTGAGAATATATTTATTCATTCCCAAAATATGTCACAACACATCAAGGATGTGTCTGCAGTGTTGTTGCGGCTACGAGAAAATAAATTGTACTGTAAATTGGAGAAATGTGAGTTTCACAGAACCAGTGTGCCATTTTTGGGGTTCGTAATTGGCAAGGACGGCATTGCTATGGACAAAGAAAAGTTGACAGCAGTCCTACAATGGCCACGACCCAAGAGTCTTAAAGCGATACAGCGATTCTTGGGCTTTGCTAATTATTATAGCAAGTTTATTAAGAACTTTTCTTCCATTGTCAAACCTTTGTCTGACCTTACGCATAAGGGCGCTAATCCATCTTGTTGGCCTGCTGAACAGGCCTTTGAGAAAGTGAAGTTGACTTTTGCTGCGGCTCCTGTGTTATCCCACCCCAATCCTTTACTTCCATTTACGTTAGAGGTTGATGCCTCAGATATTGGGGTTGGGGCAGTACTTTCTCAACGACACAATAAAGGTGGAACACTCAGACCCTGTGGGTTCTTTTCGAAAAAATTGACTGAGGCGCAAAGCCACTATGAGATAGGGGACAGAGAATTATTGGCCATTATCCTCGCTCTTAAGGAATGACGTCATTTACTTGAAGGTACAAAAAATCCTGTCCTAATTCTAAAGGGTCATTAAAAACCTGACCTATCTCTCGGAGGCCAAGAGATTGTCCTCTCGTCAGGCCAGATGGGCACTATTTCTATCCCGATTTAATTTTATTGTATCATATTTACAGGAATCTAAGAATGTTAGGGCGGATGCACTGTCAAGACAATTTGAGGTTGAGAATGACAGAGTGGAAGCACCAGCACCTATCATTCAACCTGATCGAATATTGGCTACTATACGTACCAGTATCACTTCCCCTCTAGGGGAGGAGATCTTGGCCTCTCAGGCATCCGCTCCTCATGAAACCCCGGTGGGTAAGTGTTTTGTTGCAGAACCATTTCGTACTCGATTACTCGAAGCGTATCATTCCTCTAAGGCTGCGGGACATATTGGTAGAGACCAATTGTTATGTCCCTTTCTCAGTTATTTTGGTGGCCTTCTATGAGAAATGATTGTGCCAATTTTACTAATGCCTGTGCCACCTGTGCTTATGCTAAGACCCCTAGACACCTTCCGGTGGGCTTACTTCAACCCGTGCCTAATGGCGAACGCCCTTGGTCGCATGTTTCCATTGATTTTGTGGGATAATTGCCCATGTCTAGAGGGTATTCCTTCATACTGATGGTGGTGGACAGATTTTCTAAAATGGCTCATTTTGTGCCCCTTTGTGGCCTTCCCTCGGCTAAGAAATTGGCAATTGTGTTTGCCAGAGAAGTATTTCGGTTGCATGGAGTACCCAGGGTACTGGTGTCCGACAGGGGGAGCCAGTTTGTGTCTAGGTTTTGGAGGGCATTTTGTGAACAAATGGGCATACAATTGTCCTTTTCCTCTGCCTACCATCCCCAGACCAATGGAGCCGCTGAACGAGCCAATCAGGGTTTGGAACAATTTCTGCGTTGTTTCATTGCTGACCATCATGATAATTGGGCCGACTTGTTGCCTTGTGCGGAGTTCGCCAGGAACTGTGCGGTTAATTCTTCATCTGGGAGCTCTCCGTTTTTGATCAATTATGGGTTTCAGCTCTGTTTGCTCCCAGATTCCTTCCAGACACAACAGATTCCAGCTCTGGATGAGCATATCGAGCAACTCCGTTCCACATGGGCACAAGTTCAGAGGACACTTGCTCAGTCATTCCAGCGTCTTCAACACTATGCTAATCGCAGAAGGCTTCCAGCGGTCTCCTTTCAGGTCGGGGATAGAGTGTGGCTTTCCTCTAGGAATCTTAAGCTACAGGTTCCATCCAATAAGTTGGCTCCACGGTTTATTGGCCCATACAGAGTTATTCGCAAAATTAACCCTGTTTCCTATGCACTAGACATACCTGCATCTATACGTATTCATAATGTGTTCCATGTGTCCATGTGCCAGGACCTGTCGAGGTTGAGAGTCAGGAAGAGTATGAGGTACAGAGTATTATTGATTCCCGAAGGCTTACAGGAAGGATACAATACCTGGTGCATTGGAAAGGATATGGTCCTGAAGATCGATCATGGGTGGACAGTAAGGACCTTCATGCACCTAGGGTATCTAGAGCCTTTCATGCTAAATACCCTCAGAAGCCTAGACCCTATTCTAGGAGAGGGGGTCTTTGAAAGGGGGGTACTATCACGGTGCCCGTGATTGATGCATTTCCTTGCCTGTCACCATTAGGAGGCTCCTATTGGCTGTCTGCCTTTAGCCCGCCCCATACTGCCTATTTAAACCTGGTTTGGGCACCTCTTGGCTGCCCTTTCGTGGTGTCTCTGACCACGTTTGCTTTCACCTTGTTCCAGTAGTCGTTTGGGCCTGTTGCTGTGTTCCTGAGTTCCAGATTGCATCTTGTTCCTGAGTCCCTAGTATGCAGTGCTGTTCCAGTGTTTGTTCCGGCTTAGTTCCTTGAGGTTGCTGTTTCCTGCTGATCGTTCACTGCCGCTTCCTGACCGGTTGATCGCCCTGCTGGTTCCTGCCATCTCCTGTCCTGTCTGCTATGTTCCTGACGACTTGTTAGCTTGGTCGCCTTGGTGACATTTGCAGTCCCAGCGTGCTGACGTTGGGTTATTCTCCAGCCTTGTGGCTGTACTATCACTTGTGGGTTCCAGCGTGCGGACGCTGGTTTGCTCGAAGCCTTGCAGCTATACAAATCACTTGTTGGTCCCAGCGGGCGGACGCTGGTTTTGCTCCAAGCCTTGCTGCTATACAAATCACTTGTTGGTCCAGGCGTGCGGACGCTGGTTTGCTCTAAGCCTTGCGGCTATACAAATCACTTGTTGGTCCCAGCATGCGGACGCTGGTTTGCTCCTAGCCTTGCGGCTATACAAATCACTTGTTGGTCCCAGCGTGCGGGCGCTGGTTTGCTCCAAGCCTTGCGGCTATACAAATCACTTGTTGGTCCCAGCGTGCGGACGCTGGTTTGCTCCAAGCCTTGCGGCTATACAAATCACTCGTTGGTCCCAGCGTGCGGACGCTGGTTTGCTCGAAGCCTTGCGGCTATACAAATCACTTGTTGGTCCTAGTGTGCGGACGCTGGTTGCTCCAAGCCTTGCACCTATACAAATCATTTGTTGGTCCCAGCGTGCGGACACTGGTTTGCTCCAGCCTTGCGGCTATACAAATTACTTGTTGGTCCCAGCGTGCGGACGCTGGTTTGCTCCAGAAGCCTTACGGCTATGCCAAGCTCTTGTTAGTCCCGGCGTACGGACGTTGGGTTATCCTCCAAGCCTAGCGGCTATACGAATCTGTTTGGTCCCAGAGTGCGGACGCTGGTTCGCTCCAGAAGCCTTGCGGCTATACAATCAGTTGTTGGTCCCAGCGTGCGGACTCTGGTTTGCTCCAGAAGCCTTGCGGCTATCCTCTCAGTTGTTGGCCCCAGCGTGCGGACGCTGGTTTGCTCCAAGCCTTGCGGCTATACAATCCGTTGTTGGTCCCAGCGTGAGGTCGCTGGTTTGCTCCAATAATACCTTGGGTCATACTCTTGCTTGGTGTGCCTATATGTATAAGTCCTTGGGCTGCCTTGCCCCGTATATTGGTAAGGCCGGTAGAACCTGGTAACTTATTCCATCAGAAGGTTACCTTACCCGGTATTGGCAAGGTCGGTAGAGCCTATGTATAGTTCCTTGGGCTGCCTTGCCCGGTATATTGGTAAGGCCGGTAGAACCTGGTACATTATTCCATCAGAAGGTTGCCTTACCCGGTATTGGCAAGGCCGGTAGAGCCTACTGTTACTATATTCGCAGGCTGTCTTGCCCGGTATATTGGCAAGACCGGTAAAGCCTATATTATCTATGCTATTTCTATTATTAAATGTTGTATGTACGTGTTGGAATCCTAAGGGATCATTTTAATTATTTTTTCAATAAAGTTGTGTTTTTACCTAACTTTGTGTCTGAGAGTCGTAACAAACCGTGACACCGACCTCTGAAATTATGTACCCCAAGAAGGTGACCTGTTTGCTGTGGAACTCACACTTTTCTAGTTTGCAAAATAGATTATTCTCTCATAATATTTGTAGAACTCAGGCTACATCTGCCTGGTGGCTTTCCACGGAGGCAGAATGGATCAGAATGTTGTCTAAGTATACCAACACGCATTGTTGGAGCATGTCCTGGAAAACCGCTGGAGCATTGCAGAGACTGAAGGGCATTACAAGGTATTCTTAATGCCTGCTCCTGGTGTTAAACGTGGTTTTCCATTCGCAGGCCTCCTTTATCCGTACCAAATTGTACCTCCCTTGCAGGTCGAGTTTAGTAAAGACCTTGGATCCTCTCAATCGATCGAGTAGTTCGGTAATGAGTGGAACTGGGTAGGCGTTTTTACCGTGATATGGTTGAGACCCCTGTAATCAATACAGGGTTTCAGTTCTCCAGTCTTTTTCTTCACGAAGAAGAATCCGGCCCCAGGGGGAAAGGATGACGTGCAGATGAAGCCCCTGGACAGTGCATCCGCAACATACTCCTCCATGGCCTTATTCTCCATAACAGAAAGAGGGTAGACTCGACCTTGAGGAGGTATGGCACCCAGTTGTAGTTCAGTGGTACAATCATATGGGCAGCAAAGCAGGAGCTCACCAACCCGGTCCTTATTGAATACATCACGGAACTCATGGTACTCTTCAGGCAGCAAAGAGACCATGGATGTAGTTAGCACCTTCACCACTTTTACTAGGCATGTCCTGGAACAGTTGGGTGAGCATGCCATGACTTCGGCCCTTACCCAATCGAACGTGGGATTGTGTTTGCGCAAAGATAGATAACCCAGGACCACAGGATAGTATAGAGATTGGATCACCTGGAATTGTAAGGTTTCGTGTTGGAGATCTTCTACAGCCATAGATAAAGGAGCAATTTCGTGGGTGACCTGCGGTGGCTGTAGGGGTCTGCCATGAATCACCTTGATGGCAAGTGGAGTGGTGTGGAGCTGCAATGGAATGGAGTGCTTCTGGGTGAAGGCACTGTCGATAAAGAGGCCCACTGCACCGGAGTCAATCAGTGCCTCTGAAATAATGGAAATCTTGCCCCAAGAGAGCCCAATGGAGACTAGTGGTTTAACCTTAAGGCTAGCCTGGGATGTCGAGACACCACCTAAGGTCTGTCCCCTACAGGACCTTTTTACTGGATGTGTAGAGCAAGTTTGTAGCGTATGCCCTGCCTTACCGCAGTAAAGGCATAGGCCCTCCCTCCTCCTAAAGGCCCTTTCTGCAACTGAAAGATAAGTGAACCTAATTTGCATGGGCTCCACATCTCATGAGGTCTCGAGACTAGGAGGCGCAGGAGGAGAGGAAGGCACGGTGGGGGCGAAAAGCTCGGGGCTAAATGGATGGGATACCTCCACAGGCTCTCCCTGAAGGAAGGTCTGTCACAGATTCTGGAGTCAATCAGGATGCAATTTGAGACCAGTTCCTCTAAATCTCTGGGGAGGTCCCAGTCTGCAATCTCATCTTTAACTGTATCCAAGAGCCCATTAGAGAAAGCAGCCACAAGAGCCTCATTATTCCAACCAACCTCATCTGCCAGGGTACAAAACTCTACGGCATAATCTGAAGCCGGCCTTGTACCCTGCTGGATGGACATTAGTTGCTTGGCAGCCGAGGTGGAGCGGCCCGATACATCAAATACCCTTTTAAAGGATGCCGCAAACGCAGAGTAATTGTACACTATAGGTTTCTGCTTCTCCCAAATGGGATTAGCCCATGCTAAGGCCCTGTCAGAAGGTAAGGAAATAACGAGGCCCACCTTGCTTCTATCAGACCGGAAGGCCTGTGGTACCATCTCCAGATAGATACCGACCTAGTTCAGGAAACCTCTGCACTGGTTAGGGTCACCCCCATAACGCTGGGAAAGCGGGGCGGACCTAGTCATGCAACATTGGTATCACCTTTGGCAGCCGGAGTGGGAAAACATAGTAACATAGTAGATAAGGCTGAAAAAAGACATGCGTCCATCAAGTCCAGACCATGCCAAAAACACCCCTGTTGATCCAGAGGAAGGCAAAAAAAGCCCTCTGAAGACATTTCCAATCTAGTCCCAAGTGTGTGTGTGGGGGAAATTATTCCTTCCTGACTTCAACTGGTAGTCAAATAGTTCCCCTGATCAATATCCTATTTGCTTTGAAGCCATCTGTCATAATTGTCAATATTGTTCTGTGCTAGATAGGCATCCATTGCTTTTTTGAATGCAGTTGCATTATCTGCAAGCACAACATCCCGATGCAAATAATTCCATAGCCTTACAGCCCTTACTGTAAAGAATCCCTGCCTTTGTTTTAGTCAAAAGCGCCTTTCCTCTAGTCTTAATGGATGACCTCTTGTTCTTAGCTCAGCTCTTTGTGTAAATAATTAATTGGATAGTATTTTGTATTGACCTTGAATGTATTTGTAAATGGTAATCATATCACCCCTTATACGTCTCCTCTCTAATGTAAACAAACCCAGTTTGGCTAGTTTCTCTTTATAACTCAGATCCTCCTCTGCACCTTTTCCAGTTCAGTAATGTCTTTTTTTAGAACAGGCGCCCAAAATTGTACTCCATATTCTAGATGAGGCCTAACCAAGGATTTATACAGAGGTAGGATAATATTAGCATCCCTTGCTTCTAAACCTCTTTTTATGCAGGCTAGTACTCTATTTGCTCTTGCAGCAGCTGAGTGACTCTGCACACTGCTGTGAAGTCTATTGTCTATCAGTACTCCTAAATCTTTCTCTAATGAGGATTTCCCAAGTTGTTTCCCATTTAGAGTATATGTAGCAAGTTTTTTTTCTACAGCCCAAATGCATAGGTTTGCTCCTAGCCTTGCGGCTATACAAATCACTTGTTGGTCCCAGCGTGCGGGCGCTGGTTTGCTCCAAGCCTTGCGGCTATACAAATCACTTGTTGGTCCCAGCGTGCGGACGCTGGTTTGCTCCAAGCCTTGCGGCTATACAAATCACTCGTTGGTCCCAGCGTGCGGACGCTGGTTTGCTCGAAGCCTTGCGGCTATACAAATCACTTGTTGGTCCTAGTGTGCGGACGCTGGTTGCTCCAAGCCTTGCACCTATACAAATCATTTGTTGGTCCCAGCGTGCGGACACTGGTTTGCTCCAGCCTTGCGGCTATACAAATTACTTGTTGGTCCCAGCGTGCGGACGCTGGTTTGCTCCAGAAGCCTTACGGCTATGCCAAGCTCTTGTTAGTCCCGGCGTACGGACGTTGGGTTATCCTCCAAGCCTAGCGGCTATACGAATCTGTTTGGTCCCAGAGTGCGGACGCTGGTTCGCTCCAGAAGCCTTGCGGCTATACAATCAGTTGTTGGTCCCAGCGTGCGGACTCTGGTTTGCTCCAGAAGCCTTGCGGCTATCCTCTCAGTTGTTGGCCCCAGCGTGCGGACGCTGGTTTGCTCCAAGCCTTGCGGCTATACAATCCATTGTTGGTCCCAGCGTGAGGTCGCTGGTTTGCTCCAATAATACCTTGGGTCATACTCTTGCTTGGTGTGCCTATATGTATAAGTCCTTGGGCTGCCTTGCCCCGTATATTGGTAAGGCCGGTAGAACCTGGTACCTTATTCCATCAGAAGGTTACCTTACCCGGTATTGGCAAGGTCGGTAGAGCCTATGTATAGTTCCTTGGGCTGCCTTGCCCGGTATATTGGTAAGGCCGGTAGAACCTGGTACATTATTCCATCAGAAGGTTGCCTTACCCGGTATTGGCAAGGCCGGTAGAGCCTACTGTTACTATATTCGCAGGCTGTCTTGCCCGGTATATTGGCAAGACCGGTAAAGCCTATATTATCTATGCTATTTCTATTATTAAATGTTGTATGTACGTGTTGGAATCCTAAGGGATCATTTTAATTATTTTTTCAATAAAGTTGTGTTTTTACCTAACTTTGTGTCTGAGAGTCGTAACAAACCGTGACACCGACCTCTGAAATTATGTACCCCAAGAAGGTGACCTGTTTGCTGTGGAACTCACACTTTTCTAGTTTGCAAAATAGATTATTCTCTCATAATATTTGTAGAACTCAGGCTACATCTGCCTGGTGGCTTTCCACGGAGGCAGAATGGATCAGAATGTTGTCTAAGTATACCAACACGCATTGTTGGAGCATGTCCTGGAAAACCGCTGGAGCATTGCAGAGACTGAAGGGCATTACAAGGTATTCTTAATGCCTGCTCCTGGTGTTAAACGTGGTTTTCCATTCGCGGGCCTCCTTTATCCGTACCAAATTGTACCTCCCTTGCAGGTCGAGTTTAGTAAAGACCTTGGATCCTCTCAATCGATCGAGTAGTTCGGTAATGAGTGGAACTGGGTAGGCGTTTTTACCGTGATATGGTTGAGACCCCTGTAATCAATACAGGGTTTCAGTTCTCCAGTCTTTTTCTTCACGAAGAAGAATCCGGCCCCAGGGGGAAAGGATGATGTGCAGATGAAGCCCCTGGACAGTGCATCCGCAACATACTCCTCCATGGCCTTATTCTCCATAACAGAAAGAGGGTAGACTCGACCTTGAGGAGGTATGGCACCCAGTTGTAGTTCAGTGGTACAATCATATGGGCAGCAAAGCAGGAGCTCACCAACCCGGTCCTTATTGAATACATCACGGAACTCATGGTACTCTTCAGGCAGCAAAGAGACCATGGATGTAGTTAGCACCTTCACCACTTTTACTAGGCATGTCCTGGAACAGTTGGGTGAGCATGCCATGACTTCGGCCCTTACCCAATCGAACGTGGGATTGTGTTTGCGCAAAGATAGATAACCCAGGACCACAGGATAGTGTAGAGATTGGATCACCTGGAATTGTAAGGTTTCGTGTTGGAGATCTTCTACAGCCATAGATAAAGGAGCAATTTCGTGGGTGACCTGCGGTGGCTGTAGGGGTCTGCCATGAATCACCTTGATGGCAAGTGGAGTGGTGTGGAGCTGCAATGGAATGGAGTGCTTCTGGGTGAAGGCACTGTCGATAAAGAGGCCCACTGCACCGGAGTCAATCAGTGCCTCTGAAATAATGGAAATCTTGC
Organism: Rhinophrynus dorsalis; assembly: GCA_037306005.1. Taxonomy (NCBI): domain Eukaryota; kingdom Metazoa; phylum Chordata; class Amphibia; order Anura; family Rhinophrynidae; genus Rhinophrynus; species Rhinophrynus dorsalis. The sequence goes on from CM074721.1 coordinate 142,805,972, forward strand.
CCCAAGAGAGCCCAATGGAGACTAGTGGTTTAACCTTAAGGCTAGCCTGGGATGTCGAGACACCACCTAAGGTCTGTCCCCTACAGGACCTTTTTACTGGATGTGTAGAGCAAGTTTGTAGCGTATGCCCTGCCTTACCGCAGTAAAGGCATAGGCCCTCCCTCCTCCTAAAGGCCCTTTCTGCAACTGAAAGATAAGTGAACCTAATTTGCATGGGCTCCACATCTCATGAGGTCTCGAGACTAGGAGGCGCAGGAGGAGAGGAAGGCACGGTGGGGGCGAAAAGCTCGGGGCTAAATGGATGGGATACCTCCACAGGCTCTCCCTGAAGGAAGGTCTGTCACAGATTCTGGAGTCAATCAGGATGCAATTTGAGACCAGTTCCTCTAAATCTCTGGGGAGGTCCCAGTCTGCAATCTCATCTTTAACTGTATCCAAGAGCCCATTAGAGAAAGCAGCCACAAGAGCCTCATTATTCCAACCAACCTCATCTGCCAGGGTACAAAACTCTACGGCATAATCTGAAGCCGGCCTTGTACCCTGCTGGATGGACATTAGTTGCTTGGCAGCCGAGGTGGAGCGGCCCGATACATCAAATACCCTTTTAAAGGATGCCGCAAACGCAGAGTAATTGTACACTATAGGTTTCTGCTTCTCCCAAATGGGATTAGCCCATGCTAAGGCCCTGTCAGAAGGTAAGGAAATAACGAGGCCCACCTTGCTTCTATCAGACCGGAAGGCCTGTGGTACCATCTCCAGATAGATACCGACCTAGTTCAGGAAACCTCTGCACTGGTTAGGGTCACCCCCATAACGCTGGGAAAGCGGGGCGGACCTAGTCATGCAACATTGGTATCACCTTTGGCAGCCGGAGTGGGAAAACGTAGTAACATAGTAGATAAGGCTGAAAAAAGACATGCGTCCATCAAGTCCAGACCATGCCAAAAACACCCCTGTTGATCCAGAGGAAGGCAAAAAAAGCCCTCTGAAGACATTTCCAATCTAGTCCCAAGTGTGTGTGTGGGGGAAATTATTCCTTCCTGACTTCAACTGGTAGTCAAATAGTTCCCCTGATCAATATCCTATTTGCTTTGAAGCCATCTGTCATAATTGTCAATATTGTTCTGTGCTAGATAGGCATCCATTGCTTTTTTGAATGCAGTTGCATTATCTGCAAGCACAACATCCCGATGCAAATAATTCCATAGCCTTACAGCCCTTACTGTAAAGAATCCCTGCCTTTGTTTTAGTCAAAAGCGCCTTTCCTCTAGTCTTAATGGATGACCTCTTGTTCTTAGCTCAGCTCTTTGTGTAAATAATTAATTGGATAGTATTTTGTATTGACCTTGAATGTATTTGTAAATGGTAATCATATCACCCCTTATACGTCTCCTCTCTAATGTAAACAAACCCAGTTTGGCTAGTTTCTCTTTATAACTCAGATCCTCCTCTGCACCTTTTCCAGTTCAGTAATGTCTTTTTTTAGAACAGGCGCCCAAAATTGTACTCCATATTCTAGATGAGGCCTAACCAAGGATTTATACAGAGGTAGGATAATATTAGCATCCCTTGCTTCTAAACCTCTTTTTATGCAGGCTAGTACTCTATTTGCTCTTGCAGCAGCTGAGTGACTCTGCACACTGCTGTGAAGTCTATTGTCTATCAGTACTCCTAAATCTTTCTCTAATGAGGATTTCCCAAGTTGTTTCCCATTTAGAGTATATGTAGCAAGTTTTTTTTCTACAGCCCAAATGCATAGGTTTGCTCCTAGCCTTGCGGCTATACAAATCACTTGTTGGTCCCAGCGTGCGGGCGCTGGTTTGCTCCAAGCCTTGCGGCTATACAAATCACTTGTTGGTCCCAGCGTGCGGACGCTGGTTTGCTCCAAGCCTTGCGGCTATACAAATCACTCGTTGGTCCCAGCGTGCGGACGCTGGTTTGCTCGAAGCCTTGCGGCTATACAAATCACTTGTTGGTCCTAGTGTGCGGACGCTGGTTGCTCCAAGCCTTGCACCTATACAAATCATTTGTTGGTCCCAGCGTGCGGACACTGGTTTGCTCCAGCCTTGCGGCTATACAAATTACTTGTTGGTCCCAGCGTGCGGACGCTGGTTTGCTCCAGAAGCCTTACGGCTATGCCAAGCTCTTGTTAGTCCCGGCGTACGGACGTTGGGTTATCCTCCAAGCCTAGCGGCTATACGAATCTGTTTGGTCCCAGAGTGCGGACGCTGGTTCGCTCCAGAAGCCTTGCGGCTATACAATCAGTTGTTGGTCCCAGCGTGCGGACTCTGGTTTGCTCCAGAAGCCTTGCGGCTATCCTCTCAGTTGTTGGCCCCAGCGTGCGGACGCTGGTTTGCTCCAAGCCTTGCGGCTATACAATCCATTGTTGGTCCCAGCGTGAGGTCGCTGGTTTGCTCCAATAATACCTTGGGTCATACTCTTGCTTGGTGTGCCTATATGTATAAGTCCTTGGGCTGCCTTGCCCCGTATATTGGTAAGGCCGGTAGAACCTGGTACCTTATTCCATCAGAAGGTTACCTTACCCGGTATTGGCAAGGTCGGTAGAGCCTATGTATAGTTCCTTGGGCTGCCTTGCCCGGTATATTGGTAAGGCCGGTAGAACCTGGTACATTATTCCATCAGAAGGTTGCCTTACCCGGTATTGGCAAGGCCGGTAGAGCCTACTGTTACTATATTCGCAGGCTGTCTTGCCCTTTATATTGGCAAGACCGGTAAAGCCTATATTATCTATGCTATTTCTATTATTAAATGTTGTATGTACGTGTTGGAATCCTAAGGGATCATTTTAATTATTTTTTCAATAAAGTTGTGTTTTTACCTAACTTTGTGTCTGAGAGTCGTAACAAACCGTGACACCGACCTCTGAAATTATGTACCCCAAGAAGGTGACCTGTTTGCTGTGGAACTCACACTTTTCTAGTTTGCAAAATAGATTATTCTCTCATAATATTTGTAGAACTCAGGCTACATCTGCCTGGTGGCTTTCCACGGAGGCAGAATGGATCAGAATGTTGTCTAAGTATACCAACACGCATTGTTGGAGCATGTCCTGGAAAACCGCTGGAGCATTGCAGAGACTGAAGGGCATTACAAGGTATTCTTAATGCCTGCTCCTGGTGTTAAACGTGGTTTTCCATTCGCGGGCCTCCTTTATCCGTACCAAATTGTACCTCCCTTGCAGGTCGAGTTTAGTAAAGACCTTGGATCCTCTCAATCGATCGAGTAGTTCGGTAATGAGTGGAACTGGGTAGGCGTTTTTACCGTGATATGGTTGAGACCCCTGTAATCAATACAGGGTTTCAGTTCTCCAGTCTTTTTCTTCACGAAGAAGAATCCGGCCCCAGGGGGAAAGGATGACGTGCAGATGAAGCCCCTGGACAGTGCATCCGCAACATACTCCTCCATGGCCTTATTCTCCATAACAGAAAGAGGGTAGACTCGACCTTGAGGAGGTATGGCACCCAGTTGTAGTTCAGTGGTACAATCATATGGGCAGCAAAGCAGGAGCTCACCAACCCGGTCCTTATTGAATACATCACGGAACTCATGGTACTCTTCAGGCAGCAAAGAGACCATGGATGTAGTTAGCACCTTCACCACTTTTACTAGGCATGTCCTGGAACAGTTGGGTGAGCATGCCATGACTTCGGCCCTTACCCAATCGAACATGGGATTGTGTTTGCGCAAAGATAGATAACCCAGGACCACAGGATAGTGTAGAGATTGGATCACCTGGAATTGTAAGGTTTCGTGTTGGAGATCTTCTACAGCCATAGATAAAGGAGCAATTTCGTGGGTGACCTGCGGTGGCTGTAGGGGTCTGCCATGAATCACCTTGATGGCAAGTGGAGTGGTGTGGAGCTGCAATGGAATGGAGTGCTTCTGGGTGAAGGCACTGTCGATAAAGAGGCCCACTGCACCGGAGTCAATCAGTGCCTCTGAAATAATGGAAATCTTGCCCCAAGAGAGCCCAATGGAGACTAGTGGTTTAACCTTAAGGCTAGCCTGGGATGTCGAGACACCACCTAAGGTCTGTCCCCTACAGGACCTTTTTACTGGATGTGTAGAGCAAGTTTGTAGCGTATGCCCTGCCTTACCGCAGTAAAGGCATAGGCCCTCCCTCCTCCTAAAGGCCCTTTCTGCAACTGAAAGATAAGTGAACCTAATTTGCATGGGCTCCACATCTCATGAGGTCTCGAGACTAGGAGGCGCAGGAGGAGAGGAAGGCACGGTGGGGGCGAAAAGCTCGGGGCTAAATGGATGGGATACCTCCACAGGCTCTCCCTGAAGGAAGGTCTGTCACAGATTCTGGAGTCAATCAGGATGCAATTTGAGACCAGTTCCTCTAAATCTCTGGGGAGGTCCCAGTCTGCAATCTCATCTTTAACTGTATCCAAGAGCCCATTAGAGAAAGCAGCCACAAGAGCCTCATTATTCCAACCAACCTCATCTGCCAGGGTACAAAACTCTACGGCATAATCTGAAGCCGGCCTTGTACCCTGCTGGATGGACATTAGTTGCTTGGCAGCCGAGGTGGAGCGGCCCGATACATCAAATACCCTTTTAAAGGATGCCGCAAACGCAGAGTAATTGTACACTATAGGTTTCTGCTTCTCCCAAATGGGATTAGCCCATGCTAAGGCCCTGTCAGAAGGTAAGGAAATAACGAGGCCCACCTTGCTTCTATCAGACCGGAAGGCCTGTGGTACCATCTCCAGATAGATACCGACCTAGTTCAGGAAACCTCTGCACTGGTTAGGGTCACCCCCATAACGCTGGGAAAGCGGGGCGGACCTAGTCATGCAACATTGGTATCACCTTTGGCAGCCGGAGTGGGAAAACATAGTAACATAGTAGATAAGGCTGAAAAAAGACATGCGTCCATCAAGTCCAGACCATGCCAAAAACACCCCTGTTGATCCAGAGGAAGGCAAAAAAAGCCCTCTGAAGACATTTCCAATCTAGTCCCAAGTGTGTGTGTGGGGGAAATTATTCCTTCCTGACTTCAACTGGTAGTCAAATAGTTCCCCTGATCAATATCCTATTTGCTTTGAAGCCATCTGTCATAATTGTCAATATTGTTCTGTGCTAGATAGGCATCCATTGCTTTTTTGAATGCAGTTGCATTATCTGCAAGCACAACATCCCGATGCAAATAATTCCATAGCCTTACAGCCCTTACTGTAAAGAATCCCTGCCTTTGTTTTAGTCAAAAGCGCCTTTCCTCTAGTATTAATGGATGACCTCTTGTTCTTAGCTCAGCTCTTTGTGTAAATAATTAATTGGATAGTATTTTGTATTGACCTTGAATGTATTTGTAAATGGTAATCATATCACCCCTTATACGTCTCTTCTCTAATGTAAACAAACCCAGTTTGGCTAGTTTCTCTTTATAACTCAGATCCTCCTCTGCACCTTTTCCAGTTCAGTAATGTCTTTTTTTAGAACAGGCGCCCAAAATTGTACTCCATATTCTAGATGAGGCCTAACCAAGGATTTATACAGAGTTAGGATAATATTAGCATCCCTTGCTTCTAAACCTCTTTTTATGCAGGCTAGTACTCTATTTGCTCTTGCAGCAGCTGAGTGACTCTGCACACTGCTGTGAAGTCTATTGTCTATCAGTACTCCTAAATCTTTCTCTAATGAGGATTTCCCAAGTTGTTTCCCATTTAGAGTATATGTAGCAAGTTTTTTTTCTACAGCCCAAATGCATAATCTTACATTTATCTACATTAAATGTCATCTGTGTTACAGTAGCGGCGGCTGCCGAGCCGACCGCTACCTTACCTGCTGGTTTGCCAGCATCCCGTGTCAGCGGCAGCTGCGGTCCGTTCCTCTCTCTGCAGCCTGCCGCAGCCTCTTCCAGCGGGTTCTCAGTGTGCCTTGGCGCGCGTCCAGCTAGACGCGCGTCTGTATTTAAAGGGACAGGCACACTTTTTTGGTCTCCTCCTCTTCCGGGGGGCTGGTCTTTATAACCCACTGGACACTACTCTCAGTTGCCCTTTCGTGGTGTCCAGTGAGGTTGGGAGGTTGTAGTGCTGACTATCTGTTCTGGTTATGACCACTGGCTTGTTCTGACTATCCGCTCTGTGTATGATATTGGCTTGTCTGACAACCATTCTGGTGCATAATCTGGTTTCTGGTAGTACAGGTGCAGACCTGTCGGGCGATTCCTATCTTTGTTGTACAGGTGAGGACCTGTCGGGCGATTCCTACCTTTGTTAGTACAGGTGCGGACCTGTCGGGCGTTCCTACCTTGGTTAGTACAGGTGCGGACCTGTCGGGCGTTTCCTACCTTTGGCGTTGCAGTTGCGGGCCTGTAGTGGAGCTCCGGTGCGGACCTGAGTCGAGTCCTTCCTGACTATCATTTGGGCTCAGTTCTTTGTACTACAGAAGAACAGTATTGCTGCCACCCATGTTGCATTGTACTTTACTGTACCGTTGCCTGTATGTGTGTTTCCTAATAAAGCTCTGGTGAAGTAGTATGGACTCCAGTATCGTTATTTCTGCCGTGACAATCTGCAACTTTTCTGCCCATTCACTTAGTTTATCTAAATCCTTCTGTAGGGAAAAAACATCCATCTCTGTATGTATTTCCCTACATAGCTTAGTGTCATCAGCAAAGATTGAGATGCTACTTTCAATTTCCATTAATAAACAAATTAAAAAGCACGGAGCAACAAAGTCTGGAGGGCTAACTCAAACTGGTCCATGCGCTGGCTTACCTGGTCCAACCTCCAAAAAACATTCGATGGATTGCCTGCACCTCCTGAGTTCATGGCTCTTGTGTATTGTTAGGGACCAGGAACCAGACAGACACAAAAAATATAAAATGCAAAACACCTTTATTAAAGTAACAAAAAACAAACAAAACAGAATGGTGATCCAGGAGCCTAAACTAAAAGACAAGCCGGGCTCAGGAACCAAGGTGGGTACTCAGCCAAGCCAGAGTCAGGAACACAGAAGTCAGAGATGTCAGGAACAAGCCAGGAGTCAGGAGCCAGAAGGGTCGTCAGAGGAAACCATGTCATACACGGATAAACAGGAGCACAGTAAAATGCACAGCAGTCGGCAACAAACACAAGGGCAAGGAGGAAGGGGGTTGGCTGATAACAGGTGAGTAACCATGGAGACTGAGAGGTCAAGGCAGTTTGTTAAGCATCAGCTGACTCAGCATGGCTCAGGGAAGTAAAGGCAGCAGTAATCAATAGGCGAGTGTTAGACCAGATTAGTCAAACCATAACACCTGTCTTGCATAAAAAGGGGAATTGAAGCAAGAGTGGATAACATCATTTTGCCATTGTACAAATCACTGATAAGACCTCACCTCGAATATGCAGTACAGTTTTGGGCACCAGTTCTGAAAAAGATATAGTAGAACTGGAGACAGTACAGCAAAGAGCAACAAAATTAATTAAGGGAATGGAGGACTTGACGTATGAGGAATGACTAGACAAACTTTGTTTAGATGATTAAGAGGAGATCTTATTACATTGTACGAGTATATGTGAGGTCAATACAAGGATCTGTGCGGTGAGCTATTCATTCCAAGGCCTGATCAGGTGACACCCCTTGAGATTAGAGGAAAGGAGGTTTAGACGTCAGCAGAGGAAGGGTTTTTTTTTACAGTAAGGTCTGTTAAATTGTGGAATTCCTTGCCCAAGGAGGTGGTTATGGCAGATGCAATGGATGCATTTAAGAGAAGAATAGATGCATTTATTTCAAAAGGGAACATACAACATTATACCGAATATTAGTAGACAAATCAGTAAGGTCTGAAAAATGACTAATTTATTTGGTGGCAGGATAGCTATACGGTTCTCATGTCAATGGGGTATGGGGCAGGGGTTGAACTTGATGGACTTGTGTCTTTATTCAACCAAATTTACTATGTTACTATAAGCATTTGAGTGTGCAATGCATTGCGTAGTCCTCTGGCATTGAGACTGTTAAGTGACAGGTGTTGGGCATTACTTGGAGAAGCAGCCTGTGGAGAAGCTGTGCTGGGTGGCTGGGAGTTGATATGACAGCCCCTAGCTCCATCCGTATCCTCCTCTCTGTATGGAGCATCCAGTCTGTCCCCACAGCTGGACTGGGCTGCAGGAATGTGGCGAGAGGTATCAGGGGTACAGGTGGCAGGCCTGACAGTAACATCTGGTGAGGGCAGAGCATGTATATGAGTGCTGCATGTATTGGATGTATGGTGTTTATTTTGTGAGATGTGTGTGAGTAGGGCATGTGTGGGTTTTTCTTTAATATATGTGTGTCAGCCATTTTTTTTGTGATGCAAACAGGTCGAGGGAGGGCAAGCTCCTTGCAGAGATCATGCCTCCCTGTATCTCCAGGACTGGCAGTTTGAAGCAAATATATATCTCCTCCTTTTTGCCGCCCCTGGGTGTGTATGTGTCACCTGATGAGAAATAAATTACGTAATGATGCTTTCTCGTCTATGTGTGTGTGTATAATGAGGCTTTTGAATCAACTGTGACAGGCAAGACATTTGAAATTAAGTCATATATGAATTGTACTTCACGATATGTAATATATATTTCATCATGTTCTTGTCCCCTGCAATATGTAGGCCGAACAACTCAATGTTTAAGAACTTGATTTAGTCAGCACAAATGTAATATTATCAAAAGTTTTCCTTTTCAGTGTTTATCGCCATTTTTCAGAACTGTAGAACAGAGATCTGTCAACCAAGACAGATGAAAGAAACTTACTATGAGAGACTCATACAGGATATTTAGATTAGATACACTTTTTCAGAGGGGCCTTAATGAAACTTACAAACAAGACCCTAATGACTGCTCACCAGCAATAAAAAAGCAACCTCTAAATGTTGTCTCAATAGTAACTTGTATTAATAGAGGGGTGTGCTCTCCCTATGGCAATACGAAACATATTAATAAAGGGGGAAAAAAGGGGTTAAGGACTCTAACTGGATTTAGGAGGCACACACCTATGCTTGGAAAAATACAAAATGTTTTTTATCACCATGGACTAAATAAAAACACATAGTACACAAAAGACAAGTAAAAATATACCACTGCACTGATCTCCCCAAGAAAACAAATATTCTCAAAAAGGGGTCTAGAAAGACCACCTAGAGGGATTGACCCAGGTCTAAGTAAAATACCCAAATGGAACCTGATTGCAAAAATTAACAAGTACATACATGAATACAATAATAATGTAATATAAACAGGTTATGGGGATACAAAGACAAACCACAATGGGCTATGAAAGTCTTGTGGAAAGGCCAGTGAAGTAGCCATTACCTGACGCAAGTTTCATGTCACTCTCTGGTCACTTCGACTATGATTTTATTACCCCATGCTTAACCCCCCTTTTTCCATTTATTAATATGCCTTAATTAAACTGTTGACATTGTTCAGTGTTTTTTTTCTTACAATTTTTCATTACTACCCAAAAGTGGTTCACTATTAATAATTTAATTTTTAAATCACTTGATTAGGGTATATCAATAATATTTATTCAATATACATGCATTACTTGATTGTCATATCCACATAACTATACTACACTCAACACAATTATTTATTTATACAAAACTTAAATACTTCGTTTATATTGCTATTATTAGCACAATTCACATATTAGTTCACACTCTATTTTTCTTCTTTTAGGATTTATTTCCCTTTTTCTTGGAGTTAAAGGGAAAGTAGGGTTTAGTAAGGATATAATATTAGGTTTGGGTCAGTGCCATCACTATATGTAGGTTGTAGTATATATGTGGTTTGTTATATGTTCACATGGTTTATATGGCACAATCCTTGACTTCTGGTTTTCGTGCCTATGAAGGTCCCAATTTTGAATGTGTATTATTCATATTGGATACAATACTTTATGGAAATTGTAAAAAGGAATCCATTACATTTTACTATTGAATGATAAATATATATATATATATATATATATATATATATATATATATTTTTTTTTTTTAAACATTATTATTGAGAGGACAGTAATAAAACATTACAAAATCATAGATAATGCACATAGTAATCAAATAAGAGATACAATGCAGACAGTCAAGTAGGTATCATAACATGGAGATACAGCTGTCCCATTTTAATTTTTTATATTGAAAACTAAACTAAACCAAAACCCCCCCCCCCATCTCCAACCCTAACCATATCTCTAACAGGACTCATCCCTCCCCAGGAGACGAGAGCAGCCTCTCTTTCATTAATTATTATTAAATGTAGTAGATAACATCGTAGGCATCAATTAGCAGATAAACATATAGATAGATAAGTAAGTAGCCAGATTCTCCAGGGACACCACACACGGAACATAGAATAGTAATTATGTATCACATAGCGCTCATTGGTAGAGAATTCTAGCGTTACGATAAGAGGTCCATAGACCCCATATTTGGTGAAATTTGTTCGGGATACCCCTATGTAAGTAAAGTCCCTTATAACGAGGAAGATTATCGATTACTAAGGCCATGATTGTGCCACCACCTTTTGTGCCATAATCAACAGTTCCCTAATTAGTACAGTATGAAAGTGTGAGTGAAGTTGCTCAGGAGAATAGAAAATACACACGTCTTTGGGGAAAGCGACACGTCCCACTACACTACAGCCGACAGTATGGAACACATCCACCCAAAACCCTCGGACCGGAGGACACTCCCACAAAAGGTGTAAGAAAGCGGCGCCTGCCCCTCCACACCTTCTGCAATGATCATTATCCACACTGCCCATCTTAAAAAGACGCACAGGAGTGTAATAAGATCTGTACAAGATTTTAAGTTGGATCAATTGATGCCTGGCCGTAGCAGCTACCGCTTCAGGACTCCTCAAAGCCATTTCCCATTCATAGTCCTCAAAGGCACCCACATCAGCCTCCCATATAAGCCTGAGCCCATCCTCCGCTACTGCAGGAGCCCTATCTAGCCATGTATATATTAATGAGATGGGTTTAAGGGACTGTCTCTTCTTAGCCAATGTAACCAGTGGAAATTATTTTATGCTTGGAGTATTAGTACTCCACAAGGCATTCAAAGCGTGTCTCAGCCGTAAATATGAATAAAAGAAGGTAGTAGGAACACCGAATTCCTCGCACAGCTGATCGAAAGTTTTTAAAACATTGCCCTGGTACAAGTGACCAAGTGTAGAAATATCATATGTCGACCATGATCAACCAAACTCCAAGTGCCGAAGGTATACCAACCCCTCCGACCTCCAGAGGGGCACATCAGGGTCTTTTGCCTCAAAGTTTGAAGTAGTTTGAATATTTGGCCATATGCTACAGGTTATCCGAGAGGTGACGGGGGATCCCTAAGCACACCTGGACCTAGCAAAAGGATGTGCGACAAAGAGTAACCTGGTTTGAGCAGAACTTCATCAATTTTATGGAAGGTGTGCAGGGTATCATGTAGAACGTATGCGAGTGTGAATTGTCCCTGTGCAGCCAGGTAATATTTATAGAAATCAGGGAGGGCTATTCCACCCTCGCTCACTGGACGCTTGAGAGTGGACAACTTAATCCTAGATGGGCCGCCTGACCAGAGAAAATTCCTAATTATCTTGTCAATTGCAGTAAAGTATCGCTTAGGGACAGGTATGGGAGAGCCTTGAAAAACATACAAAAACCGTGGAAGAAACACAATTTTGATCAGGTTAGAGCAACCAATAACATTAAGCGGCAGTGTAAGCCAAGATGTAGTTTTACACCGAAGTTGATCAATTAGCGGCTCCAAATTGTCTCTCACATAACTGCCCATGGAGGCAGTCACCAGTTTATTCGCAATCCCGAATAGTTGTCATGGGTATTTGCCAGGTCTAGAACACTGTTATATCCTGAGGACCAAGGGGAAATGTGGGCTGCGAGGAACCAACCTCAGACTTAGTAATACAACTCTGAGAAGATGCAGGCAGCTCTAATTTGTGCTAAGTATGGTGAAAAACCCCTAGGCAGGATAAGGAAAAACTGGAACCCAACAGCAGGTACAATGAAGGAGGCCCAATATGTATATATATACTGTACAAATATACATATAACCCCAATGGTACCTGAGGGATCCGAAGAAGGGGTTAAGAGGCCACAATAGTGGAACACAGTCTGGAGGGCAAAGGCGAGCAGCTCAAGAGACGGTCAGGTTCAGGCAGAAGGTCAGAGGCAGGTGGCTAGGTGCGAGGTCAAAGTTCAGGCAGAAGGTCAGAGGCAGGCGGCTTAGGTGCGTGGTCAAGGTTCAGGCAGAAGGTCAGAGGCAGGCGGCTTAGGTTTGTGGTCTAGGTTCAGGCAGATGGTCAGAGGCAGGCGGCTTAGGTGCATGGTCAAGGTTCAGGCAGAAGGTCAGAGGCAGGCGGCTTAGGTGCATGGTCAAGGTTCAGGCAGAAGGTCAGTAAACTGTAAGACAAATCCGGGAGAGAAGGAGAACTGTTCAACACCTTGGGAACTCAGACAACAACTGAGCACTGATACGAGTGGCCGCTGAGTGTATATGGAGGAGGAAGAACACGTGACCGCGTTGCAGCGTCAATCGGCAATGACGTTGGGATCGTGGCCAATCGGAGACGGCTATTCCCGCAACGCTGCCTGAAGGAGGACCGGAGCGACCTGATGGCACCGACAGAGCCTCACCACTAATGCACGGCCTCCGGACACGACAAGAACCTGGCTGAGCCGGATGGGCACGATGAAAGGAGCGAAGAAGGGCTGGGGCGTGGGTGCTAGACACGGGCTCCCAAGAACGCCCCCCCCGGACCGTAGCCAAGCTAGTGGACCAAGTATTCCAGAGACCCTGACGGATGCGGGAGTCCATGATCGACTCAACCTCATACTCCTCAAAGCCGTCCCCCAACAGAGGGGGAGGAGGCGCAGGACACAACAAGGCGAGGAGCTAGGCCGCCAGGGCTTCAGCTGTGAAACATGGAATGTAGGGTGGATAAGCCAGCCAGAGGGTAAACCCAAACGGAATGACACAGGATTGACAGCACGAAGGATAGGGAAAGGACCAAGTAATCTAGGCCCCAGCTTTCGTGAAGGGCAGGACAGTCGTAGATGAGAAGGGGAGAGTCAGACTTTGTCGCCAACCGTGTAGGCAGGAGCCAGCAGGTGATGCTGGTTCGCCTGGGCCTTATATGAGCATTGGGCTTGGAACAGAAGATGCCACAGCGTAGCATGACCAGACTGCAACGCCCGTATCCGGTGGGTAGGTGGGGGAACAGAGGAGTCTGACACAAGGCGAGGCAGCACTTGAGGATGGTAGCCATATGAACCATAGAAGGGTGACACCTTGGTTGAGCGATGGGTGTGATTATTATAGGCGAATTCTGCCATTGGTAGGAGAGACAACCAGTCGTCCTGCAAGTAAGACACATAGCAGCGTAGATATTGCTCAAGGGTCTGGTTAGTCTTCTCTGTTTCCCCCTTCGTTTGAGGATGATACCCAGAGGACAGGTTGCAACTAATCTCTAGATTCCGCTGCAGAACTTGGGAGTAAATTGGGAGCCACGGTCTGAGGTAATGGAGCTAGGTATAATATGCAGGCATAAAATCTCTTTCACAAAGAGAGAGGCAGTCTGGGCAGCCGTTGGAGAGTCTGATGCTGGGAGGAAATGTGCGTATTTGGTGAAATGGTCCACAACGACCATGATCGTATTACACCGGTTGGACACAGGGAGATCAACAATAAAGTCAACAGTGATGTCTTTCCAGGGAGATGTGGGTACTGGAAGAGGTTGCAAGAGGCCATCGGTTTTAGTGTGGTGGTCCTTAGCCCTTGCGCAGGTGTCGCATGAGGACACATATTGAAGCACATACTGCGACATCCCTGGCCACCAGAATTGGTGTTGCACCAAATCCTTAGTCCGTAGGTGTCCCCCATGACCAGCAGTCGTGACGTTGTGACAGAGATGCATGATCCTAGAACGTAGTGCTGATGACACAAACACCTGATTATGGTGTAGCAACAAACCCTCCTTTTGGGTGAGAACATACCGGGCATTGAACGATGGGTCAAAGGTTGTATTCTGGATGAAGTCCTCCCGTAAGGTTCCCGTAAGGCATAAGAAGTGTGTAGGAGACAAGATCGTGTCATGGGACGGACACTGCGTAGGGATGGAGTACCTGCGTGAAAGGGCGTCAGCTTTGTGATTCTTTGCTCCTGGACGGTAAGTGATGTGCAGAAGGAACTGTGTTGGTGTAGATGGTAATGGGGTGTAGGGCTCCTTCCAGGAGATATCGGCACTCATCTAAAGTGCTCTTAATAGCCAGGAGTTCTTTATCCCCTACCTCGTAATTACCCTCTGCCAGAGTGAGGCAACGTGAGTAGTAAGCAATAGGATGGAGCTGCTCCTTCGGACCTGACTGTTAGGACAGCACAGCACTTAGGGCATGGTCGGAAGCATCAACTTCTACATAGTACGCCTTAGTGGTGTCTGGTTGCGCCAACATGGGCGCAGAGGTGAAGAGAGTCTTCAATGTGTCAAAGGCGCGTTGGACTGCTGGAGACCAGGAAAAGCTACGTTTGATGCTGGTGAGGGCTGTTATGGGAGCGATAACCTTAGAAAAGTTCTGGATAAATTGCCTGTAAAAATTTGCAAACCCCACAAAACGTTGAGCCTCCTTAATGCAGGAGGGAGGTGGCCATTCCAAGATGGCAGTGACCTTGCGTGGATCCATGGCGACCCGACCAGGAGAGATGACAAACCCAAGGAACTCTATTTTGTTGGTTTCAAAAGAACATTTCTCCAGCTTGGCAAACAGAGTATGTTTGCGTAGACGTTGGAGGAACTGAGTGACATGGCCTCGGTGCTCAGAAAGGCTAGATGAGAATATCAGTATGTCATCCAGATATATAATGACAAAGAGGTCAAGGAGATCCCGAAAAACATTGTTTAGGAAGTACTGGAAAGTAACAGGATCGTTGCACAACCCGAATGGCATAACTGTGTACTGGAAATGTCCATAACTGGTGAGGAAAGCGGTCTTCCATTCATCACCGCTCCTAACCCTCACCTGGTTATAAGTGCCTTTCAGGTCGATCTTAGTAAATACGGTAGCAGATGCGAGACGTTCCAACATCTCCGGAATAAGGGGTAAAGGATAGCAATTCTTGATTATGACAGCATTTAACTCCCCGTAATCTATGCATGGGCGTAGGCTGCCGTCCTTCTTCTCCACGAAGAAGATACCAGCTTTGGCTGGGGAAGTGGAGGGCTGTATGAACCCCTTATCCAAATTTTCCGTGAGGTATTCTCGGAGGTGCTGCAATTCTGGCCCGGAGAAGGGGGATATATGCGCCCATAAGGAATGGGAGCCCCTGGGTGGAGTTCTATGGGGCAGTTGTATGGTCGATGTGGGGGCAACACATCAGCCCCTTTTTTACTAAAAACATCCTGGAAGGACGTATAAGCGGCAGGAAGAGACGGTGTTGACAGAGACTGAGTGGAGCACAGAAGATCAAGAGAAGGGAGGAGACTCTGTTCCAGGCAGTGAGCAGAATAGAAGGAGACAGTTCCAGTCACCCAGTTGATAACCGGGTTGTGGAAACGTAACCACGGTAAGCCCAGGATAACTGGGAACAATGGTGAGGATATGATGTTGAACCGTATTGTCTCTGCATGCTGGGGTCCGATGTGTAAATGAAGGGTTGCGGACTCATGAGTAACCGGGCCTAGGCGATGGGTTCATCCGTCAGCCATCTGCACCTGTAGAGGCTGTCTTGAGCTGTGTAGGGATGTGGAGGCGAGAAGCGAGGCCGGTATCCAAGAAGCAACCGCTAGCCCCGGAATCCAGGATAGCGGTCAAGGGATACGACTGGTCACTCCATTGTAAGCAAACAGAAAGGGATAAATGAGGTGTAGTACTAGACCGGGCAGATCCCATCCGGTCCACACAGAATGTGGTCTCCGTGTCCAGGCTTGCAGCATGTGATCTGGGCTCCCACAATAGAGGCATAGGTTCAACTGTCTACGACAATGTCGTTCCGCGTCGGAAAGAGGACCACGTACCAAACCGAGCTGCATAGGCTCTTCTGCAGGGTTCTCGGGGGGGGGGCTGAGGAAGGAGATACGGAGTGACGGGTAGGGGGCGACTGTTCCCGACGACGTTCGCACAAATGACGGTCTATCTGTATGGTCAAGTGGATAAAGTCCTCCAGACCCGAAGGCACCCCCACCCGATCCAATTCGTCTTTCAAGACCTCTGACAAGCCGTAATGGTATTGATCTACCAGAGCAGCCTCATTTCATCTGGTCTCTATGGAGAGGCATCTGAAGTCTAAGACATAATCCTCCACCGGTCATCGACCCTGGGTTAATGGACACAGGGCTGACTGGGAGGAGGATCTGCGAAGGGGGTCTTCATAAAGTGCGT
This sequence comes from Rhinophrynus dorsalis, assembly GCA_037306005.1. Lineage (NCBI taxonomy): Eukaryota > Metazoa > Chordata > Amphibia > Anura > Rhinophrynidae > Rhinophrynus > Rhinophrynus dorsalis. Next base: position 142,822,355 of record CM074721.1, read on the forward strand.
CCATAGCCTGGCGAAAGGAGGTCCAGGAGGGGAGTAGCGGATTACTGGTCTGTAGCAAGTGTTGTGCCCAGGCTTGAGGTTTGTCTGTGAGGAGGGTGACCACAGTATGGGTCTTGATGAAGTCGGTCGAGTAGGTATGTGGGTTAAGGGAGAACAGCAGTTCACAGGAAGTGACAAACCCTTTACACCTACTCTGGTCACCATTGAACTTGTTCGGTAACGGGACCCTGGGTTCAAGGTCGGCTGACCCCGCTACGGGGTTCTGAAGCAGAAGGGGTGCGGGCTGCAAGTCAGCGAGGCGTTGCTGCAGTGTGGCCTGGTTAGACTGCAGGTCACGCACAGAAGCCGCTAGGGCGGTGATCTGGCCACCCAAAGTAGAGAGGGCATCCACAATACCCGCGGATTCCATATGTGGCTCAATTGTAGTGTTATATCCTGAGGACCAAGGGGAAATGTGGGCTGCGAGGAACTAACCACAGAGTTAGTAATACAACTCTGAGAAGAGGCAGGCAGCTCTATTTTGCTCTAAGTATGGTGAAAAACTCCTAGGCAGGATAAGGAAAAACTGGAACCCAACAGCAGGTACAGTGAAGGAGGCCCAATATGTATATATATACTGTACAAATATACATTTAACCACAATGGTACCTGAGGGATCCAAAGACGGGGTTAAGAGGCCACAATAGTGGAGCACAGACCGGAGGTCAAAGGCTAGCAGCTCAAGAGCCGGTCAGGTTCAGGCAGAAGGTCAGAGGCAGGTGGCTTAGGTGCGTGGTCAAGGTTCAGGCAGAAGGCCAGAGGCAGGCGGCTTAGGTGCGTGGTCAAGGTTCAGGCAGAAGGTCAGTAAACTGTAAGACAAATCCGGGAGAGAAGGAGAACTGTTCAACACTTTGGGAGCTCAGACAACAACTGAGCACTGATACGAGTGGCCGCTGGGTGTAAATGGAGGAGGAGGAACAAGTGACCGCGTTGCAGCGTTGATCAGTAATGACGTCAGGATCGCGGCCAATTGGAGACGGCTATTCCCACAACACTGCCCAACGGAGGACTGGAGCGACCCGATGGCACCGGCAAACACGTGGAAGAGATCTAGAGGACTCTCCCAAAAACAATAGTATATCATCCGCATATAATGCCAATTTCTCCTCCCTATTGCCCATCACAAACCCCTCCACCATCGGGTCATTACGGATTAACCTGGCTAGCGGTTCGATGGCCAGTACAAACAAAACCGGTGATAAGGGGCATCACTGTCGCGTGCCTCTTTCAAGCGAGAATGACCCTGACCAGACTGACCCAGTCAAGACTGTAGCAGTTGGGTTTGTATAAAGAAGTTGTACCCATTTCAGAAAAGTCGGCCCAAATCCAAACCCACGTAGTGTACATCAAAGATAACCCCACTCCACAGAGTCGAATGCCTTAGATGCATCCAATGAGACCACCACTCTATGATCAGCGTTATCATCTTTTATATGCAGATGAGAAAATAGTCTGCTTAGATTGTGAAACGTTGATTTCCCAGGCATAAATCCCGCCTTAGTTAAGTCATTGCCCAGCTTAGGGAGCACTACTATTGTTGCTTCAGTAAGGGACAGTGGAAGCCTACCCACCTCCAAAGCTTCATACCAAGTGTTGAGCAAGTGCGGAGCCAATGTGTCGGCATATCTCTTGTACCATTCAGCTGGTAGTCCAGCACCCCCAGGGGATCTACCCGTGGGAAGGAAGTCAAGGGTTGCCATAACCTCACCCAGCAGAATGGGAGAATCCAGCATCCGTCGCTGGTCAACAGACAAGGACGGGAGAGAGATTCCTGCCAGATTATCCTCCACCTACTGAGAGGTAGAGTTGGCTTGTGTCTTATATAGAGTAGAATAAAAGTCTGCAAACACATAATTGACACCCATTTCATCATGTATAAGATCCCCAGCTTTGTTATATATAGTCGTTATACAGTGTCTGCCCTCCATGGCTCCTACCAAGTGGGACATAAGTTTTCCTGCTCTATCCCCGTTTTCAAATAGAATGATATATATTTAATTAATATATTATATATTGTTTAGTGGCTTATGTGTTTTTATGTTCCTTACAAGCGGTATACTAGTCATGGTCCTGGTTTGTTTATCTTCTGATTTTGGAGCTTATGGAGGTTCCAATTCCAGCTATGTATTACACTTATTGGACGGATCATCTGAAGGGTCCTTTTGTGTTTTTTACAAGGATGACCCCATGATTTACATTTTTGCATGATGATGGTTATGGTTAGTTTAGCTATAGGTAAATATGATCTAATTATATTTAGTTGTTATATCAATTATATATTGATTATATAAAACGCTATGGTTATAAACATCCAGACATTGAGATTAGATGTTTATTGTCAAACTCCCAGTCAATACCATTTGATGTATATTTAAAATAATGCTCAAATGAAGGTGACTAATTCTTTCAGTTAAAGCAGAACTACCACCTCAACATGACCTCTTCTCTATTTGTAGACAGTATCTAGTTATAACGCGTTGTGAAGTTTAAAAAAAACAAACAAAAACAAAGTCAAAGCATAAAAGCAGAGTGAAATTTTACCTGGTGACATGAAGTGCAGTTGAAGCGCTACCGCGCATGTCAGACTGGTTTCCTTGCGCTTACTGTGTCACTCCCACCCATCTCTTCTATTCCACTTGCGTCTTTTTCCGGCCCATGTAAAACACGTGACCTGGTGTGCACTAGCCTTGCTGCGAGTTCATGTCATTGTATTGTAGTGCGAGAACATGCATGTGAAGCGCTAGCACTGTATATATGAGACTACCGTTTCCATGCACACAGGGAGGCGGTTTCATGAGATTGGCTGGTTGTTCAGGTCTTGCGCACAGTTCTTGAGCATCGTTATCAGTAGCATTGCAGCTCATTTATATTCCTCCATACTTTCCACTAATATCAATAGGTAAATTATATTTATTTATTTTGGTATTACGAATTATGAACAGTAATAGCGCATATTATGTAACTTAAATTTAAACAGCTTATACATAATACAGTAAAACCGATGATTACATGATTACTCATTTCAAATATATTTTTCTACACCAAATTTAAAGGGATAGTAATTCTTCGTTTTATCTTTATTTTATTTTGTAGGCATTAAAAAAACATGAAGAACGATATAAGTCTTATCTCTCAAACCTTTATGGTTTAAGAGATATTCACAAGCAAAGTACCCCCCCCCCCCCGTTCAGCCAGATCAGAAGGGAGGTGCCCAGGTAGACTGCAGAGAGGGACAATCTTCAATTAAGATAAGGGAAAAAGCTGAAATACTTGTCAAGGGGGGAAGGGCTTTCATTCTTTTCATACAAAGAAGACTGTCCCCTGCTGTTATCTGTCTGGTCTTACAACCAGATTCACATCTGAGAAGAGATGGCTTACACTAGGAAAAAGGGGCGGGAGGGGGAAACTTTGCTTGTGAATATCTCTTAAACCATAAAGGTTTGAGAGATAAGACTTATATCATTCTTCATGTTTTTTAATGCCTACAAAAATAAAATAAAGTTAAAACGAAGTATTACTATCCCTTTAAGTAACCTTTTGTTATATAAAAGGACAAGTTTATACATTTTTTCTTACATTACATCTTATTTCAATTAACCCTATGAGTGCTATAGGTTAAATAAGTGATTAATAGCAAATACTTTCAGGTACAAAAAAGTTTGAAAATGTTTTCTATTATTTTATTGAAAATAAAATATAAAAAAAAAATAATTTAAACAGAAAAAAAAGGATCATATTACTATATCAAGAATCTTTGTCCCTAAAACTCAATGACATTAAAATAGTGTATTACATATATCTACCTCTCTCTATTTGTTTCTCTATATTTGTTTTTTTCCTTCCACTGCTCTCTTTGTTCTATGATACACTCCATCTCTCCATCAACTCACGGTATCTATATGACAGGTTATTTAAAGAGTAGAACAATACACTATTAACCCTTTGAGTGCCAGATAGGTACATAACGTATTCAAATTAGTTAAGTACATCTCTGTCACTCAAAGGTTAAAAAGGCAATTAGGTAATTTGCTGTAATGCGACCAGACTGTGATTGACAGGGTTATTGGCTGTGTATGGTGCCTTGGACAGGGGATGTCCAGTGGGTGTTGAGGTGTATGAAGGGTGAACTACATTTATCCTTGGCACTGATTTACATGAAGCAGACAGTGTTTCTGTATGAGGCAGATACAGGATCTGACAATGGTGCTGAACTACAGTAACACCCAGGTCGTCATAGTAGCATACATAGTAACATAGTAGATAAGGCTGAAAACAGACATGCGTCCATCAAGTCCAGCCCATGCCCAAAACACCCCTGTTGATCCAGAGGAAGGCAAAAAAAAAGCCCTCTGGAGCCATTTCCAATCTAGTCCCAAGTGTGTGTGTGTGTGTGGGGGGAATTATTCCTTCCTGACTCCAATTGGTAGTCAAAATAGTTCCCCGGATCAATATCCTATTTGCTATGAAACCATCTGTCATAATTGTCAATATTGTTCTGTGCTAGATAGGCATCCATTGCTTTTTTGAATGCAGTTGCATTGTCTGCAAGCACAACATCCCGAGGCAAAGAATTCCATAGCCTTGCCGCCCTTACTGTAAAGAATCCATACCTTTGTTTTAGTCGAAAGCACTTTTCCTCTAGTCTTAAGGGATGACCTCTTGTTCTTAGCTCAGCTCTTTGCATAAATAATTAATTGGATAGTTCTTTTATTGACCTTGAATGTATTTGTAAATGGTTATCATATCACCCCTTAGACGTCTCTTCTCTAATGTAAACAAACCCAGTTTGGCTAGTCTCTCTTTATAACTCAGATCCTCCAATCCCTTTATCAGTTTTGTTGCACATCTCTGCATCTTTTCCAGTTCAGTAATGTCTTTTTTTAGAACAGGCACCCAAAATTGTACTCCATATTCTAGATGAGGCCTAACCAAGGATTTATACAGAGGTAGGATAATATTAGCATCCCTTGCTTCTACACCTCTTTTTATGCAGGCTAGTACTCTATTTGCTCTTGCAGCAGCTGAGTGACTCTGCACACTGCTGTGAAGTCTATCATCTATCAGTAAACTTAAATAGTTCTCTCATGAGGATTTCCCAAGTTGTTTCCCATTTAGAGTATATGTAGCAAGTTTGTTTCTACTGCCCAAATGCATAACCTTTCATTTATCTACATTAAATCTCATCTGACACTTTTCTGCTTACATAATTTAGTGTCATTAGCAAAGATTGAGATGCTACTTTCAATTCCCACTTCTTGTCCTTTTTTATTATTTGTATTTAAGGTAGACCATTAGACATCCAGGGGGTACCACAACCCTTTCAGAGGCATCGGCACATCATACACTGAGTTTCTGAGTACAAAAGCGTAATACCAAGCCAAAGTGTACAGCAGCCCCTGGCACAATTCAAGTTGCCTGTCACGCCGCTCATAGTTTGTTCATAGGAGCCCCACACTCCACCCATTAAATGTACAAGTGAAAAAAAATAAAATAGTTTATCAATACAGACAATCCATCATAATTTTTGCATTATATTAATAAATTAAAAAAAAAATAATAATTTAATAAATTATAACATATTTTAAACCAACAATCATCCAAAAAAAAAAACTAAAATAATATTCACAAAAATATCATATTTATCTTAATTTCTGAACAAATTTTTTTATTTAAATATGTAATAAAGGTAAATTTTTGTCCCCTTCAGAATTCAAAAATGCCGAAGTATTTCTACAAAGATTGTTACAGTTGAACAGGCAGAAAGAAAGGAAACATTGATGTAAGTCTTCATTATTTTCCAAAAAATCCCGACACTGTGAAGTTGTGGGTTGAACTTTCAGGTCATTCCTTTGAAGATATCACTTCAATAGTTGAAAAAAATTTGAAAGACAATAGGGGTTACACATACCGCATGTGCTCCTTGCATTTTACACCAGATTGTTACATTAAACGTGGCACAAAAATAATTTTAAAAGAGGATGCTTTACCTACCAATTTATTCCACCAAACTTCCTCACCAGGGCAAGAAGACATTGCTGTTCCACACTCTTATTCTTCTGTGTTGGCAGAAGTTTTTAAAATTTCCAAAAAAAATGGTCGATGCATGCACAAATACATGTTGTTCAACTATGGATGCAAGTATGCAAATGGATGACACAAATGTATTCCTTGATTCTTCAACACAGTGTCCTGAACAAGGGACTTACACAGAAGGTAATATTTCAGCTATAAACTCTGAACACAACTATTACAGAAATATTTGAGAATTTAGTTTACCAGATCCAAATGAATCTCCAATTCCCATATACTCTTCTACTCCACAAAAAAGTTACCCAAAGTGAAATCTACATAATTTATACAAAGCTTTCAAGTTCAAAGTCAAGGAGAATTACTACAGTTATATGATGTTGAGCTTCCACTGGAAAAACCACAACATGAAAACATAGAATCAAATTTTTCAGAATCAGAATGTGATAATGGAGATGTTTCAGAAATGTCAGAATTTGAAAAGACTAAAGATATGTCTTCATTCCTAGATGTTTCAATAACTTCTTTTGAAAAAAGAAAGGATCCTGATTTTGTGTTGGATTCATCGATGTCTGTTTTGGAGTCAGACATAACTGTTACGGATGACTCCACTGAAGAATTAATTGTGAATGAACGCAAGTACATTGTTTTCGAATCCTGCCTTGACACTTTATTGAAATATTTACCATGTGGAGGAGGAGACCTTTGCAATTCCCCAGTGCATACTTACACTAAAAACATTGAAGGTTCATTTCTTTCAATCACTGGAGAATGTTTGAATGGGCAATATTATGGGAAAGTCAGCCGCGTGTAAAACATCTAGCTGCTGGTAATATTCTCAGTGCAGCTTCAATATTGTTCAGTGGAGCTAACTTCAAGAAAATCTCAGAATTTAATGATATTTTGGGGATTCAGCAGATATCTCAAACTACTTTTTATAGATATCAATCAAAATATTTATACACCTTGATTGACTATCATTGGAAAAAACAGCAAGAGAAAATTAAAGAAGAAATAGATGAATCACCAATAAGAATTTGCGGAGATGGTCAGTGTGACAGTCCTGGCCACTCTGCTAAGTACTGTGTTTACACCATGATTTCTCAAGACAACAAAAAAATTGTTGATTTTGAGATAGAGCAAGTGTCCAGCTGCTCGTCATCAGTGGCAATGGAAAAATCTGCATGTGCAAAGTGTCTGGATAGAATACATACAGAAAATTATGAAATCAACATTCTAGCCACTGACAGACATGTAGGAATAAGGAAAATGCTAAGGGAAAAATATCCACATATTAACCATGAATTCGATGTCTGGCATTATGCCAAAAGTTTGAAACAAAAATTACTGTCTTCTTCTCTCAAGAAAGTCTATACACCCTTGCGAGAGTGGATACCTGCTATTGTGAATCATTTCTGGTGGTCTATAAAAACTTGCCACAAACTTCCCACAAGCCTTTTTACAACTCTCCAAAAAAAAACCACACTGGCTAAAAAAAAAAAAATGCCCTCCATATGAATTGTTACATGAAATTGTAATGGATTCAAAAATGGACAAAGACTTGCAGCACCTTGTAAAGTATTGCCACACAGGTTGCATAGAATCATATAGCAGTTTGGTCCTAAAATACCATCCCAAAAGAAGCCGCTATAGAATGGACTGTATGGTAGCAAGAACCCAATTAGCCGCTCTGGCACATAATAACAATGTAAATCGTAAACTTGCAACCGTCAAACATCCACACAAGGGATCTGCACCTCTTGGTAAGGTATCACGGCGCCCATGATTCTAGCGACATTGTGACAGGCTTATTTCCTGGTGCCTTTTCATTGGCTGCGCTGTACAGCTCCTCCCAGTGACAGCCTTTATATACTCTGGGCTGTCAATTAGGGGTTGCCCTTTCGTGGTATACCTGATGCCTAGCGCTTGTTCCGTTTGTTTGATACCAGTGTATGACCCGGACTGCCTGACTATGCTATTAGCTACTGTTCCTGCTCCTGTGTACCGATTAGGATTGGCTGACGTTCCTGCTTCCTGTTCTGACCCGGCCTGGCTGACGTTCCTGCTCGGTGTACCGACCCGGCGAGACCGACGACCCTGCTCTGTGTACCGACCCGGCTTGGCTGACATTCCTGCTCCTTGTACCAAATCAGTTTGGCTGTAGTTCCTGCTCCTTCCGTGCCTGGCTGGGTGAAGATCCTGTCAGTGCCTGTTGCTATCATCTGTGCACTTCACTCACGTTATCGTGCACCACAGAGCTACAGTACTCCGTTACCGTTTGTAGTCCAGTTTGTGGGTTTGAGTCTCATAGTGCCATAATTCCTCCACATCGTTCACTTGATCGCTTGGTCTTCCGCTCTTGGGTTCAGTTGGGTGCATTCGGTTGCCTTCAGTATCCTGACCATAGCGTTCATTTACCCCTCCAGGGGTGGTGCCTTGTGCCGCTACTTGTTTCACCACTGTCATCCTCATCACCGGTATACGTGTTCGCTTGGTCTTCCGCTCTTGGTTCAGTTGGGCGCTTCCGGTTGCCTTCCATATTAAGACCATAGCGTTCATTAACCCCTTCGGGGGTGGCACGTGCACACGGTGGTGGATAGTCTCAGTTGGGCATACGTTCCTGGTGGGCTTCCACCGTCGCAACCTCCCATTCAGGTGATCTTGCCTGCTCTTTGCTGCCATCCTGTCACTGTCGCTATCTCTGTCTATAGGCGACATTGGGCCTCCACTTATCTGGGCACCCGAGCCAGTGGCACCACTGTTATCTCTGGACTCTATTACACTGTATCAATCATATTTACCTGACATGTGTCAGTATTGTGTTCTGTTGTACATACTGGACCCGTGTAGGTTAAACTTGTTAATGTAACCTGTCCTATGTCAGTTATTTATATGCTATATGCTGGACCCGTGAGGGTTACGTTATTCCTTGTGTGCTTTAAATAAAATTGTGTTTTTAACCAACATCTACCGTTTCTGAGTGTACTGAACCGTAACATACAGCTAGAGCAAAGCTGGAATTCCCTAGATCGTACAATCGTTGGATAGTTCGTGATATTTACGAACCAATGTCAAATGATCACCTGTAGGGAATGCTTATAGATTTGCTGAGGTTCTGTGATGATAAGTTGGACATTACTTGGAGATCCCGGTCTGCACAATTGCCTAAAAACATTGCAAAGATACAAAGGCTAGAAAAAAGGAAAGCTATAGAGGAGCACAGGTCTCGCTTTTCAAAAAAATAAAATACCGCTGGTAAGTTTTGTTCAAGTTTTGGACTATGGCTTCTTGTCCTAACATTTATAATACTTTTAAATGAATTCTATCCTGCAGTTTGCTGAGTCCCATTCATGATGTTGAATATGTCTATCCTATACCCTCTCTCTCTCTCTCTCTCTCTCCTCCGCCAAGCTATACATGTTCATATACTTTAGTCTATCCTGATATCTATATAGAAAGTAATGTTTGTAAAAAGAATTATATAAATAGCAATGTAAGAGTTTTGTATTTTTTTTCTACTTTTTCTTCCAAATAGATCAATGGAGATGTTGCAAGATTGTTGAAGTTTAAAAAATTCACTTGCGATATTATTATTTTGAACTTGTTTTACCATGTAGATTACATAGAGATAACTTTATGTTTCTATATGTTTGAAGTATGTTCTGTATGTTGTGACAAATATGCTTGAGTATTGGAAAATATTTATCATCCTGATAGTAAATACCTTGCAAGTATTTACCATATGTAACAGGTTTTATGTTACATATACACAATAAAACAATAGGTGATGTTTCTGTTATTTTTATATTTTATACAGTTTGCTTGACAATAGTGAATATGTTATATAAATAAAAGATTTATACTTAACAAGCAGTAAACTTTTGCGTCTCTTTCAATTTTTCTTACCTTACTGTTCACATTCTACATTTGCTTTGAACGTAAAAAATATATATTTATTTAAGACTAGATATATATATGTGTATATATATATATATATATATATATATATATATATATATATATATGTATATATATTCACATACTAAAAAACACACAGATTTTTTTTTTAAGTTTTATTACTAATGTCGACAACAAAAACAACCAGTTTGAGCCAACCTCTATTACAATATTTATTAATATTTTTCTTTTAGCTTTACATCTGTTTAAATAAAAAAAATCCTTTTTAAATTACTTTATATACAACAAGTATGTGTGGACCCCATCAAATAATATACATGTTAATATAAAATCCTATGTGTTTATTAAAAAAAACACATACATATACCTAAGAGGAGTATAGAGCGGCACAAACTTAGTTTTATTGAAAAAACATTATAAGCAGAGTTAAATTATTATAATTTATAAATCTTAAATGTAAATACAACTAAATGTTAAATTATTTTACTTCTGAAAATAAAGTGAAAATATTTATTGTACTTTCATAAATATTTTATTCACTATCATTGCTGGTTTTCAACAACAATTGAATAGAAAAAAAATTCTCATAACACTAAACATGATCTGCAATCAAGAATTTCTTAAGTGCTATAGCCAGAAGAAATAGAATCAAGGGGCAATTTTCAATGAATAATTAACATAAAACCACACACACACCTCCTTTATGAAAGACAAAAGTATTTTTAAAAGTAATTCTTTAAGATTATTGTCCCTTAACTCGCTATATCAAGATAAAAATGATAGATAAATTGACGAAGTGTCAAAATGTGTTTGAGAATTAATTTCACTATTAAATTGCTGTCCAAATACTATTGTAGTTAGAATGTGCAATAATAAACATTTTTAAAACAGGTAAAAAAGGAAGTTGTTTTTATCTATTTCCCATTGTAAACAATATAATTTAAAATTTAACAAAATAAAACTTTGGTTATAAATATATTTTTACAGTAACGAAGCCATATACACAGCATTGTAATCCTGTAAAGGGATATAACCCATATATAAGTTATCAGGATCAGCGAACTTATTCCTAATACTGGCCAAAACACAGGAAGGAATAGGCCTTCTATTTCTAGGGCCTAGGTAGCCATGAATCCAGCATGTAAAAGCTCGATAGGCAACTTTTCTGAGTTGTCTGTGGAGATAAAAAAGTATTTTCAGATTATTAAAAAAATGTAAAATTGGAAAAATGCAATATATATATATATATATATATATATATTTATTTAGTAATATACTATAGAGAGACATACACACACACACACACAGATATAATCTAAAATGTAATGGTGAAAAGGGATACTAATGTTTCATAATAAAAGGGGTTCTAAATAATGTTCAAGGTAATTTGGCCTTGGAGAGTATTATTTCAGTAATGTCAGAATTGCAGTTCAGGAGTAAATGAATGATAGAGTATACCCCTCCCGCTCCTTTTACTGATATAACAATGCTCACCTCGTAACAGAAAGGTAGTGTCTAGATGGATCGCGGAGAAGGACAATCTTCAATTAGCGTACGTGAACAACCTGCAAGGGGGGCAGGGTATCCATTGTTCTCACAGTAAGAAGATTGTCCCTTGCTGTGAGGTGTCTGGTCTGTCGACCAGATTACACATCTGAGGGGAGGTGGCTTACACTAGGTGTAAAAGGAGCGGGAGGGGGATACTTTATCATTCAATCACTCTTGAACTACAACTCTGACAGTATTGAAATAACACACTCTATGGGTCAAATACTATGAAGAGTAATTGGACCTACTGGTTTTGTTAAACACTACTATACCTTTTGAATTAGACAATATATATCACATATATTTTTTTTTTATATATTTTTGGCCCTCAACCTTATATTTTATTGTAATTGTAAAACATATGTAATTTTTTTCCAATGACCTTCTTGGTCAAATATATTTATGTAGAAGACAGGGGTGTGAAAAATCACTAAACACTGAGAAAGAGTTATTATATAAATAATAGTTTGATTTGAAAGTGTAGATGAACTGTTGAAGTTCTCACTTCAGCAGAAATGCTTTAAGAGATTAGAGATCCAAATGTATAGGTTACAAAGAATAAAAGAAGAAATGGAAAAGAGAAAAATTGGTAGAGTTGTCTACACTGTATGACCTCTATATCTAACCCCTTTTCGATGTAATAGGCATTATAGAAAAAGAGGCAACCAAGAATATAGAAATTTAAATAAATAAATAAATCAAACGAAAAATTAACTTCATAGTATTTGTAAACAGACATGTGAAAATAACTGTTTTTTTAACATTTTTAAAAAGAATAATTACAAACTTACCTACTGTAAATTTCTTCAGCTGGCCTGCTCCTGATAGTTCCCATCATACGGTACATTAGGAAAAGTCATTGCTCCTCAAGACAGATATCTCTACTTTGATTGTTTGTCATGATACATGTATTGTCTTGCTGTTCAATTTCAATAACTCGTGCTAATTCTCAACAACACAAACTCTCTTCTTCCGTTGTCACAATTACCACATAGACACCAATCCGTTTTATCAACTCGACTGTTTTCTGTGTCTGTTTGTGTATCCTCTTCATCTTCAGTTTTGCTACCCTGAGGATCCATCGGGAAGCACTCCTCCTCCTCAATATTAGAAACTACTTCTTCTGAAGAATAAGCCGCCCTTGCTACACCTGCCCTTGCAACACCAATTAGACGAGTCTGAAAGGAGATTATGAAATGACTAATATCAAAACCTGTAATTATTTTCAATTACCTAAGTCCAAAAATTAATAGCTTACCATATCGTCCATTGGACCAACTGCTCCTTCATCTTCAGATGAAGAATGAGACTTTGATGTTACAGTGGAAGAAGCAGAAGGACTTGACATATTGGTTTTAATTTCAATATCAACTAACAACCAAAAAAAAGTCCTGTAATGTAGAAGATAGGAATTTATTAAAATATATATGAAATGACAGAAGTTTTATTAACTGTGAAAAAAATTATCTTTATATTGTAAATTATTATAATTTTTTTATTTCTGTTTAAAAAAAAAATATTCATAAGACAAGCATATTTGGTTGTAGATTAGAGGATAAAACAAATAAGATTTTTAAATATGGTTCAAGAATTATGAGGATTAAATCCAGAAAATTTCTAAATAATAAACGTACACAATTAGTAGATCAAATTTATTATTACTAAAAAAAAAAAAAAATGTTTTTATGTTAAAAACACATCTAAATTAAAATAAAAAAATGAAAATAAACTCTAATTACATAATATTAAAATAAAAAAAACATACACACACACAAACACATACACCAACACACAAACATACAGACATCGTAAAATAAATTATTTTACACACACCCATTTACATACAAACACAAATCATGTCTCTAACACACATTCCCCCCCAAAAAAAATTGAAACAATCAATGAAAGAAATATAGAAGTAATACATTAACTTTGAGTCTAATTAATATATACACACATAATAAAAACAAATAGATACAGTTTATAACATGAAAAATATAATTATGTAATCATTAATTTTTATATTCTCATCAACTTATAAATATTTATACTATTCATGTAAACAGTATGTTTGTTAAAAGAAGTTAACAATTCTAATTAGAAAGCTAATTAGTACAGTATAACGTGATTTAACTACAATGGCTATTCATAAAGGGATAATGTCAAATACCTCTTACTGTTTAGATATATCATTACAATGAAATGTGCAAGGAATAAATAATGTAATCTTCCTTCTGCACACAACTTAGCCACTGGTGCTAATGCCATGCATAGTGTTTGCCCCACAAGTCACCATTAGTATTTTTATTGCCTGATGTAAAATAGAAATCAATGTATGCTTCCATCTGCACATAACTGAAACAATGGTTTGAAAGCCATGGTTAGCATTTGCACCACTAGCTAACAGATGTCCAAAAGGAGGCTGATATTTAATTCTATAAAATTACACACTTCAAAATGGGAAATGATGACGCGTGTTGCAAACGCAAAGCATTGCATTTGCACCACTGAATAAATTATGGGCAAATAGAATATAACATTATTTATTCCTGGCACATCTCACTGTGATGAAATGGCTATACAATACAGTAAATTAACCGTTTATTAATGGCAATATATGGCATTCATGTTAAACTGTAATAATAGTGTTGATTACTACAAAGGTTAACTTATTAAAAAACAAATATTGTTTATATTCCACTTTAAAAATATTTGCGCTGGTGACATTGTTGACATGCACAATATATTGACGTTCTAAAAACTTACCTAGCGATCCTCTACCTGTGTACTGTAGAGCGAGCGTGGCCGAGACCAGAGGAACGTCACTACATCTCATTTTCATGTGCGCCTCAGGCGCGTGCACTACAGAGAGGAGGACTGTGGGCAGACACTACAGAGCAGATTGACAGGGAGAGCAAACTTGGGACGCATGCGCTGTGAAGAACTAAAGGCAAGATGGCCGCGGTCTCATTCCTCTGCACCTTATAAAACACGGTAAAATTTATTGATATACATTATTTTAAAGCACATTTAACATGCAATTTCAAGATATACTAGTATAATCTAGGTTGATTTACTATGAAAGTTCCGCTTTAACCATGGCAACAGGGCAGTGTTCCCTTTGGTATTTATTTTGATATTATGTATACTCAATGTGACATGGCCAGTCCCATAGTTCTTGTAGGTAGATTTTTTTTTAGGTAGCCAGGCCGGGCCTGTGCTGTGGTTGGTGTTCTGTTTGAGGCATGTGAATACATTATAAGCTATAGACAATATATTGTTACAGTCAACAGTCCACCATGAATACTCTCAGTAATGGTGGGTTTGCTGTTTATGCGAGGCATGTGGATATGGTACAAACCATAGACAATATAATAATAATCTACTACAGGTATTATTTATATAGTGAATGTGTTCAAGGTAATGTTAGTAGATGCGAAGATCGTATTTAATTACGTATTTATGTACATTTGTTGAGATTAGGTCTACTCTATGTAGTTTACATGTTATTGGTTTGGAGGGTAGATGTTTACTGAAGACATAGGGCTAGATTTAAATGCAGCTGACACCAAAAAAAAAAACAGTGACAGCATTTTTTCAAGCAGGGTAAGCAATTTAAAGACCAGTGCTATGAAAAAAAAAGCCCGCCTGCCGCTACATTTAGATGAGTTTTGGTCAAATAATAATAAAAAAAATTACACAAGTTGCCATTTAATAGACTGCGTTAGCCCTAAAAATCTGATAAGGAACTCACTTTAGTGAATAAAATTTAAGACCCATTTTTTTTTTTTTTTTTTTTTTTAACTGAAGTCCCTTATCGGACCTTTAGTCAGCTGACACAGCTATTAAAAGGCAAAAAAAAGTCCCCAGTAGATGTATTGATATGGAGCCCTGATCCCCATATCAGTACATCCAAAGTGACGTAAAAGTGTCCATAGTTAGTAGAATTAACCCTATGAGTGCCAGTGGGGTAAAATTATGGACCTGTGGATCTCTCTGGGGCTCAAAGGGTTAAATGATGTATTAGTGCCCGGTTCAATAGAATTATGTCGACATTATATTATGCCTAAGTATGTCTAAGTTGCTCCATTATTATTTGTCCCAAAATGCAATAATAATAATATACTTAACTGAATTGTAGCTGTCTCCTCCCCTGTTTGCGGCGGTGGAGACAGTAATGTGTGCAGTTTCTGTTCAAATTCCCTCACAGCCATTGGCTGACATGTGCTTTCGCACATCCCAGCCAATCAGAGTTGAGGGGCTGTGCTCTAAACTGATTGCCCGAGATGTGCGTAAGCACATCTCAGCCAGTGGCTGTGAGAGAATTTGAACGTAGACTGGCAGTATAATGTCAGTTTGTGTTCAAATTCCCTCAGTGTGGAACGGGCATCAGCCTGTGAGGGACAGAAGGGGGGCTGTGGCACACAGTACTGCTCCACCGCCTCTACAGCCGCACACGGCAGCGGAGACAGCTACAGTTCAACTAAGTATTTTGTTATTGCATTTTGGGACAAATAATAATGGAGCAATTTAGACATACTTGGACCTAATATAATGGCTGCATATTTCTAATGAACTGGGCATTAATACATCGTTTAACCCTTTGAGCCTCAGAGAGGTCCGCAAAGCATTGCTTTGCAATGCGTTTTACACCCCTCTGGCATTTAAGGGGTTAATCTATGTATTATTGTCCTTTTATTTCAGCAAACTTTTATTAATATATTTTTTTACAGCTAGAAGAAAGAAGGATGAAGAAAAGAAAGAAGATACAAGAAAGAGAGAATATAGAATGGAGACAGAAGGAGACAGACAGTGGATGACAGGAAAGTGTAAAACATATAAGTTAACCCCTTAAGGACCAATGTCGTGCCACTACCGTCAGCTGGCACATCATGGAGTTCAGGGCTCCTCGCTCGGGGAGCTCTGAACCGGAAGTAAAAAAAAAAAAAATGCCCTGTGGTCCTCAAGTGCCGGCTATGTGTGTGCGCACCGGTCCTTAAGGGGTTAATGATCTGTGCTTGGCAGTATGTCAGGCATGATCGTTAGCTATTTTACTGTGAAGTTCCCAATATTGCTGCTATTTAGCGGCATTTTGGGAACTTAACTCACAAAACGGACGTTTGGCCATTTCTGTGGCCTAACGTCCGTTGTGCTTTTAGCTTGTAGGGCCTCTAAATACCAACTTAGACATTTTATTATGTCGGTTGGTACTCAGTTTGGCCCTACTGACTGTTTTATTGCAGTCCTTTAAATTGAGCCCATAGTATTTTATTTTATAGCTGAAAGTAGGCGCTGATTTTGTTAACCTTAGTTTGCTACCCTAGGTGGTATTACTTCAGGGTTTAGCAATCTTTTGGGCAACAATGGGACATACTTGTTTACTAACATATAAGGATGGAAGTTCAGTTTTATGGATCAAAATAACCAATAACAATACATCCGGGTTATACAATAGAACATGTCTGCTTACTTATATATACTGATGGAACTTCTGCTCTATGGATCAAAACAACCAATAATAACAAATCTGGGTAATACCAGTTTGTTGGACATAATATCTTTTTATTGAAATGTGGGGATGGCACTTCCGCTATGCAGATTTGAATAGTACATAACAATTTTTACTTGTTTGTTGAGATGCAGTAATGGAACTTCAGTTTTATGGATCGTGACATTGCAACTTCCGATTTTTCAAAAACTTTTAAAAGTGCTTACATAAATGTGTTGTTCTATAACAGATGCTTATAGTTTGTTCTTGTATCCTGTTTGATCATTGATTTTATACTTTATATTATAATGTTAAAATTGGCCTTTTCAATACATGGCCTAATTAACCAATGAACAGACAGGGCAGGATACTTAAAAGAGGGATGTTTGGTGCTGCTTTGTTTTCAGTCCTCTTTGTGTTAGGGATTTCCATTCGATTTTGATAAAGCAGTGTTATACTGTGACACTTTAATCATTTATGGCATGTTAACTTTTGTTATATTTTTATTGCAAATTGGTAATTTTATTAAATAACTTTTGTTATGGACATGGAAAATAATTAAAATTTTGACTTTTGCAGCCATAATTCACTGAAGTTATAGACTTTTTATGTTTACCACTTTACCTGGATTAAATGCCAGTGTTCAGCACTGTAAGGGTTAATTTCCTCTGTTTGAAATTGACTCTTCCAGGCCAGAAAACAGTAGAAAACCATTTATTCCAGTTTTAGGAAGGCATAGGTTTTCAACAGGCAGGAAATGGGCGGAGAGTGGGTGGAACATAGGAGAGAATAGGGAAACTAGAGAAGGGGGGATTGGTTATTTAATCCTATACCCTGAGCTAGTTGGAAGTCTTACAGTCTTGGAGTGAAGGGGTTGAGCCATGGATGGGGGGTAGAGGTAACCAGCCAGCATGGCCTGCAGAGGCCAAAACTCCAGGCAGGCCTCCAAGTGGTGTGTAGGCCCAAGAACTGTTCCATAACAGGGGCCTGACCTCCTCCAGTGGATGCAGCCAAGTGCCTCCTCGTCTGTGTCCTTTCCTGCATCACCATCCTCATAAGATTTCACAGGATTGCTAAGTATAAAACTATATCTCTGCTTTCTTTTTTAGACTATATTTCTAGGAAAAACACCCTAGTAACCAACATATATTGTTTCTGTTATAATTGTTGCATACTGTGCTAATTTGCACTGCAGTAAGTAATTGTCTAGTTAATATTATTAGGTGTTTAGCTAGAATATATTTGATAATATACAGTGTATTGTTAATATTATTATTTGTTATTAAATATTATTGCTTATTGCTAGTACTGGGGTGTAATTATATTAATGTGGTCATTAGAACAAACTTCTCTGGGTATAGCCTAAAATTAATGGGATGGCTTTTGGAGTGTTCTCAAATGCATATGGTTTCTAATAATTGTGCTAGTGTATTAGTGTGAGCAAACTTTTTGTCTCTCTGTGCTAGGCCTGTGTTTCAAGCCACATGGTCTGACACCATCTTGTTTGGCCTCAATGCATGTCTTTGTTCTCAAGCCACATGGTTGAGAACTCTATTTTGCAGAGAGCTCAAACCACATGGTGTGACGCCATGTTGCTAGGCCTCAACTCATATCATTGTCCTCAAGCCACATGGCTGAGGACGCCATTTTGTAGAGAGCACATGGTATGCGACTAAATTAATTTTAACACACCTGTTATTGTGAAACCCTTTGCGCCAGATTAATGCACCTAAAGCCATGAACCAATACAACTTTTCTTTACATGAACATTTGAAGCAGCATCCTGATTTTCCTTCCAGGCCTCCTTGGTAGCACAACAAGAGAGAGCCCCTCCTCCCTAGTCAGGACAGGTAAAAACTATAAAAGGGACCTCCCTCCCCCTCCATCCTCAGTATTTTTACCTGTCCTCCCTAGGAAAGTTCCTTTCAGTGTCACCATTTGTTATTTTCATGAGGGGCCAGCTGGGCTCCTCTCTGTCTCCAGCCGCAGTGCCATCGCAGCCGATGTTGGATGGAACCTGATATTTGCTCCTTGGCCATCCTCTTGATTTTTTGATACCCCTCTGGGTATCACGTTTGTTTTCTCTGGCAGCAGCGGTCGCCTGTTTGCCATGCTGGGTCTGACTTGCCTCTGATGCATTCCACACCTGGAACGCAGGATTTCTATGCTAGCCTATGACTCTTCCGGTCTGTGCTTTCTACAGACCGGAAGTGGAGGATCACGTTCAGGGGCTCATTTCCCCTATGGTGTGGCTTTTGGAGGGATATTTAAACAGGTCAGAATGCCTAGCCAGGTCAGCCCCAGTGTATCCTCCTGTGAATCTATGTAAGTACCTGCTGTAGGTATTTTTCTGTTGACTGTTTAACCCTTTATGCATGTTTCTATGTGCTAGGTATTTTTTATTTTTATTTTTTCCTAGATAGATCTTCAGACTTCTTCTGTTTGTCCTCTGTGTAAAATTCATTTGGTGGATGGATATCAGAAAAAGTTATGTCCCTCCTGTCTGGTAGAGGTGAACTCTCCTTCAGTCACACAGTTGCCTCAGCTTCCTCAGTCCAGTATGCCTACTGATATGTCGTCTTTGGTATCTCTTTTTTCTTCCATTGCCAAGGAGGCTTGGAAAAGTCTCAGGTCTGAGGAAGTGTCAGGCTACAGGTAACAATAATAGGCATGTAGCAGGATAAGATTGTCTGGTTCGGAAGCTAGAGCTCAACATTAGAGTACGTTGTTCGGGTATGCAGTCAGCTACTAAGTCTCCCTTGCTGCAGCTGTAGCTGAATAAAGTTGCTGTCTGTGACGTCCGGCCCCAGTTGATTCAGGGCCCTGACCAGGATGAGAGACCAGTAACTGGAGGAGAACCAGACAATAGACCCCTATGAGCAGATAAAGCGATACTGGTGGTATAGCTGAGACCAGAACAAATAGATGTGCTAATACCCAATGGATGACCATCCGGAGGGGATGGAGACTGTAGATGGAAAGGCAGCTAATGCCACAGAGTAAACTGACAGCACACCTTGGTGTATAGATAGGGGTACTACTGGAAGGCCACAAGGGAAGTGGGATTTCTGAAGAGCACCCCCCTAGAAACTGGAGACCACTCAAAGGAGGTCGGGAAGGAACCCACTAGAAGCCTACCAGCAAGGAGGCAGCAGATGGTGAACACGGGGACCCCTAGATCCTCCAGGAAGCATCAGGTAAGGAAAGACCAAGGCCAACCTCCACCAACCCAGCAAGAAGGGCAACACAGTAGGGATCTCCTGGACCACAGTGATCAATGGGAGAAACCCCAGAAGGGTCACTAGTGGTCCAAGAAGATACCCCAAAAGTGAGCCCCTATCTGGGGGCTATGGAAAGGAGAAGAACCATTTAAGGGAGAGTGGGCAGGACCACTACCAGGAAGGGGCCCCCTGAGAAGGGAGCTCAGGGACGGTAAGAACCATACAGACACAGCAGGCAAGATTGCTGATACCGAACTGGAAATCCAAGGGCAAGGTTATGTGGCCAAACCACAAGATACAAGCAGCAAGGCCGCAGGAGGAAATTGGATGCGGCTGGACCGCCAAGTACAAGCAGCAAGGCAATGGGGAGCACAGTAGGTGGCTAGACCGTAGGATACAGGCAGCAGGGGGGCGATGGAGACAGAAAGCGGCTGGACTGCAAGGTACAAGCGACCAGGCCGTGAGGGAGATGGAATGCGACTGGACCGCAAGGCACCAGCGGCAAGACCGCAAGGAAACTGAATGTGGCTGGACCACAAGGTACAAGCGACAAGGCAGCGAGGAAATAGAAAGTGGCTGGACCTCAAGGTACAAGTGGCAAGGCACAGGGGAAAATAGGATGTGGCTGGACCGCAAGGCAGGAATCAGGACAAGGGTGGTTCGATAGGTGAGCCCTCAGAAGACCAACAGGGGCAAGACCGTAAACAAGGTCACAGATGAAAGAAGGAGGAGTGAGATCGCCACACAAGGCCACCGGGGGCCAGGAAGCTGAGTGGGACCGATCACAACAGGGACTAACCTAAACATGAAGGAATACAGGAAAAGAGCCAGGAGCCACAGAGGACTGCAACCAGGAACAGGAAACAGCGTGTCTACTAGCAGATCTTAATAATCGGGCAAGGAAGCTACGGATTCCCAGGTTGATAAGGAGCGACCATCCAATCGGAGGTGAGGGCATGACAGGAAGAGTTGGCAGGTGCATCAGCCCCTCCTGTTCCAGACCAGGCTTGTTTTCCAGGAGGAGACCCCAGGCAGTGTCAGATTCAGACTCTTCCTTTGAGGATTCTGACGAGGGCTGCAGAGAAGATTCTTAAGTCTTCCCGGCAGACTGTGTGGACTCCCTTGTGATGGACATCCACGCTTCCCTGGACATTAAGGAAGATGACACCCCATGGTCAGTGGCGGATGATCTGTACATAGGATACAAGAAAAAAACATATGTTTTTCCAGTGCATTCAGTAGTTTCTGACCTCATTAAGAAGGAATGGGCTAGTCCTGAGAAAAGTCTATCTTTTCCCAGGAAGCTGAAGAGCCTGTTTCTATTTGATCCCAAGGATTCATCCCTTTGTGATAAGGTTGCCAGGGTAGATGTTCTTATTGTGCATTTATCCTGGAAGACCACTATTCACGTAGAGGATGGCTCCAGATTTAAAGATCCTATGGATAGTAAGATTGAAACAGCTCTTCATAGGGTTTCTGAGGCTAACTCCACTTTCTTTCATCCAAGTGTTGCATCCACTTGTATCTCTAGGTCTCTAAGATGCTGGCTTATGCAACTGGAAGAGGAATTAACAAAGTACCTTGGGAAGAGCTTTTGAAGTCCACATCTATTCTCCGATGGCTGTGGACTATCTCTGCGATGACTCTATGGAAATGTGAAGATGGCAGCACGCACCACAGCATTATCCTAGTGGGTTGTAGGGATCTTTAGCTCATAAAATGGCTGTGGATGTGACTTCTAAACATAAGCTTTGTGCCATGCCTTTTGAGGATGATTTCCTTTTTGGTGGTGAATCTCACTTTCTTAAACCAGTTTGTCTTCTAGAAAGTTTCAAGATGGAAAACATCAGATACATGATCAATGTTCTTCACCAGAAAAACTGTACGGTGATGGTGGACTTGAAGGATACCTATCTTCATGTTCCAATTCATCCAGAAATACTTAAGAATTGCTATCAGAGATGGGGGAGTGATATCTCATTACCAGTTTTCAGCTCTCCCGTTCGGATTGACCTCAGCTCCCAGTGTCTTTACAAAGCTGTTGGCAGTTATTGTTTCCTTCCTAAGGAAAAAGGACATCACTATAATTCCATATCTGGTTGACTGGTTAGTGAAGGCCACTTGTCTTCTCCTTTAAGAACACCAGTCTCTGGTCATTACCACTCTCACCTTCCTGGGTTGTAGGCTGAACATCAGCTAATTGTGTCTTCTTGCAGACAAAAGACTTTTTCTGAGCATGAAAAAACATTTCTTCCAGAGGTGAAGATTCAGACATTATTGGACCAGGTAACCCTTCTCAGGTCTTCCAAGCAACTGTCCCTTAGGCATCTCATGTCCATACTGGGGCTGATATCATTCTCAATCAAGGCGGCCACTTGGGCAAAACTCCACATGAGATCCCTGCAGCAACTGGTTCTGTCATCTTGGAACCTGGGATCCCCAATCTCTCTATCAGCTGGTTCTGATTTCACTGGAAGTAAAAGATTTCCTAGTATGGTGGTCCAGGGAGAGGCTATCTGCAGGGCTACACTGGAGCATCCAGAATGGACAGTCATGACTATTGATGCCAGCAATATAGGATGGGGAGCAGTTCTAGGTTTCCACTCTTTACAAGGTCTCTGGTTGATTTATGAAAAGAAACCCCATTCCAATAACCTAGAGCTTCTGGCAGCCTGGAGGGCCTTGAAGGTAGCCGCTCTTTTCCTCAAAAGATCCGCTAAGACAATATGATGATGGTCTGTTATCTAACCCATCAAGGAGGTATGTGGGATCCTTCCCTTCTCGTCCTGTCCTTGAGGATTCTTCAATGGGCGGAAGTCGATCTACAAACACTTACAACTATTCACATTCCTGGGAGATTCAACAGAAAAATAGATTTTCTCAGCCGGAGGATGGTCACTCAGATGAGTGGTCTCTTTATTCCAGGGTCTGTCACTTACAGAGAAGTGGGAATTTCCTCAAATCAATCAGACTGTCTCAAAGAAGAACACAAAGGTTCCTCAGTTTTTCTCCCTGTTTCTTCAGGATCGCCCAGATGCAGTGGATACCCTGGTGCAGAAGTTGCATTTTTGCCTGGCCTATGTCTTCCCACCTCTGAGACTCATTCCTCTCTCCTTGAGAAAAATATATCGGGAGAAAACCACAGTCATATTCAGAGCTCCATACTGACCAAGGAGGTCATGGTTCATTCATCTGAAATCCATGGCAAAAGAGGAACCCCTGATACTTCCCTCCACTGAGACCCTTCTGTTCCAAGATCCAGTACCTCACCCTCACATGGGCAATCTGAAGCTTTCTGCGTGGTTCCTGAATCCCAGGTTGCTAGCTAGCCATGGTCTTTCAGATGGGGTGATTTCAGTTTTACTTGACTCCAGATAAATCTCTACGACCTCAGTCTATAATCATACATGGTTAGGATTTTCTTTTTGTGCAAAGGAACATTCTTTAGATCCTGTACATCCTTCTGTTCCCTTTCTTCTGGATTTCCTAGCTGAAATTTTTTTCTAAGGGTCTAAGTCCAGCTACCTTTAGAGTCCGGACTGCTGCAGTAGGTAGTGACAACCTGAAGCCAGTCACACTATGGTACGACGGTTCCTTAAAGGGATAGTAATACTTCGTTTTAACTTTATTTTATTTTGTAGGCATTAAAAAAACATGAAGAATGATATAAGTCTTATCTCTCAAACCTTTATGGTTTATGAGATATTCACAAGCAAAGTTCCCCTCCCCGCCCCTTTTACCTAGTGCAAGCCATCTCTTCTCAGATGTGAGTCTGGTTGTATGACAGTACAGATAACAGAAGGGGACAATTTTCTTTGTATGAAAACAATGAAAGCCCTTCCCCCCTTGACAAGTTTTTCAGCTTTTTCCATTATCTTAATTGAAGATTGTCCCTCTCTGCAGTCTACCTGGGCATCTCCCTTCTGATCTGGTTGAACAGGGGGGGATCCTTTGTTTGTGAATATCTCTTAAACCATAAAGGTTTCAGAGATAAGACTTATATCATTCTTCATGTTTTTTTAATGCCTACAAAATAAAATAAAGTTAAAATGAAGTATTACTATCCCTTTAAGTCAGCATCTCTGTTTAGGCCTGTGTCTCCCATCTGTTGCTCCATGGGACCTGAATCTGGTCTTGAAGGCTATTCTATTACCTCCATTTGAACCTCTGGAATCCATATCTCTTACGTCAACCAGAAGAGTTGGAGAACTTCAGGTCTTTTCTATCCTGGAACCCTTTCTTGCAGTTCAGAACTGACTCTGTGATTCTCACAATTCCTTCAGAATTTAATCTCAAAGTGAATTCTTCCTTCCACAGGAGTCAAGAGTTATGTCTGCCTGTTCTGTTCCCTGATCCTCAGTCTGAGGAGGAGAAATGGCTTCATTGTTTGGATGTGAAGTGTTTACTGTGCTATATTCAAAGAAAATGAGATCTTTGGACTTCCTCAGCCCTTTTTGTGAATTTCTTTGGAGAATCAAAGGGCAGAAAGGCCTCAAAGTCTGCTATTTCCAGGTGGCTGTGGTCAGCTATTGAGGAAGTATATATGGCTAAAGGCTTGGTTCCTCCAGCGAATATTAAGGCACACTCTACTAGATCTGTGGCCGTCTAATGAGAAGAGAAGGCTCAAGCTTCTGTGGTACAGATTTGTAGGGCTGCTACTTGGTGAAATATCCATACTTTCGTTAAAAATTATCGACTTGACCTCTAAGCTGCAGGGGATTCAGACTTTGGGCATAAAGTGCTTGAAGCAGTCTGTGATCTCCCCCTATTGATGCTTAGCTTTGTACTCTCTCTTGGTGTGCTACCTTACCTGTCAATTCCTTCTTCCTCTGGGTCTCTGTAGGTAGCACATGGATTTCCCTTTCCAATTTTTTCTACAAGATTTACTTTGGCTACATGAGCAGCGATAGGAGTAATTTCTCTGCAAGCTTTTACTGTTGAAAGATAGTATGCGCCACATCTCAGCTACTACAATTGTGAGCATTCTGGAATATACTTTTATATACAGGCATCACTGAGCACCCTTGTGTGTGTGTGTTTTTCTCTTATCATCCTATCATGTTTCAGTAATAGCAATTATATCAAAATACCCAGTTGCCACCAACATTCACTGATGTCCATTTTTGTCTACCATACTTTTTGCATTCATCAACATACAATTCATTTTTATCCCTTTTTATTTTAACAACTGTGTGCCTTTTTTCCATATCTAACTTTCTGTACAGAGTGGAGAATAACTATCAGGAAAGCTGCTCCCTCTAATAGTTAAAACTGGAATAACATTCTCACAGCCTATACCCCTCACAAAAAGAGTAAAAGAAAATGTCTATTTAGAAAATGTAATGAGCACCTTGTCCTTTTTAACCCCATATCTTCCAAAAAGTACCAAAGGCCTACACATAATAGGAGTTTTTTGTAAATCGTCGAACTAGCAGAATGTATTTAGTGCTGTTTTATGACAACAACATTATTTGTGTGCAAATAGTCAAGGGCATAATCATACATTTTTCCCTTAACCCCTTAAGGACCGGGAAAATCTGAGTTAGATTTGATTTAAGGACCGGAGCAATTTTGACTTTTTTGACTATGTCTTTGTTCAACCATATTTTCTCTTTAATTCCCTTTGTACACCCACACAAATTATATACTGTTGTTTTAAGCACGAGTAGGGATTTCTTTTGATACCACAATTATATGAATACCTCATCATTTAATTTGATTAAAATAGAAAAAAGAGCAAAAAAAATCCAAAACAACATTTTGCATATATTTTCATGTCAGGATTTGCATACAATTAGTTCATGACAAAAAATACCCCTAAATATATTAATTTGCTTCTCCTGAATATGCCTAGTATTTCAATCCCTTCCTCACATTTACAAGGTAAATATTACAAGATGGCTGCCATTATTTCCAACTTGTAATTTTTCAATGATGTGAGCATCATTGCTTAGTTGACGATGCCAGAACCAAAAATGTCCCACAAAGGTATATGTTTCTGAAAACTAGACAACATAAGGTAAATAAACAGAAGAATTTTGTAGTTTTTTATGCAGCTATTTTTCCACAAATATTTTTCAAAATTCTGGTAATATTTTCTTTTTTTTTGCACACTTACATTTCAATATTACTGTTGATATCAAGCACAGGATAGTTGAAAATTTAAAAATACCCATTGTTTAATGTTCAGCTCCTTCTTCTGAGTACAGCAATACCCCATATGCATAGATTTCTCAAGGTTTGGGGGAGCTACGGGGCCCAAATTGGAACATGTGCGTTTCCAGTTTCACACTTTGAATTTTCACAGCTTGCATCACTGGTGCCATGTCTCATTTGGGGCTGTGTAACAATGCTCCACTCTGAGATTTCCCCCAAAAGTGTATATTTTTGGAAAGTAGACACCCCAGGCTTTCATTTTATGTATGTTTTCAAATTTTCTGCGCAGCCATTTTACCACCAATCACTCTTAAATCTTGACGTAAGTTAAAAAAACAGCATTTTTCACGCTTTCACTTCAATGTTGATGTGAATTTCAAGCACGATAGGTGAAGATTTTTAAAAATGCAATGTTTAGTTTTCAGCTCCTTCTTCTGAGTACGTCAATAGCCCATATGCATAGGTTTCTGAAGGTTTGGGGGAGCTACGGGGCCCAAATTGGAACATGTGCGTTTCCTGTTTCACACTTTGAATTTTCACAGCTTGCATCACTGGTGCCATGTCTCATTTGGGGCTGTGTAACAGTGCTCCACTCTAAGATTTCTCCCCAAAAGTATATGGTTTTGGAAAGAAGACACCCAAGGCTTTCATTTTATGTATGTTTTCCAATTTTTTACGCAGCCATTTTACCACCAATCACTTGTAAATTTTGACGTAAGTTAAAAAAAACAGCGTTTTTCACACTTTCACGTCAATGTTGATGTGAATTTCAAGCACATGATAGGTGAAGATTTTTAAAAATGCATTGTTTAGTGTTTAGCTCCTTCTTCTGAGTACGGCATTACCCCATTTGCATAGGTTTCTCAAGATTTGGGGGAGCTACGGGGCCCAAATTGGAACATGCACGTTTCCAGTTTCACACTTTGAATTTTCACAGCTTGCATCACTGGTGCCATGTCTCATTTGGGGCTGTGTAACAGTGCTCCACTCTAAGATTTCCCCCAAAAGTGTATATTTTTGGAAAGTTGAAACCCCAGGTTTTCATTTAATATATGTTTTCAAATTTTTTACAAAGCCATTTTACCACCAATCGGTCGTAAATCTTGACTTAAGTCAAAAAAACAGCGTTTTTCACACTTTCACTTCAATGTTGATGTGAATTTCAAGCACATTATAGGTGAAGATTTTTAAAAATGCATTGTTTAGTGTTCAGCTCCTTCTTCTGAGTATGGCAATACTCCATATGTATAGGTTTCTCAAGGTTTGGGGGAGCTACGGGGACCAAATTGGAACATGCGCGTTTCCAGTTTCACACTTTGAATTTTCACAGTTTGCATCACTAGTGCCATGTCTCATTTGGGGCTGTGTAACAGTGCTCCACTTTAAGATTTCCCCCCAAAAGTGTATATTTTTGGAAAGTAGACACCACAGGCTTTCTTTTAATGTATGTTTTCAAATTTTTTACGCAGCCATTTTACCACCAATCGCTCGTAAATCTTGACTTAAGTAAAAAAACAGGTATGGATGGTACCTCAGCATCAGGTAATAAGCACACCAGACACAACACTGAACCAACAATAGACTCCAGACCTGAAGACTTGCTTATATGGAACGTAGACCAGCACCTCAGTCGTCAATAGTGAGCTCAAGCCTCACCAGCAATGTCACTCCTATTACTGAACGCATGCCAACAGTTCAGCAGGTCTTTTGGCCAACAAAAGCAACGGACAAGCAAGCTCTCAATTATGTTGCCTAGTAGGGAAGCGGCTAGCCGAGTGCGACACTGAGCAGCTAGGTAAATGGAATGAATATGCCCACAGGTAAGGCCAGGATAGCCAGTGACCAAGACCGGAGTAAAAGGCAGATTCATAATTATAGGTGCGCAGCGAATCAGAACAGGGCAAGCGGAAACGCAAGTCAGGACGGGTTCAAAGGTCAGGGCAGGCTGAGATAATGCAAGTCCAGTGTAACAAGCCAGAGATCAGGGCAAGTCCAGTGTAACAAGCCAGAGGTCAGGGCAGGCTGAGAGTATGTAAGTCCAGTGTAACAAGCCAGAGGTCAGGGCAGGCTGGACTGGAGGGCGTTGAAGGTGCAGACTGGACTGGAGGCTGGCCTTGGAGACACAGGCCATACTGAAGATGCTGAGGAGAAGAGAAGATGCAGAGCTTAAATGCAGGCTTGAAGCGTGGAACGCTGGGGCGAACTGCGGTAAGGAAACCGCCCGGGACTCAAGCAACAACTGAGTGCTGAGTCCCGGTTCCCGCCAGCTTAAATGGAAGCCGGGCGCCCAGTGAATGACATCGGTGTGACGACCGACGTCAAGTCGCACCACTGTGCATGCGTGGGAACGCACGCATGCGCCCAGCCGTCCTAAAGCCATTAAGCTACTGGCAAGGACGGCGGCGTTCGTGACAGTTACCCCCCTTTACGACCAACCTCCGGGTGGTCAGGTCAGCAGGGCTGTCTGGATGAGTCCGATGGAAGGCACGAATACAGGCCGAGGTGTTGAAGTTGCCTGCAGGTTCCCAGGAACGGTCTTCTGGGCCGTACCCCTTCCAATGCACCAGGTATTCCGAACGGCCACGTCGAAAACAAGAATCCAGAATCACCTCGACCTCAACTCATCAGGATCTGCAATGGAAATAGGAGGAGGTCTAGAAGGTTCTCGGCCAGGAAATGGACTGGGAATCCATTTCCTTAATTGAGAGATGTGGAAGGTTGGATGAATCCGGTATGAGGCAGGTAGTGACAGACGATATGCTACTGGATTAATGACTTGAGCGATAGAAAAAGGTCCCAAGAAGCGAGGCCCCAATTTTTTGGTTGGACAAGAAAGACAAACATGTGAAGAGGACAGCCATACTTTATCCCCAATTTGTAGTTCGGGTCCTCTCTGTCTGTGTTTATCAGCATATCGTTTATATTCTTGTTGTGGAGATCTCAGAATTTGACTTAGCACATGATGAGACTGTTGTAACTGTTGTATTCGTTGATTAGCCTCTGGGACTGGAGTGGTGGGGGTGAGTCCTGGTAAAGCTGCTGGGTGGTATCCATAGTTGGCCAAGAAAGGAGAGTTTTTTTAAAGTACTGTGATAATGATTATTGTAAGCGAATTCTGCCATGGGGAGTAAGTGGTACCAATTATCTTGTAAGTGAGAAGAGAAGCAAAGTAAGTACTGTTCCAATGTCTGATTGGTCCTTTCTGTCTGCCCATTCGTTTGTGGGTGATATCCTGAAGATAGGTTACTGGTAATTTGAAGACCGGCACAAAATGCTCTCCAAAATTTTGATGTGAACTGGGTACCTCTGTCTGAAGTAATGGATTGTGGTACTCCATGAAGACGGAAGATCTCCTGTAGATACAAAGAAGCGGTTCGGCTGGCTGAAGGTAGTCCCTTGCTTGGGATGAAATGAGCCATCTTTGTAAATCGGTCGACTACTACCATAATGGTATTATGTTGGTTTGAACCCGGTAAATCCACAATGAAATCAATTGTTACATCTCTCCAAGGACCAGACGGTATAGGTAAAGGATGGAGTAGACCGGATGGTTTGGTGTGTTGGGTTTTAGCTCTGGCACATGTCTCACAAGAGGATACGTAGCGATTGACATCCTGCTTTAAGTTCGGCCACCAGAAGTATCGCTGAATGGCTTCTAGGGTTTTTTGGATTCCTCCATGGCCAGAAAGTATGCAAGTTCAGTGTAACAAGCCAGAGGTCAGGGCAGGCTGGACTGGAGGGCGTTGAAGGTGCAGACTGGACTGGAGGCTGGCCTGGGAAACACAGGCCAGGCTTAAGATGCTGAGGAGAAGAGAAGATGCAGAGCCTAAACGGAGGCTGGAAGCGTGGAACGCTGGGGCGAACTGCGGTAAGGAAACGGCCCGGGACTCAAGCGACAACTGAGTGCTGAGTCCCGGTTCCCACCTGCTTTAATGGAAGCCGGGTGCCCAGTGAATGACGTCTGTGCGACGACCAACGTCAATTCGCACCACTGTGCATGCGCGGAAACACGCGCATGCGCCCAGCCGTCCTGAAGCCAGTTAAGCTACTGGCAAGGACGGCTGCGTTCGTGACATCATGATAGGTGAAGATTTTTAAAAATGCACTGTTTAGTTTTCAGCTCCTTCTTCTGAGTACGTCAATAGCCCATATGCATAGGTTTCTGAAGGTTTGGGGGTGCTACGGGGCCCAAATTGGAACATGTGCGTTTCCTGTTTCACACTTTGAATTTTCACAGCTTGCATCACTGGTGCCATGTCTCATTTGGTGCTGTGTAACAGTGCTCCACTCTATGATTTCCCCCCAAAAGTGTATATTTTTGTAAAGTAGACACCCCAGGCTTTCATTTTATGTATGTTTTCAAATTTTTTATGCAGCCATTTTACTACCAATCACTTGCAAATCTTGACGTAAGTTAAAAAAACAGCATTTTTCACACTTTCACTTCAATGTTGATGTGAATTTCAAGCACATGATAGGTGAAGATTTTTAAAAATGCATTGTTTAGAGTTCAGCTCCTTCTTCTGAGTATGGCAATACCCCATATGCATAGGTTTCTCAAGGTTTGTGGGAGCTACGGGGCCCAAATTGGAACATGCGCGTTTCCAGTTTCACACTTTGAATTTTCACAGCTTGCATCACTGGTGCCATGTCTCATTTGGGGCTGTGTAACAGTGCTCCACTCTAAGATTTCCCCCCAGAAGTATATATTTTTGGAAAGTAGTGTAACAGACACTAGAATACTCTGAGTCGGTTAAGTAAGGTGAAGATAGTTTATTGAAGATAACAAGTGAAACAAAACAAGAACACTGAGCAATAAATATACACAATATGAACAATAATCTTGATCCGAAGAACTGGTACGGGAATTCAAGAACTGAAGACGTCAAGAGTACAGTAGACTAGTGGAACAGATGAACCTCCAAGAGAATGGCCAGAACACATATAACACGGATCTAGTCTGAGTACGACCACAGGTAAGGTATGGATGGTACCTCAGCATCAGGTAATAAGCACACCAGACGCAACACTGAACCAACGATAGACCCCAGACCTGAAGACTTGCTTATATGGAACGTAGACCAGCACCTCAGTCGTCAATAGCGAGCTCAAGCCTTTGAAGCAATGTCACTCCTATTACTGAACGCACGCCAGCAGTTCAGCAGGTCTTTTGGCCAACGAAAGCAATGGACAAGCAAGCTCTCAATTATGTCGCCTAGTAGGGAAGCGGCTATCGGACTGCGACACTGAGCAGCTTGGTAAATAGAATGAATATGCCCACAGGTAAGGCCAGGACAGCCATTGACCAAGACCGGAATAAAAGGCAGAGTCGTAATTATAGGTGAGCAGCCAATCAGAGCAAGGCAAGCGGAAACGCAAGTCAGGCCGGGTCCACAACCGGGAAGGCACACGCCAACCCCTGGTAATGCTCAGAATGGGAGTGCAGCCAATACTGGGTCTTACACTGAGGAGAGATCGCAACCAGTATCCTTGATCAAAAATGAAAACTCAACAGAGTCGGGTCTTACGCAATCGGGTTCACAGCCAAATGCCTGGGTCATACAAAAATGGGTTCGCAGCCAAAATCGGGTCATACACAAACGGGTTTGCAGCCAAATGCCTGGGTATACATAAACGGGTTCGCAGACAAAACTGGGTCATACACAAACGGGTTCGCAGCCAAAATCGCGTCATACACAAATGGATTCACAACCAAAGAACTGGGTCATACACGGAACGCTAGTAGAAGTAATAATGGCCGGGTAGCAGGTGTTGAGCGAGCTCAGACTACACCAACGCAAGGGCCACTGGGAAAGTAGTGAGCCAGGCTAAAGAAATCAACCCAACCGGAAGCAGCAGGGCGGTGAAACTCTCTGAAGTAGATAAAGAGACTAAAGCAGAAACGAGATAAGTAAATATTCAAAAGGTCACGCCATGCTGCTCCAGTACTACAGCCCCTCACGCGGACATGGACGCCACAGGAACATTGTGACAATACGGCCAGGGACCCAGCAGAACGCTCACAATGGACGAACACCCACAGCAAGCAGGAGCTGGGTAGTTTGCTGTCAAGAACGCTCCTATAGAAGTTAGGTACCATGACAAGTAGACACCCCATGCTTTCATTTTATGTATGTTTTCAAATTTTTTACGCAGCCATTTTACCACCAATCACTTGTAAATCTTGATGTAAGTTAAAAAAACAGCATTTTTCACACTTTCACTTCAATGTTGATGTGAATTTCAAGCACATGATAGGTGAAGCTTTTTAAAAATGCATTGTTTAGTGTTCAGCTCCTTCTTCTGAGTACGGCAATACCCCATATGCATAGGTTTCTCAAGGTTTGGGGGAGCTATGGGGCCCAAATTGGAAAATGCACGTTTCCAGTTTCACACTTCGAATTTTCACAGCTTGCATTACTGGTGCCATGTCTCATTTGGGGCTGTGTAACAGTGCTCCACTCTAAGATTTCCCCCCAAAAGTGTATATTTTTGGAAAGTAGACAGCTTTCATTTTAGCTGTGTTTTCAAATCTTTTACACAGCCATTTTACCACCATTGTCTCGTAAACTTGACGTAAGTAAAAAAAACAGCGTTTTTCACACTTTGACTTCAATGTTGATGTGAATTTGAAGCACAGGATAGGTGTAGATTTTAAAAACTGCATTGATTAATGTTTAGCTCCTTCTTCTGAGTAAGACAATTCCCTATATACATAGGTTTCTTGTGGTTTGGGGGAGCTACGGGGCCCAATTTTGAACAAACATTGAATTTTCACATCTTGCTTAACTAGTGCCATTACTCATTTTGGGCTAAGTTCCAGTGCTCCCCTGGAAAGTAGACACCCCAGGCTTTCGTTTTAGGTGTGTTTTCAAATTTTGTACACAGCCATTTTACCACCAATCCTGTGAAAACTTGTCGTAAGTAAAACAATTCAGCATTTTTCACAGTTTGCCTTCAATGTTGTTTTGAATTTCAAGCACAGAATAGGTGAAGATTTTATAAACTGCATTGATTAGTGTTCGGCTCCTTCTTCTGAGTATGGCAATACCCCATATGCATAGCTTTCTTATGCTTTGGGGGAGCTACTGGGGCTAAATTGGAACATGCGCGTTTCCAGTTTCACACTTTGAATCTTCTCAGTTTGCGTTACTGGTGCCATTTCTCATTTGGGCTGTGTAACAGTGCTCTTTTTTAAGATTTCCCCCCAAAAGTGTATATTTTTGGGCAGTAGACACCCCAGGCTTTCGTTTTAGGTGTATTTTCAAATTATGTACACAACCATTTTACCACCAATCCCTCGTAAACCTTGACGTAAGTAAAAAAAAAACAAAAAAAAACAGTGTTTTTCACACTTAGGTTTCAGTGTTGATGTGAATTTCAGCACAGATTTGGTGAAGATTTTATAAACTGCATTGATTAGTGTTCGGCTCCTTCTTCTAATTTCTGCAATGCCCCATATGCATAGGTTTGTCAGGGTTTGGGGGAGCTACTGGGCCCAGTTGGAACATGTTAGTGTCCTTTTACAGACATGCCATTTTTATAGCTGGTGCCTTGTTTCATTTTGGACTGTTTGTTATGGCTTCAATTAATTTTACCCCCAAAAGTCTATGTTGTAGAAGAGTAGACAACCCTGGCTTTCATTCTATTTGCATATGATCAATTTTTTCGCTGCCACTCTATCACCAATCCCTCCCAAAATCTGCAGTAAGGCAGAGAAACACCATTTTTTCACATTTATATTTTAGTGTTGCTCTGGATTTCAATCAGATGATATTTGCAGATTTTTTAAGTGCTTTAAATTAGTGGTGAGTTACATCGTCTGAGTACGGCAATGCCCCATATGAATAGGTTTGTCAGGGTTTGGGGGAGCTACTAGGCCCAGTAGGGAACATGTGTGTTTCCATTATCAGAGATAAATTTTGATTGTGTTAGATATAATGAGGGAAAAAGTGGCCAAATAATAAAAGAAGCTTTACAGCACTACTGCATTGTGCCTGAATGATATTCCTTGAAACAGTCACCAAGGCAGAGGCCTGGTTTGGAAGGGCAATCAGGACAGTAAGTGGTGTTGTCTGTCCGTATTCCCTTTCTGTAGCAAACCCTGCAGCGCTTCTGTGGTTTGTTCTTTTGGGGATTGTTTTTTTTTTATAAATAAAATGTACTACCCCGGGTCTTGCTGGAATGATTTCTGACGCACCTTGAAATAAAAATAGGGAAATAAGTTGTAGCTGATATTTTAAAAAGCTTCATTTTTGATTGGGGTTTGCCAGTTTGAAAATTAAAAATGAATTATGTACAGCAGTCTGCATTGTATAAATGGCAACTTTTTTATACCATGCCCTACACTTTCTCATTGCGAGATAAGGCTGCATTAGTTGATCACACAGATCAACCCCGCCCCCCCATGTTTTTATTATAGTCCCTGATGCAGACTAGCTTTCTCAGTACCCCTGTCCTGCCACGAACAGTGACTGCCACAGATCTGTCCTCATGCATGGTGGTCAGCATGTAGACATCTTTTTTGTCCCTAAACTTAACTGCCAGCAGCTCCTGTTGGCACAAAGATAAGGACGTCCCAGATATTAATTTGATATCTACGAGTATTTTGGGCAACTCCCTGCAATTGCGCCTGACAGTGCCACAGGCCAAGGTGTCAAAACAAAAAAGAGACTTAAATAAAAGGGGGCTGGTGTAATAATTATCAACGAATAACTGATAGCCTTTATTTAATAAGGGGTAAATTAAATCCCAAACGATTTTCCCATTTGTTCCCATAAATTCGGGGCACCCAGGAGGATCAAGTTGGCTGTCCTTGCCCTCATAAATTCTAAAAGCCTGGGTGTAGCCTGTGGCACTTTTGCACAATTTATAAAATTTTACACCAAACTTGGAGGGGATGTATTGCTTGAACCCTAACCTGCTTTTATATTTCATTAGGGATTCATCTACACTAATTTCTTTTTGGGGCATATATACTTGGGCAAACTTTTTCTGTAAATGGTTTATTAGGGGACACATTTTGTACAGTCTATCATACTGGGGGTGTTCGTCTGGGGGGCACAGGGTATTATCACTAAAATGCATAAAGTGCAAAATTACTTCAAATCTGGACCTGGTCATTGTCTTGGGGAATATAGGGGTATCACATATGGAGTTTTTGCTCCAGTAGGATCGGATACTTGGATTTTTTATTATCCCCGTTGCCATTATTAAGGCCCAGAATTGTTTAAATTCTGTTATGTCTATGGGTTTCCATAC
Source organism: Rhinophrynus dorsalis (assembly GCA_037306005.1). Classification (NCBI taxonomy): domain Eukaryota; kingdom Metazoa; phylum Chordata; class Amphibia; order Anura; family Rhinophrynidae; genus Rhinophrynus; species Rhinophrynus dorsalis. Next base: position 142,858,013 of record CM074721.1, read on the forward strand.
TTCTCCCTTAACTACGAAAGCTGTAGGGTTGGCGGCAATATACTGGGCTGCATACAAATTGGTTTGGGACACAATTTCACCTAAAATGTCTTCCCCCAAAACAAATTAAAGAAATTATCATGGGTAAATCTTTCCACATCAATCTGAATCCCTGGGTTTCCTGTGAATTCTGGGATTTGTGGGCATAATTTGATTGGTGATACCCATTCATTAGGATCAGGAGTGGCAGGTGTTGGGGCATTTCTTTGGGCAGATCTTTTGGCAGGTCTTTTGGCAGGTGCTGGGGCAATTGCCAGGGCAGCTCTTGGAGCAGCACTTGGGGCATTTCTTTGGGCAGGCATTTTGGTAAGTCTTTGGGCAGATCTTTTGGCAGGTGCTGGGGCAGTTGCCAGGGCAGCTCTTGGGGCAGTACATCTTTTCTTTACAGAAGGCCCAGCGTCATCACTAGAGCTGCTCTCACTCTCTGAAAACTGCGTTATGTCAAAATCTGACGCAGTGTCTGTTGCCTCTGAGTCAGACGCCAAAAGGCATATGCCTCTTCAACTGTGCTGCATTTTGTCCACTTAATCTAAAAAATTTATTTTTTTCTTACGCTATCCCTAAACCCAAATCTATCCCTAAAACTTACCCTAATGTACGTATATCCTGAACCTACCTAACCCAAGTGAACTACCTATCTAAACTATACTTTATATATATATTTTTTTGTTTGTTTTTTGGGTTTTTTTTGTTTTTTTTCCCCCTAAACCTAAATTAATCCCTAAACCTTTCCCTAACACACGTCTACAGTAAACCTACCCACCTACCTACCTAAACTATATTTATTATTCAAATTTTATTAAAAAAAATAATACAAATACATAAAAAAAAAAAATGTAAAAAAAAAATCAAAAAATACAAGGGGGACGGGGGGTGTCCCACAGATCAGCAAACGCTGATCTGCAGCAAATTGATCACTCCAAGAGTGATCAGATGGCAGGGAACTTATTGATCACTGCAAAACGGTGATCAAATGGTTAATTTTAGCTTTTTTTAAAAAAAAAAACTTTTATCCACAGGAACACTCAGCAATGCTGCAACAGGATCTGGCACGATCTCTCTCTGTCTCTCTCCACCTCAACAGTGTGCAAGATGGAGGGAGGCAGAGATATATGACAGGGACAGTATTTACAAATACTGTCCCTGTCATTCAGCGTTTGCAACATGTGATTCGCTCATCAAGCGAATCGCATGTTGCAACAAAGTTTCTACTGGTTGTTACTAAGTGTCCCGGTACCGGGGCACTTAGTAACAAGCAGCCCGCTCTCTCCCATCGCTCCGTGCAGCCTCGATGGGAGAGTTTAACCATTGACATACCGGGACCGTCAAGGGTCCTTGGAGCAAATTTACCCTTGACGGTCCTGGTATGTCAAGGGCCGCTAAGGGGTTAAACACATATACAACAGAGGCCAGGGGGTCTTGAATAGTTACAGAATGTTGAGCTTAATGGTCAAAGTTTGTCAAGGGAAAGTAGTGGAGTGACAAATAGACTTATTTACCACTAGCAATATTAGCATGACTTTGCCCATGCGCTTAATAAAACAAATAAAAGAAAAAAGTCCCATGCAGTTCTATGTATGACTAAATAAGAATGTTTTATAAAGGAAGTGTCTTATGAAGATAGACACTACAGAAGACATCCTAATCAGGAGTAGCCATTATATATGTTATCCACTGTATGGCAACCCAATGCATTGGATACATGTCTGTCGCTAATAGGGTTAAAAAAATAAAAGGTGGATTTACATGTAGGACTAGTTTCCCCTAACATCCAGACAAGTCCAGATAGGAGGCAATGTTTTTAAAGACTGGACTGTTGAATTTTCAGTACTTAACCCTTTCAGCTTCAAAAAGGTGTACAACATATTGCAAAGCACTGAGTTACACAATTACACAATTCTTCATCAGTGAGTGTGTGCGTGTGTGAGCATGTGTGTGTTTTTTGCATGTCATGCGTGTTTTGTGTCTATCATATTGGGTTTTGTGCATAGTGTATAGTGTTTTGCATATTGAATTTTGAGTATAGCATTTGCATATTGCATACAGTGCAAGATTTGTCTATTGAGTAGAGCATTTAGTGTACAGTGCTTTGCGTATCGAGCTTTGCATATTGAGTGGAGCATTTAGCATATTGCGTATAGCATTTTGCATATTGCATATAACGCTTTATATAATGCATTTAGTGTTTTGCCTATAAAGTTTTGCGTATAGTGCTGTGCATATTGCGTATGGCATTTGGCATATAGTGTATAGTGTTTTGAGTATAGCATATTGTGTATAGTGTTTTACATATATAGCCTATTGTGTATAGTGTTTTGTGTATAGCAAATTGCATACAATGTTTTGCATATTGCGATTTGCATATTGTGCATAGCGTTTTGCATATTGCATATAGGATATAGTGTTTTGTGTATTGCAAATAACATATTGTGTATAGTGTATTGTGCTTTGCATACTGTATATTGCTTTGTATAGAATGCAGAATGCATTGTGCGTGTATTGCGTGTGTATTGTGTGTGATTGTGTTTATGTATTTGATTGTGTTTGTGTATATTGTATGTATGTATGTATGCATTGTGTCTGTTACGAATATTGTGTGTATATATTGTGTTTATGTATTGTGTGTGAATTTGTATTACATGTGTTGTGTATGTGTGTGCATGTGTTCCGAATCTCCTTGCAGAGATTTTGACAGAAGTGGCCAGGGGGTCTACTCCCCCCCTCGGCCACTCCTATCACGCACCATACTTGAATCAATGGGACTTGCAGTAAAGAGGAGATTTGAATAACTTCTCTTTACTGCTGCCACTGGGTGTTTGTGCCAAGGCCACAGAATTTGTATCACATGTTCTTCTTTTATATGCAAATAACCATAACATACCTCACTTAATGTGTATCACACATAGTTGTGAGTAAATGTATCATAAAGTATGTGTCACATATACATAGGTATCACAGAGCTCTGTAAAACGGCAGAGAAAAAAACACAGAATGGCAAATCGCATCTTGCAGCTGGATGAATTTGCTATCTGTTCACACCGAGCAAGAGGCTGAATGAATTGCAATCTGGATAGCATTCACAAGAGCTCAGCTGGACTACAAATTAATACATTTTCTATCAATTTACACTGAGGAAGAGGCTGAAAGAAATGCACTCTGGCGTTTGCTGGAACTCAGCTGGACTGCAGATGAATGAATTGCTGATGAGAAGAAGTGGTAGTCGCTGCAAGCCAACGGGATTAAGCTGAGCTGCATCTGAGACATAAGGGTAAGACAAACCAGGAGTGAGGAGCTGGGAGATCAGTCAGCACAATACGCAGCACCTTGGAAGAATCCAAAGAGAGGGGTCAATCAAGCCAGAAGTCAGATAATCAAACAGTTGATGCAGAAAACCAAGACAGCAGATAAAAAGGCAAGGTCTGAAACTGTTCAGGTCGAAACACAGGTAACATTGCAACTAAATGTTGGAACAGATAAAGGGGATTTGAAGAACCGGTGGAAAGCCCAACAGCAATGGAATGTAATAAAAGGCAGCTGTCCAATAGTAATGAAACTTCAACATACTACATACTGACTTTGTACGTATAAGGCTCTTATAATAACTTACATTATTTATGTGTCCCCTATCCTGACCATATTGCTAGCACTGTATTACGCAGGAAAAGGGTTGAACTAGATGAACGCAAGTCTTTTTTCAACCTAAATTACTATGTTACTATGTCACTTGACCCTTATGTTCTCTGTATGTCTCACTTCCAAGGTTCACTTTGCAAAGCTCTTATAACCCTCTATTGTTCCTGTGGCACTATATAAGTAAACATTAAATAATTAATTCAGTCATTCAGTTATTCATAGTAACATAGTAGTAACATAATAATTTAGGTTGAAAAAAAGACTTGCATCCATCTAGTACAGCAATTTCAAATTCTGCCTTGAATGGGGGGAAAAATTCCTTCTTGATTGCAAATGGCAATCAGATTTTAACTTGGATCAACAGGCCTAACTAAATATTAATCCCAATACTAACGTACATATCCCTCTATGTTCTGCTGTTTTAAATAAGTATCCAGGCCCTTTTTAAAGGCATCAAATGTATTTGATAGCACCACCTCCTCAGGCAGTGAATTCCATACCTTTATTGTCCTTACCATAAAGAATCCCTTCCGCTGTTGTAGATGAAATGTCCTTTCCTCAAGTCTAAGCTGGTGACCCCTTGTCCTTTGTACTGTTCTGTTAATGAACAGGTCTTTGGAGAGCCCTTTGTATGGGCCCTGAACATATTTATAAAGTATTATCATATCCTCTCTAAGACGCCATTTCTCTAATGTGTACAAGTTTACCTTTTCTAGCCTTTCTTCATAACTAAAATTTTCCATTCCCCTTACTAGTTTTGTAGCCCTCCTCTGCACTCTCTCTAGTTCCATGATGTCCTTTTTCAGAAAGAGCGCCCAGTATTGAACAGCATATTCTAGGTGGGGTCTTACCATGGGCCTGCATAATAATATCTTCTTCCTTTGAGTCAATACCCCTTTTAATACATGTCAATATCTTATTGGCCTTTGCAGCTGCCAGCTGGCACTGCATGCTACTGCTAAGTCTATTGCCTACCATTACTCCCAGATTCTATTGATTAGTAGATTTCCTCAGAGAAAAACACCATTTAAACTATATGTTGCATTTTTAATATTATAACTAAAACGCATAACTTTAAACTTGTCTATATTGAACCTCATTTGCCTGCCCAGTTACCCAATTTGTCCAAATCTCCTAGTAATGAAGACACATCCAGTTCAGACTTTATTACCCTACTTAATTTTGTGTCATCGACAATCACTGATACATGGCTCCCTATGCCTGCTGGGAGATCATTAACAAACAAATTAAAAAGAAGAGGACCCAGGACAGATCCCTGAGGTACTCCACTTATCACGTTTATCCAATTGGAGAACTTGCCATTTACTACCACTCTTTGCATTCTATCTTTCAGCCAATTTCCAATCCATGCACACACGTTTGCCACTGTAAGGCCCCAACGGTTCTGGGTATGTGTGCTGTGAGAAACCTAACTCGGGACAGATCAGGACTGATCAGAGTAACAGCAAGCAGCTCAGATTAGTATATAAAAAGCAACACCCCCAGATAAGGAGTAGGAGAAGTTGGATACAGTGGCAGGACAAAGCGAGGCCCAAGGAATATATATATTTATGAGAATATATAGATTATCATGGGTACCTGATATCACTGATGGGAAAGAGGTGAGCAGCAGGCAATGACCCAAGGGGGAGTCCAAGCAACAAGTAAGGGCAGACAGCAATCAAAGGAGAAGTCCAGATTCATGCAGCAGGTCAGGGGAGGCTAAGGAACAAGTGCACACAAATGGAGCACAACAAAACACTGAGCACCAGCTAGCGCAACCGCTTCCTATTTGAAGGGAAACCCCGTGACGTCACGATGACGTGACGTACACAATGCTGTTGTCTACCGAAGCCAGCCTCCCTACGGGCCTCGCCGAAGGGGAAGCAAGGTGCGGGAAGGAAACCCCAAAGGATACCAACAGCCCCTAAGCCTATTTCATTCAATTTGTACAGTAACCTCTTGTGTGGAATCGTATTGGCAAAGTCTAAATAGATCACATCAACCACCACTCACAAATTTATATTTTTACTCACTTTTTCATAAAATGCAATCAAGTTAGTTTGACAAGACCTGTCTTTCACAAAGCCATGTTGGCTCCTGCTAATGATATTCCTGTTCAAGATGAATTCTTGAATATATTCTCTTAGGAACCCTTCAAACAGTTTCCCTACCATCACGCTTACAGGTTTGTAATTCCCCAGCTGGGATTTTGATCCCTTTTTAAATATGCGCACCACATCTGCTTTATGCCAATCCGTGGGCACCATACCTGAAATAAAAGAATCCCTGAAAGTCAAAAGTAACGGTCTGGCCAGGGCCTGGCTTAGCTCTTTAAGTACCCATGGGTGTATACCATCTGGCCCTGGGGCTTTTTCTGTCTTAACACCATTCATTTGTTTTAACACTTTTTCTTGTGTTAGCCAATCCCATGCTTGATGTGACCGTTCTGTAAAAGTAGTTTGCAGGTTTTTGTCCATCGGGTGTTCCCTGGTAAAAACAGAAGAAAAGAAATGATTTAAAATATGAAGCACAGGTAAATTGGATGGCAGTACACAGGTGAGCCCAGAAACTATTGTGATAGCTAGCACAGGAGAGCCCAGTCAGACAGATATGACACCAGCATTCCCAACTAGCCGATGATTAGTCGGATGCTAAAGTTGGAGCTAAAGAGCCAACAGCTGAATACAAGTTGTATTCTCAAGTGTGTTCCAGGGTCATAATTGAAGTCCTTACAGATATGGCAAGAAGACACTGCCATTTATATATAATATATATATATCCTTCCCCTCCACTGAGTAGGCTCAATTTAGCCTCATACTGGGGTGGGGGTTCAGAGGTTCCCCATGGTTATGGAGGCTATTGCTTGCACCCATGTGAGGACTGTAGTGCCCCTTGAGGAGTATCACACACGTGAACTGTAAGAACTACCATTCAATAAATCCCCAGATGGTCTATGAAGCAAACATGAGGATAACCCATGTGTTTTCTGCCTTCCCTGGGGACAAATTTCTCCTATATCCTCTGCCAGTTCTCCATCTACAGGGACAGGGGATGGCTGCTAGGTAAGGAACAATATCACTACTTTTTAATAGTGGGTAACATGATATATGAAACCTTCATATCACAGTGCCTGTGATTCCTGTCACTCTCAGTTGTGCTGTCACTGATTTGCTGACTGGGTTTGACCCACCTCCTGATGACCTTTTTATACCTGGCTATCACGTCTGTCAGATGCCCTTTCGTGGTGTTCCTGAGCCAGTAGTGCTGTTGCTGTGTTCCTGTATTCTGAGTTCCTGTGTACCGATTCGGCTTGTTCTGACCATTCTCCAGTGTTCCTGCTTGTGTATGACCCGGCTCGTCTGCGTACCACCCTTGGATCCTGACCCGGCTAGACTGACGTTCCTGCTTGTGTATGACCCGGCTTGTATGACTGCCTCCTACGTGCTCCGACCCGGCCCGGCTGACTTCCTGCTCTGAAGATCGACTTCCAGCTTGTTCCAGTGACCTGCGTTCCAGTTGTCGCCCGCCGCGACATTATCAGTCTCTGTTGCCCGAGTCAGTGTGACTGCCTTGCCTGGTGCTTCCCTCGATTACGTGCTGTGCCTCGTTATCTGTGCAGAGCTGTGTGTATATCTGTGGGCCTTCCTCTCCATGCAGAGCCTTGCAGTAGCACTGAAGCCTCGAGTAAACGTGCCTTTTAACTCTTGCAGTGCTGCCTCGAATTCACTCTCTCTATCTCCGTCGGCAACTCTAGTCCACCATTGCAGAGTGTTCACATAGTGTGGGTCGTTTGTGCGCCTAAGGCTCTCCGGTATTGGTTACCAGCGATATCAGTGACTCAGAGTGTTGGCAGTAAGGCTTCAGTGTTGGCTTATCCGGTACTACGCCCGAGGGGGCTAGTGGCTCTTGCATTCATATTCCAGCATTCGATTAAGCTTGAGGAGGCTGTTAGCTCTTGCATTGCCGTCCGGTTCCCGTTACGCCCGAGGGGGATATTTGCACTTGCACAAACCAAAGCAGTTCCTGTAACTACGCCCGTGGGGGCTAAGTTGATTCCTATTCTGCTTAATATCCTAACACCTTGGCAAGGCAGCTCGATCTTAAGCACTTGATGAACTTTGTCTATCCAGCACAGCCTTTTAACATCCAGGGCGTGTCAAACCTCCACATCTGAGACAGACTGTTATTTAGACATTAACCCCTTGGGGGCTCATATCATCCTAGTGCATACTGTCTTGCATGTATGTCTATTGTGCTATTACTATTGTAATATCTCAGTTTACTTGATCTGTGTATTACCTACCGCCTCTAGAGGGCGAACTTGTGCATTATTCACTTTTAATAAAGTGTGTTTTATTTTCACTTACTGGTCTGAGAGTCCTAAAAAACCGTTACAGTACGAAAGGGCCATGACCTCAGACGGTAAGGGTGAAAGTAATACTCAGAACATCCACTGGAGAATGGATGTCCATGAGCAGCGCCTGGACCAATTGGCACTGGCTCTACAAACGTTACTTGAACGTACAGTACATTTGGACAAGTCTGGTCCTAATCCGGTGGTCCCTCCAGTCGTGACACCGGGGAATCCCTCTGTAATTCCCACTGCTAACTCAAGAGGGTTAACGGCAGCGGTGCCGTTACCACTAAGATATGATGGCGAACCCTCCCTATGCAGAGGTTTCACTAACCAGTTGGAGATATTTTTGGAATTGGCACCCCAGGCATTTCCTAACGACCGTAGTAAGGTCGGCTTTATGATATCTCTGTTGACGGGCAAAGCTTTGGCATGGGCAAATCCGTTATGGGAAAATGCCAGACCCTGCACACTGAACTTTAGAGATTTCGTGATGAAGTTCAGACGTGTGTTTGAGGTTCCTGGCAGGTCTGCCTCTGCTGCCAAAAGGCTGATGGAGATTCAGCAGGGCGATCGCACTCTGGGCGAGTATGCTATCGAGTTCCGGACCTTGGCAGCAGAGGTAGGCTGGAACGATGAGGCCTTACTTGCTGCCTTTACTCAGGGTCTCGCTGAACAGATTAAGGACGAGATAGCCGCTCGAGATGTACCCAGCGAGCTGGATGAGTACATTGACTATGTCAAGTTAATAGACTCCCGCATCCGGGAGAGACGCTTGGCTAAAAGGACCAAAGCAAAGAGTTATGGCCAGAACCATTTCCTTAACCCACCCACACCACCCGTTCTACCTGAGCGAACAGCTGACAGCACTGAACCTATGCAAGTAGGTTTTACTAGGCTCACTAAGGAGGAGAAGTTGTATCGTAGGAGGCAAGGCTTATGCCTATATTGTGGCAAACCGGGCCATTTATTACGCAATTGTCCTGTAAGGCCGGGAAACGAACGCACCTAGGGTACCTTGGGGGACAGGCCCTAGGTGGTGTTGAACAGTCCCTAGATACTTGCACCACTAAACCCACCATCCAGGTGGCATTTGCTTGGACTGATAAGATCATCTAGGTCCTAGCATTGGTGGACTCCGGGGCAGCCGGGTACTTCATGGATCAGTCCTTTGCTGATTTGCAGGGCATTCCGTTATGTAAAAAGGACTCTCCTGTGGCAATAGAGGCCATTGATGGCAGACCCCTGGATCCTGCTTTCATTACGTTCGAGACAATCTCAGTGACAATGACTGTGGGGGCTTGTCACAGGGAGCAGATACGATTTCAGATCATTCGTTCCCCGCATCATTCAGTTATTTTGGGGTTTCCATGGTTACAGGCACACAATCCCCAATTTGACTGGCAAAGGTGTGAAGTTAACTCTTGGTCTGAGTACTGTAACAAGAATTGTCTCTCTCTTCCTGTTAAGATTATGTGTACCTCTCCAGCTGTGCCAACAGAATATGGGCAATTCAGTGACGTGTTTAGCAAAGGAGAGGCCAGCGCATTACCTGACCATAGGCCATACGATTGCACCATTGATTTGCCTCCAGGTGCGGTGCCCCCCAGGGAACGCACTTACCCACTGTCTTGTGAGGAAAATAAGGCAATGGAGGAGTATATCGCAGATGCCCTGGAGAGGGGAATCATTCGTAAATCTACGTCTCCGGCTGGTGCCGGATTTTTTTTTGTTAAAAAGAAAAATGGGGAACTCAGGCCTTGCATTGACTACCGTGGGCTGAATAAGCTGATGCCCAAGAACGCCTATCCCATTCCACTTATTACAGAATTATTCGACAGATTAAAGGGCTCTTCGATCTTTACTAAACTTGATTTGCGAGCCGCCTATAATCTAGTCAGAATTAAAGAGGGTGACGAGTGGAAAACGGCGTTTAATACCAGAACAGGGCATTATGAATATCTGGTGATGCCATTCGGCTTATGCAATGCTCCTGCAGTATTTCAGGAATTGATTAACAATATTTTACGTGACCTGCTCCAGTCCTGTGTGGTAGTATATCTAGATGATATATTGATTCACTCTGCTAACCTTGCCCAACACATTAAAGATGTCTCAGAAGTCTTGCTCCGACTTCGTAAGCACAAGTTATTCTGTAAACTAGAAAAGTGCGAATTCCATACATCTCAAGTACCATTCCTGGGGTTCATAATATCCAAAAGTGGCATTGCCATGGATCAGGAAAAGTTGGCAGCGGTTCTGCAATGGCCTCGGCCTAAGGGGTTAAAGGCCATTCAACGATTCTTAGGTTTTGCGAACTATTATAGGAAGTTCATCAAGAACTTTTCCATGATTGTAAAACCACTTTCAGATTTGACTCATAAGGACGCTTCTCCCTCTCAGTGGTCTGAGGCAGCTGAAGACGCATTTGTTACCCTGAAATCTGCCTTTTCATCTGCTCCTATACTGTCCCACCCTAATCCCTCCCTGCCGTTTACTTTGGAGGTTGACGCTTCAGAGGTTGGGGTTGGGGCAGTGCTCTCCCAACGTCCTGTGGGAGGTGGCACTTTAATGCCTTGTGTGTTTTTCTCTAAGAAATTGTCCAGCGCCCAGAGTCATTACGAGATTGGCGACAGGGAACTGTTGGCCATCATACTTGCACTGAAGGAGTGGCAACACCTTTTGGAGGGCACTCAGACTCCAGTACTAATTCTTACTGACCATAAGAATTTAACCTATCTCTCTGAAGCCAAAAGACTGTCTTCTCGACAGGCCAGGTGGGCGCTGTTTTTGTCCCGGTTCAATTTCCTAGTATCCTATCTTCCTGGCTCAAAGAATATCAAGGCTGATGCGTTGTCACGTCAGTTCGCTGCTGACGCTGAGAGGGAGGAAGTCCCGGTACCCATCATTCAGCCAGATCAGATCCTGGCTACTATTCGTACCACCATAACCTCGCCACTGGGGGAGGAGATACTGGCATCACAATCAGGGGCACCTCCTGAAACCCCAGTGGGGAAGTGTTTCGTAGATGAGTCATTCCGTGTCCGTCTGTTGGAGACTTATCACGCCTCTAAAGCGGCTGGGCATATTGGTAGGGACCAACTAGTATGGTCCCTCTCATAGCTATTTTTGTGGCCTACGTTGAGAGCCGACTGCGCCGATTTTACGGCAGCTTGTACCACTTGTGCCCGTGCCAAGACCCCTAGGCATCTCCCCGTGGGCTTATTGCAACCGGTGCCTAACGGAGACCGTCCTTGGTCTCATATATCCATTGACTTCTTGGGAGAACTACCGGCCTCTAGAGGTTACACGTTCATTCTTATGGTGGTCGATAGATTCTCTAAGATGGCACATTTTGTGCCTCTGACTGGCCTTCCATCGGCTCAGGAATTGGCTATAGTTTTTGCCAGAGAGGTGTTCCGTCTGCACGGAGTACCCAGAGTGATTGTCTCCGACCGTGGGAGCCAGTTCGTTTCTAGGTTCTGGAGGGCATTTTGTGGTCAGATGGGCATCCAATTGTCATTTTCCTCTGCCTACCATCCCCAGACAAATGGGGCCGCTGAGCGTGCCAATCAGGGACTGGAACAGTTCCTGCGCTGCTTTGTCACCGATCATCATGATAATTGGGCTGACCTGTTGCCATGGGTGGAGTTTGCCAGAAACTGTGCAGTTAACTCATCGTCCGGGAGCTCCCCGTTTCTCGTGAATTATGGTTTCCAGCCTTGTCTGCTCCCGGACTCCTTTCAGGCACAGCAGATTCCTGCTTTGGACGAGCATTTGGCACGACTTCGTTCCACTTGGGCACAGGTTCAGAGGTCCCTCAGTCAGTCTTTCAGGCGGCAGCAACGACACGCTAATCGCAGACGCCTTCCAGCGGTCTCATTTCAGGTTGGGGACAGGGTATGGCTGTCATCCAGAAACCTCAATTTACAAGTGCCGTCCAACAAACTGGCTCCCCGGTTCATTGCTCCATTTAAGATTATCCGCAAGATTAATCCGGTTTCTTATGCTCTGGAGCTTCCGCCCTCAATGCACATTCATAATGTGTTCCATGTGTCACTCCTGAAACCCTTGGTGTGCAATCGTTATACTACTACGCCAGTGATTCCTGGGCCGGTGGACGTCCAGGGTCAAGAAGAATATGAAGTCCAGAGTATTATTGATTCCAGGAGATTTAGAGGAAAGCTGCAATATTTGGTTCATTGGAAGGGCTATGGCCCTGAAGAACGTTCTTGGGTTGACCAAGGGGATCTCCATGCACCGAGATTAGTACGCAGCTTTCACTCTAAATATCCTTTGAAACCCAGACCTCAGGCAGGGAGAGGGGGTCTTTGAGAGGGGGGTACTATCACAGTGCCTGTGATTCCTGTCACTCTCAGTTGTGCTGTCACTGATTTGCTGACTGGGTTTGACCTGCCTCCTGATGACCTTTTTATACGTGGCTATCACATCTGTCAGATGCCCTTTCGTGGTGTTCCTGAGCCAGTAGTGCTGTTGCTGTGTTCCTGTATTCTGAGTTCCTGTGTACCGATTCGGCTTGTTCTGACCATTCTCCAGTGTTCCTGCTTGTGTATGACCCGGCTCGTCTGCGTACCACCCTTGGATCCTGACCCGGCTAGACTGACGTTCCTGCTTGTGTATGACCCGGCTTGTATGACTGCCTCCTACGTGCTCCGACCCGGCCCGGCTGACTTCCTGCTCTGAAGATCGACTTCCAGTTTGTTCCAGTGACCTGCGTTCCAGTTGTCGCCCGCCGCGACATTATCAGTCTCTGTTGCCCGAGTCAGTGTGACTGCCTTGCCTGGTGCTTCCCTCGATTACGTGCTGTGCCTCGTTATCTGTGCAGAGCTGTGTGTATATCTGTGGGCCTTCCTCTCCGTGCAGAGCCTTGCAGTAGCGCTGAAGCCTCGAGTAAACGTGCCTTTTAACTCTTGCAGTGCTGCCTCGAATTCACTCTCTCTATCTCCTGTACGAGCCTCGTTACCCGTGATACTGCTGCTGAGTTGGCCGCTCTCCGTCGGCAGCTTTAGTCCACCATTGCAGAGTGTTCACATAGTGTGGGTCGTTTGTGCGCCTAAGGCTCTCCGGTATTGGTTACCGGCGATATCAGTGACTCAGAGTGTTGGCAGTAAGGCTTCAGTGTTGGCTTATCCGGTACTACGCCCGAGGGGGCTAGTGGCTCTTGCATTCATATTCCAGCATTCGATTAAGCTTGAGGAGGCTGTTAGCTCTTGCATTGCCGGCCGGTTCCCGTTAAGCCCGTGGGGGCTATTTGCACTTGCACAAACCAAAGCAGTTCCTGTAACTACGCCCGTGGGGGCTAAGTTGATTCCTATTCTGCTTAATATCCTCACACCTTGGCAAGGCAACTCGATCTTCAGCACTTGATGAACTTTGTCTATCCAGCACAGCCTTTTAACATCCAGGGCGTGTCAAACCTCCACATCTGAGACAGACTGTTATTTAAACATTAACCCCTTGGGGGCTCATATCATCCTAGTGCATACTGTCTTGCATGTATGTCTATTGTGCTATTACTATTGTAATATCTCAGTTCACTTGATCTGTGTATTACCTATCGCCTCTAGAGGGCGAACTTGTGCATTATTCACTTTTAATAAAGTGTGTTTTATTTTCACTTACTGGTCTGAGAGTCCTTAAAAACCGTTACACTTCACCCCATACACCAACCATGGTGCTCTCTTCTCCCCTACAGAAGATGCAGGCTATGCATGCAGATCCTGGCTCCTGACTCCAGTGGCCATTCTCCAGAGCCCTTCCCAGCACAGATACCATCAGACTCCTATGAGAACAAGGAATATCATTGATAAAACCCTTTAGAGTTCTCAAAACCAGATTTAGGTGTCTTGGTACAACTGGTGGAGCACTGCAATATCAACCCCACAAGCTGTGTCAGATATGGGGGGTTGAGTGCCATACTGGCAAGATGCACATATTGGGAGCTCTACATTGACTCATGCTATCCAGAAGAAACAGCTCTGACCCACCTGGAAACAGGGTGTATCTGCTTCAAGAGACCGTTAACAAGGTTTTGAGCCCCCTCCAGTGTGAATCGGATTGGCTGTTCCGGATGTGACTATTCAAAAAGGAGTCTCCTTTTTAGAATAGTTTCACTTATTGTTATGTAAAATACATAGTAACATAGTAAATTAGGTTGAATAAAGACACAAGTTCAACCTTCTCCTCATACCCCAGTAACTGAGAATTTTATAGCTTTCTTGCTACCAATTAAGTTATTCTTTATCAGACCTTCCTAATCTGCCTACTGATAAACAGTATAACTCTGTATGTTCCCTTTTGAAAGAAATGTATCTAATCTTCTCTTAAATGTATCCATTGTATCTGCCATAACCACCTCCTTGGGCAATGAATTCCACAATTTACCAGACCTTACCGTAAAAAAACCCTTCCTCTGCTGAAGTTTAAACCTCCTTTCCTCTAATCTCAAGGGGTGTCCTCTGGTCACCTGATCAGGCCTTGGAATAAATAGCTCACCACAGAGATCCTTTTATTGAACTTGTACAATGTGATAAGGTCTCCTCTTAGTCGTCTTTTCTCTAGAGTAAATAAACCAAGTTTGCCTAATCATTCCTCATATGTCAAGTCCTCCATTCCCTTAATTAATTTTGCTGCTCTTTTCTGTACCCTCTCTAGTTCTAGTATATCCTTTTTCAGATCCAGTGCCCAAAACTGAACTGCATACTCAAGGTGAGGTCTTACCAATGATTTGTATAATGGCATAATAAGGGACTATATTCAGGATTACAACACAAAAAATAAGATCATTAGCACGAATCAACATGGTTTTATGAAGAATAGGTCATGCCAAACTAATCTTTTCAGCTTCTATGAGGAGGTAAGCAGCAACCTTGACAATGGCAAGGCAGTAGATGTAGTATATCTAGACTTTGCAAAGGCATTTGATACAGTACCACACAGAAGGCTGGTGTATAAAATAAGGAAATTGGGGCTAGGAGATAACCTTTGCAATTGGATACAAAACTGGTTGAAGGATAGGGAACAGTGTGTGGTTGTAAATGGAAAATTCTCCAGTATAGTTAAAGTGGAGAGTGGAGTACCTCAGGGTTCAGTATTGGGTCCGCTGCTTTTTAACATGTTTATAAATGACCTGGAAATAGATATAGAAAGCAAAATATCAATATTTGCAGATGATACTAAATTATGCAAAGTCATTAATTCAGAACAGGATATTTTCTCTCTACAGAGGGACTTACATACAATGTCAGATTGGGCAAACATGTGGAATATGAAGTTTAATGTGGGGAAGTGTAAAGTCATGCATTTGGGAGGAAACAATCCCAAGGCTACTTATAAACTTAATGGAATAATTTTAGGTGACTCGTTGCTAGAAAAAGACCTGGGTATCCTTGTCAACTACAAACTTGGAAACAGTGACCAGTGTCAAACAGCAGTAGCAAAGGCAAACAAAGTCCTGTCTTGCATAAAAAGAGGTATTGAAGCAAGAGTGGATAACATTATTTTGCCATTATACAAATCATTGGTAAGACCTCACCTTGAGTATGCAGTGCAATTTTGGGCACCGGTTCTGAAAAAGGATATACTAGAACTAGAGAGGGTACAGCGGAGAGCAACAAAATTAATTAAGGGAATGGAGGACTTGACATATGAGGAACGACTAAACAAACTTGGTTTATTTACTCTAGAGAAAAGACGACTAAGAGGAGACCTTATCACATTGTACAAGTATATGAGAGGTCAATACAAGGATCTCTGCGGTGAGCTATTTATTCCAAGGCCTGCTCAGGTGACCAGGGGACACCTCTTGAGATTAGAGGAAAGGAGGTTTAAACTTCAGCAGAGGAAGGGTTTTTTTACGGTAAGGTCTGTCAAATTGTGGAATTCATTGCCCAGGGAGGTAGTTATGGCAGATACAATGGACACATTTAAGAGAAGATTAGATACATTTCTTTCAAAAGGGAACATACAGAGTTATACTGTTTATCAGTAGGCAGATCAGGAAGGTCTGATAAAGACTAATTTAATTGGTAGCAGGAAAGCTATAAAATTCTTAGTTACTGAGGTATGAAGCGAAGGTTGAACTTGATGGACTTGTGTCTTTTTTCAACCTAATTTACTATGTTACTATGTTACTATGTTAAAATAATGTTATCCACTCTTGCTTTGATACCTCTTTTTATGCAAGACAGGATTTTATTTGCCTTTGCTACTGCTGTTTGACACTGGTCACTGTTTCCAAGTTTGTAGTTGACAAGGATACTGTCAAGGTTTTGTAAGAACACTCAGACAGTTAGGTAAGGTTAAAAGCTTTATTGAAAATAAATAGAAAATAAATAGAAAACAATCACCCTACTCAGGTCCAGATGAGGTCTGACGCAGGTCAGGATGGACGGAAAAATCACAGTTGGTAATAAAAGATAGGACTCTGTAGGCTTGATCCGTGGACAAGTACAGGAACAAGAAGAACCACAACAGTCCCACACTGCAGCAAGGTGAGATATGGGGATGGGTAACTGCAGGGCAACTCCCTAGGAGGCTAGGGATAGTGGAGGCAACACAGATAGGACACTGGTAGTGACCAATCCCTAGAACACTAGGGTTAGCGGAGGCAGCACAGACAGGACACTGGCAGTGACCAATCCCTAGAACGCTAGGGTAGCGGAGGCAACACAGACAGGACACTGGCAGTGACCAATCCCTAGAACACTAGGGTTAGCAGAGGCAGCACAAACAGAATACTGGCAGAGACCAAATCCCTAGAATGCTAGGGTAAGCGGAGGCAGCACAGACAGGACACTGGCAGTGACCAATCCCTAGAACGCTAGGGTAGCGGAGGCAGCACAGACAGGACACTGGCGGTGGCCAATCCCTAGAACTCTAGGCTTAGTGGAGGCAGCGCAGGGACCAAATCCCTAGAAAGCTAGGGTAAGTGGAGGCAGCACAGATAGGACACTGGCAGTGACCAATCCCTAGAACGCAAGGGTAAACGAAGGCAGCACAGACAGGACACTGGCAGTGACCAATCCCTAGAACGCTAGGATAAGCGGAGGCAGCACAGACAGGACACTGGCAATTGACCAGACTCTCACAGCACAGACCCCTGGTGATTTTGGGGATAGACAGGCCAGACAGGCGCTGTATCGGTATTCGAAAGTGAGAGTAGGTGATATAGAACACATGGTACGCACCCTGATAGATCAGAAGCCAGAAATGCCAAATCTGTACACACGGGGTAGTCAGCCAGTCCTAGTCAGCAAGGGAATCTGATACTCAGCCAAGCCAGGTCGGTACACACGGAGGTAGTCAGCTAGTCCTAGTCAGTAACGGAATCGGATACTCAGCCAAGCCAGGTCAGTACACACGGAGGTAGTCAGCCAGTCCTAGTCAGCAACAGAATCAGAGCACAGGAGCGTCAGGAACACAGGAGCGTAGTCAGGCGAGCCAGGTCATACACGGAACAGGAACAAGCAGTAACTCAAACGCTAGGCATGGGTACACCACGAAAGGGTGCTGAAAGGATGACAGGAGAGGAGGAGCCAGAGCCCAATAGCCAATAAGAATCGTGCAATGGTAAACCCAGAAGTAGCAATGTCGCCCAGATGCTAGAATCACGGGCACCGTGATAGTGCTCCCCCCTCAACGTGGAGGAGGTCCAAGCTTCAAAGGGAACTTAGCATGGAATCTGCGCAACAGTAGTGGAGCATGGATGTCAGAGTGGTTCACCCATGAGTGTTCCTCTGGACCATATCCCTTCCAGTGCACCAGGTATTGGATCTGTCCACGGAATCTACCTGAATCCGAAATACTCTGCACTTCATACTCGTTATGATCTTGTATGAGAACCGCAGCTGGGACTGCAGGTGGTGGTATAGTGGTTACACACCAAAGGTTTGAGAAGGTATACATGGAACACGTTATGTATCCTCATAGAAGCAGTTAATTTCAAAGCACAGGGGACAGGATTGACTCTGGGGAGTACCCGGAATGGACCCACAAATCGGGGAGCCAATATATTACATGGAACTTGCAACTTGAGGTTGCTGGAGGACAACCACACCCAGTCCCCCACCTGGAATACGGGGCCAGCAACCTTCTGTTATTGGCATGCCGCTGAACTCGTAGAAAAGAGTCACGTAGGGAATTCTGGACTTGTGCCCAAGTGGAGCAAAGCTACCTAATGTGCTTATCCAGAGCCGAAATCTGCTGTGCTTGGAAGGTGTATGGGAGCAAGCATGGTTGGAACCCATAGTTGATAAGGAAGGGTGAGCTCCCGGAGGAAAAGCACACGGTGCAGTTCCTGGCGAACTCTGCCCACGGCAACAAGTCAGCCCAGTTATCGTGATGGTTGGAGATGAAACAACATATAAACTGCTCCAATCCTTGGTTGGAGCGTTCAGCTGCCCCGTTGGTCTGGGTATGGTATGCAGATGAGAACGACAATTGGATACCCATTTGATCACAGAATGCCCTCCAGAACCTGGACACAAATTGTGTCCCGCGATTGGAGACCAGGACCTTGGGGACCCCATGGAGTAGGAACACCTCTCTCGCAAACACCATGGCCAATGTTTTAGCTGATGGTAAGCCAGGGAGCGGCACAAAGTGGGCCATTTTTGAAAATCTATCAACCACCATAAGCATGACTGTGTAGCCATTAGATACAGGCAGTTCTCCCATGAAATCGATAGATACATGTGACTATGGGCGATCGCCATTAGGAACAGCTTGCAAAAGCCCGACAGGAAGGTGCCTTGGTGACTTAGAGCGAACACAAATGGTACAGACTGCAGTAAATGCGGCACAGCCAGCCATTAACGTAGGCCACCAGAACATTCGGGAAAAGGACCATATCAATTGATTTTTACCCACGTGACCGGCTGCATGAGAGGCGTGATACAGCGCCATCAACTTGGCCCAAAAAGGTTCACCCTGAGGAGCATTGGCCTGAGGAGGGTTTCTCCTGAGGAGCATTGGCCTGGGATGCCAAGATCTCTTCGCCCAGTGGGCATGTGATGCTGGTACGTAGCGTGGCAAGGATACAGTCCAGAGGTATAATAGGCACAGGCTCAGACTTGGTCTCCGGATCTGGACCAAATTGTCTGGATAAGGCATCAGCCCTTATATTCTTGGTACCAGGTAAGTAAGACACAATGAAATTGAAGATTGAAAGGAATAAGGCCCATCTGGTTTGTCTGGGAGATAACCTTTTAGCCTCAGAGAGGTAGGTAAGATTTTTTATGGTCCGTCAGGATCAGAATTTGCACCCTGGTGCCCTCCAACAAATGGCGCCATTCACGATGTGCCAAAATGATTGCCAATAATTCGCAATCTCCAATATCGTAAACACTTTGGGCCTTGGTCATCTTTTTAAAGAAGAATCCACATGGCATTAGTGTCTTCCCAGGACCAGGCCTCTGAGACAGCACTGCCCCTACACCTGTCTCTGAAGTGTCAACCTCCAAGGTGAATGGCAAACTGGGTATAGGATGTGACAATACTGTTGCTAAGGAAAATGCGGATTTTAAGGATTCAAACGCCCTTTCAGCCTCTGGAGACCACAAAGAAGCATTAGCTCCTTTATGTGTCATGTCTGTCAGCGGTTTCACAATCATGGAGTAGTCACGAATAAACTTCCTATAATAATTTGCAAAGCCCAAGAACCGCTGCAAGGGCTTAAGACCAATGGGACGTGGCCATTGCAACACAGCAGAGAGTTTGTCCTTGTCCATGGCAATGCCTTCTTTGGAAATCGCATATCCCAAAAACGGTACCCTGGATTTATGAAATTCGCACTTGTCCAGTTTACAAAATAATTTATTCTCTCTCAGTTTCTGCAACACTGCCGTGACATGCTTATGGTCCATCTCCAAATAGGGAGAATAAATCAAAATGTTGTCCAGGTAGACCACTACACAGGACTGTAACATGTCCCTAAGGACGTCGTTAATAAACTCCAGAAATACAGCCGGGGCATTACATAACCAAAAGGGCACCACTAAATACTCGAAGTGCCCTGTCTGAGTATTGAAAGCGGATTTCCACTCATCACCTTCATTGATCCATACTAGGTTGTATGCTGCCCTTAAATCCAACTTGGTGGAAATGGAAGTGCCCTTGAGTCGATCAAACAACTCTGTAATGAGTGGAATGGGGTAAGCGTTCTTGATCATTATCTTATTCAGACCCCTATAATCGATACAGGGTCTGAGTTCCCCATTTTTCTTTTTCACAAAAAAGAATCCAGCCCCTGCGGGTGAGGAAGATTTATGAATTATGCCACGAGCCAGAGCATCAGTGATGTATTCCTCCATTGCCTGATTCTCCTTGCAGGACGATGGGAAGGTTCTGCCCTTAGGAGGCATGGAACCAGGCACAATATTAATAGCACAGTCATAGGGCTGATGTTGTGGCAAAGTGGTAGCCTCTCCGTTACTGAACACATCGCTGAATGACTGGTATTCAATCAGTAATGAGGGAGAGGTACACAGGATCTTGGTAGGTTGTCGTAAGCAATGTGCCGCATAGAAGTCAGACCAGACCAGGATTTCACAGGACCTCCAATCCATTCTGGGATTATGTGTCTACAGCCATGGGAAACCCAGAATGATCTCATAGTGAGTAGACTGAATAATCTGGAACTTCAAAGTCTCTGTGTGAAGCGCTCCAATACGGATCACCAGTGGACAAGTCTCCTGAGTAACCTGGGGGGGGCACCAAAGGTCTTCCATCAATGGCCTCAGTGTCCAAAGTGGATTCTATCTCCACCAATGGAATATTCTGTAGGACAGCAAACTCCTTATCCATAAAATGGCTGGCTGCACAGGAATCAATCAAGGCAGAGGCAGTAAAGGAAGACCCTGCCCAAGATGCCATGACCTCCACCACGGGTTTACACTGTGTACCTTCTGGGGACTGATATACCCCACCTAGGATCTGTCCCCTACTAGAACCTAGGTGCGTTAGTTTCCCAGCCGCACAGGACATGACCGCAACAAGTGTCCAGCTTTTCCACAATACAGACACAAGCCTTGTCTGCGACGGAAGAGCCGCTCTTCCTTAGATAAACGTGTAAAGCCCAGCTGCATAGGCTCACTACTACTGCTTGTGGTACCAGGAGGCGTGGGAAGTGAGGGAGGCATGGGTGGGAATTTAAGGCTGGGCAACGATCCAGTTGTAGGCCTCTGCTTACGGTCTTTATAAAGGATCCTCTCCCTTATGCGAGTATCAATCAAGGTAGCAAATTCAATTAATCTGTCCAGCTCTTCCGGCAACTCACGAACTGTGATTTCATCTTTTATTTTGTCATCGAGGCCTTGTCCGAAGGCTGCCACAAGAGCCTCATCGTTCCAACCAACCTCTGCAGCAAGTGTGCGAAATTCAATTGCATAGTCTGCAACTGTACGTGCCCCCTGCTGGATTTTCATCAATCGTTTTGCTGCAGAGGCGGTACGCCCAGGAACCTCAAATACACTACGGAACGCCCTTACGAACTCATTGAAGTTTGTAGTGATAGGTTTGGCCTTCTCCCAGATCGGGTTCATCCAGGCCAATGCTTGGCCTGTGAACAGGGAGATTGTGAATCCCACCTTGCTCCTCTCACTCGGGAAAGCCTGGGGTACCAGTTCCAAAAATATTTCTAGCTGGTTTAGGAAGCCACGGCATAAGGTAGGATCCCATCATGTCTCAATGGGAGAGGAGCAGTTGCGGACAATCCTCTACTTAGATTCCTTGAAGACATAGCTTGTGCCATTGGTGCCAAAACTGGGGTGTCCACCGATGCCTGCACAGGTTTGTCAAGGTGAGCGGTATGCTCCAGAATGGTCTGCATGGCCAGCGACAACTGATTCAAGCGTTGCTCATGTGAGTCCATTCTCCAATGGATACTCTGAGAACTACCTTCACCTGTATTGTCTGAGGTAATTGGCCCTTTCGTACTGTCACGGTTTTGTAAGAACACTCAGACAGTTAGGTAAGGTTAAAAGCTTTATTGAAAATAAATAGAAAACAATCACCCTACTCAGGTCCAGATGAGGTCCGTACCTTAGTACTTCCCAAATCTGACGCAGGTTAGGATGGACAGAAAAATCACAGTTGGTAATAAACGATAGGACTCTGTAGGCTTGATCCATGGACAGGTACAGGAACAAGAAGAGCCACGAGAGTCCCACACTGCAGCAAGGTGAGATATGGCGATGGGTAACTGCAGGGCAGCTCCCTAGGAGGCTAGGGATAGCGGAGGCAACACAGATAGGACACTGGTAGTGACCAATCCCTAGAACACTAGGGTTAGAGGAGGCAGCACAGACAGGACACTGGCAGTGACCAATCCCTAGAACGCTAGGGTAGCGGAGGCAGCACAGACAGGACACTGGCAGTGGCCAATCCCTAGAACACTAGGGTTAGCGGAGGCAGCACAAACAGGACACTGGCACTGACCAATCCCTAGAATGCTAGGGCAGCGGAGGCAGCACAGACAGGACACTGGCAGTGACCAATCCCTAGAACGCTAGGGTTAGCGGAGGCAGCACAGACGGGACACTGGCAGAGACCAAATCCCTAGAATGCTAGGGTAAGCGGAGGCAGCACAGACAGGACAATGTCAGTGACCAATCCCTCGAATGCTAGGGTAAGCGGAGGCAGCACAGACAGGACACTGGCAGTGACCAATCCCTAGAACGCTAGGGTAAGCGGAGGCAGCACAGACAGGACACTGGCAATTGACCAGACTCTCAGAGCACAGACCCCTGGTGAATTCAGGGATAGACGGGCCAGACAGGAGCTGTATCGGTATTCGAAAGTGAGAGTAGGTGGAATAGAACACAGGATACGCACCCTGATAGATCAGAAGCCAGAACTGCCAAATCTGTACACACGGGGTAGTCAGCCAGTCCTAGTCAGCAACGGAATCTGATACTCAGCCAAGCCAGGTTGGTACACACGGAGGTAGTCAGGCAGTCCTAGTCAGCAACGGAATCGGAACACGGGAGCGTCAGGAACACAGGAGCGTAGTCAGGCGAGCCGGGTCATACACGGAACAGGAACAAGCAGTAACTCAAATGCTAGGCATGGGTACACCACGAAACGGCGCTGAAAGGATGACAGGAGAGAGTTTAAAAAGGCAAGCCCTGGGAGGAGCCAGAGCCCAATAGCCAATAAGAATCGTGCAATGGTAAACCCGGAAGTAGCAATGTCACCCAGACTCTTGAATCACGGGCACGTGATAGATACCCAGGTCTTTCTCTAGCAATGAGTCCCCTAAAATTATGCCATTAAGTTCATAAGTAGCCTTGAGATTATTTCCTCCCAAATGCATGAGATTACACTTCCCCACATTAAACTTCATACTCCATACTCCCCATCTGACATTGTATGTAAGTCCCTCTGTAGAGAGAAAATATCCTGTTCTGAATTAATGACCTTGCATAATTTAGTATCATCTGCAAATATTGATATTTTGCTTTCTATATCTATTTCCAGGTCATTTATAAACATGTTAAAAAGCAGCGAACCCAATACTGAACCCTGAGGTACTCTACTCTCCACTTTAACTGTATTGGAGAATTTTCCATTTACAACCACACACTGTTCCCTATCCTTCAACCAGTTTTGTATCCAATTGCAAAGGTTATCTCCTAGCCCCAATTTCCTTATTTTATACACCAGCCTTCTGTGTGGCACTGTATCAAATGCCTTTGCAAAGTCTAGATATACTACATCTACTGCCTTGCCATTGTCAAGGTTGCTGCTTACTTCCTCATAGAAGCTGAAAAGATTAGTTTGGCATGATCTATTCTTCATAAAACCATGTTGATTCGTGCTAATGATTTTATTTTTTGTGTTGTAATCCTGAATATAGTCCCTTATTATCCCTTCTAGCAGTTTTCCCTCTACATAGGTCAAACTCACTGGTCTATAATTCCCAGGTTTTGTTTTAGTTCCCTTCTTAAATAGAGGTACGATGTTAGCTCTTCACCAATCCTGTGGTACTGAGCCTGTAGTGATAGAATTTTTAAAGGGTAAATATAGGGGTTTTGCTAACACTGCACTAAGTTCCTGAAGAACCCTTGGATGTATACCATCAGGACCCGGTGCTTTGTCGGTTTTAATTTTGTTCAGTCTTCTCATGACATCTTCTTGAGTTAACCCAATATCTGTTAATTGTATTGTTTTATTTGTTACTTGCGTAGGCTCTTCTACCATACCTTGCTCCCTTTTATATACTGAGAAAAGTAAAAAAAAAGAAAGTGTTTAAAACATCTGCCTTTTCCTTATCCTCACTAACCAATTCACCCATCTCATTTTTGAATGGTCCAATGCACTCCCTCTTAAGTTTTTTGCTACTTTTATATTTGAAAAACTGTTCTGGATTAGTTTTGCTTTCCCTTGCAATTCGAGTTTCATTATCTATTTTTGCTACCCTAATTGCCTTTTTGCAATCTTTGTTGCACTCCCTGTATTTTAAGAAAGATTGTTCAGTTCCTTCAGACTTAAATAATTTGAATGCATTTTTTTCCTTGCCATTTCCTTCTTTACATGTGCAGTTAACCACATTGGCTGTGACTTACTTCTTTTGCATTTGTTCCCCATTGGTATATACTGTTGGGTACATTTCTGCAACCTAAAATTGAATTATGACCATTTTTCCTCAGTATTTTTGCCTTTAAATAAAATGTCCCAGTCTGTGTGTTCCATTGAAGCCCTTAACAATTTGAAGTTAGCTTTTTTAAAATGAAAGGGATAGTAATACTTCGTTTTATCTTTATTTTATTTTGTAGACATTTAAAGAAAAATGAAGAACGATGTAAGTCTTATCTCTCAAACTTTTATGGTTTGAGAGATACTCACAAGCAAAGTTTCCCCTCCCGCCCCTTTTACCTAGTGTAAGCCATCTCTTCTCAGATGTGGAATGCAGTCCATAGACCAGTCAGATAACAGAAGGGGACAATCTTCTTCCTATGAGAACAATGAAAGCCCTGCCCCCCTTGACAAGTTTTTCAGGTTTTTCCCATATCTTAATTGAAGATTGTCCCCCCTCTGCAGTCTAATTGGGCACCTCCCTTCTGATCTGGCTGAGCAGTGTTACAACAGTAAAAGGGGTGGGAGGGGGATACTTTGTCATTGAATTACTTTTGAAGTACAACTCTGACAGAATTGAAATAACACTCTCCAAAGTCCAAATACTATGATGATTAATTAGTGCTGCTTTTATTATGAAACATTACTATCCCTTTAAGAGTTTTGGTTGAACCTATACAGTTTTGCTTTGCCAGACTAATCTCAAATGTAACCATGTTGTGATCACTGTTTCCCAAATGTTCTCTTACCTTAATATTGGATACAATTTATGTGTTATTAGTTATCACTATGTCCAATACATTGTTATTTCTTGTCGGCACTTCCACCATTTATGACATGTAGCTTTCACGAAGTGTGTTCACACACCTGCCTCCCTTAGCACTCTGATAGGTCTCATGTTTCCCATTGATATATGGATAATTAAAATCTCCCATAATTATAGCATGTCCAAGGTGGGCAGCTTTCCTCATTTGCAATAGCAGTTGGGCCTCAACATTGTCATCGATATTTGGTGGTTTGTAGCATATGCCTACCAACACCTTTTTTTTTTTTTTTTTTTTTTTTTACCTTTTACATCACATTTAGTCTCGATTTCTACCCACATGGACTCCACAATTTGGCCAGTTTCCTCACTAATATCACCCCGCAAAACTGGATTTAGGTGTTTTCAAATATAAGCAGAAACCTCCCCCTTTTCTATTAATCCTGTCTCTTCTTGTAATGGATCCTACCCGTTACTTGAGCCCTTGTCTGGACCTCAAACCATTTATCCAAAGATTATGGACATTTATTACCATTTGGACTCTGTGCTGGGCCATGTCGTACGAACTGTCCAGCTAATACCCAAGAGCAAAGACCTAAATTCATAGAATTTGGATTATATACTATGTTTAATGTGTGTTGAACATTTTAGTTGTTGTATGTAGTATGTTTGAGGGTTTACACACTCACCGATTGCCAATCGGTGGGGACTGGCGCAGTGTGCGATCAGTGCCACCAGATCGAACGTTCGGCAGCGGGGGCAAGAGGTGAAAGCTGAGTCACTCAACCCTGGAATAGGCATGCAAATATCTTCCATAGCCTAAGTTGTTTATTGCAGCCACTCCAGCCATTTGACTATGTGTACTGTAGCTAGACCCCCTGCTGTGTGTTAATTAAGCCATTGTGAACTGCAGTCAGACCCCCTGCCATGTGGTAATTAGTTCAAGCCCTCAAGTCTTTGTTCAATCAAACCCTTTTGTATCTGAAATGTAATCATGTCTGAGTTATTGTATCTGTTAAGACCATCTGTTGCTGGCCTTTGTCTGATGTATTATGATTTGATCTCACCCTATTGTACCTGGTTTTCCCATAAGAGGCAAGGCAAGATTTGTGTATAAATATCTGTGATCTTTGCCAATAAAGTGAGTTATGTTTGGAGTGAACAAGGAGTCCTGGAGTCTTGTATTGCTTATGGTCTAAAGTGTCCACTCTGATACCCATCTTCGCCAAGTATCCTGAATCGTCAACCGCCTGCTGCCAGTTTCCTGCAACCTAACTTTGTGGACTGTCAGGTGGCGATGTGAACTCTTCCATGCTTCCCTGCTTCCAGCGATCCTGCGACTGTTTCCAGTGACCGTCCATACTTCAACTGGTGCATCTGACGGTGCTTATCTGGCGTCAAGAAGGAGAGACCCGGGAACGACGTCGGAAGGTGACGCGGTCCCTTCCTAGCTTACGTTACACTGGTGGCATAGCGGTGGGATTTCTCCTTCTTTTATCGGGTGCATTGAGTGAGACATGGTGGATGAAGCAGTGCTGGTGGACACTCTGGGAGCATAAGAGGACCGCTACAGCACCATCTGAGTACAGTGGTGGACCCGGCTGGGCGATGTTATCTACGACTTCGTTCCAGAGTTGGATGCATACATTACAGAGGATCTCAGAGAACAGGAGGAGTAATGGGACTTTGTTAAATACCTGAACCGGGAATATGGATCCGAGGGCCTTTTTGACTGGTGCCCAGCCCGCTTGCGATGGGACATCCAAGGGCTGGTATGGAACGCCTACCACATGGCCTCTACTTTTGGGTGCCCTGACTCCAGCAGATACTGGGAGATCCAGGACAAGAGGGAGGACTGTTTTGGGGGATACATTCCTGCGAACTGCCAGGGAAATTTGGACATCCTGGCAGGATGTGAATGGGACCTGGAGCAACTATATGCTGGGTTCATTTGAGAGATTCGGGAATGTCAAAAAGAGGAAGAAGAATGGGGGGGGGTAATGCATCTGAGGAGGACTTCAGCGACTTTGAGGACCAGGATTGTGTTACCCCTGTTCACTCCACACTGGCGAGTGGGAATTCGCTCCTCACCAGTGCCCCTTGTGTTTTCCCCACATCAGGGAGTGGGACAACGGTCCTCCCTGATACCCCTTTGCCCCTGGACTGTGTGTTGCCTGAGCTGAGGAGTGGGAATTCGTTCCTCCTCAGCCAAGAAGATGCCTCTGCATCAGGGGATAGGACAGGCGTCTCCCCTGATAGGCATGTTGCCCCTTCCCCTGCTTTCCCAGCTGCGGTGGATGAGACGCAGGTTCCCACCAGCAGCAATTGTATGCCCCAACTGATGGGTAGGAGAGAGCCTATCAGTCCCTCTGAGCCCCCTGCTGTAGTGAGTGTGGAACAGCTCACCAGCAGCCCCAAAGTGATGCCCCCTGTGGTTTTGGAAAATGCCTTGGAAGCGGAGCAGTATGGGCTCTCCAGGGCCACGGAGGATGCCACCTTGAGGGATGGGACTGTGGTCTCCCTCTAGGCAGAGAAGGGCCTTGCAAGTGATGGTCTACAAGAGGAGAACCCCAGCAGGCTGGAGGAGAGCAGTGCTGCTGACCCTCCTGTGGATATGTGTTGTGAACTGGTGGGGGGAAAGGAGTGCCCCATCAGCCCCCCTGTGAACCCTGGCCTGGTGAGTAGGAGCAAGCTCACCAGAGCCTGGGAAACCCCTGCTGTGGTGGAAGAGACACAGGTCCCCACCAGCAGCTCCAGTCAATCCCCTGTTGTTGCTGCCCTGGAGAAGGGGAAGATTGTGTTCTCCAGGTACCTGAATAAAATTACTAGGAGGATTGGGAGTACCTCCCTGCTAAAGAAAAGAAGTGGCCCTGAGGAGGGGGCCCAGGAAGACAAGGAAACCAGTGGATTGCCCCTTTGCAGTGCTGATGCCTTGGATACCAGCCCCTACGTGACCCCTGGCCTGGTGGATGGGAGCAAACCCACCAGGCCCTGTGAATCCCTGGCTGGGGTGAGTGGGACAACAGTCCTCACTCCCAGCTCAACAGTTGCTTCCCCTTTTCCTGTGACCCCCAGCTGGGTGAATGGGACTGCGGTACTCACCAAGGATGCTGTTTGCACCCCTGTTACCTGTGAACTGGTGGGTGGGAGTGTGCTCCCCATCAGCCCCCCTGTGACCCCTGACCTGGTGAGTAGGACCACAGTCCTCACCAGGGATGTTGTTATGCCCTCTGGATTCTCTGATCTCTGCCTGGTGGGTTGGAATGTGTTCCCCACCAGGTCACCTGAAACCTTGGATGCCCCTGCACTGGGGGAGAGAACCATCAGCGCTTTCAGAGACCCTTTGAGTATTGCCCCAGCCCAGGAGAGTGGGGATAACATCCTTTCCTATTCCTCTGGGGCACTTGCCCAACAAAAAGGGGGAGATGTGCCCCTCTTCCCACACTTTGTTTTCCAGGCCATTGAGAGCCCAAAGATCCAGTCACCACAAAGAGATCCCCCTTATAGATTGGCTTTGGACCCTGAACCACTGGCCCCAGACCCAGGAAAGTCTGATCCCAGCTCTACAGGGAGCCTGGCCGAGGAGGGGCCTCCCAATTTGCTGCTAGCCAGGACCAGAAGGCACCAATTTCCCTGGCCCAGGATCAAGGACCAAAGTTGTACCCCTGGCCTAGGACAAGGGGCTTGCTTACTATTTCCAGGCCCGGACAAGGGGCTCACATTTTCTCCTGGCCCAGGACAAGGGGCTTGCTTATTGTTTCCCTGGCCCAGGACAAGGGTGTCACGGTTTGTTATGACTCTCAGAGACAGAGTTAAGATAAAAACACAACTTTATTGAAAAGTTTAAAGGGAACCCTTGCGGGTAGCATTCACATTCAACATTTAAACACAATACACAATAATAGAGCATAGTGGTAGCAGAATGTAGGACAGGCTCTACCGGCCTTGCCAATACCGGGTAAGGCAACCATAGGTTGGTACAGGATGTAATTGGTTCTACTGGCCTTACCAATCTACCGGGCAAGGCAGCCTGGGAGGCTAGTATCACGAGGAGAAAAGGCTCTACCGGTCCTGCCAATAAACCGGGCAGGACAGCCATGAGACTGGTACACCGAGTAGAGAGGCTCTACCGGCCCTGCCAATATACCGGGCAAGGCAGCCTTAAGACTGATACAACGAGTATAGAGGCTCTACCGGCCTTTCCAATACCGGGTAAGGCAGCCATAGGTTGGTACAGGATGGAATTGGTTCTACTGGCTTTACCAATCTACCGGGCAAGGCAGCCTGGGAGGCTAGTATCACGAGGAGAAAAGGCTCTACCGGTCCTGCCAATAAACCGGGTAGGACAGCCTTGAGACTGGTACACCGAGTAGAGAGGCTCTACCGGCCCTGCCAATATACCGGGCAAGGCAGCCTTAAGACTGGTACAACAAGTATAGAGGCTCTACCGGCCTTGCTGATACTGGGTAAGGCAACCATAGGTTGGTACAGGATGGAATTGGTTCTACCGGCCTTACCAATCTACCGGGCAAGGCAGCCTGGGTGGCTAGTATCACGAGGAGAAAAGGCTCTAACGGTCCTGCCAATAAACCGGGCAGGACAGCCTTGAGACTGGTACACCAAGTAGAGAGGCTCTACCGGCCCTGCCAATATACCGGGCAAGGCAGCCTTAAGACTGGTACAACGAGTATAGAGGCTCTACCGGCCTTGCCAATACCTGGTAAGGCAACCATAGGTTGGTACAGGATGGAATTGGTTCTACCGGCCTTACCAATATATCGGGCAAGGCAGCCTGGGACTGCAAGACTGGAACATAGGCAAAGCTGACCTCAGCGACTGACCAAAGATGTAACAACCAGTCGCATATGATGGACAACAGAGCCCTGCTGGGCTGTCAAGCTGTAATAAGCTCCCAATGCAACAATGGAGCGAACCAGTACCAGCGTATGGGAGTGACAACCTCTACCGGTGCAATAAGCAGCCAGTGTACTAGGAGCGAACCAGTACCCGCGTACTGGAGGAACACAATCTCTACTGGTGCTAACTGGGCACAACAAGCCACTGGTGTGAATGGAGCGAACCAGTACCCGCGTACTGGAGAGACACAACCACCACCGGTGCTGTCTAGGACTGAACAAGCAGCCGGTTCAATATGGAGCGAACCAGTACCCGCGTACTGGAGTGACACAATCTCTACCGGTGCTGTTTAGGAAAGAACAAGCAGCCGGTTAACGTGGAGCGAATCAGTACCCGCGTACTGGAGTAACATGACCTCTACCAGTGCAACAAGCAGACGGTTGTAGATGGAGCGAACCAGTACCCGCGTACTGGAGTACACCTTCAAGAGGGTGAAAATGTCACCTCAGCGACAGGAGGAGAGAGAGACGCTCTGCAGGCAATCCAGGAGCAGGAACACAGCCGGTCAGGACAGGAACTGAATCACCATGGCAGGCAACCGGATCAAGAACGGCAGCAGGAACAGCAGCAGGAACAGCAACCCCATCCGGATCAGGAACGGAAGCTGGAACCGAGGAAGCTGTCAGGCAGGAACTCAGGTGATCACAGGAGAGCAAAAAGGTAACACGGCCCAGGAAGCTCAGGAACACAATGCAGGTGCAGGCAACATAGAGACAACATGAAAGGGCAACCAAAGGGTGCCCAAGCTCAGTCTAAATAGGCAATACAGGGAGGGCTGTAGGCAGGCAGCCAATGGAAAGCCCCTTCATGTGACTGACAGAGAAAGGCAGCAATCACGGGCAACATGATAAAGGGGCTCCACAAGTGTTTCTGGCCTAGGACCAAGGCCTACGGACTGACGAACTGTCCAGACAAGCGGCTCACAGCAGTAAGGCTCTTCTAGAGTCCCAAGCCAGCATTTACTACTGCAACTGCTGGCTTGGTACAAAAAGGGGGAGAAATGTAACGGATCCTACCCATTACTTGAGCCCATGTCTGGACCTCAAACCATTTATCCAAAGACTATGGACATTTATTACCATTTGGACTGCGCCATGTCGTACGAACTGTCCAGCTAATACCCAAGAGCAAATTCATAGAATTTAGATCATATACTATGTTTAATGTGTGTTGAACATTTTAGTTGTTGTATGTAGTATGTTCGAGGGTTTACACACTCACCGATTGCCAGTCGACGGGGTCTGGCGTGGTGTGCGATCAGCGCCACTGGATCGAACATTCGGCGGTGGGGGCAAGAGGTGAAAACTGGGTCACTCAACCCTGGAGTAGGCATGCAAACTGTCAGCCCCGTCAGATCTGTCAGGGTGGATGGTGCGATTTGCACCTACCTGGCCTAGGGACTGTCTTGCTCCTTATTGGCCCGGGTATGTTTTTATTCTTGCATGATTCTGAGGTCGGAGCCCGATTATCGAGCTCCGTTCCGACGGTGTCCTGCCCAAGTGCTTCTATACTTCTGCTTCGGCTCCGTTCTAGTACTGGCTTCCCGGGTGGTTTAGATCCCTGGATCCGGTCTGTCTTCAGCCTGTCTCGCCTTCCTCCACTCTTCCCTGGTGGTTCCGGTCGGCTCCCCATGTGACACTGGTGTTTCCTCCTGTCCAGCCAGGTCGGCGCCCGCTCCAGCAGCAGCGTTTCAAGTAAGTGCTCCCTTGCCTCCTGTTCTGTGTGGCTGTGTTCTGCATCCCTCCTGGGGCGGTAGCAGCCCCTGGGGTTCCCCTCTGGTTGGCTCAGGGTTCCGGTTTTCTCCCTTGCTTTCCTCAGGTTTTGGCCCTGCGCCCTCGGCGGGGTTCCCCGTCCGCTCCGGGGCGTGAGGGATCTGTCTCCTCCAGACCCGGTCTGTCTATTGGCGCTGGGGGCTCCCAGCCAAGGGGGGTGCCTCAGGGGTGCTGGGACTTCGGGCACCTGCACTCAGGTGGTGGCTGCCGCTCACAGGAGGGGCTGGCGTCAGCGGCAGTGAGGTGGCTGGGGAGTAGTGGGGACTCAGCTCCCTGTTAGGGGGTGTCCCTTGTGGTCTTCAGCTGTGGGGTCAGGTGTTGTGTCCTGGGCTCTCTGGGGGATTGGTCCAGATCTCTGCTGGTAGGTATTGGGTCTCCAGGTGGAGAGTCCTGTGCCTTGTAGGGGGGCTGAGGGCCACTCAGGGGTGGTGGTGGTCTCCTTCCTGGGTTCCGAGGTGAGATGTCCCCTTTTTCTTTGGCTGTCCAGGCTTCTGTGGACCCTGCGGATTCTATCCTCTCCAGCATTGTGGTGGTTTTCTCCATCAGGTGCCTCTAGGTCCCTTCAACCGGGCTTATTGGTATCCTATGCTGGCAACATCTGGCTTCAGTGTTGGGGAAAGCCTACATTTCAGGGGCCACTATCTCTCTCCATTAGTTGCCCTCTAGGGGAGTTGCCCCGTTGTTATTTTTCTGGACGTCTGATGATTTCTGTGGGGGGCTAGCAAGCTGTGTGGTATCCTCCTAGTTTATCTCTGGGGTTCCTGCTTCGCACCCGAGCTTTGCTCTCCAGCTACGCTCTCTAGCCTCGCGTACCCTAGAGTGTGGGGGGACCTGCATTTCGAAGAAAAAATAGTGACACAAATATCTTCCATAGCCTAAGATGTGTATTGCAGCCACTCCAGCCATTTGACTATGTGTACTGTAGCTAGACCCCCTGCTGTGTGTTAATTAAGCCATTGTAAACTGCAGTCAGACCCCCTGCCATGTGGTAATTAGTTCAAGCCCTCAAGTCTTTGTTCAATCAAACCCTTTTGTATCTGAAATGTAATCATGTCTGAGTTATTGTATCTGTTAAGACCATCTGTTGATGGCCTTTGTCTGATGTATTATGATTTGATCTCACCCTATTGTACCTGGTTTCCCCATAAGAGGCAAGGCAAGATTTGTGTATAAATATCTGTGATTTTTTCCAATAAAGTGAGTTATGTTTGGAGTGAACAAGGAGTCCTGGAATCTTGTATTGCTTATGGTCTAAAGTGTCCACTCTGATACCCATCTGCGCCAAGTATCCTGAACCCCTTGCTGCCAGTTTCCTGCGACCTAACTTTGTGGACTGTCAGGCGGCGACGTGGACTCTTCCATGCTTCCCTGCTTCCAGCGATCCTGCGACTGTTTCCAGTGACCGTCCATACTTCAACCGGTGCATCTGATGGCGCTTATCTGGCGTCAAGAAGGAGAGACCCGGGAACGACGGCAGAAGGCGACGCGGTCCCTTCCTAGCTTCCGATACACTTCTAAACAGGGAATAGTCCTCTATATTTACAGCCCAGTCATGTGCATCATTCCACCATGTTTCTGTTATTCCAATTATGTCCAATTGCTCATTAACCACCAGTAATTCTAGTTCTCCTATTTTATCTTCCATACTTCTTGCATTTGCTAGCATACAAATAATTTTGAAGTCTTTACATATATTAATCCCTACACTCCTTTTTTCTACACCTTCATTTACTAGGAGTTCCTCCCTATTGACTAAATAGTAAAGGAGGAGTTAGTATCACTTCTTACTGTAGCATTAACACATCAAATGGGTTTAGCCATCAAATAACAGCAAGTTATACATTCTTCTACAGGAATCACTGTAACACATAAAAAGTCTGTATTTTGCAGTAAAATTGGAGAGTAAACAATGCTGAATGGGAGCAATATTATTCGAATTAAAATGGAGAAAGAAGGTAATAGGAACACTATAAGTCGAATTTTAAAGGGGAAAGGTTAAAATGTTGAATGTGAACAATATTTGTCAAATTTAAATTGTGAAAGAAAGCCATGGGAGCACTGTAGTTGAATTTTAAAGGGGGAGGGGTTAAAATGTGGAATGTGAACAATATTTGTCAAATTTAAATGGTAAAAGAAAGTCATAGGAGCACTGTAGTCGAATTTTAAAGGGGGAGGGGTTAAAATGTGGAATGTGAACGATATTTGTCAAATTTAAATGGTGAAAGAAAGTCATGGGAGCACTGTAGTCAAATTTTCAAAGGGAAGGGTTAAAATGTGGAATGTGAACAATATTAGTCGAATTAAAGTGGTGAAAGAAAGCACTGCAAGTTGACTTTTAAAGGGGGGGTTAATATGTCAAAGGGGGGCACTTTATGTCGGATTTCTATGCTGTATACTGTATTCTGCACTGCTTTTGTTAGAACAACAATGGTTTTGAAACGGTCGTTATGGCTTCTACTCCTAAACCTCTGAGGCGCAGAATTTCCTACATAAATGTAACCACAAAACAGGAGCTAATACTGAACGTGAGTAATAGGATACTAATTGCATGTTGTTTTTAGTTGCTTCCTATGGGCTTTTATTTGACTGGTGGTAAGTATAATTACCA
Source organism: Rhinophrynus dorsalis (assembly GCA_037306005.1). Lineage (NCBI taxonomy): Eukaryota > Metazoa > Chordata > Amphibia > Anura > Rhinophrynidae > Rhinophrynus > Rhinophrynus dorsalis. The sequence continues at coordinate 142,892,698 of CM074721.1, forward strand.
CTGCTTTTGTTTTCACAAGTCGGGTAATAGGATACTAAAACCTGACTTGTGACTTAGCGCTGGTAATAGAATTGAGCTCTGAGTCTTTTTTCGAGGGCTTGGCCATCCAAAGGGCTTACAGGTTGGGTCCAAATAGAGCTGGTGCTAGACCAGTATTGTTCTGCCTCCTAAACTATCCCAAATCTAATCAACTCAAATACAAAGATGATTCTTTACTAGTCTTTCAGGACTTCTCGGCACAATTATTTTACCATATTGCAAATCGAAGTCAAATGCATGCTGATTGACCTTGCGAAGCTTGAAATTGCAAGTGAGGAAGGGATCAAGTGGCTCAACCTTCCAGTGGAGGCGGTGAGCTTCCTTAAATCCCTAAACAGCTAGGCCTGACATCTTTGTCTCAGAAAATGGACGGTCTTCTTCTGTATTCTTGGCAGACAGATTCCACATCGGGGTCCTGATTACATGCACTATTATATTAAGACTGAGACATGGGGATCTTGCTCACCTACTCTCCTCTGCTGAGACCCAGCTCACGTTCTTATTTCCCACTGAATTAACTGTTTGCAGTTCTATAAGTTCCTGTTTGTATTGAAAGTCCCCTGGACCTGCTTTAAAATGAAAAAAAAAATGAAATTAAGTGACAATGATGGGGGGGGGCTGCACCTGTTGCTTCTGGGTGTTTGATTATGCTGACATAGTAATATGTCCTCTTTTACTACTATATTAATTTTGCTTGTTGTATTCTGGAAAACCCATGGCTGAATACATCCTGATTTGGGCCCTTAGTGCACATGCCTTATTCCTGAGTTTCAGTGTTTATTCAGCCTTTGGTATTGACTTGCTGGGAATATGGGGAGTCCTAAGCCACAACAAAGAAATCCAAGATTTCACCCTGACTAGGCCATATATACTAAGGGTCCAATAAAGGGTGTAGTCAGCCATGGGCTTTCCAGATGTTTTGCCCATGGCACCCAGCATAACCAACTACCCATTGGCTAGTTGTGAATGTTGAGAGTCGTGGGACCCATAGATGCACAGCACACTGGTGAATATACCCTGTATTGGGCCCTTAGAATAGGTGACATATTCCAAAGTCCAGGTGAATTCAGTCTTGGTTTGCTTAACCATTGTGGTCAAGGACTTCCCACATCCCCAGCTAGCCAACACATAGTAGGGGAATGATGGTCGTTGTAGGGCCCAAGAGCTGAGGAGCCCACGGGGAAAAATAGAAAAGAAAAAGAAGAAGAATGGAAAGAAGGGGCAGGGGAACATCCTCCAAGCCTTGAGTCTATATTGGATAGACATCAAAAGAGAAAATTATTATTTTGTAGGAAGCATAATATACAGTGGTAGTCAGAAATGTCACAACAGTAAAAAATAAAAAAAAATACTAAATAAAAAAATAGATAAAATATCAATCCAGGTGAATTCAGTCTTGGTTTGTTTAACCGTTGTGGTTAAGGACTTCCCACATCCCCAGCTAGCCAACACGTAGTAGGGGAATGATGGTTGTTGTAGGCCCCAAGAGCTGAGGAGCCCACGGGGAAAAATAGAAAAGAAAAAGAAGAAGGATGGAAAGAAGGGGCAGGGGAACATCCTCCAAGCCTTGAGTCTATATTGGATAGACATCAAAAGAGAAAATTATTATTTTGTAGGAAGCATAATATACAGTGGTAGTCAGAAATGTCACAACAGTAAAAAATAAAAAAAATACTAAATAAAAAAATAGATAAAATATCAATCATCAGAAATTAAATAAATAGCAATCATAGGGGGATATATAGGAGAAAAAGAAAAAAGGAAGGGGGATGGGAGGACAAGGGTCTGAGATGGACTATAACAAAATATAAGGCACTATAGAATGGTATCTAGCCATGTCCTTAAACAAACATCCAGTATGTAAACTACATCTTAAAGAGCAGTGAAGTGATTGTAGGCTGGAACAATAGATGAAGAGATGACAGATACATCTGGGCTAGTTGTGGTGATAGATCAGACTGATGATCCAGATATGCTGTCCTTCCAATTCAGATATGGATGATTTACTGTAGAACCAGTGATATTTCAGAAAAGTCCTTGAATTTCAGAGGGATAAGGGAGGATGTTCCAGGCTTGTATCTACAGTATAACCAGAGCTACCAAGAAGCTTCAGAAAAGAGTCCTAGAATTTTAGAGAGGCAGGGGATGATATGTTCCAGTCATTAAATACAAGGATCTTAATAGAACAAGCATGTGGAGCCTGAGCATACCTGTACCAACTTTAAATTATCTGTCTTTCCTAACGGTGAATAGAGAAGCATCCTGGAAAAATTGAGCTGTGTCAAGTCAAGATTTGGATAAAGCATGGTACCATGTTAGCTATAGAAACAACACTAGACTAGTAGAGTAAAAATTATACCTTTAGTTAGGGGTGGGCGAAACTTGTCTCTGTGTTCCCGCAGGAAATTTTGTGAAAACCACGTTGTTATCCACTTTTTTGCAGGAAAATCTGTTTTAAAACTAGCATTTAAAATGTTGTCATCTTTCGCCCATTGCCCAAAATTTTTCGCCATTTTTTTCAATGGCTATAAAGTTTCTGACCATTGATTTACGTTGTTTTTGCACTTCTGCTATAAAAATGTGATGTTTTCGCTGCAAGCAGACACAATGGAAGCAGCTACAGAGTGAGATAGACATGCTGTGCTGTTCTGCTATGATATTTTGCAAAAATTAAGGCAAGAAAGGCTCATAGTGACTGCTATCACTATGGGCAGGGTGAAAAATAATCAATGGAGGAGCTGGAAGGACCCTTATGTGTCCACTGAGTCTTAGAAGGAGGAGGAGGAAGTGACTAGCAGTACTGAACCAATGCTGTCCAGTCCTCCTAAATCACCCCAAAGAATTAATGGGAAGGGAGGGAGAAAATGGAATGGGAAGGAAGGAAGAAAAGGGAATGGGAAGGAAGGGGGAAAAGGAAAAGGAAATGGGAAGGAAGATAGAAAAGGGAATGGGAAAGGAGGGAGAAAAGGGTAGTACTAGTGAGAGCAGGACAGGTCAGCTGCCTGTGCCTGCTGCAAGATGTGCTGCCCCTGCTGCCAGTGCCACCATTGCTGTACCTGCAGCCAGTAGTGTTGTACCTCCTGTCAGATGTGCTTCCACTAGTGTTGTACCTGCTGCCAGTGCTGAACCTGCTGTAACCAATACTTTGCCTGCTGCTAGTGTTTCTTGTAGTACTCGGTGGGGGGAGGAGAAAATGATGCCAAGTGTGAAAGCAGGGGACCCTCTGTCACATTGCTCGTCACTCCTCCAAGCAGCAGTGAGATGTCTGTAATAGAGCAGCATCATGTAGGGACTAGTGGTGGTGGTGGTGGTGGTGTTGGGGAAGCTGGGGTGGAAGAGAAATTGATGGCTTTTTTATCAGAAAGTGAGAAGGAATGGGAGAACAGGGATGAGGATGGGCATCACCACCACCACTAGCAATCAGCTTTTGGAATTTGCGGAAATTGCAACTGGTCTAATTCCTGCTGCTGCTGAGATGAAAGGGCAGCAGGGTGCTGAGGAGCAGGCTAGTGTGCCACAGACCACTGTGGACACAGTGGGAATGGGGTCAACAAGTAATGCGGGACTAGGACAAGTTCACTTGCCAGCACCAGCAATAATTCTGGTCCTAGTTGCAGTGCTAAGTCTGAGGCAGCAGCAGCAACATTATCCACTGCCACAAAAAGTGAAGGGGAATGTGGAGAAGAAGAAGAAAGAGGCCATTCTTCTCCACCTGTTCCCTATCCCTCCCCCCAGAAGTCATGGGTGTGGGATTGTTATTCTCTTCCAGCAGACACAGTGCAGTCATCATCAACAATGGTACAGTGCAAAATTTGTGACAAGTTAGTGAGAAGGGGAAAGGAAGGAACACACCTTGGCACAAGCTCCCTGATAGCACACATGAAACACAGATACAATGACATTTATGTCAAACATGTTAAAGCCAAATGCCCATTACAGTAATCTAGCACCACTGTTACTGTACCCGCTGACTCTAGAGGAAAGGTGGAGATCAAAGAGGAGGAAGAATAAAGAAACCCAGACAGACACTGGAAGTTCCATGACGAGCGAAACAACTAGCTCACCATCAACATCACCTTCTTCCTCTAGGATAACAAGTACATCTCCTGGCAATCCACCTCGTTCATCATTACTTCCCCCGCCAAATGATAGCCACTCTTTTGATGTTAGGATATAGCAGTTCATCTCTACCCATTGCACACTGTGTGGTGCACTGACCACACATGACAGTGTCTTGGAGGAGAATCGATACAAGGTCATCAGGTGGCATCTGAGGAGATGAGATTCCATCCCGCAGAATATGCTAGGATTCTGGTAGTGAGGGTTCATAATTACTATTAAACTGTCAGCAAGTTGTCATGTGTCCTTAACAGGGTCTGGACAAGGGGTACAGTGACAGCGGCAGTACTTGGTTTTGGGTGTCATGGTGTTTGGATACAGTTGTGCTCCAGATGTTATTTACCACACACACACTGTGCACATTGCAGTTGCTGATGGAAGACACAGTTCCTGTGCTCAATGGAAAAATATATATTCTAATAACAACGCATGCATGATTTTGGAGGAGGGGCAGGTGGAGAAGAATTAATGGCCAACTTCTTATTTTCTCCACCTATACTGGGGGCTACTTGTTCTTCTGCTACTGCCTTAGGTGCATCACTGGAGCGAGTCGTGGCAAGTGGAACCCTTTCAGCTGCCTAATCATCCTGCTGCTTAAACAACTCAGCAGCAGCAGTACGAACAGCAGTTGCAACTCAGGAGGACATCTGACAATGGCCAGTGGCTACTGGCCAACATGACCTGCTGGCACTAGGCCAATAGGGCATTTTTATTTTTTTCTCAGGGCTTGTGCTTTGAAAAATAAAAAAATAAATATACAAAAAAAACCACACAGTCCTATAAAAAATAAACAATTTTGGGGGGTTTGTTTCCAACAAGCCTAAGTCCTACAAATCAATGTTTCCTTAGGGCTTGTGCCAAACAAGCTTAAAGGGATAGTAATACTTGCAAATTACTAATCCCCATATTGTAGCTTTGTTAAAAAGAAACTTATTGCCCCCAGTGTCTTCTCTCAAACCCTTATGGTTTGAGTGATGATAGTGCTCAAAGTTCCCCCCTCCCTCCCCCTTCCCTGACTGAACGCTGACTGCAGGGGAAGCTGTCGTACCACAGTCTTATGTGCATCAGGTGGCTCTGCAGCTGAGCCGAGATGGGGTTTATAAAAAAAGAATTCTTTCACTGAAATGGTCTTCTACATGTGCTTGGTTTGCAAGCACACATAGAAGGCCGTTTTAGTGAAAGATTTATTTTTTATAAACGCGATCTCGGCTCAGCTGCAGAGCCGCCTGATGCACATAAGACTGTCGTATGACAGATTCCCTGCAGTCAGTGTTCAGCGTTCAGTCAGGGAAGGGGGAGGGAGGGGGGAACTTTGAGTGCTATCATCTCTCAAACCATAAGAGTTTGAGAGATGACACTGGGGCAATAAGTTTCTTTTTAGCAAAGCTACAATATGGGAATTAGTGATTTGCAAGTATTATTATCCTTTTAAGTCCTACAAAGCAATGTTTCCTCAGGACTTGGACCTCTAACAACAAATCTAACAAATCATCCTCTACGGAAAGCTCTATCAAGTCAAGTATCAGTCTACCCCAGTGGCAGCTTATGTCAAGGGGTTCCTGTCTCTATAACTTTACATACAAATTTCTTATTTTATTTTTTTATTAACTGCCCTCCCAATAGCAGTCAAGAAATCCCTCAAAACAAATTCCCTGTTCAAATGCTTCATTCATTTCCCAACACAGGCACCCTCCTCAGACCCTTTATACCATGTCTTATGGTTTTTATTTTATTTAGGATTTCTGTTTTATTAAATGCCCCCCAATCCCAGTAAACAACCCCCCCAAAATCAAAAAATGGTAACTTCAATGTTCCCATTGATTTCAATGGAATGAACTAGGTGGAAAAAAGCGGAAAATCTGCACTTTTCACGGGAAGTTTTTCGCCATGTGGAAAGTGCCATTTTTCTCCAATTTCAGTTTGAGGTGGAAATTTTCACCCATCCCTACCTTTAGTGGCTAACTGAGCGGCTCTAGGATTCAAGCTTTGAAGACATCTTGGGTCTCTTCTTCAGATTCAATATTTATTGCCTTTTTGATGCTTCGGTGAATTTTAAGCTTATCCAGAGTTGGCTAGGTGTATAGAATGTATGAGTTAACCCTCCAAGACCAGAGGGGTGCAGAAGGGGAATCCTTGTTCATGAAGAGTTCCTTGACAGAAAAGTAAGGAAGACAAGTTATCATATCAGGTGGTTTAGAGATATGAAGACTTGCAGGTTTGAGAGCTCCGTGAGCATGTTTAAGCAACAGGAGTGAGGGGTTCAGATCAGGAATCATCTGTTGAAAGATGTTTGCTAGGTAATTATGCATTTTATCAAGAGAAACGGTCTCCAGGATGCCTTTTCTGTGTATATTATTACTCCTCGCCCTGTTGTTTAGGTCCTCAGCTGTATGCTCGAGTGAAACTTTATTGTGGAGGACCGCTACTTCATCTTTAGTAGAGTTTCAGGAATAAATCACCTCATTCACTTTATTTTCCAATTCATAGGTTCTAGTAGTCAGTGATGTGAGCTCTTTGTACAGGGATTTCTGCATGCTAACAAATAAGTCTCTAATGTCCTGCATAACAGACAGAAGGGAAGATAAAGATTGAGATTCAGTCCTCATAGTCAGAAACTTGTTCATTGGAGAGGTGAGGTCTTTTAGATATGTTAGTACTCTTGACAAAGAGGTGGCAACATCTACAGAAGAGGACGTATCTTGCTTTGTCTGGACATGGTAGGTAGCAAGTTCAGGAATCTCTCTATAGAATAAAGAATTTAAATTTGTAACTATAATTAAGTAGACACGGGGGGAAGGGGGGATTTTGTTTAGAAGAACATGTCAGTAGATTAATAAATAAATAAATAAATAAAAAGTGTAGAGAGATGCCACAAAATGCAGTAGGTATTTGTCTTACCTCTTGTTGAAGATTTTGTGCATGTGTAGAGGCCGTAATATATTATAGGCTTTGCATATGCTTTGAGTAATAGTTGTAGAAATCAGACAGGAAAGTGAGAATAATTGCCATAAAAAAAACAATCCAAATGTGGGATACAGAGATACTCAGAGATGGTATTAAACTCAATTGCCTGCTTTGCAATGTGTCAGCAAAAGAATGAGATTCCGACAGAATTGAAGCATCTTCGGCTGTTGGACAAAATTTAAGCCTCAGCTTCACCCAGATGCTAGGCCTGAAGACCAAATATCAGTCAGGCTCAAAATTTTCTAGGCAAAGAGGAGAGGTGGAATCTGAAAGAATTAGTGCAAAAATCGGATGCCAAAGCAAGGATTGCAACAAATGGTATCCCATTGCAATGTAATTGCCTACATGACGACTGACAAAGGGCAACATGAAAATATTGCTCTTTCCAAAAATGTTGCCTCCCTCAATGTTGCCCAGCAAAGGTGTCCCCCCCAGTCAATTTCACTGCTTCCCTCTGCCCCTTCCATCCATCTCTTGAAAATGTTGCTGGTTTGTTTAGGGAGTGGTTATTTCAACCAAATTCTTAGACCTAATCATTTCTTTTAGTTCCATTTGAAGAATGAAGCTTTCAGACACTGATAATATAATATTTAGCTAGGATGTTTGTCATGATGCAGTCATGCGCAGTAGAGACTGCCCGCGTTCGGGCAGTCTCTACTGTCCATTATTGCATCGCGTGAGTGAGGCGATGCAAGACTGAATCGCGTGGAGCAGTGAGGTAGCGGCCTCTTAACCCTTTGAGTGCCAGAGGGGTACGCAAAGCATTGCACAGGATTAACATTACCCGGACCTTGGCCCTTGTACACTGGCTTTTACTCTAGTAGTTTATATTAATCAATTAACAATATGCATAATGAGGGAACAGAAGAAAAATCTAAATCAAATCAGTATTTGGTGGAACCACCCTTTGCCTTCAAAACAGCATATATTCTTCTAGGTCCACTTGTACAAAACCAGGGATTTTGTAGGTATATAGTCAGGTGTATGATTAGACAATTATTCCAAACATATGCTAATGATCATCAATTTAATATGTAGGTTGAAATACAATCATTAACTGAAACAGAAAGAGCTGTGTAGGAGGAATAAAACTGGTTGAGGGACAGACACAATCGGCTAACAAGGTGAGGTTGCTGAAGACCACAAAAGTCATGCACCATGGCAAAACTGAGCACAGCAACAAGACACAAGGTATTTATACTGCAACAATAATGTCTCTCCATGGCAGAAATTTCAAGGCAGAGAGGGGTTTCCAGATGTTCTGTCCAAGCTCTTTGGAAGAAGCACGAAGAAATGGGCAATGCTGAGGACCATCTACTCAGTGGTCGGCCAAGGAAACTTAGTGCAGCAGATGAAAGACACATCGTGCTTATTTCCCTTCACAATCAGTAGATACCCAGCAGTGCCATCAGCTCAGATCTGGCAGAAAACATTGGGACCCTGTGTAACGGGCCTTAGGCCGTTACTAGAGCCTTGTCTGGGCATGGCATTTATTCACCCCTGGGCCCAAGGATTATGGATATTGGACACTCTTGGACACTCCTTTGTGCCCGGGCCTACGATCTCTCAAGCCCTTATCCTGGACTAAGAGACTTTGGCTAGCCTTATGTGGATAGGCAGCTGTACCAGAGGAAAGAACAATTCAAGGCTTGGGTGCTGCAAACTCTTCTGACCTGCAAAGGGTTAATCATTTGAGTTTGAGCATATTTACTTTCAATATGTATTGTAGTCCCCCAAGCCTTTTGCTTAATTACTCAACCCCTGGCCATTGTTAAGGGATTGTATATTCTGGCCACAAAAGTCATTGTATTGCGCACTGTCCTGTGACCCCCTGCTGTGTGATTAATCCAATCATGTCTGCCCTATTATGTTTCCCTGAATCATTTGTTGTTGTTTCTTGGACACTTTGTGGTGACTGAATTATCCCTGTGACTACCCCATTGTGTTCTGCTCTACCAGGAGGAATTGTGATTGTATTAAGTCTCATGTACTGTGCTCCAAGTTAGTGTGGTTTGAAACTGTATAAATATGCTGTGGGCTGTTGTAATAAAGAGTTAGTCTTCTTGAAGAACTAAGAAGGAGTCCTGGTTTTCTTTATGATCTTGTGGTTTAAAGTATCCTCTCTGATGCCCACCTGAGCTGTGTATCCTGCATTGCCGACCGTCTGCTGCCAGCTATCTGCGGATCTAATTTGGTATGCTGTCAGGCGGCGGCGTGGACTCCAGGCTCCCTTGCTTCCAGCGATCCAGCGACTGTTTCCAGTGACTGTCCATACTTTGACTGGGGAATCTGACGGAGCTTATCTGGCATCAAGAAGGAGAGACCTGGGAACGACGGCAGAAGGCAATGCGGTCCCTTCTAGCTTCCGTTACACCCTGTTACACCCATCTATTGTGCAGAGAAGTCCGGTCAGAAGTGGTCCAAAAAGCAATACCTCTGACGTGGAAACAAGGTCAAGCAACTCAACTATGCATGAGAACACAGGAACTGGGGTGCAGAAATATGGCCGCAGGTGCTCTGGACTGAGGAGTAAAAATTGGAAATATTTGGCTGTAGCAGAAATCAGGTTGTTCGCCGAATGGCTGGAGAATGGTACAAGAATGAGTGTCTGCAGGCAACAGTGAAGTATGGTGGAGGTTCCTTTCAAGTTTGGGGCTGTATTTCTGTAAATGGAGTTGGGGATTTGGTCAGAATTAATGGTCTCCTCAATGCTGAGAAATACAGGCAGATACATACCCATCATGCAATACTATTAGGGAGGTATCTGATTGACCCCAAATGTATTCTGCAGCATGACAATGACCCCAAACATACATCCAAAGTCATTAAAAACTCTCTTCAGAGTAAATAAAGAACATGGAGTCTTGGAAGTGTTGGTATGGTCCCCACAGAAACCTGATATCAACATCATTGAGTCTATCTGGGATTACATGAAGAGAGAGAAGTACATGAGGCTGCCTAAATCCACAGAAGAACTGTGATTAGTTCTCCAAGATGTTTGAGGTTTCTTAACGAAAACTGTATGCAAATGCACCTAGCAGAATTGATGCTGGTTTGAAGGCAAAGTGTGGTCACACCAAATATTGATTTCATTTAGTTTTCTTCTGTTCACTCACTATGCATCTTGTTAACTGATAAGAATAAACTATTAACATGTCTATCTTTTAAAGTATTCTTACTTTAGAGCATTTATTCACACTTGCCTAAAACTATTCCAGGTTACTGTACATTCTATGGGCTTGATACTAACAGTGCCATTAAAACAAAACCAAGTAACACCCAGCAACACTCAAAATAATTGAGCCCCCACTAACTCCACCCCCGAAAAAAAAAACAACATCCACCAGAATTAAGTCACCATTCTCCCCTCATCCTTCCAAAGTGAAACCAAAATATCCAATAAAAGGGTCCCCATCTCCCACCCTTCTGTTTCAGTTGTAAGCTCTGTGCTATCACTAGTTTTCCACAAGTGCCACCACCCTGCTTACAATTGAAATGGATCTACAGTAGTGATAGCAGAGAGCTACAATTGAAATGGTGCTATACTAGTGTTATCACATAGCTTGTGACTGATATGAAGTTACAAAGATGCCTTGGCTGTGCTGTGTGGGACAAAATGTAAAACAGCACATTGGGTCATACATATGAAAGCAAAACTGGGTTGGATTTAACAAATAAAAAGATACATTTGATGCTTTAATTGTCCCCAAATATTGTTACAGGGATAAACATGTTAGTAAATTATTATATTTTATATATGTAAAAGGCTAGCTGGTTTCTGGGAGCTTGAGAGTTGTCAGGGGGTGGTGCTTTTCACAGAATGACTACAGAGAGTTGCCCCCTGTATATTATAGTTTTGTCCTTTTCACCTCTCACCCTCCCTTTTGCCCGCAAATTACACAGAGTTTCATTTTGCTAGTATATATTTTTTTATTATCTATCTGTCTGTCTGTCTCCATAATATAAACACACACATGTACAGAACATAACTGTCTGATTTTGTTTTGCATGCTGTTATGGTACTTCCCCTTGGACTTCACTGTATCCTGTCAGAGGTAGCTTAAACTTTGTGGCTCAGCCCTTGTGGGCAAGTGGTTGTCACAGCTGGATATGCCTAAAACTGTTGGCTTCAAATGACAATCCCAGTTCTGGGTTACCTGTTTCAGCTGGGTTCCAGTTTTCTTGTCTGTTTTCGTATACTTGGAAAACTGGACCTGCCCATGTGCAGTCACTTACTACAGTGGGCTTCATTTTCAGGCCTTCCACTAGTGTGGTTTTGCACAGGTGTGCTCCTCTATGCATTAAAGGGATAGTAATGTTTCATAATAAAAGCAGCTCTAATTAATCATCATAGTATTTGGACTTTGGAGAGTGTTATTTCAATACTGTCAGAGTTATAGTTCAAGAGTAATTCAATGACAAAGTGTCCCCCTCCCACCCCTTTTACTGATGTAACACTGCTCAGCCAGAGCAGAAGGGAGGTGCCCAGGTAGACTGCAGAGAAGGACAATCTTCAATTAAGGTAAGGGAAAAACCTGAAAAGCTTGTCAAGAGGGGCAGGGCTTTCATTTTTCTGATAGGAAGAATATTGTCCCTTGCTGTTATCTGTCTGGTCTATGGACTGCATTCCACATCTGAGAAGAGATGGCTTACACTAGGTAAAAGGGGCGGGAGGGGGAAACTTTGCTTGTGAATATCTCTCAAACCATAAAGGTTTGAGAGATAAGACTTATATCGTTCTTCATGTTTTTTTAATGCCTACAAAATAAAATAAAGATAAAACGAAATATTACTATCCCTTTAAGACTTCTCATGAAACTCAAGCTGCCATTGGGTACATGGTAGACACTTATGGGATCCATGTGCACAGTCATGCAGGTCCAATTGATAAAGAGTGTCAAAGGACGACCATGCATTCAAAAGATGACATGGGCACTTACATAGTGCCATACAGAATGGATGATGGTGCAGGGAGGGTTAAAACTTAAAGGCTAGCCAGAAAAAAGCATTATCCAGAGGTGGGGTAATGTACAGAACAATTAAAGTACTGAAGAAGACACGGACAGAATCTGAGAGGTGCCTACTTGACCATTAACATGGATGTTATTTATCTAGTCTCATTCTTTCTTGTTTGCCTGCTGAACGGGCCTAGTTATTAAAAGCTGGTTCAGAGAGACATTGCATATAAACGGATTAGAGGAGACAGCAAGGGAAAAAACAATGCATTGTTATCATGGTTTTGGCAAACTATCAAGCCCATATGGTTATAGTAGGATCTTAATAAAAGAAGACGACCTGTTGTCCCTCAGAAGGGTGAATTCATCCCTGTCTATTCTTTGTGCTTGAGGGAATGTGTGTCAAGTTCTGGGTTTGCCTGTTGCCCGTATTTTTGTCAGATTCCAGCTCCTCCCACAATTACAGGCACAGCCTTATCATTTGTGGTCGGATCTATACAGCGTAATGATGGTACTAGACAGACCAGTAATGATGTGTGCCTTAAAACCCCAGCCTGAATGGTCAGGAGGGGCGTGAAAGAAAGTAAACCTGAATAGAGGCAAAATATCCAAAATAATATTTTAATTAGACAATGACTGAAAGGAGTACATCGTTTATTTTAACATTGCTTGTTGTGCTCTCTTGATTTCCAACACAGGGTTGTGAACATACCGGGTAAAACAGTTTGATTTCCATCGACCTAGTCTTTGAATAATGTGAGGAGGAACTTGTTGACGGGAGGCTGTAGTTGCTGCGCCTATGCGAAATGAATGGCCTGAATATAAAGAAGCATTTAGACCTAATAGTGACAGGAGAAAACGGACATGTTGAATAAACGTGGAGGTGGATAACGGGGCCCCGTTTATTGGCAAAAGCGGAAAACTAGTGGGTTTGTCATGCAATAGTGAAATTAGTGATTTGACAGCAGATACTGGACACCAAGCATCGTCAGTAGCGTGATAAGTGATGTGAGTGCCTAATGCTAATTGATCTGTTTTAGAACGTGGAAGAAATAAAGTGAATGAATCTTTAAACATTGAAAGATGACCCAAGTTGAGAAATGCTGAATGGGAATTAGAGATAGTAAACTCGCCAGGTCTCAGAAAGCCAAAGAAAGCCAAGTGAATAGCAGCTAGCATAACGTGATTTGTCATTGTATCAAAAGGTTGAGATCGTAAAAGAATGACCATCTTCCTGAAGAGTTTACATCTATTGGTATGCGGTGAGAGAGTGAAGAAGATTGTGTGTTAGCCAAACCCTTGAGAAACAGTTTAGTTTTAAAATAAGAAAAAATAGATATCTGGTTGGAAGAGTTAAGGTTGATGTGGTGGTGGATTCCAGCCAAATATAATTTAATCGTAAGTGGTGAGAGTCGCAGGTCAGAGGCACAATGGACAGCAAAGGCTAGAATACTGGTTATGCTATAAAGTTCTGGAGGTTTAAATTTGGAGATGAATTTGTTGAAATATTGCCAAGCTCTGTTATAATTTCTTAGTGTGTTTGGGGCGAGAGCCCGACTGACGATTCTTTCTGATTTGCGAACATAGTGATTTAAATCAAAACCAGTTCTTTGAAAGATGGAGGAGAGAGTCTCTGAAGAGTTGTTTGCTGATGTGACCGGAAAAACTGTTGAAATTTGAAACGGGAGAGAAGGTCAGCTGCTTTGTTAGAATAACCTGGTAAAAAGGAACATGTAAAGTGGAAGTTGTATGTGAGTGCCAAAAAGACTAACTTCCTCAGGAACTGCATGATATGGTTATTTTTTGATCTGCCTTTCTTGATGGTGTTCGATAAAACTTGATTGTCCGTGTGGAAAGTTATATGTTGGCCTGACCATGTGTGACCCCATAAGGCTGCCGCTGCCACTATTGGGTAAATTTCGAACAATGTCGATGTAGTGAAGAAATTTGGAATGTGGAATACTTCGACTGGCCAGGGTTCGGCGAACCATTGCGAATCAGAAATGGCAGCGAAACCCTTCCCTACCGAAGCATCTGAGTATATGAGGGTTGCGTCGGTGTATGTATTGGGTAAAAACAAGGAGCGCCCGTTCCAGTTCTTAAGGAATTCGTCCCACATAGCAATGTCTGATCTAGCTTCATTGTCTAATATCACCTGCGGGGAGTTACTAGATAGTAATTTGATCAGATGAGAGGTAAAGGATCTACCTTGGGGCATGATTTTTGTGGCATAATTTAAGTGACATAAAAGAGATTGTAGTTCTGAGATATGACATGCATCTTTGAGTGTGAATTCATGTAAGAAGGTTCTAATCCTAACTAGTTTGTCTGAAGGAAGTCTAGCTTCCATAAGTATGGTGTCTAGCGTGATCCCTAAAAATTCAATAATGTGTGATGGGCCAAGAGTTTTGTGAGCTGTGGTAGGAATATTAAGTTCGCTAAATAAGTCAAGTTTTAGACAAACTGGAAGGTTCCATATCAGGTGGTTCAATTAAAAGGAAATCATCCAGATAATGGATTACCACTGGACATTTGGATATGTTGAGGATTAACCATGCCGGAGTGTCAGCGAAAAATTCAAAGAGTTTTGGGCTGCTTTTTGATCCGAACACCAATCTTGTGGCAAAATAATATTTCTGATCCCAACGAATACCATGGAGATGCCATAAAGAATGTTCAATTGGTAATAATTTGAATGCGTCTGATATATCTGTTTTTGATAACCAGCAATATTGACCACATTGGAGAATATGTGTGATAGCATCATCTAATCTAACATATTCCATAGACATATCTTCTGAAGGTATCAGGGAGTTTATACTAGGTTGAGTAGAACCATGGGGAGCAGAGAGATCTATGATCAGTCTCTTTTTATCAGGTTGAAATTTTTTGGTGGCTATCCCCAGTGGGTTAATTCTCCAGATGGGGAATGGAGGAGACAAAAAGGGGCCTATTATAAACCCTTTATCTAACTCTCTTTGAATGAGTTTAAGAACTGTATCTGGGTCAGAAGTAGCTGAAAGTAAATTGGGGCATTCAATAGAAGTATCAGGACAACGATTGATATGTGGAAACCTGACATGAATCCAGAGATGAGATAATTGGAAAGAGTGGTGTTCGGTGTTGAAGAAGAAGAGACTGCAACTTTGACAGGTTAATGGATCTCGATCCTTTATTAGCAGAGAAATTGTTGGGGCAAATTACCCTAGAGTGGGAGTTATGGCAAAGTATACATTGGTGTAGCATCCTACATGCACTATAAAAGCACCCTTTGCTGTTGAAATTATTACATATAGGAGAGTTACCTATGTAATGAATAATCCTACCCAATTTGTCTTTGGAAGGGCGAGAAGTTTGTTCAGATGAGGAATTCAATTCCTGAGGTCTGCTTGTGGATGGAAGCTCTAATTGGTTGGAGGTAATGGAAGATGGACATAATTGAGTAGAATGAGTATTTGCTTGGCAGATATGGCAGGTAGGTAATTTAAGACCTGCAAAATGTCTACAGAATAGCTCGTTGTCCAGGAAGCTCCAGTCTGTGTGGTAATTGAATTGGGACAAAGCTGCGGCAGCCTTAGCGGCAAATGATTTATGATAATCGTAGTATGCAAAACCACCATATCTATGACCCAAGTCAACCAGAGTATACATGTAAGTGTCTAATTCCTGGCGTCTATGAGGAGAGGTAGAACAGATAATGGGCTAGATTTAAAGGCAGCCGTTAAACCATCCCCTAAGTAAAAAAGGCACATCGGCCGCAAAGAACATATGGTTTACGGCAGATTCAAAGGTAAGAGTACAAGAATAGCTATCGGGCATAGCCACTACAAAAACACGTAACACAAAAACCAGCGTTGCACCTGATTTCGCATCACCGTGCGTCCCAAACACCCGTTAAAACACAACTTAAGTTGTTAAGTTATTTAAGTTG
Source organism: Rhinophrynus dorsalis (assembly GCA_037306005.1). Lineage (NCBI taxonomy): Eukaryota > Metazoa > Chordata > Amphibia > Anura > Rhinophrynidae > Rhinophrynus > Rhinophrynus dorsalis. The sequence continues at coordinate 142,908,706 of CM074721.1, forward strand.
TTAAGTTATTTAAAGGCAAAAATACTGAGGAAAAATGGTCAGAATTCAAATTTAGGTTGCAGAAATGTACCCAACTGTATATACCAATGGGGAACAAGTGCAAAAGAAGTAAGTCACAGCCAATGTGGTTAACTGCACATGTAAAGAAGGAAATGGCAAGGAAAAAAAAAGCATTCAAATTATTTAAGTCAGAAGGAACTGAACAATCTTTCTTAAAATACAGGGAGTGCAACAAAGATTGCAAAAAGGCAATTAGGGTAGCAAAAATAGATAATGAAACTCGAATTGCAAGGGAAAGCAAGACTAATCCAAAAAAGTTTTTTAAATATATAAATAGCAAAAAACTTAAGAGGGAGTGCATTGGACCATTCAAAAATGAGATGGGTGAGTTGGTTAGTGAGGATAAGGAAAAGGCTGATGTTTTAAACACTTTCTTTGCATCAGTATATACAAGGGAGCAAGGAATGGTAGAAGAGCCTCCGCAAGTAACAAATAAAACAATACAATTAATAGATATTGGGTTAACTCAAGGAGATGTCATGGGAAGACTGAACAAAATTAAGACCGACAAAGCACCGGGTCCTGATGGTATACATCCAAGGGTTCTTCAGGAACTCAGTGCAGTGTTAGCAAAACCCCTATATTTACTCTTTAAAGATTCTATTACCACAGGCTCAGTGCCACAGGATTGGCGAAGAGCTAACATAGTGCCTCTATTTAAGAAGGGAACTAAAACAGAACCTGGGAATTATAGACCTGTGAGTTTGACCTCTGTAGTGGGAAAACTATTAGAAGGCATAATAAGGGACTATATTCAGGATTACAACACAAAAAATAAGATCATTAGCACGAATCAACATGGTTTTATGAAGAATAGGTCATGCCAAACTAATCTTTTCAGCTTCTATGAGGAGGTAAGCAGCAACCTTGACAATGGCAAGGCAGTAGATGTAGTATATCTAGACTTTGCAAAGGCATTTGATACAGTACCACACAGAAGGCTGGTGTATAAAATAAGGAAATTGGGGCTAGGAGATAACCTTTGCAATTGGATACAAAACTGGTTGAAGGATAGGGAACAGTGTGTGGTTGTAAATGGAAAATTCTCCGGTATAGTTAAAGTGGAGAGTGGAGTACCTCAGGGTTCAGTATTGGGTCTGCTGCTTTTTAACATGTTTATAAATGACCTGGAAATAGATATAGAAAGCAAAATATCAATATTTGCAGATGATACTAAATTATGCAAAGTCATTAATTCAGAACAGGATATTTTCTCTCTATAGAGGGACTTACATACAATGTCAGATTGGGCAAACATGTGGAATATGAAGTTTAATGTGGGGAAGTGTAAAGTCATGCATTTGGGAGGAAACAATCCCAAGGCTACTTATAAACTTAATGGAATAATTTTAGGTGACTCGTTGCTAGAAAAAGACCTGGGTATCCTTGTCAACTACAAACTTGGAAACAGTGACCAGTGTCAAACAGCAGTAGCAAAGGCAAACAAAGTCCTGTCTTGCATAAAAAGAGGTATTGAAGCAAGAGTGGATAACATTATTTTGCCATTATACAAATCATTGGTAAGACCTCACCTTGAGTATGCAGTGCAATTTTGGGCACCGGTTCTGAAAAAGGATATACTAGAACTAGAGAGGGTACAGCGGAGAGCAACAAAATTAATTAAGGGAATGGAGGACTTGACATATGAGGAACGTCTAAACAAACTTGGTTTATTTACTCTAGAGAAAAGACGACTAAGAGGAGACCTTATCACATTGTACAAGTATATGAGAGGTCAATACAGGGATCTCTGCGGTGAGCTATTTATTCCAAGGCCTGCTCAGGTGACCAGGGGACACCCCTTGAGATTAGAGGAAAGGAGGTTTAAACTTCAGCAGAGGAAGGGTTTTTTTACGGTAAGGTCAGTCAAATTGTGGAATTCATTGCCCAGGGAGGTAGTTATGGCAGATACAATGGATACATTTAAGAGAAGATTAGATACATTTCTTTCAAAAGGGAACATACAGAGTTATACTGTTTATCAGTAGGCTGATCAGGAAGGTCTGATAAAGACTAATTTAATTGGTAGCAGGAAAGCTATAAAATTCTCAGTTACTGAGGTATGAAGCGAAGGTTGAACTTGATGGACTTGTGTCTTTTTTCAACCTAATTTACTATGTTACTATGTTACTAAAATGCTACATTACGGCTGCCGTTGTCTAGCAACCCTGATAGATGCACAAACAAAATTCAAACCTACAGCCAATCCCAAGGCCCCAAAGTATCAAAAATGTTCAAATACACCTATATATACCTCAAAATAACGGTCACACCCTGTCTGTGTTTCGAGTTTCAGCAAGCTAGAGCACAGGACCCAGGAGTGGAGGATAGTGTTTAGAGAGAGAGAGAGAGAGAGAGAGAGAGAGAGAGAGAGAGAGAAGCATACACAGGAGTAAGGTAGAGGGATCTTGGAGAGGAGAGAATTACATTTAAATAGACACATAGCACACTTTTGCACATAGCACATACATCCATACAAACACAAACACATACATACACATAGTCTTTTTTTTTCATCACACCTTACACATTTTAAACTTTATTTTTACAGTGTGAATCCGTGAGTGAAAGTGTGTGACAGAGAGTGAGTGGGATCGAGTGTGTCTGTGAGGGAGTGTGAGAGTGCCTGGGTGTGAGTGGGTGAATGATGGCCAGGAGAGGAGGACAGGAGAGAGGGATGGGGAGACTAGTGGAGGAGGAGGAGGAAGGTCAGCAGTGGATCCCTCAGCAGAGCAGGGGTGGGAGAGGGAGAGCCGCAGGGCGGAGGGGGACCAGGCCCACAAGAACAGGCACACAAAGAAGAGGGACAGATCCTGCAGTGGGACGAGGGGTAGTGCCTGGGGACCACCACACACAGGCAGGGGCAGAGCAGGCAGGACACTCCGGGTCTGACTCCTCGCATGCCGGAGCTGAGGGGGACAGGGTCAGGGATCCCCGATATACCGAGGAAGAAAACACGGCCCTCGTGGAGGCTGTGCTGGAGAGGGAGAGCGTCCTCTTCCCGGGGGAGAGACTCCCTGGCCTGGCTGCGAGGAGGAGAGCTGCCTGGAGCCAAATCTGCAGCCGAGTTAATGCGGTGGCCACCTGCAGACGGGATGTGGACTCAATCAAGAAGAGATGGGGCGACTGCAAAAGGCAGGTGAAGAAGAAGATGGGGGATGCCGCCCTGCACGCCCAAGCCACCGGAGGTGGGCCACCTGTCCCCATCACCTTCAGCGCATGGGAGGAGAGGCTGCGGCAGACACTGTCATCTACCCTCATTGAGGGGGTCCCTGGAGGATCAGACACTGGGGATGAGAGGAGCCTCCACACCACTGGTAAGTGCATCACCCCAAAACCACACACCACCTCAAACCACACACCCATCACAAACAAGCACTCACATCCCAACATCTGCCCTTCATTCATCCACACAACTGCACCAACACAGCACCCTGAGGGTTTAAACAGGACGCAAGACAAGGACAAATGTCAAGGTTCAACAAGCCCAAAACCTGTCCAACTACCTGGTTAACCCTCATGTTGCTGTGCTGATCACACACAATACACACAAACCATGCTCAGAAAAGTGTTGTATGTCAAACATCACAATGGTTGTCACACAGTGTTACCCATGTTCCCACAGGGAATCCAGCACATAACCGCATGAGTGCTAGAGGGATCATCAGTGCATTGATCACCAATGCTTTGGCAACCCCTCCGGTACTCAAATGGTTAACCAGACAACAAACACATGTCGATAGGTTAACAATTACATGACACATAGGGGACATTCACTAAGCGGTGAAAAAGAGCTGATGTAGAGAATTTGACACTTACATACCCTCACTTTACCAATTACAATGTTAGTCTATGGAGAATATCCAATAACAGGATTCAAGCTGCACAGGCCCCATTGTGTGGACTCCATAGAAAACATTGCAGATGGGGAAATGAGGTCAGCGGAGAAGTCAGCATCATAATCAGTTCATCAGGTTCACTTAACCGCTTACTGAATCACCAACAGGATGGATCAGGTCACAAATCACAGTGCCACTGAGAATAACTGCTTGTATGTGCAACACACAGGCCAAAAACAATTACACATAACTAAAGGTGAAAAAGTTGGCCTTGGTGTTGTGTATGCAATCATTTACGCTAACTTGAATTTACATATCTCACATTTGATTCACATATAGATCCTCAGGAGTGCTGATGCCATGGATGGATGGTACACCAGACACTATTTGCAGGATACATATGGGAACCAAATATGAACCATTGAGGTTTGGTCAATAACAGGCCATGAATTATGGATATCTATGATCGGGTCTGGCTGCCTCACACAGAAGGATGGATGGGCTGATCCAGGAAAAAAAAGGCCTCAATCAATGATATCCTTCAATACTGGCTTGATTGTTGCCCCTCAGGATTCAACTTGAACAGACCTCATGGACAGAATCCTGTAATGTATATCAATCCCTGATTGCCACTGTGGTATCCCATGCATCACAATGCAATGCATGGGATACCATCATGACAACCAGAGAGGGACATGTCTAATCTGACAAAATCCAGCACTGTACGGAATGAACTGATAACATAGGGATGAATACTACTTGAATCACACTGCAGATCAATTACAAAAAGATATGTACAGAAAGATAAACGACCAGATATGTATGTGGATATGTCCCTTTCAAATGGGTACAAATATGTCCCAACAAGATGTAAACCCAGAGTTCGGTTCAGTACGTGTGATTGTCCTACTGCCCATATATGTGCACCCTCAACAAAATAACTCATATTGATATCATCATCAGAGTACATATACCTAGTATATTACACCTTACTTGGATGGGTATCAGTGGTATCAATGAAAGTTAGTTTGTGATGGCTGTACATATATAGGCAGTAAGACAATCACATGTACTGAACAGATCTCTGGGTTCATATCTATCAAGCATATGTTTGTACCCATATGAAAGGTACATATACACACATATCAGACCATATTCCTCACTGTGTACCTTGGCATGGCAATGGTTAATTTCACTTTGATGTAACATTGCAGGCATCATAAAGAGATGTTTAGAAAGATGTTACTGTATGTGACAGCTGGAGATGTCCACATATGACCACACGGAGGCTCTTCAGCGGACCCAAAATTGAACCAATTGGAGATGGATCCATCATTGACATGGTCAACAGAGCGTGCTTACAAACCAGGAACACTTTGTAGACAATGGCAAAGATGTAGTTATCTCCAAATGGGTCAGTTTGGAGTCTGCTGAAGATCCTCCGTGTGGTCAAATCACTGACATCACCAGCTGTCACATACAGCAACATCTTCCTAAACTCCTAAACTCCTAGTTGAGCATCTCTGACTAGCTGTTTTGCATATGCAAATTGCCCTTGGGACTAGTCACCCTAAGGTTAACAGGGTAATCCAGACGTGGACCCCTTGCTCACAGTGCCTAGAGAGATCAGCTGCATCTCACTGACGAGGCCCAGCAAGGCCAAAATGTACGTCTGGGGTTGGCTGCTTCTCTTGTTTAGAGAGGAATTGCCTGGCATTTCGTGGCTGGACTACTTTTTGGTAGGATCAGTATGATGTGCTTCAGGATATTTCCTCTCTGTGAAAGGCACTAGTAAGCTAAAAGAGATTGCACCCTGGGTAGGATACTTATCCTATAGAGCCTCATCACTTTGAGGGCAGGCTCGTTCCTAGTTGAGCATCTCTGACTAGCTCTTTTGCATATGCAAATTGCCCTTGGGACTAATCACCCTAAGGGTAACAGGGTAATCCAGACGTGGACCCCTTGCTCACAGTGCCTAGAGAGATCAGCTGCACCTCACTGACGAGGCCCAACAAGGCCGAAACGTACGTCTGGGGTTGGCTGCTTCTCTTGTTCAGAGAGGAATTGCCTGGCATTTCGTGGCTGGACTACCTTTTGGTAGGATGAGTATGATGTGCTTCAGGATATTTCCTCTCTGTGAAAGGCACTAGTGAGCTAAAAGAGATTGCGCCCTGGGTAGGATACTTATCCTATAGAGCCTCATCACTTTGAGGGCAGGCTCGTTCCTAGTTGAGCATCTCTGACTAGCTGTTTTGGTTAAGGGGATAACCAAACGAACGGCTTAGCGGTGAGATAACAAGCAGGACAGATAAATGGGACATGTATCCATATTGTCTTGGATTCACACACTCATTGTGCAACAGACTTACTGGGGAAGCCAATGTTTTTAACCTAGGATTTCAATGTGTAGCACACACATTGATATCCTGGGGTGAGCATTGGGGCCTCCAGTAAGTTGAGTTGTTGTTTCTCCTAAGGGTGTAACAGACTTCACCAGTGAAAACACTTGTCCACTTGGTCATGTACTGTGATATGTCAAAGTGGAGCAATATCACAGAACATTGATTATACTGAGCAACACATAAACTGTGGACAGGAATTCACTGTGGAAGTATGTCCCCTTTATCACCTCTTTATCACTCCCACAACACATTAGTGTATCACTGCCACCATCTGTTAGCGTGAATACATCACAGAGTCCACTCACTTGCAAACAAGTGGTGGAGTCCTGTGATATGGGTGATGCCTTTCCATTTATGGGGGATACTCTATCCTGAGTGTGGTTACGCATTAACAAACATATGTGTAATCCAATATATCCTCATACAGACACAGATGATTGACTAGTGATGGTTCATCTTTATTGTGTCTCAAAGTACATTAGAACGTCCATGTGTTTTCTGTGTGTATTGCCTATATGCATTGAACACTTGTATGAGAACACTAAATGTACTTTGAAACTAAATCATACTACTTGAGTAACACTGCTCTCCTGCTCATGTGTTGTCCACAAGGTTAGACAACTCTGTAGATGAGTATCCTAACTGTACAGGTTATTACACTTGTGAAATTGTGTTTTCAGTGTCTATATGAGAATGTTCAAGTAGAGGTCTGGGTGAACCTCCGGTCAAATATTGCATCACTAACAACATCACCAGAAATAGCAAGGGGTGATCTTTATGAAGGTGTTGTCAAGACATCAATCCAGACACATGGAATATCTTCAGATCAAGGATGGATCATGTTATGGATGCCTGTGGGACAAGAGGACAGGATTTGGAGCTATACACCTGAACGGATCATCAAGCAACAACAATTTTGACTTTATAATCCCCTCAATCTTCTTAATTACAAGTGAGTACACAAACCATTGCTTGACAATGTGTTGTGTACTCATCTGTAACCAATTATGTGGAGAACTAAGGACATGTGCCCCAGCCCTATGGATATGTGACCCTGACATGAATACACACATCAACAAGTGTTCTGAGAGCTCCATGGAAGTAATTAATTTGGGCTGCCACTGTGAAAGTGACAGTGGCAGCCCAATGTCATTTGTTCCATGGAACTGTTCGGACATATTTGTTGATGTGTGTATTCATGTCGGGGGCATATATGTCTGCACACTCACAGGTCAGCATGGAGTCCGTGGTAATCTGATCTACGTCTCATGACCTCTACATTGTGTGACCATACCACTGTACATCCACCCCTGTGCTGCTCTTCTCAGCTGTAGCACAGTACAGGTCCCATATTGAGTCCAATGGCCCTTTAACCCCTGATGTGACGGAGTATTATCCAATGCATAGCATTGGATAACACTCTTTCGCTACAAGGCTAGCATGGTTGCTCTGGCTATGCTCATGGCAAATCAAGTTAGCTGCTGTCAATCAAGCCCTGTAAGGCGATGAACATGGGTTATGTGTTGTACCTTGTTTCTCCTGAGGGTGTGCGTGATATCCTTGGGGTCTGTATGTCAACGTGGAGAGTGGAATGGAGGATGGTTTTTGAGTCCACACACACAATTTGCCACGTCCACTGCCAGTGCAGTGCTGTGTCACTGTTCCTGTGGGGTGAGACAGAACAAAATGTGCAGTGTGGTTAGTGTCACAGGACTGATGGGGGACTTGCATGGATTGTTTGCATGCCTGTGTTATACTCACATGTAAAGTGTTCCGTGATGAGCCTGACTCTGATCTGTGTCCCTCTCAGGGTCTCCTCAACATGGCCGATGTCCATGGGCACTTCCTGTATGGGGGGTCCTGGATGTGCTCCAGCAGCCTGGTGTCCACTGCGATGTTGTGCAGTATTGCGCACTCCACAATTATGTCGCACACCTTTCCAGGTGCATACTGCAGTGCTCCCCCCGAGTGGTCCAGACATCGGAATCTTGACTTGAGGAGGCCAAAGGTCCGCTCAATGGCATTCCTCGTTCTGCCATGAGCCTGGTTGTACCTTTCCTGGGCATGTGTTCGAGAATTGGCCAGAGGGGTCAGTAGCCAGGACTTGCATCCACAGCCAGCATCACCTGTGTAATGTGAGTGACTTGGTGAGACAGGGAGTACATGTTGTGTGAATGATGTTTTGTGTGGTGGACGTACTAGCTGTGGGTCAGGAGCATGCTAAGCAGCGTTGTGTGTACGCCTGTGTATGTGATGTGATTTTGTATTGTGAACCCACCCAAAAGCCATCCCCCTGTAAAAGTTCCATTCTCGAAATCTCTGTGGACTGAGGAGTTTTGGAGAATGTATGAATCATGTGAGCTGCCAGGATACTTTGCACAGACATTCATTATCCTCATATGGCTGTCACACACCATCTGCACGTTGATGGAGTGAAAGTTCTTCCTGTTGATGAATATCTGTGCGTCACGTGCTGGGGCCTTAATCCGGACATGGGTGCAATCTATAGCACCCATGACCCTGGGCATGCCTCCCCTGGCGTAAAAGGCCTGCTTGACTTGTATCCAGTCCATGTCGGTGGTGGGAAAATATATATAGGTACTGGCCTTGATTTTGAGGGCTGGCAGGACCTGGGCCAGCACCCTGGAGAATGTGGCCTGTGACATGCCAGATGTGTAATGCCATGAAGTGTATGGCACAGAGTAGTTTCTGCAGGCCAGTTAGGGCATGGTTGTGGATGTAGATGGGATCCACCTGCTCCTTGATGACCTCATACAAGGCAATGATGCTGTCAGGCCTCAACCTGTAGAGATCAATTACCTCATCATCGGTCATTCCAAAGAGGGTGGCCCTTGGGCGGTATACCCTGGGCCTTGGTGGTCGCCTATACATCCTCTGCCCTCCAGGTGGGGATGGACTCCTGTGTGGCTGCTGAGCCAGAGCCTCCTCACTTGCAACAGGTGGAGGCTGTTGATCAGGCGTGCTTGGAGGTTGCTGATGTTCCCCAGCTCTCTCCCTTGCACGCCTTCTCCGCAGCCTTTGCAACAATATGTAACCCAACATACTGTTTGCTCTCTCTATCTGTCTCTCTCTCTCTCTCTCTCTATCTCTCTCTATCTCTCTCTATCTCTCCCTCCCTGAGTGGAAAACAAGCCACAAGTGAGTGTGTTGAGTTGTCCCTTTAAGTACTTGCTAGGGCGTTGTGTAGGTGTGTTGATGAGGTGAGTGCTGACCAATGGTGAGTTGTTTTTGTCCAGGTAAGTGTTAGCAGGTGTGTGTGTGTTATAAGATGTGGTGTGTTGTGCTTGTTCTGTGTGTGCCATTTGCGGACGTGCAGTTGTGGGGTGCAGGTCGCGTGTTGATGTTGCCCAGGTGAGCTTGTATTTGCAGGTGTCCGCTTTGTGTGATAACCCCCATTGTTCCGTGCCATGTTGTGCTGGTGTTTTTTTGTGTGTCGTTGTCCCTGTGGTGTTGGTTGTTGTTGTGTGTGGAGTGATTTGTGTTGTGTGTGCATGTTTTTGTGTTGTTTTGGCATTGCACGGGTTAATTTTCCCATTTACATGGTTGTGCGGTAAGCATTTTGTGTATTTTCCTATGTAACGGTTGTTTTGTTTTGGCCGTTAAGTGTCTAATGGCTAAGAAAAGTGGGTCTTAACTTTTTAGCCGTTAAGTGTGTCTTTTTTTCAGCCGTTATCAGTACCGCAAGCCTTTGAATAGCTCTGGGGTATGTTTTTCCATGCATCTGAATGCACGTAAGTGTATCGGCCGTAAGGATTCTGCAACTGCCGTTAGCTGTTCTTTAGACGGATCTTTGAATTGCAACATGACACTTAACGCACCCGTTAGTGATTTTTTTTTACTAACGGCTGCCTTTAAATCAAGCCCAATATCTCTATAGACACTAAACGCTAGAACAAATTCAGGAATGGTTAATTTCTGAGCTAGTCTAGGATCTTTGGTTTTGAGTGTGACTGACACTTCACCGCAATTCACGGTTTTGTTTTCCATAAGATCTTGTGATGCTAGCAAAATAGCTGCTAAGTTGACTTCTTTTCCTTCCAAAATGTCCTTACATAAGTTTTGAGGGATCATGTGAGCAGGTGTAATGCGTGGGGGCATGTTAGAATTACCTGATTGCTCCATCCTGTTGGAAGGCATGATGGGTGGAGTTGTGTGAGGGTTATTGGTTTCCAGGTTGGATAACCTAGTCTGTATGTTGGATACAGTAGAAGTAAGTTCAGTAAGCATTTGAATAATTTTATGTGACTGGTCTGTTTGCGGAAAAGATACACTAGGAGAATGAGGCAGGGACAAGGTGGGTGAACCGCCCGGATTAGAAACAGGAGAAGTTGGAATGGGTAACGTGATAGTGTTGTCACATAGTAATTTATAAAGTTCATACTTCCTAGCGGATGCAGAGTAGTGAATTCCTTTTCTATTAAGCTCTGCTGTCAGTTTAGCGATAGTCCATGATCTGTAGGATGAACCAGCAGTGGTAGATGAACATTTGCGTGGGGTGTTTTGTATAGATCTTGGAGGTTCAGAACCTGAAGTCCCTGGAGTATTGGAATCTTCCATGACCTGTATGCTAAACAAAATTGAAGGTATTAGGAAAAGAAGATGGAAAATACCTTGGTAATAGTGACCTAAAATGTTGACCTGGGGGACGTGAAAGAAATTCTACTAGAACTCTTGAATGAAGTGAAAATAGAGGAATTGGTGAAGGAGAATTACCTCGTCGTGATCTAATAAGAATATATATATATATATATTTTTTTTTTTTAATGGAAAAGTAGTGCTCACCAGGAATTTAAGATGAGTGTATCGTAGTTTACAGTATACGGAAAGCTTGTGCTTGTTCCATTAGAGAGGATTAAGGTTAACAGACACAGAAACCTGACACACCAGTCTTCCTTCCTGGATGAAGTGATGTACTTATCCTGTGACAAGTATATGCCTTAACTGATGCTGAAGCGAAAATCCATATAACATGAGCTCATGAATAGGTGGATGTCATGGTTTTTGAAGACTCTCACACTTAAGGTTTGGTAAAATGTAACTTTATTAACCCCTAGAGTGCCAGGTGGGTACAATGTACGAGTGAGCACAGCTGTACCTGCTGTGCCACGCTCGTACATTTCACAGCTAAAATGCGGTCACTGCTTAAGCCGGTATAACCGGCTGGCAGTGGCCGCATTTCAGCTGAAATGCAGCCTGGCACTCTTGGGAGGACATGAGGATTACTCCTCATGTCCTCCCAGGTATTGATCTCCCAGCCGATCGCGCTGGGAGATCAATATCGCCAAGGGAGAAGCTCTGAGAAACAGAACTTCTCCCTCTTCCGCCCTCCTACCCCGAACTTCCGGGTAGGAGTGGGCGGGACCGGGGGAAACCTCCTAACGTCATCGGTGACATGATCACCGATGACGTTAGGGAAGTTTCCCTTAGCCGATTCACTCCTACCGGTGGTAGGAGTGAAAGGCAGGAGAGCTTCTGCTCTCCTGCAGTCGCCAAATTGATCTCCCAGCCTATCGGCTGGGAGATCAATAACTGGGGGGACACCAGGAGGGGTCCTGATGTCCCCCACGAGGTCTGAATAGATTTAAAAAAAAAAAAAAAAAAAAAAAATGCAATAGTAACCCTGTGAGTGCCGCAGGGGTCCCCAGCACATTGCTTTGCAATGTGCTGGAGACCCCTGTAGCACTCACAGGGTCATTTCTTTGGGGTTTTTTTTTTTTTTTGAAAGACCTCATTGGGGGGATCAGGGGGGATCCTGATGCCCCTCAATGAGGTCTATTAGTAAAAAAAAAAAAAAAAAAAATTTTTATTTTAACCCTGTGTGTGCCACAAGGGGGGTCCAATGCACCTCCCCCCTACTGTGGCACACACAGGGCTTCTATCATTACTTTGTTACTAGAGATTGTTGGGGGGCCATCAGGATTGGTCCTGATGGCCCCCCAACAAGCTCTGATTACAAAGTAATAATAAAAAAAAAAATTAACCCTCTGAGTGCCAGAAGGGTCCAATGCATTGCTTTGCAATGTGCTGTAGACCCCTGTGGCACTCATACGGTCACTTCTTTTGGGCGGATTTTTTTTTTTTTTTTTTTTGCAAGACCTCATTGGGGGGATCGGGAGGGTTCCTGATGCCCCTCAATGAGGTCTATGATTAAGAAAAAAATTAAAAAAAATTAACCCTGTGTGTGCCACGGGGGGGGGGGTTCCAATGCACCCCCCCTCCTGTGGCACACACAGGGCTTTTATCATTCCTTTGTTACTAGAGCTTGTTGGGGGGCCATCGGGTCCTGATGGCCCCCCAACAACCTCTGATTACAAAGTAATAATAAAAAAAAAAATTAACCCTCTGAGTGCCAGAAGGGTCCAATGCATTGCTTTGCAATGTGCTGGAGACCCCTTTGGCACTCACAGGGACATTTATTTTGATTCCTTTTTTTTTTTTTTTTTTTTAAGACCTCATTGGGGGGAATCAGAGGGGTCCTGATACCCACCAATGAGGTCCATAATAAAAAAAATGTAAAGAAAAAAAAATTAACCCTGTGTGTTCCACAAGGGGGGCCAATGCAGCCCCCCTTCTGCGGCGCACACACACATTTATCATTACTTCGTTATCAGAGATTGTTGGGGGGCCATCATGATTGGTCCTGATGGCCCCCCAACAAGCTCTGATTACCAAGTAATGATAAAAAAAAAAATTAACCCTCTGAGTGCCACAAGGATCCAATGCATTGCTTTGCAATGCGCTGGAGACCCCTGTGGCACTCTCAGGGTCCCTCTGTTTGTGGACATATATATATTTTTTTTTACTAAGACCTCATTGGGGAGGAATCAGGGGGTCCTTATGCCCCTCAATGAGGTATATAATAAAAAAAAATTAAAACACAAATTAACCCTGTGTGTGCCACTAGGAGAGGAGTTCAATGCCGACCCCCTTCCTGTGGCACACACAGGACTTTTTATCATTACTTTGTGTTCAGAGATTGTTTGGTGGCCATCTGAATACAAAGTAACGATAAAAAAAATTAACCCTTTGTGTGCCACAGGGGCCCAAATGCATTGCTTTGCAATCCACTGGACCACCCCCTTTATTTTTTATTTAGACCTCATTGTATGGGTTCTGATGCCCCCAACAAGGTCTACACAAAAATATTGTGGGAAAAAGCCCCAAAAAATGCACGTGCCACAGGAGGGAGGGGGTCCAACGCAGTGCTTTGTATGAGGGGACATACATTGCACACTGGTAGTCACAGATCTCCCATACACACTATCAAACACTGCCCCACCATCACCACCATCCTTTCTCCTCTGCTCATACCCACACACACTGCCTAATCCCTCACCCTCCCACATACTTTGTTACACTTGTAGTCACAGGTCCGCACGTACACCGGCTGACGCCCTAGCTTCTTTCATCTGTTAGCCATAAAATCACACATACACTGTTTGCTTTACCATTTCTGTTTCACTGGTAGCTACGGTCCTGTAGCGTAAATTGGTATGTCAACCCACAGCAGTGGGGTACCATTTTTCTTAGGCTGGCAAGAAGTCCTCCTAGGAAATCCCACGCCATTGAACCATTTTAGTATCTTTGAAGTGACTGATGTGTAAAACAAAATTTTTTTTTTCCTGTAGCACCACATTCTGGAAATAGTTGTGCCAACTAACTTAGGGGTAAAAAGGCAAGTGACCCCTCATTAGATGCGGCAGGTTGTCTTCTTTCCAAAATGGTATGGTTTATCTACCTTTTCTTCAATTCTGAAGGTGTTATAGTCATTTTCGTACAGGCAAGTCAGGTTTGAGAAAATGTTAGAAACATCAGAGGTTGTAGTAGGTGTAGTTTTCTACTTCTAGCACCCCCTAAGGTAGTTCATCTCATACCAGTGGGGTGTCATTTGACTCCTAAGAGCACTAGCAAACAAATGCAGTTGAAAATTCCATGGTTTTCACAGCGCTCCATACTTTTGAAGGGGCAGAAATGTAAAAAAATGCTATTTTTTTCCTATATCGCCTCCTTCTGGAAACATTTATGCACACCAGTATTGGGGTAAGAAGGCAAGTGACCCCTCATTAGATGCGGCAGGTTGTCTTCTTTCCAAAATGGTATGGTTTATCTACCTTTTCTTCAATTCTGAATGTGTTATAGCCATTTTTGTACAGGCAAGTCACATTTGAGAGAATGTTAGAAACATCAGAGGTTGTAGTAGGTGTAGTTTTCTACTTCTAGCACCCCCTAAGGTAGGTCAACGCATATCAATGGGGTGTCGTTTGACTCCTAAGAGCACTAGCTAATGAATGCAGTTGAAAATTCCATGGTTTTTACAAAGTTCCATACATTTGAAGGGTCAGAAATGTAAGAAAATGCCTTTTTTTTCACTAGCGCCACCTCCTGGAAGCATTTGTGCATACCAGCCTTTGGGCAAGAAGGCAAGTGACCCCTCATTAGATGCGGAAGGTTGTTTTCTTTCCAAAATGGCATTATTTCTCTACCTTTTCTGCATATCTATTATGGTTATAACCATTTTAGTGCAAGCAGATAATTTCAAAAACCAAAGTGTCAGGTTTACGTACGTGTTCCTAGCACCCACATATTATATGTTAACCCACACAAATAGGCTACCATTTTTCTCATGTTGGTAGCAGGTACTGAATACAGCAGGAAATGTTATGGTTTTCAAAGATTTTAGTATCTTTAAAGTGGTGAAAATGTAAAAAAACATGTATTTATTCCCATAGCACCACCTTTTGGAAATATTTGTGCAATTCAGCCCAGGGGGTAGAAAGGCAAGTGACCCCTCAATTGATGCGGGAGAATGTCTACTTTCCAAAATGGTATACCTTTTATACCTTTCCTTCATGTCTCTAACAGTTATGGACATTTTAGTACAAGCCGCCATTTTCGAAGAAGCAAACAGGTAGGTGTAGTGATGTGCTTCTGGCACCCCTAAGGTAGGTCGACTCATTCCAGTGGGGTGTCATTTTTCTCCTAAGAGCACTAGATAATGAATACAGTTGGAAATGCCATGGTTTTCACAAATTTCAGTACATTTGAAGGGGCAGAAATGTAAGAAAATGCCTTTTTTTTTCATTAGCGCCACCTTCTGGAGGCATTTGTGCACTCCAGGCTTGGGGTAACAAGGCAAGTTCCCCATCATTAGATGCGGCAGGGTGTCTTCTTTTCAAAATGGTATGGTTTGTGTACCCTTTCTTCACTTCTGTAGTTGTTATAACCATTTGGGTACAGACAAGTAATGTTTGAGAAAATGTTAGAAACATTTGAGGTTGTAGTAGGTGTCGTTTTGCACTTCTAGCGCCCCCTGAGGTAGTTGAACTCATACCAATGGGGTGTCATTTTTCTCCTAAGAGCGCTAGCTAATGAATACAGTTGGAAATGCCATTGTTTTCACAAATTTCAGTACATTTGAAGGGGCAGAAATGTATGAAAATGCCATTTTTTCCTATAGTGCCACCTTCTGGAAGCATTTGGGCACAACAGGCTTGGGGTAAGAAGGCAATTCACCCCTCATTTGATGCGGCAGGTTGTCTTCTTTCCAAAATGGTATGGTTTGTGTGCTCTTTCTTCACTTCTGTAGTTGTTATAACCATTTGTGTACAGACAAGTAATGTTTGAGAAAATGTTAGAAAAATTTGAGGTTGTAGTTGGTGTGGTTTTGCACTTCTAGCGCCCACTGAGGTAGTTAAACTCATACCAATGGGGTGTCATTTTTCTCCTAAGAGCACTAGCTAATGAATACAGTTGGAAATGCCATGGTTTGCACAAATTTCAGTACATTTGAAGGGGCAGAAATGTAAGAAAATGCCTTTTTTTTTCATTAGCGCCACCTTCTGGAGGCATTTGTGCACTCCAGGCTTGGGGTAACAAAGCAAGTCACCCATCAATAGATGCGTCAGGGTGTCTTCTTTTCAAAATGGTATGGTTTGTGTACCCTGTCTTTACTTCTGTAGTTGTTATAACCATTTGTGTACAGACAAGTAATATTTGAGAAAATGTTAGAAAAATTTGAGGTTGTAGTAGGTGTCGTTTTGCACTTCTAGCGCCCCCTGAGGTAGTTAAACTCATACCAATGGGGTGTCATTTTTCTCCTAAGAGCACTAGCTAATGAATACAGTTGGGAATGCCATGGTTTGCACAAATTTCAGTACATTTGAAGGGGCAGAAATGTAAGAAAATGCCTTTTTTTTCATTAGCGCCACCTTCTGGAGGCATTTGTGCTCTCCAGGCTTGGGGTAACAAGGCAAATCACCCATCATTAGATGCGGTAGGGTGTCTTCTTTTCAAAATGGTATGGATTGTGTACCCTTTCTTCACTTCTGTAGTTGTTATAACCATTTGTGTACAGACAAGTAACGTTTGAGAAAATGTTAGAAAAATTTGAGGTTGTAGTAGGTGTCGTTTTGCACTTCTAGCGCCCCCTGAGGTAGTTAAACTCATACCAATGGGGTGTCATTTGTCTCCTAAGAGCGCTAGCTAATGAATACAGTTGGAAATGCCATTGTTTTCACAAATTTCCGTACATTTGAAGGGGCAGAAATGTATGAAAATGCCTTTTTTTTTCATTAGCGCCACCTTCTGGAGGCATTTGTGTTCTCCAGGCTTGGGGTAACAAGGCAAGTCACCCATCATTAGATGCGGTAGGGTGTCTTCTTTTCAAAATGGTATGGATTGTGTACCCTTTCTTCACTTCTGTAGTTGTTATAACCATTTGTGTACAGACAAGTAACGTTTGAGAAAATGTTAGAAAAATTTGAGGTTGTAGTAGGTGTCGTTTTGCACTTCTAGCGCCCCCTGAGGTAGTTAAACTCATACCAATGGGGTGTCATTTTTCTCCTAAGAGCGCTAGCTAATGAATACAGTTGGAAATGCCATTGTTTTCACAAATTTCCGTACATTTGAAGGGGCAGAAATGTATGAAAATGCCTTTTTTTTTCATTAGCGCCACCTTCTGGAGGCATTTGTGCACTTCAGGCTTGGGGTAACAAGGCAAGTGACCCATCATTAGATGCGGCAGGGTGTCTTCTTTTCAAAATGGTATGGTTTGTGTACCCTTTCTTCACTTCTGTAGTTGTTATAACCATTTGGGAACAGACAAGTAATGTTTGAGAAAATGTTAGAAACATTTGAGGCTGTAGTAGGTGTCGTTTTGAACTTCTAGTGCCCCCTGAGGTAGTTAAACTCATACCAATGGGGTGTCATTTTTCTCCTAAGAGCACTAGCTAATGAATAACAGTTGGAAATGCCATGGTTTTCACAAATTTCAGTACATTTGAAGGGGCAGAAATGTAAGAAAATGCCTTTTTTTTCATTAGCGCCATCTTCTGGAGGCATTTGTGCACACCAGGCTTGGGGTAAGAAGGCAAGTTACCCCTCATTAGATGCGGCAGGTTGTCTACTTTTCCGAAATATATAGTTTTATATAGTTATTCCACTGTTTTAGGGTAGTTTTACCACAAAAACCCTAGAATGCGCATATTAGTTTATAAAGTTGAAAATGTCATTTTGTGCTGCTGGTGATTAGGGCTCTACGCTAGCCATGGACGTAGGTAAAACTATACAAATTTGGTATTTTTTTACTCGGGGGACTTGGGGCTTTTTCAAATAATTGAAACTTTTTCAATCAAGGTAAATGTTTTTGATACATTTTATGTGATTTTAGGAAAATGAGTAAATTTTCACTTTTTTTTGTCATTATGACATCATAGCTTTTTGCACGATGTAAAATTCTCTTCATGTAAGGTACCACTAGAAAGCTCAATTAGTTCTGAAAAAAACAATATATAGTTTTCCATATTTAACTAAAAATCCCCAGAGGAAATCAAGCATAAACAGAAGGATAGCAAAAATGCTGAAAAAGTGTCTGGCCTGCAGGGTACAGGAAATGGCCCAAGCCTCTGGCACTGAAGGGGTTAAAAGTTAAAGGCAGTCCCCGTAGGGTAAACATACACAACAATATAACATCAATAGAACATACAAAAGGTTCTACCGCCTTGCCTAAATACTGGGCAAGGCAACCCAAGTGACAATATTAATGACAGGCTCTACCGACCTTGCCTATAACGGGTAAGGCAACCGTGAGATGATAATTCCGGTTCTACCGGTCTTACCAGTACCGGGCAAGGCAGCCCAATTGGATTCTGAATGTAGGCTCTACCAGCCCTGCCAATACCGGGTAAGGCAACCTTTAAGATGGAGAGTTACAAGGTTCTACCGGCCTTACCAATACCGGGCAAGGCAGCCCAAGGAGGTACTGTAGTAGGCTCTACAGGCCCTACCAATACCGGGTGAGGCAACCTACAGGATGGTAACGTCAAGGTTCTACCGGCCTCACCAATACCGGGCAGGGCAGCCTGAGCATATAGACCAGCTGTTAGGTGACTAAGACAGCAGAGAGCATAAGTCTAGAGGTCTTACTCAGCAGAAGTCTAAAGCCAGGGATAATCAGACAACTGCAAGGAAGTGGACAGCGACTGACCACAGTACTGGATGTTCAGGAGCAAACCAACATCCGCACGTTGGAACTAATGGTAAATAGCGCCACCAGGTTTAAGGAGTAAACCAGCATCCGCACGCTGGAACCAACAATGTATATTGCAACCAGGTTTAGTGGAGCAAACCAGCGACTGCACGCTGGAACCAACAATGTATATCGCAACCAGGTTTAGTGGAGCAAACCAGCGTCCGCACACTGGAACCAACAATGCATATTGCAACCAGGTTAGTGGAGCAAACCAGCGTCCGCACGCTGGAACCAACAATGTATATCGCAATCAGGTTTAGGGGAGCAAACCAGCGACCGCACGCAGGAACCAACAATGTATATAGCAACCAGGTTTAGTGGAGCAAACCAGCGTCCGCACGCTGGAACCAACAATGTATATCGCAACCAGGTATAGTGGAGCAAACCAGCGTCCGCACGCTGGAACCAACAATGTATATCGCAACCAGGTTTAGTGGAGCAAACCAGCGTCCGCACGCTGGAACCAACAATGTATATCGCAACCAGGTTTAGTGGAGCAAACCAGCGTCCGCACGCTGGAACCAACAATGTGTATGCAATAGCGAGGAGAACAATGTCGCCGGAGCGACAGCTGGAGCGCGAGACTCAGGAACTCGTACAGGTTAACCCGCGCGGTGCTGGAGCACAGGAACCCCGGAATACAGGCACACCGGAACGCTGGAACACTGGAACACCGGAACGTTAGCATACAGGAACACTGGAACGCTGGAACACCGGAACATTAACGTACAGGAACACTGGAACGTAAATGTACAGGAACACTGGAACACTGGAACATCGGAATGTAGCATACAGGAACACTGGAAACAGGCCCAGAGATCTGACAAGCAGGTCAGGCAGAGTGGAGTCAGAGACACCATGAAAGAACAACCTGGAAGTGCTCAACCTGGGTTTAAAAAGGCTGTGTGAGGAGGGCTAATGACAGACAGCCAATCACGAATACTCAGCAGGTGATAGACACAGAGCAGCACGAATCACGGGCACCATGATAGTGGATTGCATGATGAGCCCAATCCGTAGAGGATAACGTTGGTGAGCATGAAAAAGAAAGGCATAACTTAAAAGAGTAAGCCATATCTGTAGCACAGCGAGGTAAGAAGAGACGCTGAAAATTGAGGTGAAAGTGAATCGTGAGGCGAAGGGCGGAGATAGTGAACCTATTGAAAGGAGGTAAGGTAACATAGTAAATTTGGTTGAAAAAAGACACAAGTCCATCAAGTTCAACCTTCGCCTCATACGTCAGTAACTGAGATTTTATAGCTTTCCTGCTACCAATTAAATTAGTCTTTATCAGACCTTCCTGATCAGCTTACTGATACAGTATAACTCTGTATGTTCCTTTTTGGAAGAAATGTATCTAATCTTCTCTTAAATGTATCCAATGTATCTGCCATAACTACCTCCCTGGGCAATGAATTCCACAATTTGACAGACCTTACCGTAAAAAAAACCCTTCCTCTGCTGAAGTTTAAACCTCCTTTCCTCTAATCTCAAGGGGTGTCCCCTGGTCACCTGATCAGGCCTTGGAATAAATAGCTCACCGCAGAGATCCTTGTATTGACCTCTCATATACTTGTACAATGTGATAAGGTCTCCTCTTAGTCATCTTTTCTCTAGAGTAAATAAACCAAGCTTCTTTAGTCGTTCCTCATATATCAAGTCCTCCATTACCTTAATTAATTTTGTTGCTCTCCGCTGTACCCTCTCTAGTTCTAGTATATCCTTTTTCAGAACCGGTGCCCAAAATTGCACTGCATACTCAAGGTGAGGTCTTACCAATGATTTGTATAATGGCAAAATAATGTTATCCACTCTTTCTTCAATACCTCTTTTTATGCAAGACAGGACTTTGTTTGCCTTTGCTACTGCTGTTTGACACTCGTCACTGTTTCCAAGTTTGTAGTTGACAAGGATGCCCAGGTCTTTTTCTAGCAACGAGTCACCTAAAATTATTCCATTAAGTTTATAAGTAGCCTTGGGATTGTTTCCTCCCAAATGCATGACTTTACACTTCCCCACATTAAACTTCATATTCCACATGTTTGCCCAATCTGACATTGTATGTAAGTCCCTCTGTAGAGAGAAAATATCCTGTTCTGAATTAATGACTTTGCATAATTTAGTATCATCTGCAAATATTGATATTTTGCTTTCTATATCTATTTCCAGGTCATTTATAAACATGTTAAAAAGCAGTGGACCCAATACTGAACCCTGAGGTACTCCACTCTCCACTTTAACTGTACTGGAGAATTTTCCATTTACAACCACACACTGTTCCCTATCCTTCAGCCAGTTTTGTATCCAATTGCAAAGGTTATCTCCTAGCCCCAATTTCCTTATTTTATACACCAGCCTTCTGTGTGGCACTGTATCAAATGCCTTTGCAAAGTCTAGATATACTACATCTACTGCCTTGCCATTGTCTAGGTTGCTGCTTACCTCCTCATAGAAGCTGAAAAGATTCGTTTGGAATGATCTATTCTTCATAAAACCATGTTGATTCGTGCTAATTATTTTATTTTTTGTGTTGTAATCCTGAATATAGTCCCTTATTATCCCTTCTAACAGTTTTCCCACTACAGAGGTCAAACTCACTGGTCTATAATTCCCAGGTTCTGTTTTAGTTCCCTTCTAGAGGCACTATGTTAGCTCTTCGCCAATCCTGTGGCACTGAGCCTGTGGTGATAGAATCTTTAAAGAGTAAATATAGGGGTTTTGCTAACACTGCACTAAGTTCCTGAAGAACCCTTGGATGTATACCATCAGGACCTGGTGCTTTGTCGGTCTTAATTTTGTTCAGTCTTTCCATGACATCTCCTTGAGTTAACCCAATATCTATTAATTGTATTGTTTTATTTGTTACTTGCGGATGCTCTTCTACCATTCCTTGCTCCCTTGTATATACTGATGCAAAGAAAGTGTTTAAAACATCAGCCTTTTCCTTATCCTCACTAACCAACTCACCCATCTCATTTTTGAATGGTCCAATGCACTCCCTCTTAAGTTTTTTGCTATTTATATATTTGAAAAACTTTTTTGGATAAGTCTTGCTTTCCCTTGCAATTCGAGTTTCATTATCTATTTTTGCTACCCTAATTGCCTTTTTGCAATCTTTGTTGCACTCCCTGTATTTTAAGAAAGATTGTTCAGTTTCTTCAGACTTAAATAATTTGAATGCGTTTTTTTTTTTCCTTGCCATTTCCTTCTTTACATGTGCAGTTAACCACATTGGCTGTGACGTACTTCTTTTGCATTTGTTCGCCATTGGTATATACTGTTGGGTACATTTCTGCAACCGAAATTTGAATTCTGACCATTTTTCCTCAGTATTTTTGCCTTTAAATAAAATATCCCAGTCTATGTGTTGCATTGAGGCCCTTAACAATTTGAAGTTCGCTTTTTTAAAATTAAGAGTTTTAGTTGAACCTATACATTTTTGCTTTGCCAGACTGATCTCAAATGTAACCATGTTGTGATCACTGTTTCCCAAATGTTCTCTTACCTTAATATTGGATACCATTTCTGTGTTATTAGTGATTACTAGGTGTTAAAAAGCAACATCCCATTAAAAGTAACACTTTCCATTAATCCTGATGTCCAGCGGAGTCCTCAGCATGCTGGTTATCTTCTGTCCTTCTTCTCTTCTTTCTTCTATCCCTCTCTTCTTGCTGTAAATAAAAAAAAAAAAATCAATAGAACGCATAAACAATTACATTGTTTAACCCCTTCAGTGTCAGAGTGGTACGCAATGCATGGCAAAGCAATGTGTTGTGGACCTCTCTGGGCTCAAAGGGTTAAGCAATGTATTAAGTGCCCAGGAATATATACATTATGTGTCTTATAAAAATACATTACACTAATAAAATGTACTCAAATATATGTAAAAGAAAAATATATTAATATTATGCATAGCTTACTTAATAGTCACCGCTGCTGTGTGTGGCTGCAGAGGCGGCAGCAGCAGAGGAAGTTCCGTGTGCCACAGCTTTCCCCTCCACTCCCTCTTGGGCCGATGCCTGTTCCGAAATGAGGGAATCTGAACAGAGACTGCCTTTATATATGGGCAGTCTCTGATCCAATTCCCTCACAGCCATTGGCTGAGATATGCTTATGCACATCCCAGCCAATCAGATTTGAGCGTCTGTGCTTTAAACTGATTGGCTGGGATGTGCATAAGCACATCTCAGCCAATGGCTTTCTCTGCCCATATGTAAAGGCAGTCTCTGTTCAAATTCCCTCATTGCGGAACGGGCATCGGCCCGAGAGGGAGTGGAGGGGAAACCTGTGGCACACGGAACTCTCTCCACTGCGGCCACCTCTGCAGCCGCACACAGCAGTGGAGACTATTAAGAAAGCTAAGCATAATATTAACAAATTTTTGTTTTACATATATTGGAGCACATTTTATTAGTCTAATGGCTTTTTTTAAGACACATAATGGCGGCATATGTATATATTCCTGGGCACTGAATACATTGCTTAACCCTTTGAGCCCAGAGAGGTCCACAACGCCACTCAAGGGGTTAAACGATGTAACTTGTGTTTTATATTTACAGCAAAGAACAAAGAAGACTGTAGAGAAGGCAGAAGAAAGAAGAGAAGAATGAAGAGAAGGCTGAAATTAAGACAGAAGGGGAAGGACAGTGGATGACAGGTAAGTTTAACACAGATTGGTTAACGATCAGTGCTTGACAGTATGTCAGACACCAATCGTTATTTTTTTTCCCTTGAAGTTCCCAGTACTGCTGCTATTTAGCAGTGTTTTGGGAACTTAACACACAAAACGGACGTTTGGCCACAAGACCATTTTTGCGGCCTAACACCGGTTGTACTTTTAGCCGGTAGGATATTTGGATACCGACCAAGGCATTTTCTTTTGTCAGTCGGTATCCATTTTGCCCTACCGGCATTTTTATCTGCAACTTTTGGATTGAGCCCCAACTGTAGCACACGCTACTGTGATAGCGTACTGCGGTCCTCTGTGGTGTAGCTGTTGGCAATCATTATCTGCAGTAAAGTTTTGTTTGTTCTATTCAGTGATCTTGTTCCTGGCTTGCTCTGCACCCTAGTTTTTCAGTATCTTCTATAACTTTCTGCTTATATTACTGCCAGGAACTTTTCAATTTTGTGTGTCTATTAACTCTCTTAATTATGGTTTCCTGTACCTATAGTTTGCTGGTAACTGTTACAAAAAGTTACTTGAGTATTTTTTAGATGTAGTTTTACTTTAGTCTGTTAATTTTAGTCTCCCTTAGGGCACTGCTGCGTCGTACTATGGCTTAGGTCACAGCAAGACTGGGCTTGGGGCATCAATTTATTCTTGCAACGAACCCTAGAACTGCTCTCCAGCTACAGGAGATGTGATGCTGGATGGGTTTACAGGGAATTCATTGTTAGATCTACTATTCAGGTATCCATGACAATAGTAACACAGCAACATAGTTGACAAGGCCGATAAAAGACATGGGTCCATCAAGTCCAGTCCATGCAAATACAACCTGTTGATCCAGAGGAAGGCAAAAAACAAACACAAAACACTGAAGCCAATTCCAATTAAGCTCTATGTGAGTAAAAAATTTCCTTTCTGACTCCAAAAGGCGGTCAGATAGTTCCCTGGATCAACAACCTATCTGCACAGAAGCAATCAGTCTTAATACTCAATATTGTTCTGTGCTAGATAGGTATCCATTGCTTTTTCAAAAGCAGTTACAGTATCTGCAAGTACAACATCCCAAGGTAAAGAATTACATAGCTTTACCACCCTTACTGTAAAAAATGTCTGCCTTTGTTTTAATCGAAAGCACACCCTCTAGTCCTAATGGATTACCTCTCATTCTTAGCTCAGCTCTTAAATGTGCATTTGAACTGCACAGCATCAATGTACTTCACAGGTGCAAGATTAGACTATAAAAGTGTTTATAAAACACTCTGTGAGAGACCTTAAGTCATTGTACATGGCTTGGATCAGAACCAACAGAACCATTTCAAGTAAAAAAGGCAAGTTTGACTGGTATACTTTGTGAAAAAATTTCCCATGAGAGAACCCTTGTTTTACTCAGAAGGCAAAGCCCTAATACATCTATATATATAATGTGTCTGTCTGTCTGTCTATCTATCTATCTATATATCTATCTATATCTATATATATCTATATATATCTATATATATACATATATATATATCTATATATATATATATATATATATATATATATATATATATATATATAGTACTCTCTATAGAATTATGAAGTTGCCTGGGTACCAGTCACAATGTGGGAGTATGTATAATTGAGAAAAATGAGCCATACTCACGGGACTTCCCAGAAGATCAAAATTGTGCTGATTTATTGATCTACATTTTGGACCATTTTAGGGTCTCTATCAAGGCTGGTAAAGTGCGGCTCATTTTTCTTGATTTTATATATATATATGTGTGTGTGTGTGTGTGTGTGTGTGTGTGTGTGTGTGTGTGTGTGTGTGTGTGTGTGTGTGTGTGTGCGCGCGCATAGGTAGCTACTCAGGATTGAGATTAGACAAATAACTGTAGAGAAGGAGATACCTTGAGGGAATTATGACTTTTTCCCATAACAAGCTTAAGAAAAGGAGTTGAGAAGATATCACTTCTGCCAGAAGATGGAGACAGATAGCTGGGTTGCATAATACTCAGATAACCAGACAATCTGTAGTAGAAATAACTACAACTTCTGCCACTAGATGGCGAGAGATAGATGGAGAATTCAGGTCTCTGGAAAATTCCTCCTCTTGCTAGGGAGAGAACTGATAGAACAGCATAAAGAGGATGAATGGAAGCTGAGTGGAAATGCTGACACAGCTGGGGGAGTAGGACTGGCGGAGGGAGCTGAGTCCTGAATGAATACCTGGCAGGAAAAACAGGATCTGGAGATTGATGGCTACAGCAGCTGAGGAGCAAGCTGCATGCTTGGGAATTGCAAGGTAGGCTGGGAAAGCATAATGAAGTATGGTTAAGAAGGCCTAGTGGGAACAGATATACAACAAAGGAAATCAATTCAGAAGGCAATCTGAAGCCCAGAGACAGGCTGGGTCAAGAACCAGAGAGTCAGTGTCAGAGCCCAAAATGTAAGGCAAATGGATGGTCAGAGGAGGCTGAGTCAGAATGGGAGAACAGAGTAGGCAAAATCGTGAATCAAGAGAATAGTCTAGGGAAGCCTGGTCAATACAAGCAACAAAGCAGAATATACTGAGGCTAAGATCTGGCTCAAAGAAAGCTCATCTACCAGTCTGGAACACAGGTAGATAAGCACAGTTGAACCAATGAGAAAGTACATGGATTTGGAGAGAAATATTGCAACATTGCGAGACATTGGAAACCTGGAAAGGAGTTTAGAACTCACAGAGCAGGTAGTATGTGGGGTTAGTGGTGAAGATGGTGGAGTTGTAGATGAGGAGCGACAGGTAGGCAGCTGGGTAACAGTAAGGAGGGGAGGTAGTGGGTAGAGGAAGAGGAAGGCCAGTTCTGAGTTGACTCAGTCCAACAGATTTGCAAGATTGTGTGAAGATGTTGATGAGAATTGCTCAGAATTGGCAACACTGGAGAGGGCTGATTCCTCTAGCAGCCAGGGGAACAGTCCTCCTTCCAGGCTAGATGAGATGCAGAGCAGGCAGAAACCAAGGCAGGTGGTGGTAATAGGGGACTCTATTATTAGGAGGGTAGATAGGGTAATCTGCCGCCAGGAACGTGAATGCCGAACAGTATGCTGTCTCCCGGGTGCTCGGGTTCGGCATGTTGCGGACAGGGCTGACAGATTATTGGGAGGGGCTGGAAGTGATCCAGCTGTCTTGGTACATATTGGAACCAATGACAAAATAGGAGGAAGATGGAGGTCCCTAAAGAATGATTTCAGGGATTTAGGGTGCAAGCTTAAGGCAAGGACCTCTAAGGTAGTATTTTCTGAAATACTACCTGTGCCATGCGCCAGTGCAGGTAGGCAGAGGGAGCTCAGGGAGCTTAATGCATGGCTCAAGCAATGGTGTAGGAAGGAGGGTTTTGGGTTTTTAGAACACTGGGCAGACTTTGCTCTTGGGTACAATCTATATGGAAGAGATGGATTGCACCTAAATGGTAGAGGAGCCTCTGTGTTAGGGGAGAGAATGCTAGGAAGCTTGGAGGAGCTTTTAAACTAGGAAAGGGGGGGGTGGGTATAGATAGCAAAAATGGGGTAGATAGAGCAGATAGGAACTGGGTCCAAGTAAATGACCAGGGGGGTGGAGAAAGGGTGGGGAGAAATTTAGTCAGTAGGGAGGAACTCCTAGTAAATGAAGGTGAAGAAAAAAGGCATGTAGGGATTAATATATGTAAAGACTTCAAAATCAATTGTATGTTAGCAAATGCAAGAAGTATGGTAGATAAAATAGGAGAACTAGAATTGCTGGTGGTTAATGAGCAATTGGACATAATTGGAATAACAGAAACATGGTGGAACGATGCACATGACTGGACTGTAAATATAGAGGGCTATTCCCTGTTTAGAAGAGACAGAATTAATAGAAAAGGTGGAGGTGTGTGCTTATATTTGAAAACAGAGCTAAATCCAGTTTCGCAAGGTGATATTAGTGAGGAAACTGGCCAAACTGTGGAGTCCATGTGGGTAGAAATCGAGACTAAATGTGGTGTGAAAGGTAAAAAGAAGTTGTTGGTGGGCATATGCTACAAACCACCAAATATCGATGACAATGATGAGGCCCAACTGCTATTGCAAATGAGGAAAGCTGCCCAGTTTGGGCATACTATAATTATGGGAGATTTTAATTATCCAGATATCAACTGGAAAAATGAGACCTGTCAGAGTGCTAAGGGTAGCAGGTTTTTGAACACGCTTCATGAAAGCTACATGTCACAAATGGTGGAAGCGCCGACAAGAAATAACAATGTATTGGACCTAGTGATCACTAATAACACAGAAATGGTATCCAATATTAAGGTAAGAGAACATTTGGGAAACAGTGATCACAACATGGTTACATTTGAGATCTGTCTGGCAAAGCAAAAATGTATAGGTTCAACCAAAACTCTTAATTTTAAAAAAGCGAACTTCAAATTGTTAAGGGCCTCAATGCAACACATAGACTGGGATATTTTATTTAAAGGCAAAAATACTGAGGAAAAATGGTCAGAATTCAAATTTAGGTTGCAGAAATATACCCAACAGTATATACCAATGGGGAACAAGTGCAAAAGAAGTAAGACACAGCCAATGTGGTTAACTGCACATGTAAAGAAGGAAATGGCAAGGAAAAAAAAAGCATTCAAATTATTTAAGTCAGAAGGAACTGAACAATCTTTCTTAAAATACAGGGAGTGCAACAAAGATTGCAAAAAGGCAATTAGGGTAGCAAAAATAGATAATGAAACTTGAATTGCAAGGGAAAGCAAGACTAATCCAAAAAAGTTTTTTAAATATATAAATAGCAAAAAACTTAAGAGGGAGTGCATTGGACCATTCAAAAATGAGATGGGTGAGTTGGTTAGTGAGGATAAGGAAAAGGCTGATGTTTTAAACACTTTCTTTGCATCAGTATATACAAGGGAGCAAGGAATGGTAGAAGAGCCTCCGCAAGTAACAAATAAAACAATACAATTAATAGATATTGGGTTAACTCAAGGAGATGTCATGGGAAGACTGAACAAAATTAAGACCGACAAAGCACCGGGTCCTGATGGTATACATCCAAGGGTTCTTCAGGAACTCAGTGCAGTGTTAGCAAAACCCCTATATTTACTCTTTAAAGATTCTATTACCACAGGCTCAGTGTCACAGGATTGGTGAAGAGCTAACATAGTGCCTCTATTTAAGAAGGGAACTAAAACAGAACCTGGGAATTATAGACCAGTGAGTTTGACCTCTGTAGTGGGAAAACTATTAGAAGCCATAATAAGGGACTATATTCAGGATTACAACACAAAAAATAAGATCATTAGCACGAATCAATATGGTTTTATGAAGAATAGGTCATGCCAAACTAATCTTTTCAGCTTCTATGAGAAGGTAAGCAGCAACCTTGACAAAGGCAAGGCAGTAGATGTAGTATATCTAGACTTTGCAAAGGCATTTGATACAGTACCACACAGAAGGCTGGTGTATAAAATAAGGAAATTGGGGCTAGGAGATAACCTTTGCAATTGGATACAAAACTGGTTGAAGGATAGGGAACAGTGTGTGGTTGTAAATGGAAAATTCTCCAGTATAGTTAAAGTGGAGAGTGGAGTACCTCAGGGTTCAGTATTGGGTCCGCTGCTTTTTAACATGTTTATAAATGACCTGGAAATAGATATAGAAAGCAAAATATCAATATTTGCAGATGATACTAAATTATGCAAAGTCATTAATTCAGAACAGGATATTTTCTCTCTACAGAGGGACTTACATACAATGTCAGATTGGGCAAACATGTGGAATATGAAGTTTAATGTGGGGAAGTGTAAAGTCATGCATTTGGGAGGAAACAATCCCAAGGCTACTTATAAACTTAATGGAATAATTTTAGGTGACTCGTTGCTAGAAAAAGACCTGGGTATCCTTGTCAACTACAAACTTGGAAACAGTGACCAGTGTCAAACAGCAGTAGCAAAGGCAAAGAAAGTCCTGTCTTGCATAAAAAGAGGTATTGAAGCAAGAGTGGATAACATTATTTTGCCATTATACAAATCATTGGTAAGACCTCACCTTGAGTATGCAGTGCAATTTTGGGTCCCGGTTCTGAAAAAGGATATACTAGAACTAGAGAGGGTACAGCGGAGAGCAACAAAATTAATTAAGGGAATGGAGGACTTGACATATGAGGAACGACTAAACAAACTTGGTTTATTTACTCTAGAGAAAAGACGACTAAGAGGAGACCTTATCACATTGTACAAGTATATGAGAGGTCAATACAAGGATCTCTGCGGTGAGCTATTTATTCCAAGGCCTGATCAGGTGACCAGGGGACACCCCTTGAGATTAGAGGAAAGGAGGTTTAAACTTGAGCAGAGGAAGGGTTTTTTTACGGTAAGGTCTGTCAAATTGTGGAATTCATTGCCCAGGGAGGTAGTTATGGCAGATACAATGGATACATTTAAGAGAAGATTAGATACATTTCTTTCAAAAGGGAACATACAGAGTTATACTGTTTATCAGTAGGCTGATCAGGAAGGTCTGATAAAGACTAATTTAATTGGTAGCAGGAAAGCTATAAAATTCTCAGTTACTGAGGTATGAGGCGAAGGTTGAACTTGATGGACTTGTGTCTTTTTTCAACCTAATTTACTATGTTACTATGTTACATGGTGGGAGACACAGATGTGTTAAGTCAAGGAGAGGAAGGTCATGACAGGTGCACAATTATTTTTGCCTGAGGGTCACATTTAACCTTTTGAATGCCAGAGGGGTATGCAAAATTGCAATGTGTTGCGCACCCCTCTGGCACTCATAGGGTTAATGGATTGTTCTCAATGGCACTGAGACACAGAACTTTGGCTAGCTCCAGCAGTCCTAGAGTAACCGCTGGAGCTGGGGTGGATGATTTTCTCCCAAGGGCCATATCTCTTTTCAAAATTGTTTCAAAGGGCTATTATTATACTACATCTTCCTATTGTGTGGGTATGTGTATCTCACTGACTGCTAATAACACACTATGGCCTATATTTAGTGTCACAGAAAAATCTACAGATTGTCTATCTACTGGTCCCCTGTCTGAACCCCCACTAGTTAAAAAATCTGCACTGGAAGAGTGAAACATTGTATCAGTGTTGTGCTTTGTGAAAAAATGTATCATTCTTCCTTTACACAGAAGCCAGAAGTGATATTTTTCTAGATATCAGAATTGACATATGTGTACAGTCAGCCAGACCTAAGGGCCAGAGGAAATTGACCCACAAGCCACATTTTGCTCATGTCTGTGCTGCGGTATGGCTGACAAGCTGGATAATTACCATTGAGGAGGGAATCCCATAAACTTCATTTTTAATTTCATTTTACCAGTTTGGTTTAATACTTTTAGTGCCAGACAGATATCCAATGCATTGCTTTGCTATACATTGAATACCTCAATAGCTCTCAAAGGTTAACGGTTCTGTCTCAGCCTACAGAACTGACTTGGAATACATCCTTCAAAGCTGTATTTGATTTTGTAATAGTAATCCCCCGTGATGAGAGAGAGCTAGAGAGCCAGACTGCGGACAATCCCAAATCTATATTTGAAGCACCAGAAAGCCTTTTTCATGTGAATGTGACATAGGAAAAAAGTCAACATAAATGATCTGGGGGAAATTCACTAAACGGTGATAAAGAGGTGATAGAGTGGAGATGACTTCTACAGTTTATCACTTCTCCATTTCCTATGTTATTCTATAGAATTTATGCACTAAGATCTCAAAAGTTGAAGGAATCTTAGTGCATAGGCTCCATAGAATAACAAATGAATTGGAGAAATTATAAACTGGTGAAGTCATCTCCACTTTATCACCTCTATCACCTCTTAGTGAGTCTCCCCTGGTATCTATAGGGTAACTATACCATTTACTAAAAACTAAAATGATAAAAACAAGAGCAGCTGCAAAAGTACATAAAAAGTGTATAGCGTAATAAAAGACTAAAATATTTGTGCAGTACCCTATGGACAAATACAGTCCTACTTCTGTAAGATCTTCAAATGCATATGATAACATACTGTCTGTTTCATGATTGACCCTTGTAGTTACAATTAATCTTCATAGTATTTGGGCCATGGAGAGTGTTATTTCAAAACTGTCGGAGTTGTAGTTCAAGAGTAATTGAATGATAAAGTAACCCCCTCCCTCCATTTTTACTGATGTAACACTGCTCACCTCAGAGCAGCAAGATTGTCCAGATGGATCGCAGAGAGGGACAATCTTCAGTGAGCATAAGGAAAAACCTGTCAAGGGGGGCAGGATTTTCCTTAGACTCACAGTAAGAAGTGTTTCCCATGCTGTGAGCTGTCAAGAGAACAGATTCAACATCTAAGGGGAGGTGGCTTACACTAGGTAAAAGGGCAGGAGAGGGATACTTTATTCAATTACTCTTGAACTACAACTCTAACAGTATTGAAATAACACTCTCCATTGCCGAAATACTATGAAGATTAATGGAGCTGATGTTTTTGTGAAACATTACTATCCCTTTAATATCCAATGTGCGGTATATTTGAGCGACCGCCAAAAACTCCCCTATCAAAATCAAAGGAAAACAACAAGCAAGTAGTATTATATATATACTTGCATTACACTATAACAAAATTGCACTGCAGCTCCTGTTTGAGGTCAAGATTAAACTTTAGTTCTCTCTCTAGTGTTCAGAGATCTGTCTGTACGCCATTTTTTGT
The DNA here is from genome assembly GCA_037306005.1 of Rhinophrynus dorsalis. Taxonomy (NCBI): domain Eukaryota; kingdom Metazoa; phylum Chordata; class Amphibia; order Anura; family Rhinophrynidae; genus Rhinophrynus; species Rhinophrynus dorsalis. The sequence goes on from CM074721.1 coordinate 142,940,921, forward strand.
AGCCCAGCAAAGGCATCATTATCTGTCACTGTAGGCAATGGGTAGCTCTCCATCTAGTCTTTAGAACTCTGTGCTCTGGAGTCTTTATTCTGGGAATTTGTATTGTCCCAGAAGGGGGCTTGTACTCACATTTAAAATCAGGGACTGTCCTGGGCAATCCAGGACATGTGGTCACTCTAAGCACAGGCAGAGAAACACATACCCACACAATTAAGGTATACAAAAATGTCATGTCCTGCACCTACTCAATCCATATTAGCCTAGAATAGGTAACAAACAATCAGCAACTAGCTGACCTTCCCTGATGATCTCTCAGTTAACATTGGTCCATTTTGCCTTTATGTCTCCCTCTGCCCAGGAGAGTCTGTACTGCCAGCTAACATGTGTGATATCAGAAAGTGTATGTTGCCCTCCAAATCACATACCTCACATAGCCACCTGTGAAATGTGCATTATCTCTGAGTTGTTTCCTCTTCTTCCTTCACAGAACTACACATTTTACCAGGCAGCACAAGACCCTGCAGCACATAGATGTAGAGGAACTTTGTGTGTGTGTGTGTGTGTGTGTGTGTGTGTGTTGATACCCGCCCTTCTCTTATTTAAATACTGTGTTCTCTGATATGACTGCTGTAAACCTCCACTGTGATAATGAACATGTCCTGTTGTTTGAGGCATAACAGTTTTGCCATGAGGTTAACCCTTTGAATGCCAAAGGGTACACAGTGAATTGCTCTGCTATGTGTGGCTTTCCCCTATGGCACTCAGAGGCCTAAGCAAACAACTGCAGCCCAGGTGAGAACCCACACACATCCACTATGCCACATTCTTCTGAACTCTGCTCTCAGTCTATCCATTCTTTGGTATCACTTCTTGTTCCATCTCCATGAGTGATATGTCACCTGTGATGCTGACAATCCCTCTGGGTTAAAATAGTCAATGGGGGTAAAACTTCCCAGAAAATATTAGTAGGTATTTGTTATAAACCACCAAACATTGGTGATCTTGAAGAATCACAGCTATTAATGCAAATAGAAAAGGCTTCTCAAATAGGGAGAACTATAATTATGGTGGATTTTAATCATCCAGAAATAGATTGGAAAAATGGAAAAACTAATTCTGCTAAAAGCAGTAAGTTTCTGAACTTTTTGATTGACAATTTTTTGTCTCAACTAGTACAGACCTCAACCAGAGGGGATGCATGTCTGAATCTGGTAATAACTGACAATGAAGAACTTATCTCTAACATCCAAGTAAGGGAGCACTTGGGGAATAGTGACCATAACATGGTATCGCTTGAGATTAACTCAAAAAAGCAATTTGGTATGGGTTCCACCAAAACACTGAATTTAACAGGTTTAATTCATCCCTTGGTCTCGTTGACTGGGATAGAATATTTTCAGGAAAAAACACAGAAGGTAAGTGGAATGCCTTCAAAATAACATTGCAAATATATACATATAAATCTATCCCCTTTGGAACTAAATACAAAAGAAGCAAATTAAAACTAATGTGGCTAACCAGTAAAGTAATTCATGAAATAAATAACAAGAAAGCGGCATTTAAACATTATAAAGCTGAGGGATCAGCAGAGGCATTTGCAGAATACAAAAATGCCAACAAAACCTGTAAAAAGGCGATTCAATTATCTAGACTGGAGAATGAAAAGATTATTGTTAAGAAGGGCAAGAGCAACCCCAAAAAATTCTATAAATACATTAATGGCAAAAAATTAAAGTCTGATAATCTTGGGTCTTTGTTATCTGAAACGGGTGAGATGGTCAGTGGGGACACAGAGAAAAAAAGATATTTTCAATAATTTATCTTCTTCTGTTTTTACCAAGGAAGATCCAGTGGACAAGAACCTGCAAGCTACTTTTACAAAACAGTCACAGCAAGCATGGGATTGACTAACACAAGAAAAAGTGTTAAAACAATTGAATGATGTTAAGGTACACAAAGCCCCAGGGCCAAATGGTATACACCCACGGGTACTTAAAGATCTAAGCCAGGGCCTGGCCAGACCGTTTCTTTTGATTTTCAGGGATTCTTTTATTTCAGGTATGGTGCCCACGGATTGGCATAATGCAGATGTAGTGCCCATATTTAAAAAGGGATCAAAATCCCAGGAAACCCCAGGAAATTACAGACCTGTAAGCTTGACATCTGTGGTAGGGAAGCTGTTTGAAGGGTTGCTAAGGGAATTTATTCAAGAATTCAGCTTGAACAGGAATATCATTGGCAGGAGCCAACATGGCTTTGTGAAAGACAGGTCTTGCCAAACTAACTTTATCGCATTTTATGAAAAAGTGAGTAAAATATAGATGTGGGAGCGGCGGTTGATGTGATCTATTTAGACTTTGCCAAGGCATTTAATACGGGTCCACACAAGAGGTTACTGTACAAATTGAATGAAATAGGCTTAGGGGAAAACATTTGTGTGTGGATTGGAAATTGGCTGAAATATAGAATGCAAAGTGTGTAGTAAATGGGAAGTTCTCCAATTTGATAAACGTGATAAGTGGAGTACCTCAGGGATTTCTTTTTAATTTGTTTATTAATGATTTCCCAGAGGGCATAGGGAGCCATGTATTAGTGTTTGCCGATGACACAAAATTAAGTAAGGTAATAAAGTCTGAACTGGCTGTGTCTTCATTACAAAAGGATTTGGAGAAATCCTTGGCAAATGAGATTCAATATAGACAAGTGTAAAGTTATGCATTTTGGGTATAATAAAAAAATGCAACATATAGTTTAAATGGCATTTCTCTGGGGAAATCTACTAATAAAAAGGATTTGGGAGTAATGGTGGACAATAGACTTAGCAGTAGTGTGCAGTGCCAGCTGGCAGCTGCAAAGGCCAATAAGATATTGGCATGTATTAAAAGGGGTATTGACTGAAGGGAGGAATGCCTCTTTACAGGTCCATGGTAAGACCCCACCTAGAATATGCTGTTCAATTCTGGGCACCCTTTCTGAAAAAGGACATTATGGAACTAGAGAAAGGTTCAAAGGAGGGCTACAAAACTAGTAAGGGGAATGGAAAGTTTTAATTATGAAGAAAGACTAGAAAAGTTAAACTTGTACACACTAGAGAAATGGCATCTTAGAGGGGATATGATAACACTATATAAATATGTTCAGGGCCCATACAAAGGACTCTCCAAAGACCTGTTCACTACCAGTACAGTGCAAAGGACAAGGGGCCACCTGCTTAGAATTGAGGAAGCGAGATTTCATCTAGAGCAGCGGAAGGGATTCTTTACGGTAAGGACAATAAAGGTATGGAATTCACTGCCTGAGGAGGTGGTGCTATCGAATGCATTAGATGCCTTTAAAAAGGACCTGGATACTTATTTAAAAGAGCAGAACATAGAGGGATATGTATGTTAGTATTGGGATTAATATTTAGTTAAGCCTGTTGATCCAAGGAGAAATCTGATTGCCATTTGGAATCAAAAAGTAATTTTTCCCCCATTCAAGGCAGAATTTGAAATTGCTGTATTGAGGGTTTTTTTCTGCCTTCTTTTGTATCAACGATGGTAAGCAGGAATAGGAAAAGGGTTGGACTGGATGGACGCAAGTCTTTTTTCAACCTAAATTACTATGTTACATGTGCCACACTGAAAAGATCAAGAACACAAGCACTGCTGGGGATGTCTGAGGTGAGGTTTAGGGAACAATGGCTTAGTGATTGGTACCTGATAGGGCATGTGGGAGTGTTTGTTTGCATGTATCCCAGTTGTCAGTTAGCATGCTTATTGCCTTACTGTGTCCTAATGTGACAAACCTGCATGGAATCATGTCTGGCTAATAAAATGTGAGTGCAGCAGTTGTTGTTGACCCACAGCTTAAATGAGACTCATCCAGTTCTTCTGTACTCCATGTTGATGACTCTCATGTGATTTGAAGGTCAACAACAGCTGAGGATTGTTTGTTGCATCATTGCAACACACATGAACACCATCTGACTGAGGGCACCAGGGTAGTGTCCATTGTATTGATTTGCACTGTGTTGGATACCCTTCTGGCACTGACAGTCTTACACCTAAGTAAGAAACACAGACACCATGGTTCCACTAATGTCATGTTTATTGTGTAAAGACATCAACATTTTTTTTTTTTTTGCAGTGGGGGGCACAAGGGGCAGAGGGGTCAGAGGGACAGGTCTTCCAGACCGTCTTGTGATCCTAGAATGGAATGGGGTTTGGGCTGGCATCACAGTGGAGGGTGAGGGTGTGGAGGAAGACTGTAAAATCAAGAGTTGGGTCTGTATTCTGTTGTTGTCATGTAACTCTGTGACCACCTGTCCCAATATGTCAGTCATGACACCCCGTATTTCCTGTGTGAAGTTGGCAGTTGGTTCTCAACATGATGCTGGTGTCTTCTGGACTCCCTTATCCTCCACCTCTGTATCCTCTAGTATTTTCTATATAGGGCAACTTCTCCCTCAGCTGGTGCAGATGGGGAGGGTGCGGCAGAAGATGCATCCCCAGTGGAATGTGTTTCTTACTGAGCAGGCTCCAGTGGTCATGGTGGTGACAAATGAGGGATCTCCTCCTCAGCAGGCTGAAGTGGTAGTGGTGTTGCCACATGAAGGATCTCCTTCTCAATAGGCTCAAGTGGTGGTTCAGGAGATACAGGTGGGTAGGATTCTGCACCAACAACATTGATAAAATCCTCTGTTGAGGCTGCTTCCTGGCTGTCAGGAGGAGATCAGGGTTGTTGCCTCTGTGGCTCACCCACAAGGCCAATAGGTGGGTAATACTGGGGCCACTAATTGCTCTCCAGCCACTGACCTGCAGGTGGGCCACTCAAGGTTGGTTGTGGCTTGAACATGCCATATGGTGATGTTGGCAGCCATCTGGTTCCAGGTGGACCCATTTGTGGGCCGTAGGAGTTATAAAGCTGGGGCCCAGTCATCCCGCCATGTGGGAGAGAAGGAGGTGGTGGAAGCAAGTGGTAGGTGGGTGGGGCATCATCCACCACTCAGATGTTTGTGGTGGCAGCCACTGTTGGGAGCTCCATGTCATAGAGACGGCAGCTGGGATCCCTTGCTGTGGCTGTGAAGGTGGCACCCAGCTGATTCCCTCATGAGGGTCTTCTGTGGTTTCCTGTCCACATGGCTCCACCACAGGATCCTGACTGTCAGGAAAAGAGGACACTGCAATTGAAGGATAATGGATGTTACTTGGTTGCATGGACAATGACAACATACTCTAATGTGACAGTCCTTATGATGATTTTGTTGAATTGCGCATGAAAATTCAAGATTAGCGAACGGCTACGTATATTTATTTTTTGTGGGCGTGGGTAACATTAATGAATCTGTGTGAGTGTGAATAGCGAATGCACCTAATGCAGGAACTGCTATTGTGAATGAATTTATACGTCTGTGTACTGTTGTCATAAAATGGAATTTTTCATGCGCAATTCAAGAAGCGTTTGGTATTTAGCTTCCTGGATTAGAATATGCGCAAAATCTATCTGCACACAAAAATGCCTTTATCTGATGCGAATGTTTCTTGCATCACACCACTAGTTCAATAATAGCAACAACATTATACTTAATATGTAATGATTCACTTTCATCAGACATAGTTCCCTGTGATTGGAGGAAAGCTGATGTAATTCCATTGTTCAAATAGGGGGCACGATTCAAACCAGGAAATTATAGACCTGTGAGCTTGACTTCCATAGTGGGTAAGATATTCGAAGAGAACTGTGTGAAGACAAACAGTATTATAAGTAGGAGTCAGCATTGTTTTCATGCAGAATAGATCATGTCAGACTAATTTACTTGCATTTTTACAAAAGGGTAAGTAGTAATTTGGACCAGGGAATTGCTGTTTATGTAGTATACTTGGATTTTGCAAAAGCCTTTGATACAGTGCCTCACAATAGGTTACTGCAAAAGGCTTCGGTTTGGTCTGAGATATCTGTACATGGATTGAGAACTGGTTAGATGATAGATGGCAGAGAATTTTTGCAAATGGAACTTTTTTCGACTTGGTCTAAAGTTATAAGTGTGGTTCCACAGGGTTCAGCCCTGGGCCCACTGCTTTTTAATTTGTTTATTAATGATCTAGAAGTGGGAATTGAAAGTAGAGTCTAAATCTTTGCTGATTACACTAAGCTGTGCAAGGAAATACATGCAGGGATGGGTGTTTTTTTCGCTAAAGTAGGATCTAGATAAGCTCAGTGAATGGGCAGAAAAGTGGCAGATGATATTTAATGTAGATACAAGTAAGGTTATGCATTTGGGCTGCAGAAACAAACATGCTACACATACTCTAAATGGGAAACAACTTGGGGAATCCTCATTACAGAAATATATTGGAGTACTGATAGACGATAGACTTCACAGCAGTGAGTAGAGTCACTCAGCTGCTGCAAGAGCAAATAGGGTACTAGCCTGCATAAGGATGCACAGGATGCTAATATTCTACCTCTATATAAATCCTTGGTTAAGCCTCATCTGGAATATGAAGTACAGGTTTAAGCACCGGTTCTTAAAAAGACATAGTGCAGAAACGTGTAACAAAACTGATAAAGGATTTGGAAGATCTGAGATATAAAGAGAGGCTAGCCAAACTGGGTGTGTTTACATTAGTGAAGAGATGTCTATGGGGTGATAAGATTACCATTTACAATTACATTCAATGTCAATACAAAGAAAATATCCAATTAAATATTTACACAAAGAGCTGAGTTAAGAACGAGAGATCATTAAGACTAGATGAAAGGTGCTTTCAACTAAAACAATGGCAGGAATTTTTTTATAGTAAGGGCTGTAAAGCTATGGAATTCTTTGCCTTGGGATCTTGCACTTTCAGATACTGTAACTGTTTTCAAAAAAGCAATGGATGCTTATCTAGCACAGAACAATATTGAGAATTATGATAGATGGCTTCAATGCAGATAGGTTTTTGATCCAGGGAACTATCTGACTGTCAGGAAGAAATTTTTTTATCCACTTAGGGCTAAATTGTAAATGACATCAGGTTTTTTTGCCTTCCTCTGGATCAACAAGGGTGTTTTGGCATGGGCTTGACTTGATGGACACATGTCTTGTTTCAGCCTCGTCAACTATGTCACTATGTTACCTTTTTCACTCAGATTTGTGATCCTTAGCTACATGAGTGCTGTTCGACCATATACACAACGTTCCCGGGCAATACATAAGTCACTGGAATATATCAATCATTACACATGTGTTTATCACTTCATGATGGGTATGATTGTTACTTCTGGAAAGAGTCCCAAGGCTGAGATAGAGAGAGAGAGAGAGAACAAATAAAAATGGACAAAACAATATATTTAAAATCTACTAATACGAGTACACCTGCAATACAGTGAATCTGTGATTATAACATTTATAAGTGAAATATACAGATAAATGCAATATCACCATACAACCACAAACAACTTAGTCCAGGGTGAATAAAATTATAAAGAAATGAGCATAAAATGCAATATAATTAATCCCTGATATATATCTGTCAAGAAATACATGAACGATGATAACTGGATATCCGAATAATAATATGATGAATACTGAATCCCGCTAGTGCTGCTAAAGAATAACAATAGATCAGTTCACCATCTCCAAAAAGACAGTATTGATAATATGAGATAGTAGATGATATTATGAAATAAATGGATGAATCAATGCAAATATATAAAAAATAACTGTGAATGGCTGATGAGTAGATGAAACTATGATCGTTCATAAAGAAGTACTCATAAATGGCTCATCATGGTAAACTCAATGCAGCTTGTATATAATGTATCCATATAGATCTTCCTTATTAATATAATATTTTATTGTTGTGCAGTATTGTATTCATCAAACTCCTTTGATGCTATTAGGAAATAATGCACAGAGTTGGGGAGATTCACTAAGCATTGATAAAGAGGTGATAATAAGTGGAGATGAATTCTCCAGTTTATTACTTCTCCAATTCCTATGGTATTCTTTGGATCCTATACACTAAGATCTCTCCATCTTCGGTGATCTTAGTGAATAGGCTGCATAGAATAACATAGGAACTGGAGACGTGATAATCTGGAGAAGTCATCTCCAATTATCACCTCTTTATCATCGCTTAGTGAATCTCCCCCATTGTATCCATACAATGCAAAAACAGTTAACATGATCATGCCAGTAACTGGTGTGTATATAAAGGGGCTGAAATAGAAGACTGCCTCTCCTCATTAAATGGTGGTATATTTGGGGGTCAATGCAGTACACACCAAAAAGACATTATGTAATATATGGTAAATCAGTTCTCACCAAACATTGTTCTTCACTCTGACTTTCCCATCCCAGAAATACTTTCAAGATGGCTGAGGTGTCTTTTTTAATGTTTATATAGTGATGGTGCATTTATCTGTATATTACACTTAAACATTTTAGAATCATGGTATCATTATATTGCAGGTGCATTCATATTAATATATATATTATTTATATACTACTAGCAAAAGGGGCACAGTGTCGTTTGAGTGTTTGAGGGTTATTCAATGCATTGATTAACAATAGTATGTTTGTATCAGTGAAAGGGTTAAGTGTTTGAGAGCCAAAGAGGTATTCATGCAGTGGAATGTGTTGAATATTTCTTTGGCACTGAAGGAACCCAACACATTGTCCATTTTCTTTGGTTTCTTTATGACCCTTCAGTGCCAAAGAGGTATCCAACATATACACATAACCGTTTTACACAAACCATTGTCAATCAATGCCTTGAATACTACTCAAGACTTAATCCCCACAGGCAACGCCGTGCCCCTTTTTGCTAGTTTAAATATATTTATACAGGTCTTTATCAAACGTAGGAATATACATACTTCAATATAGAGGCACTTTCTGATTGTGGGCATTTGCTTGAAGTAGGGGAAGGAGGTACATTGCCATGCTAGTGATTTATCTATGTGTTGGGTGGTGTGACGTTTCACCATTGTCATTTGGGTATCCACCAATTTATATCTGACATAACAGTATGGAATATTTTATATTTAAGGATTTAATTTACATACAATGCACTAAGTATGATGCCTTAATTCATTGCACGTATGTTTAGAATTGGTCACGATCTGTAAGGATTTGTGTGTCCATTCGATATGAGTTTGGAGATGCTTGATATGGTACAAGTTCAGGCCTCAAGAGCCACCAACAGGCCAGGATTTAAGGATTTCCCTGATTAAGCACAGGTTAGTTAATTAGTGGCTCATTCATTTTGATTGACTCACCTGCTTAAGCAGGGAAATTCTTAAAGCCTGGCCTGTGGGTGGCCCTTGAGGACTGGACTTGGACAGCCCTGGTCTCTCTCTCTCTCTAGCTATCTCTCCTCTCTCTAACTCCTAGACTGTTGACAATATTTGCATGCATGCACATGGCTAATTATATGCCTTAAACTTCCAGCATTTTGGTACAGTAAATTTACCTATATCTTTAACAGTGCACACAAATTATGCAATAACTGGAAGAACTCTAAAAAATAATTAAAGGTTCACAGTACATGGAAATAAACACTTTATCTGATGTTTTTGCCCTAAAGAAAATGTGTTGTCCAAACTGCAAAATGAAGACAATTCTGATAACTGTTAAAACCCAGAATGAAGTGAGCATGAAAAACCTTCTTCTTATTTATATCCCAAATCATTCATAACTGTCTGCCAAATGCTAACATGACATTTAACAATCTAACAAATGATTATGATGCATGATACATCACACTGTACTTTCCTAAATAAAACATACAAATTAGTAAACCTCAGCATTAGAATTTGACAGCAGATTAGAACCATTCGGCCCATCTATTCTGTCCATTTTTCCTACTTTAAAAAACTCAAACCTTATTTGATCCTTGTTCTTCAGGGTAGCCTTATACCTATGCTATGCATACCTAAAATCCCTCACTGTATTAACCTCTACCACTTCTGCTGGTAGGCTATTCCACTTATCTACAACCCTCTCAGTGAAGTAAAATGTTCTTATATCGCCTCTAAGCCTTTGTCCTCCTAGTTTTAGACTATGACCACTTGTCCTAGCATTTCTGCTTTTTTGAAATGTATTTCCCTTCTATACTTTGAGAACTATTGACTGTTATAAATGAAGGATAGGATTCTGTCCAAGCAAGCTTACAATATAGAAGAAGCATCCGGCCACATCTGTCTTTGCTTCATATTTAAATAGGAATGGAACCTATAGTTACTAGTGCATGCTTTAGACCAGTAACCAACTGATTGATTTCAACATCAGTGTTGTTACATAATTTGCATTTGAATGTTTCCTCGCATTTGGTATGCTGTTGATTAGCTTAATACATTTCTAGAGGTCATCACCCCATGCAGTCATACAGTGTACAGTGGGAGGCTGCCATGGTTTACAACCCAAACGTCTGCTAATTACTGTTAAGCTGATTGACACTAGTGCATTAACATTGCTAATAGGAATAACTGAAGCTTTAAGATTGCTGCCTGAAACAATAAATAAGCTCTCTGGGTTTAGTATTGGGTGTGAACTTCAGCATGTGTATGTTATATCACTGCAATTTCCAGTAGGCCCCATACACATAATCATTAAATACTTTCCATTTAAATATTTTGTCAGGTGTGTTTCACTTTATTTAATTTATTTTGTATGAACACTGATGGACGCATGACAATTTAAAAAGTGACATTTGCAAAAGTGCAGTAAGTTAATAAAGCCCTTACGACTAATTAAAAAGATATAAGCAACCCTGAGAGAGCACAAATACCAGGTCTTAAAAATGTTATCTTCCATGGCAAAAAGTGCAACATTTTTGTTAAAAAAAAAAAACAAAACACAAAAAACTAAAACAAAAACAAACAAAAAACCCCAGAACAACAACCCTAAAATAAATGAAAAGGGGTCCTTGATTAATATTTAAGAAGCTGAAAGATTTCTGTCTGTAGCTGCATAAAAAATCAGGTTATTGTGAAATTTGTATGTAGCGTGAAAGTCAAACAATAAATGAAATAAACAGTGCTTTCAATACAAATAAAAAACACAACAATTAAAGCGAAACTATAATTTAAGATTAAGTGATTTTAATTTGTTTATTCTTTTAAGTGACAGAGAGGTATCCACTGCATTACAAAAAAACGCTTTGGAAACCTCTCTGGTACTTAAAGCATTAAAAGCTGATTAATTTACCTAGGTAAATACTGTTGTAAGGCACTGCATACATTGTGTGGCGCCATACAAATGAATATATCTATCTATATATATATATATATATATATATATATATATACACATACAGGTAAGTGTCATTCATATAGAATTCAGGTATTAGCATTTACAAATACATTCAAGGTCAATACAAAGAAGTAGCCAATGAATTATATACGCAAAGAGCTGAGCTAAGAACAAGAGGTCATCCATTAAGACTAGAGGAAAGAAGTTTTCAACTAAAACAGTAAGGGCGGTAAAGCTATGGAATTCTTTGTCTCGGCATGTTATACTCGCAGATAATGCAACTGCTTTCAAAAAAGCAATGGATGCTTATCTAGCACAGAAAAATATTGAAAATTATGACAGATGGCTACAAAGCAGATAGGATGTTGATCCAGGGAACTATCTGAATGCCATTTGGAATCAGTAAGGATCCACTTGGGGCTAAATTAGAAATTGCCCAGAGGGCTTCCTCTGGATTAACAGGGGTGTTTTGGCATGGACTGGCCTTGATGGAAACATTTATTTTTCAGCCTCATCAACTATGTTATTATATGTATCTACCTATTATTTACATTATAGTTGCAGATTCCTGTATATTGTGAACTCTGTTGAAGTTTGCATCTAGGACACACCTCACCAGGCTTAAATAGACCTGAATAGATTTTAAGGGATTCAAGGGGGGTTATGCACTAAGGTGTGATAAAATGGAACGATGTCTGCAGTGAAATCACTTCTCCAATGTGTATGTTATTCCACGGAACCAATGCACTAAGAAATCTTAGTGAATTGGCTCCACAGAATAGCGTGGTAATTGGAGAACTGATATTACTGGAGAAGCAATCTCTACTTTATCACCTTAGTGTATCTCCCCCAAACATAAACAGCTAGCAGTGGACCATGAAGGAACTGTTGAGTGCCTTGTAAGTACTTTATTTGTAATAATCAGTTGATTGCAGGTAGTCTGTTGAACAGCTGATTTAGTAAGTAAAGAACAGTAGAAAAGCTGTTATATGTTGCAGCTTCTTTGCCGGTTCTCTCACTGAAAAAATCAAGGGTGGCTAAGGCTTTTAATGGTGGAACCATTTCAGTGCCAGAGGGGTATGCAATGCACATCCCTCTAGCAACTAAAGGGTTAAGGAACAATATTGGTGTTGTGTTGCTGAAGTCTAAGCACATCCTCTCTGCTCCCCTACTTGCCCTCTCTAAACATATTGCATTTTGACAACCTTTATGCAAAATTATTAAATTATATCCCCTTCCCATTGCATAGCAAATTCTTAGTGGACACGGCAACATGTTAAATGTCTTTCTTGCTGTAGACCTCTCCACATATCGTTAGACAAACATCGCAGTAGCAACACCCCTTAGCACATCTTCTCCTTGGACTAGAAGCACTGAAGTACAGAGGCAAGATATAGCTGTGATGTGTTTATGCGGTTAATTGTAATTCCATACTGTGATCTGAAATGTTCTAGTTGGAGTGATTATGAGAGGAGGAAACAGGTACATAATTAAAATAAGTCAGTTTTGACAGCTCTGGTTTGATTGATTGTAGTGAATATTACCAGCAGTGATTAACTGTGCATGTAGCTACTAGCCCTGCTGCATCATTGACTGTAGTCTGGGAGCACCTCTCCCTGCATTTTGACTGCTGACTGTAGCTGTCAACTGCTGTTAAAGTAGCTTGCTCCATTAAAGGGATAGTGATGTTTAACAAAAAAAGCAGCTCCAATTAATTTTCATAATATTTTGGCCATGTAAAGTGTTATCTCAATACTGTCAGAGTTGTAGTTCAAGAGTAATTGAATGATAAATTATCACCCTCCCGCTTCTTTTACCTAGTGTAAGCTACCTCCTCACAGATGTGGAATCTGGTCCCTGGACCAGACAGATCACAGCAGGGGACATAGTTCTTACTGTGAGCATATGGAAAACCCTGCCCCCCTTGACAAGTTTTTCCTTATGCTCACTGAAGATTGTCCCTCTCTGAGATCCATACGGACAGTCTTGCTGCTCTGAGGTGAGCAGTGTTGCATCAGTAAAAGGGGTGGGAAGGGGATACTTTATTATTCAATTACTCTTGAACTACAACTCTGACAGAATTGATATAACACTCTCCATGGCCCAAATACTGTGAAGATTAATTGGAGCTGCTTTTATTGTGAAACATTACTATCCCTTTAAATGCTATTCAGTCTTTTTTACTGTGAAAAAATCTTCTCTTTGGCACAAGAGTTCTAAAATATTTTATAACTATATATGTGAAAGGAGATCAGTGTCTACTATCTATCTATCATGTTTGTTAGACCAATTATCTATTTTAGGTTAAATATTTGTTTTTCTCTTTAGATCCCATCCCTTTTCAGTTCAGAGAGTTCTCTACTTGTTTGCTTACCTATGTTATGACAAGCATTGCCCTTATCAGTACCTTACAGCAACAAACAGGATTCAAGTGGTCATGCCTACACATTCACAGGAAAACAAGCTTATGAAATTTTGTAAGGGTTTCTGCCCCTAATAAATATGTTTTGAAAATACTGCCTAGTAAAATGATATTTAAAGGCGTGTGAAACATTCATTTTAGGTGACACTGTGCCTTTAAGATTTTATTTTCTTTCTTTTACAAAGAACACATATTTGTTTAGCAGTACATCATGTTTACTTTTATTCCTACAAACCACATCATGCTAGTTCTCTAACAAGTTAACCCCTTAAGGACCAGAGGTGTGTGCGACATGTTGCAAAGAAATCTGTTGGACACCTATCTAGTCCTTATTAGTGTAAAGAGACAAAACTGCAGCTGAAGGCGACATTTGCCTCATTTCCTTTTCTTATCACCCTGAGCAAGTGAGAAATTCAGACCTGTAATGTCAAATCCTGCTTTTGTTTTTCATTGCTACAATGGAAACAAAATTCACCAAGGCAATTACCAAGATGTAACCCTCCCTTGGCAAAAACACAGATAGCATTGGATTTTATGGCTATCTCAAATGAAAGCTATTAAAAGAGAGATTAGTGAGTTAATGTAAGTTTGTTGTAGTTGGTGTGAGATAACTTACCCTGGATTAGTGTAATAGTTTTCAGTGTGTTAAAAAAAGACCTTTTAAAATCCCCAGGTTTTCATGCTGTAAAATAAGGATACAAAGCTTATCTACTTTGAAAAGTAAAAATGTAATGCATGTTTAAGCATTGTCATATCCAGTGTGTTTTAAAATCCTCTATTTATATTAAGAAATTATACTGTTTGTTAATTCATTAGATGCTAGAGACATCAATAGTGCATTGCATAGTAGTTGGATTTGGCATTCAAGGGGGTTAAACATTCTGAGCACCTTATATTTGGTTTATCTGTAAGTTAACAATGAACATTTTATTTTAGAAACAGAATTATGGTTATTTTCTTTTTAGATTTTTATCCATTTTCATTTCTTTAAACAGTTAACTTTTTGATCACTGCAATATTGTAATATATGTTGTCATTCTTAAACATGTCATATTTTCCAGCCCTAATTAGTTCGGTGTGTGCTCAGCAAACAATGTCATTTATTTAGCCATTTATATATGCAACTTGAGCTAGAGAACACATTTTATGCATATGTCAACTGTCTAATAAACACTACACAGACAGATAGTGGATATACATATATATATATATATATATATATATATATATATATATATATAAGATTATCAGGTATATTTATTGAAGGTCGGTATGAGATATCTCAAAATAATTTTGTGTCCAGCTAATGGAAAAGATATGTTATCAGCTGAAGCCAACCTACAGGCCCTCTTGGCATTAAGATGATCCATCAAGAGCAATGGACTCTCAACCAGAAAGTATTTTATTCCCTCATGATGAAATGGGTTATGGCAGCCAGGGAGAAAACAAAGCTTCCTTGATTAATCTCTCAAATTCCCCAGTACCATCATGAGGCAGTGGATGCTCATTAACACAACTAGAGTTTGTTCCTCCACTAATACTGATTAAAGGGATAGTAATGCTTTGTGTATTGAAAGCTTAAACTGGTAGTTTATACAAAAATATCAAGCATGGTTACCTTTTGAGTCCATAAAAAAACTTTGTAGAATAAATATTTAACAAGTTTCTCACCTTCATGTTGAAAAAAACTCGGCCATCTTTTTTCCCCAAGGAAATGCTCGCTCTCGCCATTGTGTCCTAATGGTGCGCGCTCCTGATACATTTCGGGATGGGAGGGGGTGCCTGAGTCACTCTGGAGGAGCGGGGAAGTCCTGCGAGAGAAGAGAGCCTATACCTCTCTTAACTCTCCCAGAAGTATCAATGCGCATAATATATAATACACCTTACTGACAGCATTGTGCCTCTGTGTGTGTCTGTAATGTTAATGCAGCCTGACACTTCCCCAAAGCAAAGCAAGAGAGCGACACCAGTCTTGTAGATGAGAATCAACATGATTTCTCACTCACCAGCTTCAAAGGGAGACTCGGTGCAGGGGGATAAAACGAGCCGCAACGTCATGAGCCAGACAGTTTTTTTCTTTCACACACTATCCCATCACAAGCTAGCTAACGATTTGTTTTCAATTCCTTGAGATCTGTCTGTGGCTCACACTTTTAAAAGTAAACCATAATCTGGCAGGGGTGGATGGGAGACGGCGGTACTGTTCTATAAAAAGAAGAGAAGAATCCTCCGCACTCGTAAGACCTCCATTAAAATCACTTCTTTATTGAAAGAGTCACATAGAACACTTAAGAGCCATAGTCTTAAGTGTTCCATGTGACTCTTTCAATAAAGAAGTGATTTTAATGGAGGTCTTACGAGTTCGGAGGATTCTTCTCTTCTTTTTAAAGAACGGTACCGCCGTCTCCCATCCATCCCTGCCAGATTATGGTTTACTTTTAAAAGTGTGAGCCACAGACAGATCGCAAGGAATTGAAAACAAATCGTTAGCTAGCTCGTGATGGGATGGTGTGTGAAAGAAAAAAAACTGTCTGGCTCATATGGAGGAGAAGTGTGCTGGTGCGGCCAAAGTGAAGTTAATAACCCACAAGAATCTATGTTTGCAGTAAGTGCTAGATGCCTTGCATAGCAACATAAAGCAGGCTTGTGTGGAGGAGATGCGTGACAATGAGGCCAATATGGGGTGAAAGCTATGAATTTGTGTCTCAGTGCAGATCGGATCAGAGCTGTGAAGAACCCTGGCTGCATTTTTTATTACTGTGGTTGTAGGCAAAATTAAAAAAGAACTGTCACCAAGCTTCAATTTGACTGTGTTCTCTGCTTTCCCGTGCTAAGGTGGTAGGGTTTGCATATCAGTTTAATAAAATCTGCATGTTTGGTCTTCTCAACAAACTGCCTAATTGAATCCGTCCTAGGATTTGATGCACTTGGAGTGTCTGGTATCACGGCATGAGCAATCACTGAGAATGACCGTGGTGAAGAGGCAGGCACAGTCACCACCTGGCGTCTCAAGCGAGGTGGAGGTCTTAACCCTTTGAGTGCCAGAGGGGCATGAAATGCATTGCGTTCCGTACCCCTCTGGCACTCAGAGGGTTAAAGGCCCTGAAGTCCCTTTTGTACTTGGCAATAATGCGACATTTCAGTAAACGCTAGGTAGGTTGCTGTCCATTAAAAGTAGTAGGGATAAAGAGAGATAGCAGGCCGCTGCTAGCAGAGAACAATGAAGGCTCCGTGATTGGTAGAGGGAATATACAGAGGGATCTATAAGGTATCCAGACAAGGTTTATAGCCTGCCCCCCCCAGGACAGAAGTCCCCTCAGCATCGTATAACACTGGAATAATTAAAGTAAACGAAAGCAATATATTTAACATAGGCATCATTCCAAGAAGGGAGCACAGCAGAGGCATAAGCAACAAGGCCATGTTGCGAACAATGTTAGCAATCCTCACAACACTTAAGGAAGAAACTCAAGCAGTACGAGCAAGAAGAGATATTTGCCAATAGGAGCAAGTTCTGGAAGATGTGTTTATTTTCTCACAGGGCTCTTTGCTATTAGCAGTTGCTGCCAGTGCACAATGTACCTTAAAGTAGTTCTGGCAGAGGGTGGAGCCAAGACAAGATGAGATTTGCAGGGAGGCGTGCATCACACGGGAGCACAGATTCATGTTTATAGCTTGGGTCTTTTGTCCTTCTCTGAGATCCGTTGTGTCGTACGACTCATCTCAGATCTGTAGGAGTTTCAGGTGACATCACAAAAAGGGGCAGGAGGGGTAAAATTGAAGAGCAGATTGTAGGAAAACTAAACTGTTTATGGGAATGGTAGTAGGATACATCTATTGTATACTTTAATATGTACTAAAATCAGGTAAGTAAAAATGAAGTATTACTATCCCTTTAAGCTGCTGCTGAAGTAGATCAGACAAGAAAAAGCCACATTCATACTCATAGCCCTGATTAGGCCCAGGAGATCATGGTTCACCATTCTCAAGCAAAACCTTCTATATCAAGATCCAGTCCTTTTTCAGAGCTTTGCCAAGATTAACATGGCAGCCTGGTTTCTGAAATCAGTGATCAATGACCCTCTCAACCAATGACTGACCTTCTAATCAGCTTTAGAAAGCAAATGTGGTAGATCTTACAACATAATTTGGAAAAAAATCTTCTTCTGGCGGCAGTCCAGGAATGTAAACTCCAGGGACTCTATTCTATTACCCGCGCTAAAACCGCTGTTACATTAAAAACAAGCAACGTGTATTTTGCAAACGTGTTACGTCGGTATTCTATTGCAGAACCACGGTAAAACAAAACTGGTGTAGACAGCACATTTCTACAAACTAACAAAACTGGCACTGTCTGCTTTTATTCAACTACCGCCTAAGTCCAGGGTAACAGGCGTACTTTTGATGACAGAAAGATCAGGTTTAGCATTAGAAGTTTTCCCCACATTATCAAAATCCGACAGAGTGCTCCCTTTGACATATTAACCCCCTTTGAAATTCAAACTATAGTGCTTTCTTTCACCATTTTAATTAGACAAACATTGTTCACATTCGACATTATACCCCACCTTTAATATTTTACTTACAGTGCTCCCATGACTTTCATTCTCCATTTAAATTCAACATTGTTCTTCTCCAATTTTTTTCAACATGCCCTTGTTTTATTTGTATTGCATGATTAACCCTATGAGTACCAGAAAGGTATCAATGCATTGCAATATATTTGCTACCCATCTGGTACTCTAAGGTTAATAGGCAAGGTATGACTATTAAACTGGCTTAGAGAATAAACATAATTCATAGCTAAGTAACCTCAACTGAGCCCGTGTTTTAAGAAATGTATTGTAGTAGAAGAATGAATGGGGTCCCCCTTGCATTGCAAAGCATGTTTGTTTAGTGCTGTTCATCCGTGTGTTTGAACAGAAGTGTGATAAAATCTTGTATGTAAGATATGTAGACACTGGAGATAATACTTATATGACTTAGTGATTGGATGAGCTATTTTAATAGCGCTTCACATCGCTATTGCAGACATTGCATCGGACAATGTTCAGATGTTGATGATTTGTGTAAAAACTTGCAAAACTTCAGTATATGTCAAAATAGTATGCACTAGAGATGTGTGTTGGTGTATTTCTGTAGATCCTTGTGTGGTCTACTTGTGTGCATCATATATTGATTGAACAATATTAAATGTATCCAGTGTGTGGCGCTTATATGTTCATTCATAAAATCGGATATGGTGGGAATGTGAGGAGAGGATGAAGTAGGAGAGAGTGCATAAAAGAGATAGCGGAAATTAAAGCATTTGCGTAAAATTATTGATACAATAATAACAAAGTGGGTATATAGATAGCACTAGATAAAATAACAAAATTGTTCTGGTGGCTGAGCATTGTACTGTCACAGGTTTGTTCAGCTCGGTTTGCATAGCGGACGGCCCAGTTACATTTGGAGGAAAGTTGTCTGGGGAAGGAAAGATTGACCTCTTAAATGTTTGACAGAGGTTCTTTACACAGTTAAGTTTAACCATCAGTGAATAAAAAATGTACTGAAAGAGCGGTAATGTCTGTTACCATAACTGTACATATTACCCCGCAATCGCTCTCAGTGTAACCGCGGAACACCCGCACATCGCAACACATGCTGTGTTACATTGTACTAGTGACACCATATCAGAGGACAACCATAAAAGTATATAGAAGCAAGCAAAGTCCACACAGGGGTAGAAAAATATATGGGCAGCCAACAAAGAATACTAAAGATGTACATTCTCCAGCAGGAGAATATATACTAATCACAGATATGTGGTCATTACAAGAAAGGGAGACATAAAACCAGAGTGGCGTAGACCAGACAGTACAGTGAGACAAACCGGTCCCAGAGGCCATCCGGGTACCGGTAATCAACACTAATCACCATAAAGTGTCTCTAAGTGACCCAGAGGCTATCTCAGTCAACTGTAGAGGCACACATTTGACACCTTGTACTCAAAAACCTCCATCAGGAACCCCAACAGGAGGGTAATGCACCAAGAAGTCAGGTTATATGAGATTGCACAGCCACAGTCAAAAGCAGACATAGTTGCAACAAAGGAGAAACATAGACTGGACATCATAAGTAGGGAGGGGAGAAAATTTCCGCCTCAAACTGAAATCTGAGAAAAATGGCACTTTCCGCTTGGAGAAAAATTTCCTGCAAAAAGTGCAGATTTTCTGCTTTTTCCCGCGTTTTCTTTGCCTAGCTCATTCCATTGAAATCAATGGGAACATAGATGTTACACACAACACATAGCAAATATTATTTTATTTCCCAAAGGCATAGTATAAAAGGGGCATGAGGGTGTCTGTGTTGGTGGAGTGTGGGGAAAGAATCAGTTGAACAGGGGATGATTTTTTGGGGGGAGGGTATGTTTACTGGGATTGGGGGGAGGTAGTTAATATAAAATAAATGCTAAATACAAATAAAAAACCCCATAAGACATGGTATAAAAGGAGTCTGAGGAGGGTGCTTGTATTGGTGAATGAATGAATCATTTGAACAGGGAATTTGTTTTGGGGGGTTTCTTGACTGCTATCGGGAGGACAGTTAATAAAAAATAAATCAATAAAATAAAATAAAACATTTGTATGTAAAGTGATAGAGACAGGAACCCCCTGACATAAGCTGCCACTGGGGTTGACTGATACTTGACTTGATAGAGTATTTTGTACAGGAAGATTTGATAGATTTGTTGTTAGAGGCCCAAGGCCTAAGGAAACATTGATTTGTAGTACTTAGGCTTCTTAGAGACACAAGCCCTGAGGAAACATTGATTTGTAGGACTTAGGCTTGT
Organism: Rhinophrynus dorsalis; assembly: GCA_037306005.1. Taxonomy (NCBI): domain Eukaryota; kingdom Metazoa; phylum Chordata; class Amphibia; order Anura; family Rhinophrynidae; genus Rhinophrynus; species Rhinophrynus dorsalis. Next base: position 142,961,402 of record CM074721.1, read on the forward strand.
TAGAAACAAACCCCCCAAAAATGTTTGTTTTTTTTTGTAGGACTATGTTGTTTTTTATTTCCAAAGCACAAGCCCTGAGAAAAAAATAAAAATGCCCTACTGGCCTAATGCCAGCAGGTCATATTGGCCAGTGGCTACTGTCAAATGTCCTCCTGAGTCCTGAGTTGCAACTGCTGTTCGTACTGCTGCTGCAGAGTTGTTTAAGCAGCAGGATGATTAGGCAGCTGAAAGGGAATGGGATCAACAATAGCAGTAACATGGAAGATTGATGATAAAGGTTCCACTTGCCACGACTGGCATTAAATCTTCTCCACCTGCCTCTCCTCCAAAATCATGGGTGTGTTGTTATTAGAATATATTTTTATCCCTTGAGAGCAGGCACTGTGGCTCTTATCAGCAACTGCAATGTGCACAGTGTGTGTGTGGTAAATAACATATGGGGGCACAACTGTATCCAAACACCATGACACCCAAACCAAGTGCTGCCGCTGTCACTATACCCCTTGTCCAGACCCCGCTAAGGACACATGACAACTTGCTGACAGTTTAATAGTAGTGATGAACCCTCCCTGCCACCATGTTAGCATATTCTGTGGGATGGAATCTCCTCAGATGCCACTTGTTTCACTGCTTGCGATTCTCCTCCATCACTCTGGCATGTGTGGTCAGTGCGCCACACAGTGTCCAATGGGTAGAGACGAACTGCCACATCCTAGCACTAACAGAGTGGCTATCATTTGGCAGGGGAGGTAAAGATAAACAAGGTGGATTGGCAGAAGATATAGTTACACTAGAAGTGTCTTCCATCCAGCTTCTCCACCATCATCACAACCACCACCACCACCACCACTACTAGCCCCTACATGTTGCTGCTGCTGCTCTATTACAGACATCTCACTGCTGCTTGAAAGAGGTGACGAGCAATGTGACAGAGGGTCTCCTAATGTCACACTTGCCATTTCTTGGTGACATGAAGAAGGCAGACTGGCAGCAGTATCAGCAGGGACAGGCAGCTGATCTGTGCTCCTGCTGGTGGTGGAATTAATTGTGTGCCTGCCCCCCCCCCCAACAACAGTTCTGGCCTCTTAGTCTTCAGCAAGGATCATGTTTCACTTGGAAACTTTTGTGAAGGGAAAGGGAAGAATCCCGGTCCCAGGGTCAGAGGAATGGTGTGGACTCCCTTGACCACTAGTCTGGACGCTCTCAAATGTTTCCCCTACCACTCTGGCTGCTTCACCATTACTGCTACCATTACTAACACCAACCACATCAAGTTCAGCTGCAGAGTCTTCCTCCTCAGTCTCACAGTCACTAGTAATATGAGGATATTGTTGATTAACCCCTCCTTCACTCCTAATGCTAACAAGCTGCTGGACCTTAGTAGTAGTAGTAGTACTAGCACTGGCGGGACTGCTTGGTTATTGCAAGTGTGACTTAGGGTCCCTTGCTGTCACACTTCCTATCATTTTCTGCTTCACCTCCTCATGAGTACTACAAGACACACTAGCAACAGGCAAAGTATTGGTGGCAGCAGGTTCAGCACTGGAGGCAGCAGGGGAGGCACATCTGGCAGCAGGTACCGCAATGGTGCTGCATGTACAGCACTAGTAGCTGCAGGGGCAGCACATCTGGAAGCAGGTACAGAAATGGTGACTGCATGTACAGCAATGGTGGCAGCAGGGGGAGCATGTCTGGAAGTAGGTACAGCACTACTGGCAGCAGGTACATCAATGGTAGTTGCAGGTACAGCACTGGTGGCAGCAGGGGCAGCACATCTGGCAGCAGGTACAGCACTATTGGCAGCAGGGGCAGCGCATCTGGCAGCAGGTACAGCAACAGTGGCTGCAGGTACAGCAATGGTGGCATTGGCAGCAGGGACAGCACATCTCGCAGCAGGCACAGGCAGCTGACCTGTCCTGCTCTCACTAGTACTACTCTTTTCTCCCTCCCTTCCCGTTAAATTCCCCAAGATCCCTTGGGGTAATTTTGGGGGACTGGACAGCATTGGTTCAGTACTGCTAGTCACTTCAATCTCCTCAGACTCAGTGGACACATAATAAGGGTCCTTCCAGTTCCTCCTTTTTCTGATAGCAGTCAGTATGAGCCTCTCCTGCCTCAATTTAACAAATAATTCACAGCAGAACAGCACAGCACAGCACATCTACCTCACTCTGTAGCTGTTTCTATTGTGTTTCAGTTCCTGGAATAAGTCACGTTTTTATAGTGAAAAAAATGTAAATCAATGGGTGGAAACTTTCTAGCCACTGAAAAATTGGTGGGGAATTTTGGGCAATGTGCGTAAAATGCAGAAATTTTACTCCTGTTTTATAAGTGGATTTTCTCGCAAAAAAGTGGACAATAACGTGGCTTTCACAGAATTTCTCTCTGAAACACTACCACAACTTTCACCCATCCCTAAGTGTTGACCACCTGGACCAGGACCGGGACTGGTTTTGTCTCAATGTACTATCTGGCCAACTACACTCTGGTTTTATGTGTCCCTTTCTTGTAATGACCACATACTTGTGATTAGTATATATTCTTCTGCTGGAGAATGTACATCTTTAGTATTCTCTGTTGGCTACAGATATATTATTCTACCCCTGTGTGGACTTTGCCTGCTTCTATATACTTTTATGGGTTGTCCCCTGATATGGTCTCACTAGTACAATGCAATTTTTTATTTTCAGTGAAATAATTATTTTTTACTAATGCGATCTCGGCTCTGCTGCAGAGCCGCCTGATGAAAATAAGACCAGATATCCCTGCAGTCAGTACAAAGCTGACTTCAGGGAGTGGGGAACTTTGCGTTCTGTTATCTCTCAAACCATAAAGGTTTGAGAGATGAACCTGGGGACAAATCAAATCTTTTTACCATATCTACAATATTAAAACTCACTCTAATAGGGCTATAGCTACCTCATGGGCAGAAAATCAGAAGCTTTTTCTGAGCAGATATGTAGAGTTGTCAATATGTAAGTATTGCTATCCCTTTAACTGTGTAAAGAACCTCTGTCAAACATTTAACCCCTTAGCGACCCTTGACGTACCAGGACCGTCAAGGGTAAATTTGCTCCAAGGACCCTTGACGGTCCCGGTACGTCAAGGGTTAAACTCTCCCATCGCGGCCGCACGGAGCGATGGGAGAGCGCGGGCTGCTTGTTACTAAGTGTCCCGATACCGGGACACTTAGTAACAACCAGTAGAAAGTTTGTTGCAACATGCGATTCGCTTGATGAGCGAATCACATGTTGCAAATGCTGATTGACAGGGACAGTATTTGTAAATACTGTCCCTGTCATATATCTCTGCCTCTCTCCATCTTGCACACTGCTGAGGTGGATAGAGACAGAGAGAGATTGTGCCAGATCGTGATCCAGCGTTCCAGTGTTCCTGTAAACTGTGTTAAAACATAACATTAACCCTTTGATCACTGTTTTGCAGTGATCACCAAGTTCCCCCCCATCTGATCACTTTTAGAGTGATCAATAAACTACAGATCAGAATTTGCTGATCTGTGGGATACCCCCCATCCCCCTTGTATTCTCTTAAAAATTGTTTTATTTTTTTTTATTAAAAATTGATTTAAAATATAATTTAGGTAGGTAGGTGGGTAGGTTTAGTGCAGACTTGTGTTAGGGAAAGGGAAACAAATAAAACAATAAAAAAAAAATAAAAAAAATTATATATATATATATATATATATATATATATAATAAGTATAGTTGAGATAGGTAGTTTACTTGGGTTAGGTAGGTTCTGGATATACGTAGGTTAGGGTAAGTTTTAGGGTTAGAGTTAGGTTTAGGGATAGTGTTAGAGTAAGAAAAAAAAAATTTTAGTGGGCAAAATGCAGCGCAGTTATAGCGTTGAAGAGGCATATGCCTTTTTGGCATCTGACTCAGAGGCAACAGATACTGCGTCAGATATTGATATAGAGCAGTTTTCAGAAAGTGAGAGCAGCTCTACTGACGACGCTGGGCCTTCTGTCAAGAAAAGACGCACTGCCCCAAGAGCTGCCCTGGCAACTGCCCCAGCACCTGCCAAAAATCCTGCCCCAGCACCTGCCAAAAATCCTGCCACAAATCCTGCCACAAGATCTGCCAAAAATCCTGTCACAAGATCTGCCAAAAGACTTTGCAAAATACTGCCAAAAGGAATGCCCCAAGTGCTGCCCCAAGAGCTGCCCTGGCAATTGCCCCAGCACCTGCAAAAAGATCTGGCCAAAGAAATGCCCCAACACCAGCCACTCATGATCATAATGAATGGGTATCCCCAATAAATTTTTGCCCACAAATACCAGAATTTACAGGCACCCCAGGGATTCAAATTGATGTTGAGGGATTTAACTATGATAATTTTTTTGATTTATTTTTGGGGGAAGACATTTTAGGTGAAATTGTGTCCCAAACCAACTTGTATGCAGCCCAGTATACTGCCGCCAACCCTACAGCTTTTGTAGTTAAGGAAGAAATATGGAAACCCATAGACATCATAGAATTTAAACAATTCTGGGCCTTAATAATGGCAATGGGTATAATAAAAAAGCCAAGTATCCGATCCTACTGGAGCAAAAACCCAGTGTGTGACACCCCTATATTCCCCAAGATATTGACCAGGTCCAGATTTGAAATCATTTTGCACTTTATGCATTTTAGCGATAATACCCTGTGCCCCCCAAAAGAACACCCCCAGTATGATAGACTGTACAAAATTCGTCCCCTAATAAGCCATTTACAGAAAAAGTTTGCCCAAGTGTATATGCCCCAAAAAGAAATTAGTGTAGATGAATCTCTAATGAAATACAAAGGCAGGTTAGGATTCAAGCAGTACATCCCCTCAAAGCATTCCAAATTTGGTGTAAAATTTTCTAAATTGTGCGAAAGTGCCACAGGCTACACCCAGACATTTAGAATTTATGAGGGCAAGGACAGCAAACTTGATCCTGCTGGGTGCCCCGAATTTATGGGAACAAGTGGGAAAATAGTTTGGGATTTAATTTACCCCTTATTAAATAAAGGCTATCAATTATTTGTTGATAATTATTACACCAGCCCCCTTTTATTTAAGTCTCTGTTTTATTTTGACACCGTGGCCTGTGGCACTGTCAGGCGCAATTGCAGGGAGTTGCCCAAAACACTAGTAGATAGCAAACAAAAATCTGGGATGTCCTTATCTTTGTCCCAACAGGAGTTGCTGGCAGTGAAGTTTAGGGACAAAAAAGATGTCTACATGCTGACCACAATGCATGAGGACAGATCTGTGGCAGTCACTGTTCGTGGCAGGACAGTGGTAATGAGAAAGCCAGTCTGCATCAGGGACTATAATAAAAACATGGGGGGAGTTGATCTGAGTGATCAACTAATGCAGCCATACCTTGCAATGAGGAAGTGTAGGGCATGGTATAAAAAAGTTGCCATCTATATGATGCAGACTGCTGTACATAATTCATTTTTACTTTTCAAGCTGGCAAACCCCAATCAAAGATGTAGCGTTTTACAGTACCAGCTACAACTTATTTCCATACTTTTATTTCAAGGTGCGTCTGAAATAATTCCACCAAGACCCGGGTTAGTACATTTTATTTATAAAATCCCCCCAACTCCCCAAAAGAACAAACCACAGAAGCGCTGCAGGGTTTGCTACAGAAAGGGAATACGGACAGACACCACCACTTACTGTCCTGATTGCCCTTCCAAACCTGGCCTCTGCATTGGTGACTGTTTCAAGGAATACCATTCAGGCACAATGCAGTAGTGCTGTAAAGGTTCTTTTATTATTTGGCCACTTTTTCCCCCTGAAATATCCTGTTTTTTATTTTTCAAAACACATCCCTCCTTAGATCTAACACTATCAAAATTTATCTCTGATAATGGAAACACACATGTTCCCTATTGGGCCTAGTAGCTCCCCCAAACCCTGACAAACCTATGCATATGGGGCATTGCCGTACTCAGACAATGTAACTCAACACTAATGTAAAGCATTTAAAAAATCTGCAAATATCATCTGATTGAAATCCAGAGCAACACTAAAATAAAAATGTGAAAAATGGTGTTTCTCTGCCTTACTGCAGATTGTGGGAGGGATTGGTGATACAGTGGCAGCGAAAAAATTGATCATATGCAAATAGAATGAAAGCCAGGGTTGTCTACTCTTCTACAAAATATACTTTTGGGGGTAAAATTAATTGCAGCATTGCCAAACAGACCGAAATGAGACAAGGCACCAGCTGTAAAAATGGCATGTCTGTAAAAGGAAACTAACATGTTCCAACTGGGCCCAGTAGCTCCCCCAAAACCCCGACAAACCAATGTATATGGGGCATTGCCGTAATTAGATGAAGGAGCCGAACACTAATCAATGCAGTTTATAAAATCTTCACCTGTTCTGTGCTTGAAATTCACATCAACATTGAAGGCAAAGCGTGAAAAATGCTGAATTTTTTTACTTACGTCAAGTTTTCACAGGCTTGGTGGTAAAATGGCTGTTTGCAAGATTTGAAAACACACCTAAAATGAAAGCCTGGGGTGTCTACTTTCAAAAAATATACACTTTTGGAGGGAAATCTTAAAAAAGAGCAGTGTTACACAGCCCAAATGAGAAATGGCACCAGTAACGCAAGCTGTGAAGATTCAAAGTGTGAACCTCGAAACGCGCATGTTCCAATTTGGGACCCATAGCTCCCACAAACCATGAAAAAGCTATCCATATGGGGTATTTCCGTACTCAGAAGAAGGAGCCGAACACTAATCAATGCAGTTTATAAAATCTTCACCTGTTCTGTGCTTGAAATTCACATCAACATTGAAGGCAAAGCGTGAAAAATGCTGAATTTTTTTACTTACGTCAAGTTTTCACAGGCTTGGTGGTAAAATGGCTGTTTGCAAGATTTGAAAACACACCTAAAATGAAACCCTGGGGTGTCTACTTTCAAAAAATATACACTTTTGGGGGGAAATCTTAAAAAAGAGCAGTGTTACACAGCCCAAATGAGAAATGGCACCAGTAACGCAAGCTGTGAAGATTCAAAGTGTGAACCTGGAAACGCGCATGTTCCAATTTGGGACCCGTAGCTCCCACAAACCATGAAAAAGCTATCCATATGGGGTATTTCTGTACTCAGAAGAAGGAGCCGAACACTAATCAATGCAGTTTATAAAATCTTCACCTGTTCTGTGCTTGAAATTCACATCAACATTGAAGGCAAAGTGGAAAAAACGCTGTTTTTTTACTTACGTCAAGTTTACGAGAAAGTGGTGGTAAAATGGCTCCGTAAAAAATTTGAAAACACACCTAAAATGAAAGCTGGAGGTGTCTACTTTCCAAAAATATACACTTTTGGGGGGAAATCCTAAAGTGGAGCACTGGAACATAGCCCAAAATGAGTAATGGCACCAGTTAAGCAGGACTTGAAAATTCAATATTTGTTCAAAATTGGGCCCCATAGCTCCCACAAACCTTGAGAAACCTATGCATATGGATTATTGCCATACTCAGAAGAAGGAGATGAACACTAAACAATGCATTTTTAAAAATCTTCACCTATCATCTGCTTGAAATTCACATCAACATTGAAGTGAAAGTGTGAAAAACGCTGTTTTTTTAACTTACGTCAAGATTTACGAGTGATTGGTGGTAAAATGGCTGCGTAAAAAAATTAAAAACATACATAAAATGAAAGCCTGGGGTGTCTACTTTCCAAAAATATACACTTTTGGGGGGAAATATTAGAGTGGAGCACTGTTACACAGCCCCAAATGAGACATGGCACCAGTGATGCAAGCTGTGAAAATTCAAAGTGTGAAACTGGAAACGTGCATGTTCCAATTTGGGCCCCATAGCTCCCGCAAACCTTGAATAACCTATGCATATGGGGTATTGCCGTACTCAGAAGACGGAGCTGAACACTAAACAATGCATTTTTAAAAATCTTCACCTATCATGTGCTTGAAATTCACATCAACATTGAAGTGAAAGTGTGAAAAACGCTGTTTTTTTAACTTATGTCAAGATTTACGAGTGATTGGTGGTAAAATGGTTGCGTAAAAAATTTAAAAACATACATAAAATGAAAGCCTGGGGTGTCTACTTTCCAAAAATATACACTTTTGGGGGGAAATCTTAGAGTGGAGCACTGTTTCACAGCCCCAAATGAGACATGGCACCAGTGATGCAAGCTGTGAAAATTCAAAGTGTGAAACTGGAAACGCGCATGTTCCAATTTGGGCCCCATAGCTCCCGCAAAACTTGAATAACCTATGCATATGGGGTATTGGCGTACTCAGAAGAAGGAGCTGAACACTAAACAATGCATTTTTAAAAATCTTCACCTATCATGTGCTTGAAATTCACATCAACATTGAAGTGAAAGTGTGAAAAACGCTGTTTTTTTAACTTACGTCAAGATTTACGAGTGATTGGTGTTAAAATGGCTGCGTAAAAAATTTGAAAACATACATAAAATGAAAGCCTGGGGTGTCTACTTTCCAAAAATATACACTTTTGGGGGGAAATCTTAGAGTGGAGCACTGTTTCACAGCCCCAAATGAGACATGGCACCAGTGATGCAAGCTGTGAAAATTCAAAGTGTGAAACTGGAAACGCGCATGTTCCAATTTGGGACCCGTAGCTCCCACAAACCATGAAAAAGCTATCCATATGGGGTATTTCTGTACTCAGAAGAAGGAGCCGAACACTAATCAATGCAGTTTATAAAATCTTCACCTGTTCTGTGCTTGAAATTCACATCAACATTGAAGGCAAAGTGGAAAAAACGCTGTTTTTTTACTTATGTCAAGTTTACGAGAAAGTGGTGGTAAAATGGCTCCGTAAAAAATTTGAAAACACACCTAAAATGAAAGCTGGAGGTGTCTACTTTCCAAAAATATACACTTTTGGGGGGAAATCCTAAAGTGGAGCACTGGAACATAGCCCAAAATGAGTAATGGCACCAGTTAAGCAGGACTTGAAAATTCAATATTTGTTCAAAATTGGGCCCCATAGCTCCCACAAACCTTGAGAAACCTATGCATATGGATTATTGCCATACTCAGAAGAAGGAGATGAACACTAAACAATGCATTTTTAAAAATCTTCACCTATCATCTGCTTGAAATTCACATCAACATTGAAGTGAAAGTGTGAAAAACGCTGTTTTTTTAACTTACGTCAAGATTTACGAGTGATTGGTGGTAAAATGGCTGCGTAAAAAAATTAAAAACATACATAAAATGAAAGCCTGGGGTGTCTACTTTCCAAAAATATACACTTTTGGGGGGAAATATTAGAGTGGAGCACTGTTACACAGCCCCAAATGAGACATGGCACCAGTGATGCAAGCTGTGAAAATTCAAAGTGTGAAACTGGAAACGTGCATGTTCCAATTTGGGCCCCATAGCTCCCGCAAACCTTGAATAACCTATGCATATGGGGTATTGCCGTACTCAGAAGACGGAGCTGAACACTAAACAATGCATTTTTAAAAATCTTCACCTATCATGTGCTTGAAATTCACATCAACATTGAAGTGAAAGTGTGAAAAACGCTGTTTTTTTAACTTATGTCAAGATTTACGAGTGATTGGTGGTAAAATGGTTGCGTAAAAAATTTAAAAACATACATAAAATGAAAGCCTGGGGTGTCTACTTTCCAAAAATATACACTTTTGGGGGGAAATCTTAGAGTGGAGCACTGTTTCACAGCCCCAAATGAGACATGGCACCAGTGATGCAAGCTGTGAAAATTCAAAGTGTGAAACTGGAAACGCGCATGTTCCAATTTGGGCCCCATAGCTCCCGCAAAACTTGAATAACCTATGCATATGGGGTATTGGCGTACTCAGAAGAAGGAGCTGAACACTAAACAATGCATTTTTAAAAATCTTCACCTATCATGTGCTTGAAATTCACATCAACATTGAAGTGAAAGTGTGAAAAACGCTGTTTTTTTAACTTACGTCAAGATTTACGAGTGATTGGTGTTAAAATGGCTGCGTAAAAAATTTGAAAACATACATAAAATGAAAGCCTGGGGTGTCTACTTTCCAAAAATATACACTTTTGGGGGGAAATCTTAGAGTGGAGCACTGTTTCACAGCCCCAAATGAGACATGGCACCAGTGATGCAAGCTGTGAAAATTCAAAGTGTGAAACTGGAAACGCGCATGTTCCAATTTGGGCCCCGTAGCTCCCCCATATCTTGAGAAACCTATGAATATGGGGTATTGCCGTACTCAGAAGAAGGAGTTGAACACTAAACAATGGATATTTTTAAATTTTCAACTATATCGTGCTTGAAATCAACAGTAATATTGAAATGTAAGTGTGAAAGCTGCAAAAAAACTACATTTTTCCACAATTTTGAATTTTTTTTCTGGAAAAATAGCTGCATAAAAAAATTCAAAATTCTTCTGATTATTTACCTTATGTTGTCTAGTTTTCAGAAAGGTATACCTTTGTGGGACATTTTTGGTTCTGACACCATCAACTAAGCTATGATGCTCACATGCCAATTGTTGAGAAATTACAAGTTGGAAATAGTGGCATCCATCTTGTAATATTTACCTTGTAAATGTGAGGAAGTGATTGAAATACTAGGCATATGGGGTATTCTTATATTCAGGAGAAGCAAATGAATATATTTAGGGGTATTTTTTTGTCATAAACTAATTGTATGCAAATCCTGACACGAAAATATAAGCAAAATGTTGTTTGTTTAAAATTTTTTTGCTCTTTTTTTCTATTTTAATCAAATTAAATGATGAGGTATTCATATAATTGTGGTATCAAATGAAAGCCCTACTTGTGCTTAAAAAAACAGTATATAATTTATGTGGGTGCACAAAAGGAATTAAAGAGAAAATATGGTTGAACAAAGACATAGTCAAAAAAGTCAAAATTGCTCCGGTCCTTAAGTCAAATCTAACTCAGATTTTCCCGGTCCTTAAGGGGTTAAGACGTCAGTATTTCCTTCCCCAAACAACTTTCCTCCAAATGTAATTGGGCCGTACATTATACAAATAGAACTGAACAAGCCTGTGACAGTACAATACTCAGCCACTGACCAGAACAATTTTATTTTGTTTTATTTTATATAGTGCTATATATACCCACTTTTTTATTACTGTATCAATAATTTTACTCAAATGCTTCCATTCCCTCTCTCTCTTTTATACATTCCCTCCTAATTCATCCTCTCCTCACATTCACACCGTATCCGATTTTATGAATGAACAGATAAGAGCCACACATTGGATACATTTAATATTGTTTAATCAATCTATGTTGTACACAAGCTTCCAACATAGTTATATTTGTAGACCACACAAGGATCTACTGAAATATACCACCACACGTCTCTAGTGCATACTATTTTGACATATACTGAAGTTTTGCTGGTTTTTACACATATAATCAATATCTGAACATAGTCCAATGCAATGTCTGCAAGAATAGAGCTGCGAAGCACTAGTAAAATAGCTTATCCAATCACTAAATCATATAAGTATTATCTCCAGTGTCTACATATCTTACATACAAGATTTTATCACACTTATTTTCAAACACAGGGATGAACAGTACTCAACATACATGCTTTGCAATGCAAGGGAGTCCCCATTGATTCTTCTACTACAATACATTTCTTTAAAACACAGACTTAGTTGAGGTTACTTAGATATGAATTATGGTTATTCTCTAAGCCAGTTTAATATTCATACCTTGCCTATTAACTCTTTGAGTACCAGAATGGTAGCAAACACATTGCAATACATTGCTACCTCTCTGGTACTCATAGGGTTAATCATGCTATACAAATAAAATGAGGGCATATTGAAAAAATTGGAGAAGAACAATGTTGAATTTAAATGGAGAAGGAAAGTCATGGGAGCACTGTAGGTTGAATTTTAAAGGGGGGGGCGGTTAAAATGTAGAATGTGAACAATATTTGTTGAATAGAAATGGGAAAAGAAAGCACTGTAAGTCGAATTTCAAAGAGGGTGTTAATATGTCGATGGTGGACACTCTATGTCAGATTTCTATGATGTATACTGTATTCTGCACTGCTTTTATTCAAACAACAATGGTTTTGAAACTGTTGTTGTGACTTCTACACCTCAACCTCTAAGGCACAGGATTCCCGACTTAAAAGGTAACCACAAAACAGGCGGTAATACTGAGCGTGGGTAATAGAATGCTACTTGCATGTTGTTTTTAGTTGTTTCCTATGGGTTTTTTGACTGGCAATGTGTATAATTACCTCTGATTTTGTTTTCACAAGTCGGGTAATGGGATACTAAAACCTGACTTAAAAAAGCCTGATTTTCTTTTAGCTCTGGTAATAGAATTGAGCCTCAGATCTCCTTATCCCTAAACATATTTAACCCCTAGAGTGCCAAGTGGGTACAGTGTACGAGTTTGGACAGCTGTACCTGCTGTGCCAAGCTCGTATATTGTACAGCTTAAATGCGGCCACTGCATAGGCTGGTATAACCGGCATGCAGTGACCGCATTTTAAAAAAAAAATTGCCTGGCACTCGTGAGGGGACATGAGGATTACTCCTCATGTCCCCCCAGGTATTGATCTCCCAGCCGATCGCGCTGGGAGATCAATATTTACGAAGGAGAAGCGGAGCTTCTCCTATTCCCCCTCTCCTACCCGAACTTCCAGGTAGGAGTGGGCGGGACCGGGGGAAGCCTCCTAACGTCATCGGTGACATGTTCACCGATGACGTTGGCAACTTAGCCCGATCGCATTCACTCCTACCGGAGGTAGGAATGAATGGAAGGAGAGCTTTTGCTCTCCTTCAGTCGCCATATTGATCTCCCAGCACAATCGGCTGGGAGATCAATAACTGTGGGCACATCAGGAGGGGTCCTGATGTGCCCCAGCGAGGTCTGGTAAAAAAAGTGAAAAACAAAATAAAAACAAATAAAAAAAATTAACCCTGTGAGTGCTGCAGGGTTCCCCAGCGCATTGCTTTGCAATGTGCCGGAGAACCCTGTGGAACTCACAGGGTCAGTTCTTTTAGCCCATATTTTTTTTTTACTAAGATCTCATTGGGGGACATCAGGAAGGGTCCTGAAGCCCCCCAATGAGGTCTATAAAAAATAGACAAAAAAAAAATTAACCCTGTGTGTGCCACAGGGGAGGGGGTTCATTGAAGAGCCCCCCTCCTGTGGCAGACATAGGAATATTTTTAGTATTTTATAAGCAGAGATTGTTGGGGGTACATCAGGAGAATTCCTGATGTCCCCCCACAAGGTCTGATAATAATGAAAAAAAAATCAAGAAAAAAAAAAAAAAAATTAACTCTGTGAGTGCCGAAGGCGTCCCCAGCGCATTACTTTGCAATGTGCCGGAGAACCCTGTGGCACTCACAGGGTCAGTTCTTTTAGCCCATATTTTTTTTTACTAAGACCTCATTAGGGGACATCAGGAAGGGTCCTGAAGCCCCCTAGTGAGGTCTAAAAAAAAAATGAAGAAAAAAAAAATTAACCCTGTGTGTGCAATAGGGGAGGGAATTCTTTGCAGACTCCTCCTCTTGTGGAACATAGAGAGCTATTTTTCACTGAACAGTAATCAGAGTTTGTTGGGGGGACACCAGGAAAGGTCCTTATGTCCCCCACAATCTCTGATAGTAAAAGTAAAATATAATTAAAAAAATAACTCTGTGAGTGCCGCAGTGGTCCGCAGAACATTGCTTTGCAATGAGCTGGAGACCCCTGTGACACTCACAGGGTCAATTCTTTTGGGACATTTTTTTTAATAAGACTTCATTGGGGGACACCAGGAAGGGTCCTGAAGCCCCCCAGTGAGGTCTAAAAAAAAAAATGAAGAAAAAAAAATTAACCCTGTGTGTGCCACAGGGGAGGGAATTCTTTGCAGACCCCCCCTCTTGTGGAACATACAGAGCTATTTTTCACTGAACTGTAATCAGAGTTTGTTGGGGGGACACCAGGAAAGGTCCTGATGTCCCTCCACAATTTCTGATAGTAAAAGTAAAATATAATTAAAAAAAATAACTCTGTGAGTGCCGCAGTGGTCCGCAGAACATTGCTTTGCAATGAGCTGGAGACCCCTGTGACACTCACAGGGTCAATTCTTTTGGGACATTTTTTTTAATAAGACTTCACTGGGGGACATCAGGAAGGGTCCTGAAGCCCCCCAATGAGGTCTATAAAAAAAATTAACCCTGTGTGTGCCACAGGGGAGGGGGTTCATTGCAGACCCCATCCTGTGGCACACACAGGACTTTTTTTTTTTACCATTGCTTTACATTCAAAGCTTGTTGGGGGGCCCTAAGGCCACCCAACAAGCTATGAATAAAGAAGAATATACATATATATATATATTAAATGAACCCTCTGTGTGCCACAGGGGGTCCATTGCATTGCCTTGCAATGCATCGGACATCCCTGTGGCATGCACACAAAATGACTCAATCCCCCCCCCCGTACCCTACCCACCAGCCTAGTTCCACAGCCTACTGGCAGTCCCATTCCCACAGTCTGACCCCCCCAGCCTGGTTCCACTGCCTACTGGTAGACCAAAGTTCCAGTACGCACTGGATTCAGGCTGGAAATCAAACGGTGTATGTGGGGGACTTACAGTGCACAGTGGTAGTCACAGATCCCCCATATGTACTACCTTACCTCCCCCACCACCACTGCCATACTTGCGCTCTGCCCACTGGTAGATATACCCACATACACTGCCTGACCCCTCGTTCCTCCCCCCACCTGGTTTCACTGGCAATCACAGGTCCTCACGTACACTGACTGACCACTGATAGCCATAGAATCATACATACACTGTTTGCTTCCCCATCCTTGTTCAACTGGTAGCTACACTCCTGGCACCCAATATGGTATGTCATCCCACAGCAGCGGGGTACCATTTATCGTAGGCTGGCAGGAGGTCCTCCTAGGAAATAGGAGTTGAACCATTTTCGTATCTTTGAAGTGACTGATTTGTGAAAAAAAAAAATGTTTTTTTTTTCTGTAGCACCACATTCTGGATATAGTTGTGCACACTAACTTAGGGGTAGAAAGGCAAGTGACACCTCATTATATGCGACAGGTTATCTTTTTTCCAAATTGGTATAGTTTGTGTACCCTTTCTTCACTTCTGTAGTTGTTATAACCATTTTTGTTTAGACAAGTAATGTTTGAGAAAATATTAGCAAAATTAGAAGTTGTAATAGGTGTCCTTTTGCACTTATAGCGCCCCCTGAGGTAGGTCAACTCATGCCAATGGGGTGTAATTTTTCTCCTAAGAGCACTAGCTAATGGATACAGTTGGAAATTCCATGATTTTTACAAATTTCAGTATATTTGAAGGGGCAGAAATGTAAGAAAATGCCTTTTTTTCATTAGCGCCACCTTCTGGAGGCATTTGTGCACTCCAGGCTTGGGGTAAGAAGGCAAGTCACCACTCATTAGATGCGGCAGGTTGTCTTCTTTACAAAATGGTATGGTTTGTGTACCCTTTCTTCACTTCTCTAGTTGTTATAATCATTTTTATATAGACAAGTAATGTTTGAGAAAATGGTAGAAAAATTAGAGTTTGGTGTAGTTTTGTACTTGTAGCGCCCCCTAAGGTATGTGAACTCATATGAATGAGGTGTCACTTTTCTCCTAAGAGCCATAGCTAAAGAATACATTTGAAAAATCAATGGTTTTCAGATTTCAGTATATTTGAAGGGGCAAAAATGTAAGAAAGTGCCTTTTTTTCATTAGCGCCACCTTCTGGAGGCATTTGTGCACACCATGCTTGGGGTAAGAAGGCAATTCTCCCCTCATTAGATGCGACAGGTTGTCTTTTTTCCAAATTGGTATAGTTTGTGTACCCTTTCTTCACTTCTCTAGTTGTTATAACCATTTTTGTTTAGACAAGTAATGTTTGAGAAAATGTTAGAAAAATTAGAAGTTGTAGTAGGTGTCATTTTGCACTTATAGCGCCCCCTGAGGTAGGTCAACTCATGCCAATGGGGTGTAATTTTTCTCCTAAGAGCACTAGCTAATGGACACAGTTGGAAATTCCATGATTTTTACAGATTTCAGTACATTTGAAGGGGCAGAAATGTAAGAAAATGCCTTTTGTTTTCATTAGCGCCACCTTCTGGAGGCATTTGTGCACTCCAGGCTTGGGGTAAGAAGGCAAGTCACCCCTCATTAGATGCGGCAGGTTGTCTTCTTTCCAAAATGGTATGGTTTGTGTACCCTTTCTTCACTTCTGTAGTTGTTATAACCATTTTTGTACAGACAAGTAATGTTTGAGAAAATGTTAGAAAATTTAGAAGTTGTAGTAGGTGTCGTTTTGCACTTCTAGCGCCCCCTGAGGTAGGTCAACTCATGCCAATGGGGTGTCATTTCTCCTAAGAGCACTAGCTAATGGATACAGTTGGAAATTCCATGGTTTTTACAGATTTCAGTACATTTGAAGGGGCAGAAATGTAAGAAAATGCCATTTTTTTTCATTAGCGCCATCTTCTGGAGGCATTTGTGCACTCCAGGCTTGGGGTAAGAAGGCAAGTCACCCCTCATTAGATGCAGCAGGTTGTCTTCTTTCCAAAATGGTATGGTTTGTGTACCCTTTTGTTCACTTCTCTAGTGGTTATAACCATTTATGTATAGACAAGTAATGTTTGAGAAAATGTTAGAAAAATTAGAGGTTGGTGTAGTTTTGTACTTGTAGCGCCCCCTAAGGTATGTGAACTCATACGAATGAGGTGTCACTTTTCTCCTAAGAGCCATAGCTAAAGAATACATTTGAAAAATCAATGGTTTTCACAGATTTCAGTATATTTGAAGGGGCAAAAATATAAGAAAATGCCTTTTTTTCATTAGCGCCACCTTCTGAAGGCATTTGTGCACACCAGACTTGGGGTAAGAAGGCAAGTCACCCCTCTTTAGATGCAGCAGGTTGTCTTCTTTCCAAAATTTTATGGTTTGTGTACCCTTTCTTCACTTCTCTAGTGGTTATAACCATTTTTGTATAGACAAGTAATGTTTGAAAAAATTTTAGAAAAATTAGAGGTTGGTGTAGTTTTGTACTTGTAGCGCCCCCTAAGGTATGTGAACTCATACGAATGAGGTGTCACTTTTCTCCTAAGAGCCATAGCTAAAGAATACATTTGAAAAATCAATGGTTTTCACAGATTTCAGTATATTTGAAGGGGCAAAAATATAAGAAAATGCCTTTTTTTTCATTAGCGCCACCTTCTGGAGGCATTTGTGCACACCAGACTTGGGGTAAGAAGGCAAGTCACCCCTCATTAGATGCGGTAGGTTGTCTTCTTTCCAAAATGGTAGGTTTGTGTACCCTTTATTCATTCTGTAGTTGTTATAACCATTTTGGATAGACAAGTAATGTTTGAGAAAATGTTAGAAAAATTAGAAGTTGTAGTAGGTGTTGTTTTGCACTTCTAGCGCCCCTGGAGGTAGGTCAACTCATGCCAATGGGGTGTCATTTTTCTCCTAAGAGCACTAGCTAATGGATACAGTTGGAAATTCCATGGTTTTTACAGATTTTAGTACATTTGAAGGGGCAGAAATGTAAGAAAATGCCTTTTTTTTTCATTACCGCCACCTTCTGGAGGCATTTGTGCACACCAGACTTGGGGTAAGAAGGCAAGTCACCCCTCATTAGATGCTGTAGGTTGTCTTCTTTCCAAAATGGTATGGTTTGTGTACCCTTTCTTCACTTCTGTAGTTGTTATAACCATTTTGGATAGACAAGTAATGTTTGAGAAAATGTTTGAAAAATTAGAAGTTGTAGTAGGTGTCGTTTTGCACTTCTAGCGCCCCCTGAGGTAGGTCAACTCATGCCAATGGGGTGTCATTTTTCTCCTAAGAGCACTAACTAATGGATACAGTTGGAAATTCCATGGTTTTCACAGATTTCCTTATAGGGGCAGAAATGTAAGAAAATGCCATTTTTGTCCTATAGTGCCAACTTCTGAAAGCATTTGTGCACAACAGGCTTGGGGCAAGAAGGTAAGTTACCCCTCATTAGATGGGGCAGGTTGTCTACTTTTCAGAAATATATAGTTTATATAGTTATTCCACTGTTTTAGGGTAGTTTTACCACAAAAACCCTAGAATACGCATATCAGTTTATAAAAATTTAAAATGTCATTTTGCGCTGCTGGTGATTAGGGCTCTACGCTAGCCATGGACTTAGGTAAAACTATACAATTTTGGTATTTTTTTACTCGGGGGACTCTGGGCTTTTTCAAATAATTGAAACTTTTTCAATCAAGGTAAATGTTTTTGATACATAGTATGTGATTTTAGCAAAATTAGTAAATTTTCACTTTTTTTGTCATTATGACATCATAGATTTTTGCACAATGCAAAATTCTCTTCATATAAGGTACCACAAGAAAGCTCAATTTGTTCTGAAAAAAACAATATATAGTTTTCCATATTTAACTAAAAATACCCAGAGGAAATCAAGCCTAAACAGAAGGATAGCAAAAATGCTGAAAATGTGTCTGGCCTGCAGGGTACAGGAAATGGCCCGAGCCTCTGGCACTGAAAGGATTAAAGAGTAGGTCCTAGTCTCAGGAAGCATTCTGGAACACTCCTTCACAGAACACCAGCTGATAAAAGATTTGTAAATGTACAGAGAATACCACTTTTATATCCCCATGGGATTCATTCGATCAATTATTGGATTACTCCCTAAAATACCTAAAATAGTATTTCTCACTGTAAATGCATCTGCAAGAATACTAGGAGAACTCAACACTCTGTCCATTAGAGAACCCTACTTAATTTTCAGAGATGGTTCAGTCTCTCTGAGACTACACCCTGAGTTTAGACCGATGTCACACCTTTTTTTACATAGAGAACAAGATATTGTCCTTCCAGACCTTTTTCCAAAGCGTTCCAATGATAAGAATAAGCTACTTCACAACCTTAATGTCAAAATATGATCCAATGCTACCCAGAGAGTTCAAATCCCGCTACTTTTGGACCTCCAAAGGATCCACATCATCAAAACTTACGATAATCAGATGGTTAAGGTTAGTTATTTCAGAAGCTTACACTTCCCAAAGAAAATAACATGCAATTCTTATTAAAACTTTCTCTAATAGGGCTATAGCTACCTCATGGCAGAAAACAGAAGCTTTTTTTCTAAGCAGATATGTAGAGTTGTCACCTGGAAGTGTATCCACACTTTTATAAGAGTTTGGAATCAATAAGCTTTTATTATAAGAGGCTTCATTTTGGCAGAACTATTTTCCATTCTGCTTTGTCTTGTAGGGGAACTTTCACCCTCAGGACACTTTATCTCATTGTATTCAATACATAAAAGTGTCTCTAGGTTGTTATTTTATTTAAAAAAAAAAAGAATACTATATGAGATATTGTGTTTAAAACATTCCCAGTGACATCACCATCTCCTCTTCGGCACAACAAGCAGTGCTGAAGAGCTCTGCAAGGCATCACCCTGTACAGGAAATCTCCTCCCACAATGCAATGTTAAAATAGAAATGCGAAAAGAAACCAAATGTAATTAAATGTGAACCCTGCAATCAGCGAGTGAGTGGTTCGCCCCATTTTTCTGGTCTTGTTAACCCTCTTGGCGCTAGTCGGCGTCAGGCCTCTGTTATATCTCTATGCAGCTTGCAGCTCAAATGCCTCTTGTACCTTTGTATTTTAGTGGGAAACATTTTTCAAGAGGCATTTGAGCTCAAAAACGCATAGAGATATAGCAGAGAAAATATGTAACACACCTATATACAGACATCAAAGTACCTTACAATTTGCCTTGATTAACTCCAGAATCGGATCAGGAGCTCCAACCGCCTAGTGCTAGTTGTTCCACGTCTCCAACCACTGGATGTATAGTACGAATAAACAGAATGATTCGGCTACACTCAGACACAAAGGGTGCGTTCAATAATAAATAAAAAAAGAAAAAACTTCTTTATTGGACTTCATTTAAAATAGTAACAAACAAAATAGACTGTATGGAGTGGAAATGAGACAGGACATGAGGGAAGAGATCTCAAACAATCTAGGGCTAGATTTAAAGGCAACCGTTAAACCAGCCGCTAAGTGAAAAAGGCACATCGGTCGCAAATAATACAGGAGTTACGGCAGATTCAATAGCTACTCTACAAGAATAGCTATCGAGAGTAGGCACACCAAAAACACGTAACACAAAAGCCGTTGTCGCTCATGTTAATGCACAACGGGCGGCCAAATCACACGATAACTGAGCTCAAAACAACATCTAACATAACGGCTGCCGTTGTCAAGCAACCATGATTGATGCCAAAACAAATTCAAACACACAGCCAATCACAAAGCCCCAATGTATCAAATAACTTCAAATACACCTATATATACCCAAAAATAACCGTCACACACTGTCTGTTATGAAGTTCTTCAGAGCCAGATATCAGGACCCAGGAGCGGAGGATAGTGATTAGAGAGAGGGAGACAGGAGCGTTCATTGGAGGTAGAGGAGTTTTGGAGTTTGGAGAGAGGAGAGCATTGCACAGAATACGACACATAGCACACCTTTGCACATATTACATACACACATACAAACACAAACACATACACATACATACACATAGTCCTTTTATTTTATAACACCTCACACATTTTACTTTTATATTTGACAGTGTGAATCTGGGAGTGAAAGTGTGTGACAGAGAGTGACTGGATCGAGTGTGTCTGTGAGGGCCTGTGGGAGTGCCTGGGTGTGACTGGGTGAATGATGGCGAGGAGAGGAGGACAGGAGAGAGGGATGGGGAGAGTAGTGGAGGAGGAGGAAGCTCAGGAGGGGATCCCTCAGCAGAGCAGGGGTGGGAGAGGGAGATCCGCAGGGCGGAGGGGGACCCGGCCCACAAGAGCAGGAACACGCAGGACAGGGACAGAACCTGCAGTGGGACGAGGGGTAGTTGCTGGGGAGCACCCCACACAGTCAGGGTCAGACCAGGCAGGGCACTCCGGCTCTGACTCATCCCATGCCGGAGCTGACGAGGCCAGGATCAGAGACCCAAAGTATACAGAGGAGGAGAACACGGCTCTTGTGGAAGCTGTCCTGGAGAGGCAGAGTGTTCTCCACCCGACAGCGAAGGTCCCTGGCCTGTCAGCGAGGAGGAAGGCAGCCTGGAACCAGATCTGCAGCCGGGTCAACGCGGTGGCTCCATGCAGACGGGACGTGGAGTCCATCAAAATGCGATGGGGCGACTGCCGGAGGGTGGTCAAGAACAAGCTCTCCGAACTCGCCAAGCACGCCCGAGGCACTGGAGGTGGCCCACCTGTCCCTATCACCTTCTGCGGCTGGGAGGAGATGGTGCGCCAGAATATGTCCCCAACCCTGATCGAGGGGGTTGTTGGAGGAGCTGACACTGGGGATGAGAGGAGCCTCCACACTACCGGTAAGTGCAACACTACAGAACAACACACTACAGCAACCAACACCAGCTGCACACACAGTCACACCTCAACACATGCCCATCATTCATGCACACAACTGCACCAACACAGCACCCTGAGGGTTAAAAACAGGACACAACACAAGGACAAATATCAAGGTCCAACTTGGAACAAACCTGTCCAAGTCCTACTTCAACCCTCCTGTCGCTGTGCTCATCACACACAATACACAAACCATGCAGTTCAAAATGTCGACTGTCATAACTGTTCACACAATGTCACCCATGTCCCCACTGGGATGTCAGCACTTAACCCCTCGAGTGCTAGAGGGATCATCAATGCATCGATCAACAATGCTTTGGCAACCCCTCTGGGACTCAAAGGGTTAACCAGACAACAATCAAGTCAATAGGCCAACGATCACATGCTACACAGGGGACATTCACTAAGCGGTGACAAACACATGGTGGAGAGAAATTCACCCTTACACATCCTCATTTCACCAATACCAGTGTTAGCCTATGGAGAATATGCAATAACATGAATCAAGTTGCTAAGGTCCCATCGTATACACTCCATAGAAAACACTGGAAATGGGGAAATGAGATCACTGGAGAAGTCAGCATCATGTACACTCCATCATGTCAACAACACCACTTACTGAATCACAAAAAGGATGGAGCAGGTCACACATCACAGTGGCACTGAGAATAACTGCTTGTATGTGCAACACACAGGCCTCAAACAATACCCCAGAATTAAAGGGGGAAAAAGTAGGCCTTGGTGTTGTGTCTGCAATCATTTACTCTAACTTCAAATGACATATCTCACATCTGATTCCCACATGGATCCTCAGGGGTGCTGATGCCATGGATGGATGGTACACCAGACACTGTTTGCAGGATACACATGGGAACCAAATATCAACCATTGTACCTTGGTCACCAACAGGCCATGAATGATAGATATCTCGGATTGAGTATGGTTGCCTCACTCAGAAGGATGGATGGGCTCATACTCAAAGAAAAACAGGCCTCAATCAGAGATATCCCTCACTACTGGCGTGATTGTTGCCCTTCAGGATTCAACTGGAACACACGACATGGACAGGATCCTGTCCAGTTCATCAATCTCTGATTGCCAGGGTGGTATCCCATGCCCTACAATGAAATGCATAGGATATGATCCTGACAACCAGAGAGTCACCTGTCAAGTAATGAAAAATTGTGACTTGGACGGGATCAGCTAAGAAGATAGGGTTGAATAACACTTGATTCCCACTGCACATCTGTTCAAACAAAGATATGCACACAAAGGAAAATGTTCAGATATGTACCTTTCAAATGGCTCAAAATATGTCCCAACACGATGTGAACCCAGAAATCATCTCACTGCCTGTGATTGCCCTACTGGCCAGATATGTGCATCCATCAGAAACTAACTTACATTGATACCATCCAAATACACATACCTAGTATATCCCACTCTACGTAGATGGGATATACGAGGTATGTTCATATCCATCATATCAATCCAATGTATATTTTGATGGGTGCACATATATAGCCAGTAAGGCAATCACACCTACTGAAATGATCTCTGGCTTCATATCTGGAAAGGATATATTCATATCCATATGAAAGGTACACATCCACATGCATATATGACCATTTCTCCTTGTATGTAACTGTAATGGCATAGCAATTGTTAATTTCACCAACATGTGGATCCATGTTAGTCCTATCCCGCCAACCCTCATGGTTAGACAGATATCGCTCTATTTGACAGCTGGAGATTTCAGTCATTAGAACACACGGAGGCTCTTCAGCAGAGCCTAAATTGCCCCATTCAGAGATGGAGACATCTTTGAGATGGTCAACAAAGTGTGCCAGGTTTGCAAGCACACTCTGTTCACCATTCCAATGAAGTTTACATCTCTGAATGGGGCAATTTAGGCTCTGCTGAAGAGCCTCCGTGTGGTGAAATGACTGTCAAACATGTCAAAATGACTGTCAAATAGAGCAATATCTGTCTAACCATGTGGGTTGGAGGCATAGGACTAACATCGATCCACATCTATCTCTTACAATGCCTACAATATTACATCATGGTGAAATTAACCATTGCTATTCCGTTAAAGGGATAGTAATACCTAACATGGGAAAAGAAAAATATATTGCAGGGTTCATCCCCTGAGCAAAACAAGGGTATTCCCACTGCTGAAAGGTGTTTCATTCAAAATGTAGCACAGCTCATAGTTGACTACTCCAGCGGCAATATCACAGTGGCCTGGAACTCTAAAATGGCGATGTTGCTAGACCATCCTATGGACAGCTTACGTCCAGACGCAATAAATTCTCATAGGATAATGTAGCAACAGTGCCAATGTACAACTTCAGGCCACTGGGATATAGCACCAAAGCAATTCTATTCTGAGCTGGGAGACTTGTTGAACAAAAACCTCCTCCAGCAGTGGGAGTACCCTTGTTTCACTCAGGGTGATAAACCACAAAACATATATTTCCCTTTCTGCATTTCATGTATTAGTATCCCATTAATCCCATCATGGCTACATTTACTAATCACACAATCTCAATTCTCCACACAGCTTATGGGCCTCCATCGCAGCAGGAGCCCGTGGAGGAGCCGACCACACCACCCAGTGAGGAGGATACAGAGGAGGGGACTAGCCACTGGGAAGCGTCTACAACCACCACACCTCCACCCCAACTGGCTGCATCACCACTGCCTGCCTCTCAACTGGCTGCCTCTCAACTGCCTGCCTCTCAACTGCCTGCCTCTCAACTGGCTGCCTCTCAACTGCCTGCCTCTCAACTGCCTGCCCCACCACAGGATGCTCGACAAATGTACAGCGGCTGGATTCAGGGGGAGAGATGGATGCATCCCACTACCACCGGGAGCTATTACCCTCCAGCAGCAGCACCACCACCACCAGGGAGGCAATGGCTGCCCGGGAATGTGGCCACCAGCCAATATGGGCCATATTCCACCGAGATGGATCTACCCTCCTGGATGGCTCCCCAGCATGGCCCCAGGTATGATCCCAGGTGGGGGCCAAGCACCTACCACTGGCCAAGGTATGACCCTTGGCCACTTGACTACCAACACCTGGGCCTGACTGGGGAGCCCCAGCGCCCTCAGCCAAGGGAATTGTTCACCCCACCACCTCAACCAGCACAGACATCAGTGGGCAGCAGTGGGTCCCTTGATGTGGTGGGCACCCACACACCGTCTGTGCAAGCCACTCCACCAACACAAACAGCAGTAGCAGCCACAGCACACCCAGTACCAGCAGAGGAGACAGCAGAGGCTGGGGAGATAGAGGCTGAGGAGACAGCTGAACCTGTGGAAGCAGAGGCTGAGGAGACAGCTGAAGCTGGGGAAACAGAGGCTGAGGAGACAGCTGAAGCTGGGGAAACAGAGGCTGAGGAGACAGCTGAAGCTGGGGAAACAGCACATGTGTCACCGGCCACTCCCATCTCCAGCAGTCAACGCACCCCAGATCTGGAGGCTGAGTGCATGGCCCTTCAAAGAGGACAGCTCCGGGCAACCCACGCCACCTACGACAACCTCACGAGGAACCGGAGGGAATCCTGGAGGAACACGAACAGGTTGGAGACCAGAATCCAAGCTCTGGAGTCAGAGGTTGCCAGGGGGAACACACAACTCCACCAGATACATACGGGGATGATGGACATGTTTGCACAGGTGCTCGTGGAGTTGCGAGAGATTAACCGCAGGGAGAACCTGAGGATGGAGAGGGAGAACCTGCGTTCCACAGAGGGGTCCACTGCACCCACCACCCCTTCCAGTGTTACCCCAGAAGCCACACCTAGGGGACAGAGGGTGACAAGGCAATCAGCCAGGGCATCCACCTCTGGCACCAAGTCTAAGGCCCCCCCCCCCAAAAAAAAAGAAATGAAAGGCCCAACCTGTCATCTGCCCCCTCAATAAATGAAAATTGTGCTTTTGAATCCTGTCTGATCTGCTGTGTATTCACTTATAGATTGGGTGGCAGGGTTGTCTCCAATGCATTGCCAAACAATGCAGTGAACTCAACTCCTGCCTGGGGGAAATGTTTGTGTGATGTTACAACATGGGTTCACACACACCCACACCGTTGTCCAAATTCACCTGGCAACCCATCCCTGTAGCCATATAACACAACAGTGTTACATGGCCATGATGTGTGTCAGATTTGATCAGAACATACCCCTTAGCACAACAACTGGTGCAACACTGAACATTCGTCTGCATCAATTGTTGTGTTTGAGGGGAAAACCAAACTAACAGCTATGCGACTTAGCAGGGAAATAACAAGCAGGACAGATTGAACATGCATCAATATGGTCTTTAAATCAAAATTCTATTGTGCAGCTGACATACTGGGGAACACAATGTACACCCTAGGATCTCAATGTGTGTGTTACACATTGTGATCCTAGGGTGAGCATTGTGTTCTCCAGCAAGTCAGTTGCACAACAGGAGTTTGAATCACAGCCTAACTTACTGCATAACCCAATGATCTTCCTAAGATTTCATTGTGTACCACGCACATTGGAACCTTAGTCTGAGCATTGGCTTATGTATTAAAGGGATAGTAAACCTTGAAAATAAGTTCATTCTATATTGTAGCCCTTAAAAAAACATGTAAAATGATATAAGTCTTATCTCCCAAATCATATATGTTTGGTAGATAAGACTGATATCATTTTTCATGTTTTTTAAAGGGCTACAATGTGAAATAAACTTATTTTCAGGGTTTACTATCCCTTTAAGTTGTGTTGTTGTTTAACTAAGGTTATAACACACTTCACCAGTGATAACACTTGTCCACATGGTTGTTTTTGTTGATGTAGCCCATGTACTGAGATATGACAACCTACAGCAATCTCAGGACATTGATTATATTGAGCAACACACAAACCATGGACATCACAGTGGAAGTGTGTCCCCTGTATCACCAGCTAATCACTCACAACACACATCAGTGTATCACTGCCATCATGTCATTGCATGTATACATCACAAAGTCCACTCATGGTCAGGCAACTAGTGGACTCCTGTGATGTAAATCATGCCTTCCTTTGTATGAGGGATACTCTAGCCTTGGGTACGGTTCCACATTGACAGGTGTTTGATCCAACATTCATTCATACAGACACGGATTGAGTAGTGATGTTTCTTGTGTATTTAGCCAATATGCATTAAACACTTGTATGAGCACAAAAAGGTACATCTGAACTAAATAGGAATACATTAGAAATGCTAGTGAACTGCTCATGTGTTGTCTACATCGTTTGGCATCTGTGTATGAGCAGTCTTACTGTACAGGTCTGATACCTGGATGTTAGTACACACATAAATTTGTGTCCATATGTGAATGTTCCAGTAGAGGTTGCTGTGAACATCAGGTCAAACATTGCATCACCAACACAATCACTTGGAACGCCAAGGGGTGAGCTTCATGGAAGTGTTGTCCAGACTTCAGTCCAGTCATATGGAAACTCCTCTGTTCAAGGATGGATCATGCTATGGATGCCTGTGGGACAAGAGGACAGGATTTGGAACATCACCCTCGAAGTGATCGTCATGCAACAGCTACAACATCATGATCCTCTTAATCTTTCCCGTTACATTAGTCTACACAAACCACTGCTTTGTAATGTGTTGTGTACTGGTCTATGAACCATCATGGGGGGAACTAAGGGGATGTTAACCATCCTTAGGGATATTTGCCCCTGACATGGTTACACACATCAACAAATATGTCCTAATAGCTTCCTGACAACAATATATTTGGGCTGCCACTGTCAGAGACAGTAGGGGTTGAGGAGTGGATCAGCGCAATCAAAAGATAGGAAAAAACACAAAAAAAAAAAAAAAAGAAAAATGACAGACTAAGTGTAGTATTATGGTAGACCAATGGTATAATAAAAAAAGAAGAAAAAAAAAAAAAAAAAAAAAAAAAAAAAAATGCACTGGGTAATAAAGTATATATAACTGTGCAAAAGGAAATATGGTTTATAAAGATATACAGAAGTCTGGTTATAAACGTAAGAAATGAAAAAGGTGACTAGACCTATATCAAAATATGGCACATAGAATGCGATTAAAGAGTACAGTAAAACATATCAGTGGTCAGTACATGTATTAGATAAATGAAGTATAAATAAAACAGATGTATCCTTAAGAAAAACAAGTATTAATTGCCCAGGAGTAAATATAGAGGTGGTACAGATGTACCCTTACTTGAATCAAGAATTCTTAGAGTGTGTGAAGTTAAACTTTGTATCCGATGTCAGTACAAATGACGATCTCCCGTCTGGGGCTTGATGCGTCCAAGTACTCCGCCTGTGTGTTCGTCTCGGTGATACCGCCGGATGCTCAAAACACCACAGTCACAGAGGAGGGTTGCACACTGCTGTAATTCCTCAGGGTGATGCTTCGCAATAAGCGGGAGTGCTGAGGAGAAGTAGATGCTGTGTAGATGGAGGTCCGATGTCCGTATCTCCCCACACGGGCTGTTGTTGCTACTGCTGTAGTCAACCGGTGCTCCGCAATGTGTTGGAGTCCCGAAGCCGTATAGATGTCACAGCAGTCGAGTAGTAATGTTCATGTGCAGAAAAGACTGCACGTTACGTATTTCAGCAGTAGAGACTAGTGCCAAATGTTCAAAGAAAAAATAATAATAATAATGACAAGCACGGACTGATTGTCATTATTATTATTATTTTTTATGTTGCCTGGTGCATACTGCAATGCTCCCCCCGAGTGGTCCAGACATCGGAATCGGGACTTGAGGAGGCCGAAGGTCCGCTCAATGGCATTCCGTGTTCTGGCATGAGCCTGGTTATATCATTCCTGGGCATCGTTTTGGGGATTGGCGACCGGGGTGAGGAGCCATGGCTTGCATCCATAGCCAGCATCACCTGTGGAAAGTGAGTGACATGGTGTGACAAGGAGCACATATTGTGTAAATGTTGTTTTCTGTGGTGAACGTACTAGCACATGTGTATGTGGTGTCATTTGGTGCTGTTAACTCACCCAGAAGCCATCCGCCTGTATAGGTCCCATTTTCGAAATCACTCTGCACAGATGAATTTCTGAGTATATGTGAATCGTGACAGCTCCAGGGAAATTTCGCACAGACATTCATTATGGCCAGGTTGCTGTCACACACCATCTGCACATTCATGGAGTGGAAGTTTTTGCGGTTCAGGAACATATGTCCCTGACGTGCTGGTGCTTTGATACGGACATGGGTGCAATCATTTGCACCCATGACCCTGGGCATGCCTCCCCTTGCATAGAAGCCCTGCTTCAGATGTGTCCACTCCATATCGGTGATGGGGAAACGTATGTAGGTACTGGCCTTGGCTTTGAGGGCTGGCAAGACCTGGGCCAGCACCCTGGAGAATGTGGCCTGGGACATGCCAGATGCGTAACCCTCTGTCGACTGAAAGGCGCCACTTGCCATGAAGTGTATGGCACACAGGAGTTTTTGAAGGCCAGTTAGAGCATGGTTATGGGTGCATATGGGATCCACCTGCTCCTTGATGACCTCATACAGGGCTATGATGCTGTGTGGCCTCAACCTGTAGCGATCAATAACCTCGTCATCGGTCATTCCAAAGAGAGTGACCCTTGGACGGTATACCCTGGGCCTTGGTGGTCGTCTATGCATCCTGGGCTGCTGCAGGGGTCCCTGTGGCAGCTGGGGAGCATCCTGTTGCCGCAGCTGTGCATCTGCAGGCAGGTGTCCTCCGGGTGGGGATGGGCTCCTGTGTGGCTGCTGAGCCAGAGCCTCCTCACTTGCAACAGGTGGAGGCTGTTGATGAGGCGTGCTTGGAGGTTGCTGATGTTCCCCAGCTCTCTCCCTTGCACGCCTTCTCCGCAGCCTTCGCAACAATATGTAACCCAACATACTGTTTGCTCTCTCTATCTGTCTCTATCTGTCTCTCTCTATCTCTCTCTCTCTCTCTCTCAATCTCTCTCTCTCTCCCTCCCTGAGTGGAAAACAAGCCACAAGTGAGTGTGTTGAGTTGTCCCTTTAAGTACTTGCTAGGGCGTTGTGTAGGTGTGTTGATGAGGTGAGTGCTGACCAATGGTGAGTTGTTTTTGTCCAGGTAAGTGTTAGCAGGTGTGTGTGTGTTATAAGATGTGGTGTGTTGTGCTTGTTCTGTATGTGCCATTTGCGGGTGTGCATCTGTGGGGTGCAGGTCGCGTGTTGATGTTGCCCAGGTGAGCTTGTATTTGCAGGTGTCCGCTTTGTGTGATAACCCCCATTGTTCCGTGCCATGCTGTGTTGTTGTTTTTTTATGTGTCGTTGTCCCTGTGGTGTTGGTTGTTGTTGTGTGTGTAGTGATTTGTGTTGTGTGTGCATGTTTTTGTGTTGTTTTGGCATTGCACGGGTTAATTTTCCCATTTACATGGTTGTGCGGTAAGCATTTTGTGTGTTTTCCTCTGTAACGGGTGTTTTGTTTTGGCCGTTAAGTGTCTAACGTGTGAGAAAAGTGGGTCTTAACTTTTAGCCGTTAGGTGTGTCTTGTTTTCAGCCGTTAGCAGTACCGCAAGCCTTTGAATAGCTCTGGGGTATGTTGTTCCATGCGTCTGAATGCACGTAGGTGTATCGGCCGTTAGGATTGTGCAACTGCCGTTAGCTGTTGTTTAGACGGATCTTTGAATTGCAACATGACACTTAACGCACCTGTTAGTGATTTTTTTTTGCTAACGGCTGCCTTTAAATCGAGCCCCTAACGTGTTTCGTGCTTATAAGTGCTTACTCATAGGCTGAAAAGTTAACACATACGCTATACTAACATAACCTCTGTGAATGGGTGATAGGTTAAAATTCAAACAGGGACATCCCTTCTTTAGAGACTCCTCCTCCCATCTATTATCGCGAACACATCAATATAAACGAGGAAATACTATAGGATACAACAGTATCCTCATAGAATTAAACAGAAACAAAGAAAAAGAAAAGGAAACATCATTTAAACCACAGAGAAAATACAAAAACTCCTATTTGACTGGAGACACCCAGAAATAAAATTCCCATTCATATCAGCAGACGAATAAGGTCAAAATAGCACAAAATATGTATATAAATATAAGCATAAAGAAAAAAATGCATGCACACATAGCCAATATATAACCACTAGACAGACCAAAACATGAAAAAAGTTCATAATAAATCTTGACTGAAAAACAACATTAGGCAATATGTGCAGGCATATTAATCCTCATCCATAACGTTTGACAACTCAGCTAGCAAACACGGTTGGAAGAAATAGCAAGCCATATCAAAAGTGTTGTCTCCTAAAGGACAGCCAAGTGGGACACAACCCCATCCCCAAAACAGACTCAAGAGATGTGGCTAATGTCCCACTCAGAATTCAATCCCTGGGGCACACGAGTGCCAAGACGAAAAATCCAATATGCCTCGCTTTTGTAGATCAGCAATATCTCCACCACGTCAAGGGAGCCTAACTCTCTCAATCCCCTGAAACATGTTAGTCTCCCCTGATGGCACTCTGACATGTGCTTGGAAACTGCAGATTCCTTCCTTGCATGTTCTATCTGATTAATGTGCTCCCTAATGTGATGCTTCAGGTGTCGAATGATACGGCCCACATATTGTTTCAAGCATATTTTACATGTAACCAAATAGGTTACATTCTCTGAATTACAGTTAATGTAACCAGCAATGTTGTAAGAAGTTTTATATGCTGTACTTTCAAAACAACCCCAGACACAAGCAAATGGGCAACATTTACAGATAGATGTCCCACATCTAAAAAAGCCCTTGTACCTCAACCATGTTGGGGCAGCCTGCTTGCTCAGAAACAGACTAGGTGATACCCCATTCCCTATAGTTGATCCTCTCTTCGCCACAAAATCGCAGCCACCCTGGAGTATAGAATCCAGCTTGCTATCCGTATGCTATATTGGCAAGTGTCTCCTGATGATGCTGCAAATTGCCCCAAACTGGGAACTGTACCCTGTAATGAACCTAATATCATGTCTCCCAGTACCCTGATAACCTGTCGTCTGCTTATCCCTACGAAGAATATCCCTTGGTTGAGACTTAGCAGAAAAGTACGCTTATACCTAAGGAGACGCTGACACCGACCGGCACCAAGAGGGTTAACAAGACCAGAAGAATGGGTAGAACTACACACTCGCCGATTGCAGGGTACACTTTTATTTACATTTGGCTTCTTTCCACATTTCTATTTTAACATTGTATTGAACTGTATTAGCTTTTAAGCCATTTTTTGCACTTTTTCTTTGTACACGCTGTGCTGCACCATAAGAAGCCAAACTGAAGAACTCCTTTACTTTCAGTTATGTTGCGGAGCAGAACAGAGTGTACTTTAACCCTTTGAATGCAGTTACCCTCTTCCTTTGAGCAGCACAGTGCGTGACCGGCATTGGGGGCAGGCTTAGGGTGGAGTGAGAGCGCTGCCAATCATTCTCAATGTCATTAAAGTGTTAGTAATGTCTAAAAAACACTTTTTTACATTTAGAAGAGCTTAAAAAGCTGATCTAAATGCAAAAAAACGTATCTCTCAAACCGCTATGGTTTAAGAGATTCGGGCGTTTAAAGTTTTTTCTCCTACTGACAGCTGTAAAGCTGTCAGCAGGAGATTCGTGTGGGTCGACACGGCGGCGCTTGAGAAGTGCCGAGATCTCGTTAATTACTCGGAATCCCTTCATTGGAATGGTCTAAAACATGTGCCTGAGAGATATGTTTTTTTGCATGCAGATCAGCTTTTTAAGCTCTTCTAAATGCAAAAAAGTTTTTTTTAGACATTACTAACACTTTAAGATGGCAGCGCTCTCCCTCTTGCTACTGAAGACATTCCATTATAATGAGGCAAATAGTTAGATCACATTGGGGTTTCTGGACTTGTTGGGGGGGCACAAATCTATCTGGGAGGTCAAGTTGTAATGGGAAAGTTCCACTTTAACTCCCACCCTGAGCGGAGGTCTTTTTCTCTCTGTGATCAATGCTTCAGGGAGACTTGAAGGAAAAGCAGAATTTCTTCCTCTCCAATTCCCTTTCCTTCCCTGTCTCCATAGGTAGCACACAGACAATGCCCCCCCCCCCATTCTTCTGTATTGATATATGTATGAAATATTCTTCTCTAAGCGTTACTGAGTCTGACTCTGCTCTTTCTGCAAATGCTGAGGTGGAGGACTTTTTATTAGTACCTGTCGTATTTAGGAGATTGGTCCCTGTTTCTGGTGTGGGGTACCAATGTTGATCATGAAGGAAAAGTAATTAACAGGTAAGAGATTCTGTCTTTGTCCAGTCAAATCATATTAGCAGCAAATTAATTAAAATGAAAGTAAGTGATTAGAGATCTCATTTTTAAGGCAATAACAACATTAAATCAAATTTACAAGGAAAAACTTGTGATATTATTTTAAAAGGATATAAGAAGTAAAATCACTTCTGTTTTAACCCCTAGAGTGCCAGCTACTTACGCCGTACGAGTGGACACAGCTGTACCTGCTGTGCCACGCCCGTACGGCGTAAGAGTGAAATGCGGTCACTGCATGAGCCGGTATAACCGGCATGCAGTGGCCGCATTAAAAAAAAACAAAACCCTGGCACTCATGGGGAGGCATGAGGATCACTCCTCATGCCTCCCCAGTTATTGATCTCCCAGCCGATCGGGCTGGGAGATCAATAAACACACAGGAGAAACAGAGTTTCTCCTTCCCCCTCTCTCCTACCCGAACTTCCGGGTAGGAGTGGGCGGGACCGGGGGAATCCTCCAAACGTCATCGGTGACATGGTCACCGATGACGTTAGGGAAGTTTCCCCGGTCCTGTTCACTCCTACCGGTGGTAGGAGAGAAGGGCAGGAGAGCTCTTGCTCTCCTGCGGTCGCATCATTGATCTCCCAGCCTATCGGCTGGGAGATCAATGACTTGGGGGACACCAGGAGGGGTCCTGATGTCCCCCACGAGGTCTGAAAAGTATTTTTAAAAAAATAAAATATAAATAAATTAATTTATTAATGTGCTGGAGACCCCTGTTGCACTCACAGGGTCAATTCTTTGGGGGGGATTTTTTTTTTTTTTTAAGACCTCATTGGGGGGATCAGGGGGGATCCTGATGCCCCTCAATGAGGTCTATAATTGGGAAAAAAAAAAAAATAAATTTAACCCTGTGTGTGCCACAGGTGGGGGTCCAATGCACCCCCCCTCCTGTGGCACACACAGGGCTTTTATCATTATTTTGTTACCAGAGATTGTTGGGGGGCCATCAGGATTGCTCCTGATGGCCCCCCAACAAGCTCTGATTACAAAGTAATGATAAAAAAAAAATTAACCCTCTGAGTGCCACAAGGGTCCAATGCATTGCTTTGCAATGCGCTGGAGACCACGGTGGCACTCACAGGGACACTTTTTTTGATAACTTTTTTTTTTTTTTTGGTAAGACCTCATTGGGGGGATCAGGGGGGTTTGTATACCCCTCAATGAGGTCTATAATAAAAAAAGTAAATAAAAAAAAAATTAACCCTGTGTGCGCCACGGGGGGGGGGTGGCAATGTAGCCCCCCTTCTGCGGGACACACAGGGCTTTTATCATTACTTTGTTATCAGAGATTGTTGGGGGGGTCATCAGGATTGGTCCTGATGGCCCCCCAACAAGCTCTGATTACCAAGTAATGATAGAAAAAAAATTAACCCTCTGAGTGCCACAAGGATCCAATGCATTGCTTTGCAATGCGCTGGAGACCCTTGTGGCACTCACAGGGTCACTCCGTTTGTGGACATATATATTTTTTTTTTTACTAAGACCTCATTGGGGAGGGATCAGGGGGTCCTGATGCCCCTAAATGAGGTATATAATAATAAAAAAAAAAATTTAACCCTGTGTGTGCCACTGGGATAGGGGTTCAATGCAGACCCCCTTCCTGTGGCACACACACAGGACTTTTTATCATTACTTTGTGATCAGAGCTTGTTTGGTGGCCATCTGAATACAAAGTAATGATAAAAAAATTAACCCTTTGTGTGCTACAGGGGCCCAATGCATTGCTTTGCAATCCACTGGACACCCCTGTGGCACCCAAAGGATTATTTTTTTTTCCCCTTTTATTTTTTATTTCGACCTGATTGTATGGGTTCTGATGCCCCCAACGAGGTCTACACAAAAATATTGGGGGAAAAGCCCCAAAAAATGCACGTGCCACAGGGGGGGTCCAACGCAGTGCTTTGCAATACATTGGAACCCCTGTAACACACACACACACACTTTTTTTTTTATTATTCTGTTTTTAGACCTGGATGGGGGACACCAGGAATGTTCCTGACACCGCCTCCCCAACAAGGTATGAATACAAAATAATAATTAAAAAAAAAAACCTCTTTGTGTGCAACAGAGGGTCCAACGCATTGCTTTGCAGTGCATTGGGCACCCTTGTGGCATGCACAAAAAATGCCTCCGATTCCCCCCCCCACACACACACGTACCGTATTCCCCTGCCTGGTTCCACAGCCAACTGGCAGTCCCATTCCCCAGCCTGACTCCCAGCCTGTTTCCACTGCCTATTGGTAGACTCAAAGTACCAGTATGCACTAGATTCAGGCTGGGAATCAAACTTTGTATGAGGGGGACATACAGTGCACACTGGTAGTCACAGATCTCCCATACACACTCTCAGACACTGCCCCACCATCTCCACCATCCTTGCTCCTCTGCTCATACCCACACACACTACCTAATCCCTCACCCTCCCACACTGTTACACTGGTAGTCACAGGTCCGCGCGTACACTGGCTGACGCCCTAGCTTCTTTCATCTGTTAGCCATAAAATCACACATACACTGTTTGCTTTCCCATTCCTATTTCACTGGTAGCTATGCTCCTGTCACTCAAATTGGTATGTCAACCCACAGCAGCTGAGTACCATTTTTCTTAGGCTGGCAAGAAGTCCTCCTAGGAAATCCCACGCCATTGAACCATTTTAGTATATTTGAAGTGACTGAAGTGTAAAAGAAATGTTTGTTTGTTTTCCTGTAGCACCACATTCTGGAAATAGTTGTGCCAACTAACTTAGGGGTAAAAAGACAAGTGACCCCTCATTAGATTCGGCATGTTGTCTTCTTTCCAAAATGGTATAGTTTATCTACCTTTTCTTCACTTCTGAAGGTGTTATAGCCATTTTCATAGAGGCAAGTCAGGTTTGAGAAAATGTTAGAAACATCAGTTTGTAGTAGGTGTAGTTTTCTACTTCTAGCACTCCCTAAGGTAGTTCAGCTCATACCAATGGGGTGTCGTTTGACTCCTAAGAGCACTAGCTAACGAATGCAGTTGAAAATTCCATGGTTTTCACAGAGCTCCATACATTTGAAGGGGCAGAAATGTAAGAAAATGCCTTTTTTTTCATTAGCGCCACCTCCTGGAAGCATTTGTGCATGCCAGCCTTTGGGTATGAAGGCAAGTGACCCCTCATTAGATGCGTCAGGTTGTTTTCTTTCCAAAATGGCATTGTTTCTCTACCTTTCCTGCATATCTATTATGGTTATAACCATTTTAGTGCAAGCAGATAATTTAAGAAACAAAAGTGTCAGGTTTACGTACGTGTTCCTAGCACCCACATATTGTATGTTAAGCCACACAAATGGGCTACCATTTTTCTCATGTTGGTAGCAGGTACTGAATACAGCAGGAAATGTTATGGTTTTCAAAGATTTTAGTATCTTTGAAGTGGTGGAAATGTAAAAAAAACATGTATTTATTCCCATAGCGCCAACTTTTGGAAATATTTGTGCACTTCAGCCCAGGGGTAGAAAGGCAAGTGACCCCTCATTTGATGCGGGAGAATGTCTACTTTCCAAAATGGTATACCTTTTATACCTTTCCATCATGTCTTTAACAGTTAAGAACATATTAGTACAAGCAGCCATTTTCGAAGAAGCAAACAGGTAGGTGTAGTTATGCTTTTCTGGCACCCCTAAGGTATGTCGATTCATTCCAATGGGGTGTCATTTTTCTCCTAAGAGCACTAGCTAATGAATACAGTTGGAAATTCCATGGTTTGCACACATTTCCATACAGATGAAGGGGCAGAAATGTAAGAAAATGCCATTTTTTTCCTATAGTGCTACCTTCTGGAAGCATTTGGGCACAACAGGCTTGGGGTAAGAAGGCAATTCAGCCCTCATTAGATGCGGCAGGTTGTCTTCTTTCCAAAATGGTATGGTTTGTGTAGCCTTTCTTCACTTCTCTAGTTGTTATAACCATTTTTGTATAGACAAGTAATGTTTGAAAAAATGTTAGAAAATTTAGAGGTTGTAGTAGGTGTCTTTTTGCACTTCTAGCATCCCCTGTGGTAGGTGAACCCATACCAATGGGGTGTCATTTTTCTCCCAAGAGCACTAGCTAATCAATATAGTTGTAAATTTCATGGTTTTCCCAGATTTCAGTACTGTTGAAGTGGCAGAAATGTAAGAAAATGCCATTTTTTTCCTATAGTGCCACCTTCTGGAAGCATTTGGGCACAACAGGCTTGGGGTAAGAAGGCAATTCACCCCTCATTAGATGCGGCAGGTTGTCTTCTTTCCAAAATGGTATGGTTTGTGTAGCCTTTCTTTACTTCTCTAGTTGTTATAACCATTTTTGTATAGACAAGTAATGTTTGAAAAAATGTTAGAAAATTTAGAGGTTGTAGTAGGTGTCTTTTTGCACTTCTAGCATCCCCTGTGGTAGGTGAACCCATACCAATGGGGTGTCATTTTTCTCCCAAGAGCACTAGCTAATCAATATAGTTGTAAATTCCATGGTTTTCCCAGATTTCAGTACTGTTGAAGTGGCAGAAATGTAAGAAAATGCCATTTTTTTTCTATAGTGCCACCTTCTGGAAGCATTTGGGCACAACAGGCTTGGGGTAAGAAGGCAAGTTACCCCTCATTAAATGTGGCAGGTTGTCTACTTTTCAGAAATATATAGTTTTATATAGTTATTCCACTGTTTTAGGGTAGTTTTACCACAAAAACCCTAGAATGTGCATTTTAGTTTATAAAGTTGAAAATGTCATTTTGCGCTGCTGGTGATTAGGGCTCTACGCTAGCCTTGGACTTAGGTAAAACTATACAAATTTGGTATTTTTTTACTCGGGGGACTCTGGGCTTTTTCAAATAATTGAAACTTTTTCAATCAAGGTAAATGTTTTTGATACATAGTATGTGATTTTAGCAAAATGAGTAAATTTTCACTTTTTTTTGTCATTATGACATCATAGCTTTTTGCACGATGTAAAATTCTCTTCATGTAAGGTATCACGAGAAAGCTCAATTCGTTCTGAAAAAAACAATATATAGTTTTCCATATTTAACTAAAAATCCCCAGAGGAAATCAAGCCTAAACGGAAGGATAGCAAAAATGTTGAAAAAGTGTCTGGCCTGTAGGGTTCAGAAAATGGCCCGAGCCTCTGGCACTGAAGGGGTTAATGGAAAAGTTTGTACTTTGAGCATGTTAATGTAACAGGGTTAGAATGGACAACATGAAAAATGCATTCTCTGGAGAAAACAGCAGTTTTTTGGTTAAACAGAGATGTGATATTGAACTTTTAAGACTTCATATGTATTATCTTACCAGGAGATATCACACAATTATGGAGACCATGAAGCTGTTTTCTACAATATACACTTTTTAGATGCCTCAATTAAGGTCCAGGCTTAGTAGAAGAGAGATAGCTAAGAAGTATATTAAATAACTAAAATTCAGGGAAACAGTAGAAATAGACAAAGATGGCCTCTCCATGTTCACCCAAGGCAAGAGAGCATGTAATAACATACAGTTCTTTAACATGCTAGAGAGTTATGTGTAATGCAGGTCAGTCTGGTGGTTGGTTTTCCAGGAATTTATCACAACCAGCACATACTGTGCCACTCTGCTCTTTTTTTCCATATGTTTTAGGCAGGGAGAGACACTGTCAGCAGGATGGGTAACAGATGACTGTGTGAGTATTCCTATCCCTTTTTTACAAAATATTTTACCAGACAACACTAGTAAATCTGTATTCAAACAATTTCAGCATATTTTTTTTTTAAAATATGTGGAGGAGTGATGCTTTGTTCCTGAAAAATATATTAACTAATTTAAAAATGCAGTGTTGCTTAATCTTTGGAAAATTAAATATTCTTCTTCATTTTTTTAATGGAAGCTGGTTATCTATGCCTAAAAGCAACTGCATACATGTGATACTCCATACTGAATCCAAAGGGTGTTATAGTGCAGCACATTCCCACACAAGTTCCTCTGAAGACCCGTGTCTGATGTCTTAACTAATCTATTATATTTTAACAGAAAGGTAATAAACATTGTAATTACAAACAGTTTGTTAAAAAGCATAACACTTCAGTTCAATGTAATAGGCAACCTTTCTGAGACAAATGCCGCAGTCCACTGTGAGGCAATACAAAAGGAATGGTCAATGGTGATATGGTCAATCCCTGTAAAAACAAAAATACAGTGTTTTCATTGGTTGTGAGGCAGTAGGGATTGGCAAAAAGTTTTGTTTTATTTTCTTGTGGGAAATTTTGCTAAAAATATAAAATTTTCTACTTTTCTTGTAGAATTTCCAGCAAAACATTTGCCAGTGAAGTTCCATCCTATTGTTTGTTTCAGGTGGAAATTTCCTGCATCTTAGAATTTTACCGGTATTCTATACTATTGATTTTTCAAGGTGACGATTTCTACCTCATAGAAAAATCCCTTAATAAAAGCCAAGAATGTCCCACAATTCAGTGTGCATTTTGTTAGTAATGAGAGAGGAATAGAGGTGTTTCAGGAGAGGAGAGACCTAATAAAAATAAAATGTTGAGATTTCTGTAGTGTATGAAGTGTGTGTGACTTAGTGTTAGGTTAGTGAGGGTCACAAACATTTTAGGGGATTTTGAGTAAGTCTCCTTTGCTCCCTTTTCACACCCCCACTAGCACAGTGATAACAGCCAGAGGAGGAAGAAACTTGGATCAAAGCTGCCTGTGCCTTTCCAGTCAGTTATACAAAATTTTGGAGTATTTGGGGTAAATCTCCTTGGCTCCCATCACACACACCCAGACTCCCCTAGCACAAAGATAACAGTCAGATCAGGAAGGAACCTGTATTATGGCTGTCTGTGTCTTCTATATCAGCCACACAAGAGTTTGTGGTACTTTGGGTAAATCTCCTTTGCTCCTTTCTCACACTCCCAGACTCCACATGCACAGAGATGACAGCCATTTCAGGAATAAACTTAACTCAAGACTGCTTAGGTCTTCCCAGTCAGTAGGGATGGGTGAAAACTTTTGCCTCAAACCAAAATTGGCAAAAATGGCACTTTCCGCTTGGCGAAACATTTCTAGTGAAAAGTGCCATTTTCCCAATTTTTTTACCTAGCTCATCGCATTGAAATCTATGGGAAGCAATTTTTTTTCTCCATCAGAAGAAAGTTTTTTCTACAGACATATACAAAGGTGTCAAGCTCTCACAGCATGCCATTCTGTGTTTGTGAGAGGAGAGAGCAGCACATTTTTGAGCTAGAGAATATAGGCAAATAAAGGGGAATTGAAGCTTAGTTTAGGGAGTCATTTGTTCTCTGTATTAGGGGAGTCTGGGGGTACTCTAGTGGAGAGGAAGGGAGGAAGGAGGTTGAGCCAAAATACGCCAAAATTTGTTGTGACTGACTGGCAAGACACAGGCAGCTAGGGTCCCCACTGCTTGCTGATTTTGCTTTTATTGTGTCTGTGCTGGGGAAGTCTGGGGAAAGAAGTTGATTTTGTCTTTTAGTTATTTATATATTTTTTTGGACTAAATGATAAGATAGGGTCAACAACTTTAAAAAAAAAGCAAAACCCCCCCCCCATAAATAATTAAACAAATAAATAAATATAAAGCTGTCAGGGAGCCTGATGTGACTCTGTGACTGAGGCAGACTTGATAGACAGCAGACCACACTGAGAATTTTGAAAAGTCACGCAGGAAATTTTTCTCACTTTTCACCCACTCCTACCAGTCACCCAAAATATTGGGGTATTTGGAGTACATCTCCTTTGCTCCCTTGTCACTCTTCAGACTCCCCTAGCACAGTAATAACAGCCAGATCAGGAAAAAACTTGGATCATAGCTGTCTGTGTCTTCCCAGTCACACAACATTTTGGGGTATTTGTGTAAATTTCCTGTGTTCCTTTCACAACATCCAGACTCCCCTAGCACAGAGATAACAAACCAGATCAGAAATAAACTGGGATCACAGCTGCCTGTGTCTAACCAGTCAGTCTCACAACATTTTTGGGTATTTGGGGTAAATCTCCTTTGCTCCCTTTCTCACTCCCCCAGACTCCCACAACACAGAAATAATGGACATATCAAGAAGTAACTTGAATCACAGCTGCCAGTGTCTTCTCAGTCATTAAAATTTGGGGGATTTGATATAAATCTCCTTTACTTCCTTCTCACACCCCAGACTCCCCTAGCACAGAGATAACAGCCAGATTAGGATGAAACGTGGGTAACGGCTGCCTGCGTCTTCAAAGTCAGTCACATAATATTTTAGGTTATTAGGTAAATCTCCTTTGCTGCTACCTCATACTCCCAGACTCCACTTTCACAGAGATAACAGTCAGATAAGGAATAAACTTGGTGCCTTTGTCCGTCCAGTCAGTCAGTCACCCCAAATTTTGGGGCCTTTGGGGTAAATGTCCTTTGCTCCCTTTTCACTCTCCCTAGTGCAGGGTTAACAGCCAGATCAGGAGAGAACTTGGATCACAGCTGCCTGTCACAGTCAAAAAAGATTTTGGGGTATTTTGGGTTAATCTACTTTCTCCTTTCCTCTCCCCTGGGTCCCCCAGACTCTACTAACAATGAGAACAAATGCCCTGCCTATAAGACTCCCTGAATTACATTCCAGTTTTAATGTATTTGTATTTCCTAACTTCAAAATTGTCAGCTTTCTCTATCTCTTGCAAGAACAGAAATGGTATGCTTCGGGAACCTGACACCCTTTTTATTCTATGCTTGTGGGAAAAGAAGGGAAACTTGCCATGTGGAGGGGAAATTCAGTCTTACCATTGATTTCAATGCAATGCTCTAGATGGGAAAAAGTGGAAAATTGGCACTGTTTTGCTAAAAAAAAAATTCCAGAGCACCAGAAGGTGCAGTTTTAAGCCTATTTCACTTTTGAGGTGAAAAGTTTTTCCCATTCTCCGTTGGCAGGGTTACACAGGGCACATTACATGCCTTGGAGTAACCTTATCTCCCAGACAATCATTAATGTGGATAAAGGGTCACGCATTTGAAATATACTACTCCTTCTGCTCATTCCTGATTATCTGGAGGCAAGGTAACTACAGGGCAGGGCCGGCGCCACCTATAGGCAAAGTAGACGACGGCCTAGGGCGCACATTTACTGGGGGTGCAGAACTGCACATACTTCTGTGTGAGGAGAAAGAGAGGCGACGCTTTAAAAAGAGCGCCCACAATGAGCCTTGCAGTACCCAGCTGAGCAGCAACACTGTGGAGGGGGGCTGCCTTCTGGATAGCTGGGATCATCTCTTACCCATTCCACTCCTAATAACAATACGGGTGAGTTGGTGGGAGGGCTAAAGAAATTCGCCAGAATCTTCAAACGCAAAGCTTCGCTATAGGGTTC
Source organism: Rhinophrynus dorsalis (assembly GCA_037306005.1). Classification (NCBI taxonomy): domain Eukaryota; kingdom Metazoa; phylum Chordata; class Amphibia; order Anura; family Rhinophrynidae; genus Rhinophrynus; species Rhinophrynus dorsalis. Next base: position 143,003,490 of record CM074721.1, read on the forward strand.
CTTAGCTTTGATATAGTGCAGCTTTGTGCCCTGGCTTGATGAATAAATGTTAACCCTTTGAGTGCCCGGGGGATGTTATCTCTGCCACGCAAAGGATTAATAATGTTATTAAACAAACTGCAGCCACATGAAGCAACTGGTTTCTGTCAGAACCTCCCCCCTTTGAATGACCAGATTTATGATGAAAACGATTATTATTATTAGTAGTAGTATCTGTTGTTTTATGTTTAGTATTATTAGTATACTATTTGTATTATAATAATAATTGTTATTATTATTACTAATATAGAATATCTACCTTTTAATGGACACTTTTTTATCCATTTTAGTAGTGCGTGCATATGAATATTGAAATAAAATAATCACTTTTAGAATGCAAAATTAGAAAGATGTATTACTCAACGTTTCGGTCAGTTATTGGATTTCTGCCGACACTGATACACATAGAGATAGGTACACACACTGAAACACATTGACACACTTCTACACTTATAGAGAACACACACTCTGACACACTGATACACATATAGAGAAGCACACTTACACACTGATACCCCTACAGAGACTCATACACATTGACACACTTATACACATATAAGGAACATATGCAATGAGACACTGATACACATATAAGGATCACACACGTTGACACTTATACACATATACGGAACACATATAAACTGACTCTTATACATATACCGGGCAGGGCATAAACCGGCAGTACAAAAGGTGCGGGTCCAAGGGGGCAGCAAAATGAGGTTTTGCCTAGGGTGGCAAAAATCTTTGCACCAGCTCTGCTACAGGGCATGTTTTGTATCCTGTGTAACCCAGCCTCCCAGTCATTGAGAGCATGGGAAAATTTTAAACATGAACAGGCCATATAAATGTCAGTCTGTTTTTTATCTCACAGTGGTTTGACAGTGTGGTTTAACTTTTTTATTTATATAAGGTTGAGTACTACGGTCAGATTTTAGGGCTTTATTTATTTATCTTATTTTATTTATTTTTAGGTTAGTAAAGTGGAGGACCAGAGCACTGCGGGCGACGTTGGACACATACACACACACACACACACTATACTGGGGAAAGGGTGGGGAGTGGGGCAAGGATCCTGGGGATCCACTCCACATTTTTGCAATTAAATTAAATTTCTATCAAATTAATCTGGGGGCTCCAGACTCCATATTATTTAGTTATTTATTTTACACATTCTGTCCCTTAGGGAGGGCAGAATAACACATCCTAGACCCCTTCTGGACATTTTCAGATTGCTATGTGGCTTTGGACCCCATATTAGTTTTTTATTTTTCATTTTTCTTGACCACTGAATGATTTATTGATTTCATTAATTGGCTTTCATTTTTTTTTTTACATGGATTCAGGGGCCCCTGAGTGCCGTGCAAGATATAGGGACCCTTGGTCCTTAATACAAGTTTACCCATGAGGGTCCTGTCATGGGTTCTTAAGGGGTTAAACTATTTCCATTCTGATCTGCTCAAGAGAAAGAGACATAGGAATAACACTGTCCCCCCAGTATTTATTTAATTCCTTTTAGGCTTTATACTTAATGAATGTTTGTATTTTACCAGATCTGGGCCTCAATCCAATTTCCCCCTTCAGCAAAAAAAGCAGCCATCAGTAGTTTTTAAAGCACAGTAAGCCATCCAAATAGCCGTCTTAGGAAAAGCTAACGGCACTTTTAAAATCACAAGGGGTGATAATATTTCACCCAAAGAAAACAACGGAACAGCTATACCCAGGATCCATTCAATACTGTGTGGTAGTGCCAACTGAAAATAAATTGATACATTTATTGGATGAAAATCTGCACCCAGTTTTTCTGTCAGTACAACACACAATGGACAAAAAAACACACAAAAATAATGGTCGCCAACTAGAGGCTGTCAATGAAAACATAAGTTGTGCAAAGACTAGTATAGCAGAATAAGGATGAATATACTCTGTTAATGTTGTCTACATCATCGGAGTAACTATTTGTGAGGTAGTTTGCAAGGCACACCATGCTGACCTGTGTGTTTGTGCACGTGCATGTGTATGCGTGCGTGCAGCACAATGACTTTGCCACACCAACACCCTCTGTGTTATGGGCCTTGTTTCATATATTAGATGATGTATTGTTCCAATGTCACGGTCCACATACATATGGCTGGTTGTCATCCCCTTGTTCCTAACCTCATTAGTTCCATTGCAACCCATTGCAAAGCTATTGGTTGTCTGCTCCTCTGGAACACAAAAGGTTAGTGGTTCATCTCTTGCATGATAGACATTTAGGCGGTACAGTATCAAATCATGTCATCCCTTCCCACTGGCATCCATGGCATGTCCAAGTTAACCTGATGAAAGTTGACTCCACCACCATGAAACTCACCTCTTGCTGTTCTCGAGTGCTTGTGTTTATTCAATGTGAAACTAAGTTGTTAGTAAAGACTGCAAAACCTTTAACAAATTAATAAACTGCTCAAGTATATGTATGCCTTAGATATATTTAGGAAAACCTGTCCAGAAATCTTGCTCCTCTTCAGAGTTCAAATACCTTTTGGAAAACCTATGATCATCTCAACATTATTTTCAGTAGCCAGTTGAAAACAAAAGAACCCTGTACAATACATACATGTTTGTGCTGTAATGTATTGTTAAACAGATTAAAGGAAGCCTATCACTAAACAAAATATGTCTGTTGATTTCATTATTGGATTAGCCATTTCTCCAGATAGCAAAATAGCTATGCGTTATGTATCCGACCATTAATGAAGTGATGTCCCTAATCTCAGGGGACTATTAATGAAATGTGGAGTCTGAAATGTATTGATGAATGGAGATCTTGGGGGAGATTCACTAAGGTGGGATGAATAGGTGATAAAGTGGAGATAGCTTCTCCAGTGATCTCACCTCTCCAGATCCTATGTTATTATATGGTGTCAATGCTCTGAGATTAGTCTGCTTTTAATGAAATTAGTGCATAGGCTTCGTAGAATATCAAAGGAACTGGGGAAATGATATCACTGGTGTGATTAGTAATTTAAACAATGACAATGTGGATGCAAGTCGACATGTGAATCCTTCAGTGGCAGGATGGTATCCAGTGCATTGCGTTGTGATGCATGGGATACCACCCTGGCAATTAATGATTAATGAGCATGACAGGATCCTGTATATCAGACCTTTCCAAGTTCAGTCCACAGGGCCAACAACAGTCAAGGATTAAAGGATTTCCCTGATTAAGCACAGGTGAGTTAATCAGTAGCGCATTTATTTGACTGACCCACCTGTGCTTAATCAGGGATATCCTTCAATCCTGGCCTGTTGGTTGCCCTTGAGGACTAAACTTAGACAGCCCTGCTGTACATTGATATAAGCAACCTACACTAGTTGATCTTTGGTTATCATGTGTGTCCTGATGAGAGTGGATTGCCTGAAATACCTCCTTGTCATCCCCACTCTTCAGGATACATGTGGTTACCAAAGCTTAACCATCACAGTTTAACTGAGACCAACTGATTGCATACACAACACATAGGGCTAGAAAGCAACAACATTTCACCTCGAGCCACACCAGTTCCTCTCTTTGCCATTCCCACTCCTCAAGATACATATGATTCTCAGGATATTTCATCTACTTAGTTGTCACTGTTTTCAAAAGTGCATTGATTTTCTTTGGGCACCTAGTATTCTTTAGTTCAAGGCCTGTGTGTTGTACATGCAATAAGTTTGTCTCATTGGAATGTGATATATGAACTGATCACTGCTATGTAACCCTGTTGTATGGTGTTAGTCCTCAGTTAACCATTGGAGTGCCAGAAGTATAGCCAATGCATTGTAAACCAATGCTGTGATCATCCCTCTAGCATTCAAGGGGTTAGGTGCTGACCTCCCTATGGCTAGATGTTTAACACTGTGGGGGAACGTGACAGAGCTTCACATGACAAAGTGATGGCATGCATTGGTTGTGTGGAGTGAGTATCATGAGCAACACAGCAATGAGTGAGTTAAAGATGAACTTGGACAGGATTGGTTCTGCTGTACTCTTCCCATTTCTGCTTGGATTGTCCAGTATTTTGTCCTGGACAGAGCTGTGTTGGTGCAGTTGTATGTATCAATGCTGGCCATGTGTTCAGGTGTCACTGTGTTGGGCTGTAGTAGGTATGAGGGTGGTGCCTGGTTCTGGAATGATGCTCTTACCGGTAGTGTGGAGGTTGCTGTCGTTGCTAGTGTCCTATCCTCCAGGGACAAGTTCTGCCTGAGCATGTCCTCCCAGGGGTTAAAGGTGATGTGGACAGGGGGACCACCTCTGGTACCTTGGTGTGCATTGCAACCTCTCTTATTTTCTTTTTCTCCAGTCTTACAGTCACCCCAGCACTTCTTGATGGAGTCCAGGGTCCTCTGACATGTGGAGACTGTGTTGACCCTGTTTAGCACCTGATGCCTGACAGCCATCTTCTGAGCACCCAGACCAGTGGCACTTTACATTGGAAACAAGATGGTCTCCCACTCCAGGATTCCCTGGATGAGGACCCTATTCTCCTCATTGGAGTATTTAGGGTCCCACAGCTTCTCCTCATCAGCACCTGCCTGGAATGTGTTGGAGCTGTGGCTGTCATAGCCTGCCTATACTAACCCTGACTGTGCAGGGTGCCCCCCAACATCTACCCCTTGCCCCACTGTTGAAGCTGTCCATGGCCTCTGTGTGCCTCTCCTTGGTCAGGTCCCCCTCCACCCAGCTGTTCCCCTTCTCCCACTCCTTCCCTGACCAGAGATGCCCTCTGGAGCTTCCTCCTCTCCTGCTCCTCTCCTCCTCCCTTCTCTCCTCGCCATCACGCACCTACTCACACTCAGGAACTCACACAGTCCCTAGCAGACACGCTTGGTCACTCTAACTCTCTGTCACTCTCTTGCACTCACTGAATCACACTGTCAAAATAAAAGATAAAGTTGTGTAATGTGTTGTAAGCAAAAAAGATATATGTTTGTTTGTGTTTGTATGTGTGTATGGCAAATATGCAAAGGTGTATTATGTGTAGATATTAGTGTAACTCTGTCCACTCTCAACTCCTTCTATCTGACTCCAATGAATGCCCCTCTCTCTCTCTTACCATCGCTATCCTCCGTGCTCCGTGGATCCTGTGCTCTAGTTTACCAAAACCTGAAATGCGGACAGAGTCTCTAGATGTTTACCATTTTCTTTTCCCTATCATACATTAATTATTGCCTTATTGGGATACGCAGTAAGGTGAAAAAAGGTGCAATGCATGTTTTTGAGCTACATGGTCAGACATATCCAATGACAAATGGCCTTTTTTGACTTAACGGCAGTTTTACTGTACTTCATTGGATCAAGGCCTTAGACCCACTGTTGGCTGGCTGGCTGGAACGCATTGATTAGAATGTGTTTCTAGCTAATCATACAATGGAGAGGTTAATGGTGAGTTTGGTTAGGCTAGTGTGGGGTGGCACAGTAATGTGTATTTAATTTTTTACTAGTTAACCCTTCGTAGCCAAACATAATACTTTGCATACATTTTCCTATCAGGTTTTGGACACTATAAGTCCATTTGAAAAAAGTACCCCCAAGTATATCCCATCTCCTGAATATGAGAGTATTTACAGGGAAAATATTACAGGATGAGCTCTGTTATTTCCAAGCTGTAATTTTTCAGTATTTGGCATGTGAGGATCATAGCTTAGTTGACCTTGTTAGTAGCCAAAAATGCCCCACAAATGCATATGTTTCATCAGTACAATTTTGGAGTTTTTAATGCAGCTATTTTTCCAGAAATGTGGACCAGAATTGTGGCAATATATTGTTTTGTTTTTGTTTTGTTTTTTTTGCAGTTTTCACACATCATTACAATGTTGCTATAGGTTTCAAGCACAGGATAGTATGGAAATACCCCATATGCATAGATTTGTCAGGATTTGAGGGAGCTATGGGGTCCAAATAGAAATATGCACATTTCCATTTTCACACAGCTTGCTTAACTGGTGCCATGTCTCATTTGGGGCTGTGTACTAGTGGTCCATTTTAAAATTTCTGCCCAGGAGTCTATATTTTTGAAGCATAGAAAACCCTGGGTTTAATTTTCTGAGCATTTTTACATTTTTCACTCAGTCATTTTACCACTAATCCCTCTCAAAATCTGCAGTAAAAAAAAAAATCAGCGTTTTTATCAGGTATTTCAATGTTGCTGTGGATTTCATGCACAGGATAGTTGCAGCTATACAAAAGATGCATTTATTAGTGTGCAGCTACTTCTTCTGTGCATGGCAATACCCCATATGCATATGTTTGTAAGGGTTTTTGGGAGCTATGACTCCTAAATTGGAACATGCACGTTTCCATTTTCACACATGGAATTTTCACAGCTTGCTAAACTGGTGCCATGTTTCATTTGGAGCTGTTTACCACTGATCCACTTTAAAGTTTCTCTCCAAAAGTGTATATTTTTGAAAAGTAGACAACCTATGGTTTCATTTTAGGTGCAGCTTGACATTTTCTACTTAGTCATTTTACCACCAATCCCTCTCAAAACCTGCAGTAAGAAAAAAATCAGTGTTTAACACACATATTTCAATGTTGCTGTGGATTACAAGCACAGGATACTGGCAGATATAAACAATTGCGTGGATTAATGTTCAGCTACATCTTCTGAGCACGGCAATGCCCCATATGGATAGGTTTGTCAGGGTTTTGGGGAGCTACTGGGCCTAGGTAGGAACATGTGCATTTCCATTTTCAGACATAGCTTTTTTTTACCTTGCTTACCTGGTGCCTTGTCTCATTTGGGGCTGTTTGTCAATGTTGCAATTAAAATTTTACCCCCAAAAGGATATGGTTTAGAAAAGACAGTGGCCTACACCAGGGCCTAGATTCACTAAAGTTCGAAGAAGGCTGAAAATGTTGATGTCGTGTCAGAGCAGTGTTGAAGGCTCATGGACTGTATTCACTAAAGTGTGTTCAACATCGCATCACCATCAATCCAACAAAAATCTGCCCACATTGCAATCTATCTGACAGGTTTATGAATTTTTGCTCATCACTTCGACAATGGCCTGTTTTCATAAGGAAATGAAGCTTAATGACTCATTTCCATATGGAAATGAGTGGATAATAATACAGTATCATATGTTGATATGTTAATGTGGCACTTCAACACATTCACTAAACTCCGATAGCAGCCTCTGCTGTTGGAGTTCACAATCTCAACTTCGCCTACCTGAGGCTGGTGAAGTTGGGATCTCCCTGTACGTTCCTATGAAGTAACATCTCTCAATGTGTTCTTTTCTGAATTTGACACCTTTGCATCTTTTTCAGATTTTAAAATTAATATGCATAAATCGGAAGCATTGTATTTTAATCTATTGCTAGAGACACGTGTATCCTTATCATCGACATTTTCTTTTAAATGGTCCTCTAAATCTATTTCATATCTAGGAATCTCCCTGCAATCTGACTTGAACTTGCTTTATAAAGTTAATTATCCATGTCTCCTAACTGATCTCAGTAAGCATACTACACAATGGAGTAAGTTATTCCTTTCTTGGACAGGCAGGATCCAGTCCTTTAAAATGATGCTTCTCCTGAGATTCCTATACCTTTTCCAGACCCTCCCAATTCCTCTTCCACGATCTTTCTTTACCAAGGCGACTCGTCTCCGCTCTAACTTTGTTTGGGGCAGAATTAGACAGCGAATAAACAGAAACTCTTTATACAAATGTAAAATATCTGGTGGCCTAGGGCTCCCTAATTTGGAACTATACTATAAAGCCATAATATTAGCCAGCATTCCAGATTGGAAACTAAACCAGACTAACAAGCTTTGGGTCTGTCTACAAAGGTCCACTAACTCTGTAGACCCACTCTCTCTAATCTTCTACAGTACCCTTCCCAAATACGCAGTGCTTCTAGAGTGGCTTCTGCTTGAGAGGTTTTCACTCTCTCCAATCCCAGTTCGAGTTACCCCCCGCAGAGATCTGGAGATACCTCTGTATTAAGCATTTTCTTTCCCAGACTTATTTTATGCAATCTACTCAACGGACACTCTCTCCTTTTGAATGCCTGTTGGAACCCTCCCCTTCACCCCCTAGAGGTTTCTTAGTAAAAATATATAATATATTATCTAACACAGGGCCTTCATTTAGCCACCACTATGCCCAGGCATGGGAGAGGGTATTGGGAACGGTTTTGACACCGGCTGAATGCTCAGGAATTTGAAAGAACATACATGCTTCTTCCATCTCTAATAGATATGTTGAGATGAACTATAAACTACTCTTTAGATGGCACTATACGCCTTCTCAATTACATTCGTTTGACAAACGAATTTCCCAATTCTGTTGAAGGTTTGGGACTGGTGTTGGCACTTTCTCCCATATTTGGTGGGGATGCCCAATGATATCCCTGTTTTGGTCCATATGCCTCACTGAAATAGAGCGTATGTTGCAAATTTCGCTTTCTAGAGACCCTTAGCAGATCCTTTTGTTTAAGAACCTTCCCTCCATAGATTCCGCCAAAAAATAGTTTCTGTTCTTTATGCTTAATGCTGCTAAATCCCTTATACTTCTGCTTTGGGAAAATCCCTCCCCACCTAGTATTGAGGCTTGGTGTGATAAGGTTGATGAACAATTCCTATTCATTCGCATGGTATGGCGGTATGTTCATAAGGATACGTCTTTGTTGGACTCCTTGTTGTTTAGATGGCACTCTCTCAGGACTAGCATGGCCAGACCCGGATAATCCCGATGGCTAAGGCTACTAACCTCAGCCCCAAGGTCCCTGCCCCTCCCCCTTTCCCTTCAGACCCGATATCCCTTCTCCTTTCTCCTCTCTATACTCTCTTGCTCCCCCATCTTTAGCTTTCTTTCACTAGTTCACTTGTCCAATAGTAGTCAGATCTTACTCTGCCTTTACATATCTATCTGTATGATTTATTTGTGTTCTCAATACTTGCCTACTGTATTTATGTGATGTATAATTTAGTATGCCTGTACCTATGTCTACTTTTGTATTCTTTTGCAAACTTTTAATAAAGATTCAATACAAAAAAAAAATAATAATAATTTTGCGGGCCAGGAAAAGCAAAAAGAAAATGAAGGAAAGAAAATGAAAAGAACAGGGAAAAGAAAGGAAAAGAAAGAAAAAGAGAAGGAAGGAAGGGAGAGATCGGGTGCAAAAACAAAAAGTTGAAAGCCGATCAGGCCTGACATTGTGCCAACCTCTTGCGAAAGGAATCTCCCCGTATGAATTCATCCGGATGGAACCACCTGAAGGCATGTACCAACCCCCTACCCTCAGTAGTGTGTATCAAGTCTTCCTCAGAGCATATCGAATCAACAGAGGCTATCCAATCTTTTAAAGAGGGAGTGTAAGGCTGTTTCCGATATCTGGGTATTAACATTTTAGCGGCATTAAGCAAGTGGACATTGATTGAACAGGTATATCTGTGGACTGGATGAACAGTGTGATGCAAAAGGAGAGTCATAGGATCCATAGGAATCAAAGGTTCGCTACCTCCCTAATGGTTTCCACCATTGTCAACCAGAAAGGTTGCAGTTTCGAGCACAACCACCAGACATGCAAAAAGTACACCCTCTGAAGTAATTCAACAAGTTCAGAAACTTACTACTTTTAGCAGAATTAGTTGTTCCATTTTCCAATCTAATTCCATGGCAATTGACTGTGGGACTTACCAAAGCAGTACCCCAGCATCATCGGTGGCGAAAATTCAGTCTGAGACAGGAATGGCTGCTTCAAGCACCTTCCTGCCAAATTTTGCATCTGCTGAAGCCTGGAGGTCCAGTTTATAATGTTTAATGAATGTGGAAACTGAAGACCAGGTGGCAGCCCAGCAGATTTCTTCTGGTGTTGCCACTGCTTTTTGCGCCCAAAATGTGGAGTCAGCCCTTGTAGAATGCTCTTTTATGCCAGTTGATGGATCCTTCTTTGCTGATTTGTATGCAGTCTTAATTCCATCCCTGATCCACCGGGCCATAGAGGCTTTTGATGCCACTGTACCATTGTATTTTCCTGCAGACAAGGCCTGTGTTTTTCTGAAGACTTTGGTTCTCTGTAGGTATATCTGGATACACCTAACTAAGTCTAGATGGTGTGATTCTCTCTCTTTGTTATTCAAAGGATTGACACAGAATGAAGGTAGGATAATCTCTTGACTAAAAGAAAGGTAGAAAGTTGGAGATAACCTTTGATCTAAATGAAAGCCTTGGTCGAAGTACCACCTTGTCCTGATGGAAAATAATATGAGGAGGGACACATAACAAGGCCTGTAATTCTCCCACTCTCCATGCTGAGGAGGACTGTCTTTAGCATTAGGTGTTTTATGGAAATGAGTCAAAGAGTTAAAAAAAACCTCATAGGAACAGAACTGTTGCAGGTCCCACTGAGGGGTAATATCTCTGATACCGGGTATGATTTAGGTTATTGCAGTCATATATCTTCTAAACACATATTGTTCAGCATAAGGTGAGGCTAGAATAGCTGACAAGGCTGATAGATGTACGTTTAGAGAAGCAGGTTTCAGCCCCTTCTGAAACCCATCTTGGAGGAAATCTAGTATCCTTCCTGAAGAGATGTTCCTTCTATTCAAGTTTCTTACTTTACACCATTTGTAAAAGATATACCAGACCCTGTAATAGATTTTAGATGATGAGGGACGGCGGTCTGCTATAATAGTATCTATCACAGGAGCTGAAACTCCTTTCGGTTTTAAAGGGTTAGTAATGTCCTAGATGGCTAAAAAAGTAATATTGTAGATAAATTAAAAATAAATTAATCGATGCAAGTCCTATCTCTCAAACCTTTATGGTTTGAGAGATAGAATGTTTTAATGTTCCCCTCTCCCTGCTGTCAGCTATAAAGCTAAAAAGCTGACAGCAGGAGATTCGAAAATCTCCTGATGTCAGCTTACAGCTCTCTCTCAAATATTAAAGGTTTGAGAGATATTACTTGCACCAATCTATTTATTTTTCATTTATCTACAATATTACTTTTTAGCCCTCTAGGATATTACTATCCCTCTAATAAGCTCCACTCAGCCGCCAGGCCTTCAGCTTCAAGAAGGCTGGATCCGGATGATAATTGGGACTCTGGGATAATAAGTGAGGAGCAACTGGCAGATTGATCAGTGGTCTGATTGACATTCTCTTCAAGGTCGGCATATCAAACCTTCCTCGGCCAATCTGGGGTTATTAAAATCACCTCTGCTTTGTCCTTCATTATCTTCTGCATCACTTCTGTTAAAAGAGGAAGAGGAGGGAAATGATATGCCAGATGAAAGTTCCATTTGAATCTGAGGGTATCCTGTCCTGCTGATCTGCTTGTCTTCCATCTTGACATGAAGATCTGACATTTTGTGTTTGTCTCTGATGCCATGAGGTTGATCATTGGCATTCCAAGTTCTGATATAACCTCCTGAAATATTTCTCTGTTTAGGGACTGCTCTCCCATTTCTATTGTTCTTCTGCTCAGGCAGTTTGCCTGAAAGTTGAGGTTTCTGGAAAGGTAAGTCGCTGTTATGGATCCTAAGTGAGATTCTGCCCAGTGAAGGATCCGGAGAACATGGCGGATGAGCATTTGACTCCTTGTTCCGCCCTGGTTCAATAGGTATCTTACTGCTGTGTTGTTGTCTGATCAAATTAGTATAGATAACTTCCTGAGATCTGATTTTAGTTGCTTGAGAGTGTTCCATACCGCTTGTAGCTCCAGAATGTTTATGTGGGGCTTTTGCCTCCCTGGGTGTCAAAGTACCCTGGACTGTTTTGTTTCTCCAAATTCAGCCCCATCCACATTTGCTGGCGTCTGTAGACAGGGTCTTCCACTGATATGCTCTTAACGGTCTTCCTTGTGAAACGTTCTTTGGGCGGCACCACCATCTTAACTTGTGTCTGGTTAATGGGAGAACTGGAATCCTCTGAAACACATTGGATGGTTCCTATTTGAAGTATCTTATGTAGCTGATCTGTGTCCATCTGCTGTGGGATCTGTCCCAGAGAATAGTTTGGTGCACTGAGGACAGATTTCCCAATAGTCTTGAGAATTCCTTTAACGTTTGTTCTTGACTTCTCAGGAATTTCTGATACTCTGTGCAGCAGCCCAAATTGTCTGTTCTGTGACAGTCTTGCTATCTCTTGTTTTGTATTAAACTGAACAGCCAGAAATATTAGGTTCTGTGATGGCTTAAGTTGACTTTTCCCCAGATTTATTAACCAGCCTAATTGTTGCAGAAGTTCTAGACATCTGGCTGTGCATTTCCTTGATCATTACTCTGATTCTTCTACTATCAGTAGATCGTCCAGGTAAAGTAATACCCTTATCTATTGTTGGCATAGTGCTGCAATAGCTACTGCCAATACCTTTGTGAAAACTCTTGGTGTGGAGGCAAGGCCAAATGGAAGAACCAGGTACTGGTAATGCTTTTTTGAAGATATGGAATCTGAGGAATCTTCTGTGAGCTGGATGAATCAGGATATGGTAATATGCATCCATAAGGTCTATCCTGGTGAGGAATGCCTGATGTTGGATCAACTTTATGGCCATCAAAACTGTTTCCATTTTGAATCTTCCGAGTCTGAGATGTGAGTTGATCTTCTTCAGGTCCAGAATTATGCGTAATTCTGCTGAAGGCTTGGGAACTGAAATAACTGTTGAAAAGAAGCCCGTGAATATTTGCTTCTTTGGTGCAATTTCTATTATCTTGTTGATTAGTAGTGAATAGATAGTCGGTTTAATACCTGCTGCTGTCTAAGGATACCTGACTCTGGATGTTCAGAATCTCTATTTTATCGGGACAGATCGAAATTCCAAGGTATACCTCATCTCCAGGATCTGAAGAACCCATCTATCTGGATCTATCTTCTCCCACTCATCTCTGAACTGCTCCAGTCTGCCCCCTACTGGAGAAGTAGATGGGGTCAACCTTGCTTCATTGTATATGCTGATGGAATCTAGGCTTCTTCTGGAAGTCCTTATGATTTCCAGATCTAGCCTCTTGTGCTGATCCTCGCTTTTTCTGATCATAAGCTTTTATGGGTCTGAAACGAAAGCACTGCTTCTTGAAAGCAGTATTTCTAGAGGGTGACGTCCTGCTCCTTCTTTGTTGAGGGAGAAAAGAACTCTTTTACCCCCGAAGACTGTTGGATAATCTCTTCTAGCTGATTTTTGAACAGCTTACTTCCACAGAATGGTAGTGATACTAGCTTGTTTTTAGATGTAGCATCTGCCTCCCAGGACTTAATCCACAAGGCTCTTCACGTGGTGATGGATGACTTTGCTAGGCCACGGATATTGTCTAGTGATGCATCGCAGGAGCAAGTTACTGCGTCCTTTATGTGTGCCAATTATTTTAGTAGACGCAATCTTGAGACAGTCCAGGTTCTCTTCAGATTACAACAGCCAAATTCATAATGTTCTTAAGACACAGGCCATGGCTGTTGCCATCTTCATGTTCTGTCCAATAGCAGAGAACTGTTTCTTGAGTGCCAAGTCTGCTCTCTTATCCATGGGATCCCATAATGTAGTATCATCTTCTAGCATCGGTGTGGTTCTCCTTGAAATTTGAGCAACTGCTGCATCTACTTTAGCTGGGGTGACCCATGCACCTGTATCATTCTCTGTAAAAAGATACATGCTTTGCATTCTTCTGGAATTTTGTGGACATTTATCTCCAATTTTCCATTCAGTAGTTATCATCTTTTGGATTGAACTGTGAACAAGGAAAATTGAGGCTTCCTTTATATATCCTAAGAAGGCCAGATCAATGGCATTCAGATCTTTGAGTATCTGTCAGGCCCAAGGTCTTTCTCATGACCCTGATAAGACTGTCAACCTTGTCAACTCTGAAGGTGCCTGGTTCTTCAGTGATTTCACCTTCCTCTGCAGAAGATGCCTCTGAATCTAAATCCATAACACTAGCCATGTCTTCTTCCTATAGCATGTGTGAAGGGCCCTCATCTGGATCTGAAGTTCTCTGCCGCTTCCTGGAAGCCTCTTGCATAGATGCAAAAGTTTCCTGCTTCGATGTTTCATCCAGACCAGGAAATACATAATCTGGGATGGAACCTCTGTGTTAGAAATTTTTCTCAGAGATTGAGCAGAGTTTGGCAGTCTCTGCTATGGGGAGTTTTGCCTCACGTCCAGCACATAGTTTCGCTTTTGGTACAGGTTTGTCTTCTTTAGGAGTTTCAATTGCCTGTTTCAGCTTATCACCTTTACCCTCCTTTGTGGACATGATGGAACAAAGATATGTATAGCTAAAGAAGTTAGAACCACAATACAAGCTAAAAGACTTAAGTAGACATGTTTGTTCAAAAGCTAAATCAAGCTATGCATATATATATAAAAATCTTAACACACACACAGACATTAGGATATGCTCAAATATGCCTATATATATACTTCTTACTGTGCCTCTTCTGTGATCCTTGAGCTCCGGTTTAAGTACAGGCACTTGTCATCCTATTCCTGTTGGTGCATTCCAGCTGTGGAATGCACAAGCTGAGACTTCAGGTTTGGCCCGAACTAAGCGAGAGTCATTACCTGGCACCTCTGTTTGCCAGGTAGAGCCGAGGAACAGTGAGTAAGCATGGCAGGTAAGTTTTCTGGTTCCCAGTGTCTCAAAATCACTTACAGTCTTGTGTACATTTTTTTTGGATGGATACCTGCGACCCTCAGTGTCTAAGGGTATGAAATCCTCCACAAGCATTCTTTGACAAAATAAGGTAATCTGTGATTATAGGCATGATAAAAACAACAAATTGCTGTAAAAAAGTATCTTGCTTGTAGATTCTCTAGTAATTTCAGCAAGGTTCATCATTAATTGAGTAAATGTATATACTTAAAGTGGAACTTTCACCTATGTACAAGTTAGCCTGTATGTCTTCCTTTTGTCCTATTATAAACAAATATGTGGTTAATTTAAAAAACAAAGTACCTAGGAAAGCGATATGTTGCCCTTTGTGTGTGTGTGTACAGTGATGTCAGCTTGCCAGACACTGCAGGAGTTTTGTTCCGGTGAGCTTTGCAGTTCGTCCCCGAACGCAGCAATTCGTGCCCACCTCGAAGTGACGTATAGCTGTGACCTGACGCGCTCATATGAGCGTTCAGTTTACAGCTAGCAATCCAGAGCATGTTCACATACTGCGTTGCTATATATATATATATATATATATATATATATATATATATATATATATATATATATAGTTGCAGTCCGCTTCCCTTGCTTACCGTGACCGGAGACTGGAGACTTCTAGCACTGTGAACTGATCAGTGCAGGAAGATGCACGGTCACGTTACATGGTTCTTACAGAGAAGCGCTTGCGTGCAGCATGTTGCTTGGGGAGTGAGGAGAACGACCACTGAACGAGAGGGAGCTGCCAATCATTTGAGACGTCACAGACATGGCACCGCTCTACCTCTCCGATATGGGCACAAAGAAAGGTATTTTATTGCTTCTCAGTTATGTTTCCATCATTGTTAATAAATAAGGAACTTTCACCTACTGACAAAGCTAAGTAGGATTATTATTATATTTGTCACAGATGAATAAGGTACGTGAGTTGCAATGAAATATGCCTTAATTCCCCGGCCTGAATGATCAGGTGGGACGTGATAGTAGTAAACCTGAAATGAGGGTTTACTTATAATGGTTGCAATTATGAGTGGAGGGATCTGGGTGGGGAATGACCCACAACAATAGAGGTGGAGGAGGTGATCTGGAGGGTTTATATAGTCCTCCAGCTCCTTCCACAAATACAGGCATTGCCTTTAACTTGTGGTCGGATCTTATACAGTGTCACAGATGAATAAGGTACATGAGTTGCAATGAAATATGACTTAATTCCCCGGCCTGAATGATCAGGTGGGACGTGATAATAGTAAACCTGAAATGAGGCAAAAAGGTCATCTGTAATAATATTTATTGGACATTGATTGAAAGGAGTACATGGGGAATTATCTTAACAAAGCTTGTTGAGCTCTTTTGATTTCCATCACAGGATTGTGCACATAGCGGGTAAAACAACTCGATTTCCACCGACCTAACCTTTGGATAATATGAGGAGGGACTTGTTGTTGTGAAGCTGTGGTGGCTGCTCCTATGCGAAATGAATGACCTGAATATTATGAGGCCTTTAAGCCCAAATGTGCCAAAAGCCAATGTATAAGATGTGTAAACACGGAGGTGGACAAAGGGGCCCCGTTGATTGGCAAAAGTGGGAAACTAGAGGGTTTGTCATGCAATAGTGAGGTTAGCGATTAGAGAGCTGACACCGGACACCATGCATCATGAGTGGCGTGATAAGTGATAGGGTTACCCAGAGCTAATTGATCTGTTTTGGAACGTGGAAGAAAAATGGTGAATTAATCTTTTGTGAGTGAAAGGTGACCCAAATTTAGAAATACTGAATGTAGACTTGAAACAGTGAATTCACTGGGTCTCAAAAAGCCAAAGAAGGCCAAGTGAATGGCAGCTAAAATTACGTGGTTTGTTAAAATGTCAAAGGGTTGGGAACGTAAAAGATTGACCAGTTTCCTAAATACGTTGCCATCTATCGGTAAGCAATGGTTGTGTGGAGTTGATTGTGATTTTGCCAGTCCCTTGAGAAAAAGTTTGGTTCTGTAGGAAGGGAAAATGGATATCTGACTGATAGAGTGCAAGTTAATATGATGCTGGATCCCTGCTAGATATAGTTTTATTGTGAGTGGTGAAAGTTTCAGGTCGGTGGAACAGTAAGCTGCAAATGCCAGTATATTGGTAATACTGTAGGGTTCTAAAGGTTAGAATTTGTAATTAAAATGATTGTAAACTTCCCATGCTCTAGCGTAATTCCTTATTGTGTTTGGGACCAGAGCCCGGCAGATGAATTCTTCTGAATTATTAACATGCCGTGTTAGTTCATAATGAGCTCTCTGAGAGGTGGTGGTAAGCATCGTTGTTGAGCTGTATGTTGATGTAACTGGAGGAACTGTTGAAATTTGAAATGGGAGAGAAGGTCAGCTGCTTTGTTAAGATGACCTGGCAAGAATGTACATGCAATGTGAAAGTTGTGTTTGAGTAAAAGGAAAACTAATTTCCTGAGGAACCTCATAAGGTGAATGTTTTTTGATCTTCCTTTATTGATGGTGTAAGTAAGAGCTTGATTGCCTGAGTGGAAAACTATTTGTTAACCTGACCATTTGTGACCCCCAAAAGCTGCCGCTGCTACTATCGGGTAAAGTACAAACAAGGTTGAAGTGGTGTCAAATTTTGGAATGTCTGATACCTCAACTGGCCAGGATTCTGCGAACCATTGAGAATCAAATATGGCAGCAAAACCCTTCCCATCCGAAGCATCTGAGTACATATGAGGTGAGTAACTGGATACTGATGGTAAGAACATAGAGTGACCATTCCAGTTGGTAAGGAATTTGTCCCACATTTCAATATCTGATCTGGCTTCGTTGTCTATAACCATTGTAGGGTAGCAGGAATTTATTGATAGTAAATTGATGAGATGAGAAATGAATGTTCTACCTTGAGGTAATATTTTTGTAGCATAATTTAGCTGACCTAAAAGGGATTGTAGTTCTGAAATGTGACATGATTCTTTATTAGCGAATTCGTGTAGAATACTCCTAATTCTGCAAAGTTTGTCAGATGGAAGTCTAGCTTCCATGAGTATGGTGTCTAGGGTAATCCCTAAGCACTCAATGATGTGAGAGGGGCCTAGCGTTTTGTGGTCTGCGGTAGGAATATTTAGTTCTCTAAATAATTTGAGAACTTTTGTCAAGCTGTTTGGTTCTTGGCTTGGAGGTTCTATCAGCAGAAAGTCATTCAGGTAATGGATTACAATTGGACATTTGCTTATGTTAAGGATTAACCATGCCAGAGTGTCTGCGAAATATTCAAAACGTTTTGGACTACTTTTGGAACGAAATAGTAGCGAAATAGTAGTTGTGTTCCCAGCGTATACCATGGAGATGCCATAATGAGTGATCAATAGGTAGTAATTTTTTTATTTTTTAATTATTTTTTTTTATTGAGTAATCAATGCAATACAGCATACAATTGAGCAAAGACAAAATCAGTTGTAACATGCAATCTGAGCTACAGCACGTAACAAGTATGAAAGAAAAAGGAAAAAAAAAGATAATTATGCAACAGTTGCTGTACATGTAACACAAATGACATGTACACAGAGAGTCACTCATCAGGTTAGCCCTGTAATACAGTCTCCAGCCTGGCACAGAACCCAGTAACATTGAAATGAAGTACAATATGAAACAAACAGAGCGAGCCCTAGGTCTGGGCTCCATTTGTAAGTGCATAACACAGGGCAATGAAAAATTAAACTTAGAATCACCTCTTTCAAGAATGTTAAAGTAACTTAGAGCAGAAACAGATACAAGTATCAAAGTAAAAAAAAGGAGGGAGAAGGGAATACAACAGATGGGGATGAGAGGGGAAGAGAGAGAAAAAAAAAAAAAACACAAACACACCACATACAAACACCTACATCACAAATGAGAGCACTGAGAGAGAGGAGGGAGAGAGAGCCGAGTACTAGATTCTGCTCATTTCCCACAGGGACAGTCCCCGGGAGGGAAGCCCTGGCCCCCGGCCCAGAAGAACACTGATGTCCAGTCTCATAGCACAGCACCACAGATCACTCCCTCAAGTAGCATATGATGATCTCTCCCAATGGGACCAGATCTCTTTAAAACGCCCAATTTTGGACATCTGCTGGGCATGAATCCGTTCCATGTCTCTATATAAGCAGCGACCCTCACCACCCAAGCAGGAACCGGTGGCAAAATGTCTCGAGTCCAATGTGCAGCGATATTCAATCTGGCTGCAGAAAGCATGAAGTGAAGTGGAGGAAATTTGCTTGGTTTCAACAGCTCATGGTAGGAAAAGAGGCATAACAGGGGATCAACTGGGACCTGGTAACCCAGCACTTGTGTCACCTTATCACAGATTTGGGACCAATATGTTTTAATCCGACTACATTCCCACCATATGTGGGTCAGAGATCCTCCAGGACCTCCACATCTCTAGCATGCATCGCTTCGATCCTGAAACATATGTGCCAGTCGTTGCGGGGATAAATACCACTGCGATAGGAGTTTAAAATGGTTCTCCTGTGTTGGAGTGTCTCTGAGGAGGTGGACAGACAAGCGAAAAATTGAGGTCCACCCCTGCGGGTCTAACAATCTGTCATCTCAGAGTTCCGCACTCCAGGCCTCCGTACATGCTGGAAGTCGAGAGCTATGCTCCGCACTCAGTAGACGGTATACTTTCGATAAAGTCTTGACCCTATTTGTGGGTGCAAGAAGAAATTCTTCAAGAGATGTTAATGGTCGAGTCGGATTCCCGAGTTTGAGTAATTGTAGTAAATAATGGTGCACCTGTCTATACCTCCAGTATTCCGAGTCAGGAAGGTCATTTGTAGCTCATCGGCTGAAGGTTACTGACGAGCTCCCGGATGGAATGCACTCCAGCAGCTCGCCAGGCTCGGAAACTGTCTCTCTTCAGGCCAGGGGGGAAGTCTAAATTGCCACATAACGACAACAGATGAGACAGATGAGGAACCCATTTGTGTCTTTTGGCTCTCCGGTGCCAGATCCTCAGCACCAGTCCCAAGACTGGGGCTTTAGAGAGTGCGCAAGGTATTATAGAAGGGCGAACCAGCAAGAGTTGTCCAGGGTTCAACGACACATGGTTCTCCATTTCAATTTGGAGCCATTGTGCCCGATCATCGGTCTCCGCCAGATCCGGCAGGCGAATAAGCACCAACCCCCTCATGTTAATCAAGAAAGTCCAGAAGTCCCAAACCGCCTGAACGTCTATGTCTCCTCAGTATCTGTTAACCACACCTAGGCTTTCGCCCGTTCCAGACGTAAGCAGATACCATTGATTGCAAGGTCCGTAAAAAGGTTTGAGGTACTTTAACTGGCATCCTTTGAAAAAGATAAAGAATTTTCGGCAAGAACATAATTTTAACAACATTCAGACGCCCAAACCACGAAATTCTAGGACAGGGCCAAGACTTCAGGTCATTCTGGAGCCGAGCCAGAAGAGGGGGAAAATTGTTGCAATACAAATCTTCAACTTTAGGAACCAGTTTAACGCCCAGGTAAGTAATAGCTGTCTTCCATTGGAAAGGGTATAATGATTGTATCCGCCTCCTCATCAATTGGGGCACAGAAACATCCAGGATTTCCGATTTAGAGATGTTGATCCGGGATCCCGCCAATGCTCCATATCGGTCCAAAAGTGACAAGACCGCTGGTAAGGAGCGCATCGGGTTGGTCAAGGTAAGTAAGATATCGTCCGCAAATGCAGACACAACAAAGCTACGATTAGAACTTAGTATACCGCTAATATCCGGATGGGTCCGTATAGCATTCAGTAAGGGTTCTCCATATAGGAGCGGCGACAGGGGACAGCCCTGTCTAGTACCATTCGCAATAGGGAACGGATCCGAAAGAACCCTGTTAACTCAGACACACGCCGTGGGACCCGTATAAAGGGCAAGAATGCAATGAAGACACTTCTAACCCATTCCCAGGGACGTAA
The DNA here is from genome assembly GCA_037306005.1 of Rhinophrynus dorsalis. Lineage (NCBI taxonomy): Eukaryota > Metazoa > Chordata > Amphibia > Anura > Rhinophrynidae > Rhinophrynus > Rhinophrynus dorsalis. Next base: position 143,024,078 of record CM074721.1, read on the forward strand.
GCATTGCCCGGAGAAAAGGCCATTGTACCCTATCAAATGCCTTCTCCGAATCTAGGGACAAAAAGAGCATTGGCGTTCCCAAAGAATGGACTCAATAAAGAAGAGCGATAAGCTTTGTTGTGTTGTCTCTAGCCTGCCTTCCCTGAACATAACCGACTTGATTATTGTGGACTAAGCCTGGCAGCAGTGACTGTAATCGTTGGGCCAGAAGTTTGGCATATAATTTAAGGTCCACATTTAGTAAAGATATCGGCCTGTAATTTGCGCAAATCGTTGGATCTTTGTTGTCTTTGGGTATAACAGTAATGTGAGCCTGCAAAGGTTGTGTGGGAAAATGCAAGACATCCGAGATCGAGTTGAATGACCGCATCAGATGGGGGACCAGTATGTCACCGAAAGTCCGGTAATATTTCACCATGAATCCATCAGGGCCCGGGCTTTTCCCTGAGGGTAACAACTTAATATCCCTCAGCACCTCGTCAACAGTGAAATCTCGGTCAAGGGCTTCAATCGTCTCCTCAGAAAGACGAATGGGGAAGTATTGTGTCAAGAAGTCTTGAATACGCTGTTGATGATCCCGATCAGAGATCTCACCCCCATGGGGAGTCTGATTATACAGGGAAGAGTAAAAGGATTGAAAGGCAGCAGCAATATAGTCCGATCTATGGGACACAGCCAGCGTCTCATCTCTAATACATTGAACTCTAGTAGCCCTTTGTTTGTGTCGAATAAAGCTCGCCAAAAGCTTCACCGACTTATTGCCATGTAGATACATTTTATATTTGAACCACTGATATGATTTGAAGGAGGCAGTCTTCAAGATTGCCGCAACCTCCTGACGCAGCTTCAACAACTCCCGACCAGTCTCCGGCATCAAGGTCGCCTTATGACAGCCATCGAGGTAGGGTAAACGTGTGAGAATTGAGTCAAGTTCCGCCAGTCTCTCCCTCTTGCGTCTCGCCCCCCATCTAATCAGTTCACCCCGTATAGTGGCTTTATGCGCCTCCCACACAACTGGCAACTGCACCCCATAAGATTCATTAGAGACAAAGTAATCTGTCAATGCAGTAGACATCAATGTCCGTATCTCCGGGTCGTCTAACAAAAGTTCATTCAGCCGCCAAGGTCCACGGCCCACCTTCTCCCCCTGTACCCTCAGAGAAACATAGACCGGGCTATGGTCGGACCATGTGGCAGTTCCGATGGCCAGGGCGATCAGTGAAGACAACGAAAATTGATCGCAGTAAAACATATCAGTCCATGAGAATTTATTGTGAACTGCAGAGAAGAAGGTGAAATATTTCACTGTGGGGTTTTCCAGGCACCATCGGTCAAGAAGATGATAAGAGGCCAGCAAACGCGAGTACCTTAAGAGGGTAGACTTAGGATAAGAAGTATGTGATGGGCTTCAGTCAATCAGGGGGTTGGGAGCAAAGTTCCTCCCAGAAGACGCAGGCCGTCCTGAAACAAGTCTAATTTAGCAAGTAACGAAGAGAGAAACACAACCTGATTGTCATTGGGTAAATACACATTTGCAAGAGTTACCATGGTGCCCAGCACTTTGCCTTTAAGCAAAATGTATGTGCCCTCTGTGTCAATTAGAGCATCTACATGTTCCCACGGCAGATCTCTGTGAAGAAGAATCGCTACTTCTTTGGATTTAGTAAGAGACGACGAATACCATTGATGACGGAAGTGGCGCTGGCTTAAGACAGGATGATTTCCGTGTTTGAAGTGAGTCTCCTGAACAAAGAGAACCCGGACACCCTCCCAAACAGCATCCCGTAGAAGCATGCTCCATTTTTCCGGGATGTCTAGTCCCCTCACATTGAGAGATCAGCAGCGAAAAGTTATGGAGTCTCCCATAGCAGAAAAGATCGCGGCGTGAAAACCCTCACAGTCTTCCCAGGCTCAGAGACGAACAAAACTAACAATGGACACATACAGAAAAAAAAAAAAAAAAAGGAAAGGAAAAAAGAAGTGGGGGAACGAGATTAAATGCAAGAGAAGTACAGGTAAAGTCAAAGAAGAAGAAAAGCAGAGATGATTATAGGATGGAAGTAACTGAAACAAGGTTTGTGTGGACTAGGGGGACAGTCCAGACAATAGAAAAGAAAGAAAGCAAATCTGGCAGTAACCAGTACACCAGGAAGGGACAGCAGTGAGAAAACAGAACAACAAAATGTGAGAGGGGAAAACCCCCAGTCAGAAAACAGTAATGCCCAGCAATAGTGGGTACATAACACTCAAGAAACCTCATTAGCAAGGCATGATATTGTTGACAGCAGCAGTAACCATAGTATCATGATCAAGAACCCAGGAAAACCCAACCCACACTGGAACCCTCAACAACAACAGTGGGTCTATTGGTGCTGCAAGAAACTAAAGTAAAATTACAGCACTGAAGTTGTTGACAGCCACCATAGGCACAGTAGCTGTAAGTGAAACCCAGGACACTACATGGGAGCCGCCACACCCCCGTCAACAGATTTCGCATGCGCAGTATTTTGGGTCAAATAAACTATAAGTGAGTAAAAATGCTTATGGTAACAACATCATTTCTATAATCCCTTGAACATTAGACAACATACACAGATGAGGTACACTAACATCCATAATAATCACAAAAGTAATATAGGAGACGCAGAGCCTCAATATTGATGTCGAAATCACAGACAGCAGCAGTGCCAGGAATCCAGGAACACACATTAAATAAGATCACCAATGGCAACAACAAAGGTAATATGAGTGTAATGATCCTGGAGAGCAAATATCTGCCGAAATCTGCAATGTCAACACCCAGCACTGAAGCCGTACATGTAACTGAGCAGAGACGATCTGCAGTTGTAAACTCTTAGCCCCATCCACCAGGACGCAGCCCAACCGAGGGGAAGCCTCAAGTGCCAAACTTGAGGTGACCATCAGCATCCCTCGCTCAATAGCAGAGCGGAAGGAAGTAAGGGTTCCCCTCAAACGTCCCGACACTCAGGGATGGAACCATTAATAGCCCGCTACCAGGGTGGCTCAAAATATATAGTGTGTCTACACCCAAATTACCAAGGCCCATCTCCCACCAACACAAGCTCCCGTATCACCCCAGTGAAAATAGAACCCAGGGGTAGACGGAATCTCACACCGGCACGGGCAAAGAGTACCGTCCGGCCAAGCTCCGAACCACCCCGGGCGTACAATTCATCCTCTATAGTGCAAGGGGAAGGGAGTCCCCGGCCCCACGAGGACCGGTGAGTCCCCATCCCGCGTACCCATCCATTGTCAACCCATCCCAAAAGCAAATCCACAGACCCGACTCCCCATTCCATACCCTTCAGCTTAACAAACGGGGTCAAGCCCCAGATAACGAACCAGGGGTCTGTCAATGGCTGCATATCAGGGGAGGACAAACAAGAACAGCATATGTAAAGTAAAGACAAAACTGAGTAATCTCACACACTGAAGATCAACAGCAGCAAGACGAGATTTGACGGGGCCCTAGTGGACATGTCCCAAGATCAGGTGGCAGTCTCTGCAGGAGCTTTCTTGGAGACAGTCCCCAAACTCGGAGCAAAACGTCTCTTTTTCTGAGTCGCAACCTGAGGATGGCGGATCCTCCAAATCAGCATCCAGGGCAATCAGTGGGACAGGGATCTGTAAAGCTTGACAGAAGGTTTCAGCCTCGTCAATGGACCTAATATAGGCCACCGTCTCTCCCTTTTGTGCCTGCAGGTGAAAAGGGAATCCCCATCTGTATTTGACACCAAGCTGTTGTAGGTGAGTTGCGAGAGGCTTCAGTGCCCTACGTTGTTGTAGCGTGAAGGGAGACAGATCATTGTAAATTTGAAGCTCCCTTCCATCTCTCATCAAAGGCTCAATTTCACGACTTCGGTGCAAAATCAGGTCCTTTTCAGGATAGTGATGAACTCGGCAGATCACATCTCTAGGTCGCTGATTTGGCCCACCACACGCACTAAGTGCCCTGTGTACTCTATCCAAGTGGAAGGAGTAGTCTTCAGGCTTCTGAAGAAGCTGGCGAAATATTGCTTGCAGATTAGGCTCAAGGTCTTTAGCAGTCACATCCTCAGGCAAGTTCTTAATTCGGAGATTACACCTCCGTCCTCGGTTATCGTGATAGTCAAGTTTCAGTTGGAGTTGGGTGATAGTATCTTGTTGCTCAAGAACATGTTGTTCCAAAGGATTTAACTTGTCTTGGCAGGATTCACCTCCCGACTCCAAAACCTGAACTCTATTTTTCAGTTGTGAGACCTCGGATTTAACTGCAGAGAGATCTTGCCGAAAGGTATCTTTAAGGTCAGCAAACATCTCCTTAAGTTCAGTTCTGGTCGGTAAGTTGAGGAGAGCAGGGGCTAAAGAGTACTCCGTCATGGGGCCCTGAGGACTTCTGCAACTCTCTGTTTGGTTGGGCGGGTAGTTGCGAGACACCGCAAGAGCACGTTGGAACCAAAGATGGCGTCTGGCTATGTTCTAGGCTCCCACCCATCTCCACATCCACCCGCTCCGAATGACTCTTGTAGTAAGTGAGCCGCCTCGAGAAGCTTCTCAATGTCATGGGGTGAGTCTCCCCAACTGGAGCCCCCATTTGTAAAACAATAGTCAGGGATACGTTGAAGTTTGAGCGATAAACGTCCCTTCCTATGCACGGAGCTAACTCAAGCTGCAGCCATCTTGACTGCCGGTCAGCTCCACCCCCAAATAGGTAGTAATTTAAAGGCATCTGAGATGTCAGTTTTAGATAGCCAGCAACCCTGACCATATCGGAGAATGTGAGTGATAGCGTCATCTACTCTGACATATTCCATAGACATTTCTTCCAAAGGGATCAGGGAGTTTAAGCTAGGCTGAGTGGCACCATGAGGAGCGGAGAGATCTATGATCAGTCTCTTCTTGTCTGGCTGGAATTTTTTGGTGGCAATCCATAGTTGGTTAACTCTCCAAATTGGGAATGGCGAAGACAAGAAGGGGCCTATAATGAATCCTTTATCTATTTCTAATTGGAGGAGTTTAATAACTATATCTGGGTCAGAGGTAGTGGATAGAAGATTGGGACATTTGACGTTTCAGGCCAACGGTTAATACCTGTAAGGAAACCTGAGGTAAAACCAGTAATGAGGTAATTGGATAGTGTGATGTTTGGATGATGAAAAAGAAGAGACTACAACTTTGAAATGTTACCTTGGTCCTTTATTGGCAGAGAAATTTTTTGGGAAAATAACCCTAGAGTGGGATTTATAGCAGAGTGAGCATTGATGTAGCATCCTGCACGCACTGTGGAAGCATCCTTTGCTGTTAAAATTATTACATATGGGGGAATTGCCTATGTAATGAATTGTTCTGCCCAGCTTATCTTTAGTTGGGCGAGATGCTTGTTCAGATGGAGTGAACTCATGAACTGTGCTAGTGGATGGGTATTCTGAAAATTTGTACTAGTGGAATTAGGACATAACTGAGTAGTGTGAGTCTTGGCAGGTAGGCATCTTGAGACCTGTGAAATACCGGCAAAATAACTCATTATCAAGAGAGCTCCAATCCATGTGATAGTTGAATTGGGGCATGGCGGCGGCAGCCTTAGCCGCGAAAGACTTATGATAGTCATCATAGGCGAAGCCTCCATATCTATGTCCCAAATCAACCAGATTGTATAAGTAGGTATCTAATTCCTGACGTCTGTGTGGAGCAGTTGTGCAGATAATATCCCTGAAAACACTAAAATCTAGTACAAATTCTGGAATTATTAATTTATGGGCTAGTCTGGGGTCTTTTGTTTTGAGAGTGACGGACACTTCGTCACAGCTCACTGTTTTATTTTCTGTAATATCTTGGGAAGCTAAGAGTATTGCTGCAAGATTGACTTCTTTGCCTTCCAAGATGTTCCGACACAAGTTCTGTGGTATCATGCGTGCAGGTGTAATGCGAGGGGGCATGTTAGAATTACCTGGTTGATCCAAGGCAGAAGATATTATGTTTGGTGAAGTTAGATACGTGTGGTTGGATTCCAGGTTGGACAACATGGTCTGGATGTTTGAAACAGTTGAAGTTAACTCTGTAAGCATCTGAATTATTTGGTGTGATTGTTCTGTTTGTGGAAGCGATGTTGAAGGAGAATGAGAGTGAGATAATGTAGGTGAAGCGTTCGTGTCTAAACCTGGGGATGGTGGTATGGGCATAGTGATGGTATTATTGCAAAGTAAGTGATAAAGTTAATTTTTTCTTGCTGCTGCGGGGTAATGAATTCCTTTCCTATTAAGTTCTGCCGTGAGTTTGGCTATTGTCCATGATCTGTAAGATGACCCGGTAGCACTAGTGGATCGTTTTCATGGAGTGTTTTGGATTGTTCTTGAAAAATCAGATCCTGAAGTTCCTGGAGCATTGGCGTCTTCCATAATGAAACCGTATTATACAAAACAAGATGCATGTGTAAATAGTAGATGGATTAATAACAGCCCTGAAGCCTATAAGACCTGATATTAACTGAAATGGTCATGCCTGGGGAAGCCTTCTTGTCATCCTAGATATTTAAAGTAGAATGGTGGTTATTTTTGACAAATAATTACCTTGTTGTGATCCGTGAGTGTAATATGGTTAACGGGGAATAAGTATTTCCTCCCCAAGATTTGAAGTAAAGTATAACAAAGGTCACCGAGTCAAGAATGAATCAGCTTGCTCCCTTGGAGTAGCTGCGTGTTACGGTTTTTACAACACTAAGACCAAGGTTAAAAATAAAACACAGTTTTATTGAAGTAAAAATAAAGAACAGTGCCCCTGGAGGCCAGAAAAGATAATTACAAGTAAGGCAAGTAATGGATGAAGTACAGGCCCAATATAGCAGGATCAAGTAGCACTCAGCAGAATCAAAAGGTAAATGGTTAATGCCCAATACAAATAATCCGTCTCTGTTGTGGTGATTAGCCAACACCCAGTGCTTATAAACAGTCCCAGTAGTAGTGCAGAAAGCAAGCTCTAGCAGTGCGACTGAACTGAATCACAACCAGATAGCTGTATCGTAATGCTCAATAGAATAGCAAGGACTGACTGGAGCTGGAGCCAATACCACAACTTGGGTGCGATAACGGAGGAGAGACACTGCCAGAGCCAATGGAGCTAGAGCCAGGAGCACCCCTTAGGTGCGGTAACGGAGGAGACACTGCATATGCAAATGGGACCAGAGCCAAGAGCACCCCTTAGGTGTGGTAACGGAGGAGACACTGCACAAGCGAATATACCGTGAGCCAAACGCACTTCCTGGTGCGATATGATGGAGCAAAACTGTGAGCAATAGGAGACCAGAGCCATGGCACCCTTCTGGTGCCGGAACGGAGCAACACACTGCAAGAGCTAACGGAATGCCCAATAGCACCACGCGGTGCAACAACTGCAAGGAAACAAGCACCTTAGTTTGAGATACTGCTCTGCTAGTGTAAACGGATAGGCTCGGTGATGGAGGCAACAAGCTCATCAAGTGTTAAACGGCTCAGGATCGAAGGTAGCAAGCTTGGCAAGTGTATACAGACAGGCTCGGTAACGGAGGCAACAAGCACAGCAAGTGTTCTCTGACAGACTTGGTAACGGAGGCAACAGCTCGGCAAGTATTCTCTAACAGGCTCTGTAACGGAGGCAACAGACAGGCTCAATAACAGAGTCCACAGTTTAGCAGAGGAGGCGTGATCAGTCAGTGCAACACTGCAAGCACAGTTCAGAATGTCACCAGGCAAGAGCTCAAAAGTTCGCAGGAACACTGGAAGCAACATGGAGCAGAAACATTAGCCAGAGCCGGGTCAATCACAGAACAGGAACGTCAGCCAGAACAGGGTCAATCAAGGAGCAGGAATGTCAGCCAGAGCCGGGTCAATCAAGGAGCAGGAACGTCAGCCAGAACCGGGTCAATCACGGAGCAGGAACGTCAGCCAGAGCCGGGTCAATCACGGAGCAGGAACAGCAGAGTAGTCAGACAAACCGAGTCGGTACACAGGAATGCAGGAACACAGCAACAAAGGTGCAGGAACAGGAACACCACGAAAAGGCACCTGACAGAGAATGACAAGGAGTCACGGGAACCATGATACTGAGTCCAGATGACTATAGATAAGTTGGTACACCAGCCTTCTTCTTGGTTAAGAGATGAATACCTTCCCTGTGAAGACTCTTCCTTAATCCACTCCCAAGTCATATTACCCCAGGTTGCGTGAATTCTCCTACCAGTTGGTTAGTACAAGGCATCCGAACCTGCTAGTGTAACGTAGGTCTGGATGACGTAAAGAATTACTGAGAAGATGTACAAAAATATATATGTAACCACTGTGAGGTAATGTGAAAAAAAAACTTGATTCGGTGGAGAGAATAAGTAGAACCTTAGATGACCTTATCCTCTATGAATAGGACAGAAGGTGTACTATAGACTGAGAGAAGGAAGTGAACTACTTCAGTCCAGCAGGGGAAAGACACTTGTGACCCCCCTCCCTGGAGGAAGAGAAATAGTGAAGAAGGAGTAAGAGATCCTGGTCCTAGTTCAGAGGTAAAGTGTGAGAGTGACCTTCGGCCTCAGCCCTGAGGTAAGGAATGAATAACCTTCGGCCCCAGCTCTGAGGTAAGGTGTGAAAGACCTTCGGCCCCGGCTCAAGGGTAAGGTGTAAGTGAACTTCGGCCCCAGAACTGAGGTAAGGTGTGAGTGATCTGCAGCCTCTGGATGAGGTAAGATGTGAGTGACCTTCGGCCTCCGTAATGAGGTAAGGTGTGAGTGACCTTCGGCCTCCGAAATTAGGTAAGGTGTGAGTGACCTTCGACCTCCGTGATGAGGTAAGGTATGGATGGCCTTTGACCTCATTAAGAGGTAAGGTGTGAGTGACCTAAGTCTACGTGTAGGATAGGAACTTAACTTGAATGATAAGGAACATACCCAAGGTGTAAAGATTCCTTAAATGAAGGAGTGCTTCTGTGTCCGGATATGTAATGCTGTCCTCTTAGCTCGTGACAGCTGATGTTGTAGAATGAGAGCGTCGTTGAGAAATGACTTCAGTTCCTGACACGGTCAAGTTCTGTAGAAGTAGTAATGATGAAAACATTAACTGCCTAAAGTATATTAAAGATTCTGAATGAGTGTTATAAAATATATATACATATGGGACGCCTTAAGAGTGATAATAGAAGGTATCGTATAATGTGTAATGAATTGAGATTCTGCATCTCTAAACGATATGTCAAGGAGTATGTCCGAGGGTCTACTTGTAGTACATGTGCGGTAGGATGGAACGTAGGGACTTGATGTGCGTTAGGCAGAATCATAAGATCACGAGTTATGAATTTTAGACAAATGCAAGTAACTTGGAACATATTAGAAAATAAATTACTTACGTAGACGGAGTGAAAACTTCCTGGAAACACTATTACTCACAGATGGCAATCGTATGTGACGAATGACCCACAACGATAGAGGTGGAGGAGGTGATCTGGAGGGTTTATATAGTCCTCCAGCTACTCCCACAAATACAGGCATTGACTGTAACAAGTGAAAGTTCCTCTTTAAGTTGGAGAGTCTGAGGCACAAAGCCACCGTCCTCCAACTTGGTAGGACCAAAATAACTGAGCAATGAGGGGTGGAACTAATGCTTTTGTATTTTTTATTGGTCCTGCTGGGAGGTGAAGTCAAAACCCACAGTCAATTGCCGTGGATTGGACACAGAGGAAAATAAGATTATTAGCAAGAATCAACATGGTTTGATGAGGAATAGATCATGCCAAACAGCTTCTGTGAAGAAGTAGGAACCTAGATAATGGTAAGGCAATTGATATAGTATTTCTAGATTTTGCAAAGGCATTTGATACAATGCCACACAGAAGTCTGTGGTATAAAATAAGGAAATTTGGGCTATGGGATGACCTTTGCAATTGAATAGAAAACTGGCTGAATGATAGAGAACAGTGTGTGGGTGTAAATGGACAATTCTCAGATACAGTTAAAATTGAAAGTGGAGTATCTCAGGGTTCATTACTTGGGCCGCTGCTTTTTAACATGTTTATAAATGATCTGAAAATAGATATGGAAAGCAAATTATCAATAGTTGCTGATGACACTAAATTATGCAGGATAATTAACTCAGAACAGGATATTTGCTCTCTACAGAGGGATTTACATAAAATGGCAGATTGGGCAACCAAATGAAATATCAAGTTTAATGTGGGAAAGTATAAAGTCATGCATTTGGGAAGAAAAAATCCCAATGACTACAAAACTGAGGATGACTGGTGCAGGGTGGACTCAGGATGACAACAACACTGTAGATGAGCTGAGCAGTGCACACCCACAAATCTGCCATCCTGGAGAGCCTTTGTCATGTTAGCAACACTGTAGATGTAGCCAGCAGCAAACTGCAGAACACTGGAGCAGGCAGGACTCAGTAGATCAATAGATATATGACTTTTGTTGCAATAGACTACAAAACTGAGGATGACTGGTGCAGGGCGGACTCAGCAACACTGTAGATGTAGCCAGCAGCAAACTGCAAAACACTGGAGCAGGCAGAACTCAGTAGATAGATATATGACTTTTGTTACAATAAACTACAAAACGGAGGATGACTGGTGCAGGGCTGGATGCCTGCCTGCCTACACAAATGTCACACTGGTTGTGTTATTCTGAATTATTATTTACACAAATTCCTAATATTTTACTTTTGGACAGGAACAAAGATGACTTGCCGTGGCAAAAAGGCACTTCTGCTGGATACCTGCCTGCCTACACAAATGTCACACTGGTTGTTTCACTCTGGAAATTATTTACACAAATCCCTGATATTTTACTTTGGACAGGAACAAAGATGACTTGTGGTGGTGTTGGTGGTTGCTGTGTCACTGCAGCTGGTACCAGGATTAACAACATCAGGTTGTTCACTAGGACTCAAATCCATTACAGATAGGTCGGTAGTGTACTATAATAATTGTAACATTTTAAAACCTGGCCACACGACAACTGTCACACTGGCTGTGTCACTCTGAATTATTATTTACACAAATCCCTAATATTCTGCTGGATACCTGCCTGCCTACACAAATGTCACACTGGCTTTGTCGCTCTAATACTGGATGCCTGCCTAAACAACAACTATCAGATTGGCTGTGTAACTTTAAAAAAAAACGAAAAAAAAAAAAATAGCTCCTGACAGTGGCAGTAAGGCACTAAACTGGCACTATACTGGCATTAGACTGGCTGTAAGGCACTAGACTGGCACTAGACTGGCTAATAAGGCACTAGACTGGCTAGTAAAATTGTTTAGCTCTGGACACTCTCTCTGTCCTTCTTCTCTCTCTCTGAGCTCCAAGAATGGACTAACAGGAAATGCAGGCTGTCTGAGTGTCTGTGTCATTAGTCCAACCCCCATCATGAAACAAAGAAGCTAATTGGCTAGAGAAGATCCCCATCATGAAACGAAAAAGCTAATTGGAGTAGAGAGGTAAAGTAGCACGCTTGGGAAGCCGTTGTCCGAGTTACAGAAATTTCAGACCAGGGCTGTTCGGACGTGTGTCTTTTTTTATGAACGGCCCTTGCCTTTCGGCTGGCTCAAATGACACCGAATGACCCTTATTTGCCCGAATTCCGAATTTGGACGAACCGATTCGCACAAGTCTACTCCAGAGGAAAGACGACTAAGAGAGTATGTAAGAGTAAGTTTATGTGAGGTCAGTATAAGGATCTCTCTTTGTGAGACATTCATTCCAAGGCCTGATCAAACAACTAGGGGACACCCCTTGAGATTAGAGGAAAGGAAGTTTCAACTACAGCAATGGAAAGGGTTTTTTACAGTGAGGTCTGTTAAATTATGGAATTCCTTGTCCAAGAATGTGGTTATGGCAGATACAATTATCACGGTTTGTTTAGACTCTCAGACACAGAGTAAGATAAAAATCAAACTTTATTGAAAAGTTTAATAGGAACCCTCACAGGTCCTGAACATACACATATATCACATGTACATAATGGGTTCAAACAGTAGTTTTTGCAAGATACAGCATGGTAGGCTCTACCGGCCTTGCCAATATACCGGGCAAAGAAGCCTGGAGGGTAAGAACAATCTGAATGTGGCTCTACCGGCCTTGCCAATATACCGGGCAAGGCAGCCAGGAGGACAGAAGGACAGCTCCACTAATGCTGAATAGATGGGACAACAGCATAAGATGGAACAGTGGAGCAAACCAGTATCACAACCAGGGAGACCAAACCGGTGCAATAATGGAGGCAGCAGCAACTGGTGAATGAAGGGTTAACCAGTACCGTACACTGGACAACAGTATAGCAAACCTGTTCTATAATAGATGAATCAGCAACTGGTGAATGTGGAGTAAACCAGTAAGGTGTACTGGACAACAGTAACGCCCAGCCGGTTCTATACTAGCGGAATCAGCAATCGGTGGAAGTGGAGTAAATCAGTACCACATACTGGACAACAGTGACGCCCAACCGGTTCTATACTGGCAGGATCAGCAACCGGTGAATGTGGAGTAAACCAGTACCGCGTACTGGACAACAGAAACACCCAACCGGTTCTATACTGGCAGGATCAGCAACCGGTGAATGTGGAGTAAACCAGTACCGCGTACTGGACAACAGAAAAGCCCAACCGGTTCTATACTAGCGGAATCAGCAACCGGTAAATGTGTACTGTGTACTGGAACATCGTACCGCCCAACCGGTTCTATACTAGTGGAATCAGCAACCGGTGAAGGTGGAGTAAACCAGTGATCAGAATGTCGCCCAGGCGACCCAGCAGCCAGACGATGATAGTCAGGATACAGCAGCAGGAACAGCAGACAAGCCTGGATGACTACTGGCACGACGGGACTGCCAACCAGGTCAGGAACGGAGCAGGAACAACGGTAGCACAGGATCAGGAACGGAAGCAGGAACGACAGCCCAACCGGATCTGGAACGAGGCAGGAACCACGCAGGAGAGGCCCTGACTACTGGAGAAGCGCTGACACTGGTAGCAGAGTGAACAGGCCCAAGGATACAGGTACAAGGCAGGTGACTGCTGACATAGAGACACCACGAAAGGGCAAGCAAAGGGTGCCTCAGCCCAGTCTGTATAGGCAATACTGGGCGGGCAATAGACAGGCAGCCAATGGAGAGTACACACACCTGACTGACAGCAGAAGTCAGCAATCACGGGCACCGTGATAACAATAAATACATTAAAGAGATGACTGGATACATTTCTTTCAAAAGGGAACATACCGGGTTATACTGTGTATTAGTAGGCAAAATGGTAAGGTCTGATAAAGACTAACTTATCTGACAGCAGGAAAGCTATTTAATTCTCATATCTCTGGGTATGAGGCATAGGTTGAACCTGATGAACTTGTGCCTTTTTTTGTCCTAATTTACTATGTTACTATCGCTTGAACCAGTTCAATTCTAAATTGTACATGCTTGACCATTTTATTAGCAGAACAAGGCCACCATACAATGGTAACTGGAAGAGCAAAGGACATGACTGCTGCATTTTACAATAACAACAAAATAGACAATAACCAGCTTGTGAATCACATGGTAGCATCCTGTCATGGTTTTTGATGAACACTCAGACAGAACAGTAAGGTTAAAATGACTTTATTGAGTAAAGTGCATACAAGGAATAAGGCCTCAGGCCCACAACACGAAGCAACAGTATATAATGGATATATAGTCAATAAGCAATGACTGTGAACAGAATGACTGTGATGGGATACAGACACAGGAGGTATCAAAGGCAGACAACCCTCCTCTAGATAACCTGGAGAGATCAGGCTACTGGACCCCGACTGACAGCAGGACAGAGGATGGCAGAAAGTCCTGGAGATGGTAATAGGCATGAGACCCAGATGCCTGGGTGGCACAGAACCCAAAGAGGCAACGAGGCAACACTGACCACGGGACAGGGGTCCCAGGGTGACCGAGGCCACCACTTACAAATGGTAAACCCTAGAGCGCTAGGGGTGGATCGTAGGTGAACACTGGAAGGCCACAGGTGTCCCCTCACAGGACAGAGGTACAAGCGCAAATGCTGGCTCTAGGCCAGCTGGCCACTAGACAGGGATATGAGCTCAGGGTCTCCACACACCAGGTAGTGCGTGCCAATGCAAGTGCTGGCCCTCACCCAGGCACTGCAACATGAAGGAGCGCAAGGATTGCCTACACAGTCTAGGCACTGAACTAGTTAACAGGAGACGTCCAGAGATACACAGGAACTCCCACAGGGAGTGAGCCCAGCAATTAGCACAGAGGGAGACACAGAGATATCAGAGTAACTCAGTCAGCACTTGCTAGCACTGTACCGGTACTTCACATGTACACACTGCCACAGGCAGTAGGAGTAAGTGGTTATAGCACGAATGCTATGCCTACGGTCGACAAAATAAGATTAGCTCCACGCGGCGCACCCCACCAAGGCAACCGGAATCCGCTGAATGTAATGCTGACCAGTAAGACAACGGAGGAGGCTCAGCCATACACGGATGGCAACGGGACAATGGCTCAGCCGGGACTGGTTACAAACAAACGGAAAGCACAGACTGGTCAGGAGCACAGGCAAGGCTCAATAGCCAGGCACACTAGCACAGAGAGGGTTCTTAGCCAGATCCGTTGAACAACGGAGTGGTTCTCAGCTAGATCAGTTCAGCAACGGAGCAGGTTCTCAGCCAGATCAGTCGGTAAAGGAGAAGGTTCTCATCCAGATTAGTTCAGCAATGGAGCGGGTTCTCAGTCAGATCAGTTGGTAACGGAGCAGGTTCTCAGCCAGATCAGTTCAGCAACTGAGCGGGTTCTCAGCCAGATCAGATGGTAACAGAGCAGGTTCTCAGCCAGATTAGTTCAACAATGGAGCGGGTTCTCAGTCAGATCAGTCGGTAACGGAGCAGGTTCTCAGCCAGATCAGTTCAGCAACGGAGCGGGTTCTCAGCCAGATCAGTCGGTAACGGAGCAGTACACAGGAAACACAGTAACGTCGTCAGGCAGGCCGGGTCATACACGAACAGCAACACAGTAACAAAACGTCAGGCTCAGATACACCACAAAAGGGCGCCTTAGAATAGATGTGACAGGATATAAAAAGGCAAGCCCTGGGTGGAGCAAGGATGTCAGGCCAATGGGAAGGCACCATAGAAATTATGCACAGTAACAATGTCGCCGTCAGTGCAGGAACACGGGCACCGTGATAGTACCCCCCTCTCAACGACCCCCTCCCTGTGGAGGAGGACAAGGCTTAGAGGGAAACTTGGCATGGAACTGATGCAACAGAACTGGTGCATGGATATCAGCAAGCTTGACCTATGAACGTTCCTCTGGCCCATAGCCCCTCCAATGTACCAGGTACTGGAGTTGCCCACGCACCCTGCATGAGTCTACAATGCTTTGAACTTCATACTCATCGTGATTTTGAATGCGTACTAGTCCCGGCACCACCGGAGCAGAGGAATAGCAATTACAAACAAGAGGCTTGAGTAGCGATACATGGAAGACATTGTGAATCCGCATGTTTGCGGGAAGTTCCAAAGCATAGGAAACAGGATTGACCCACCGGAGGACTTTGAATGGGCCAATAAACCATGGGACAAATTTGTGACAAGAAGTTTGTAAATTCAAATTTCTGGAAGAAAGCCACACACGGTCCCCAACCTGAAACACAGGCAGCCTCCTGTTGTTGGCATGACGCTTGTAACGCTCAAAGGACTCACGTAGCGAAGTCTGTACTTGTGCCCATGTGGAACGAAGCTGTCTGAGGTGTTCATCAAGGGCTGGCATCTGTTGCACCTGAAAAGCATCCGGAAGCAAGGACGGTTGGTACACATAATTGACAAGAAATGGGGAGCTTCCAGATGAATTATTAATCGCACAGTTTCTCGCAAACTCTGCCCAAGGTAACAACTCAGCCCAGTCATCATGATGGTTGGATACAAATCAGCGAATAAATTGTTCAAGCCCCTGGTTAGAGCGTTCAGCAGCTACATTAGTCTGTGGATGGTATGCAGACGAATAAGACGAAAAGTGCCGATTTTCCTCTTTTTTCACCTAGCTCATTCCATTGAAATCAATGGGAAGATTGAAGTTACACATCCTAAAGGCATGGTATAAAAGGGTCATGAGGGTGCCTGTGCCAGCAGGTCATGTTGGCCAGTGGCCATTGTCCGTTGCCAAATGTCCTCCTGAGTCCATAATTGTGGAATTTGCAACTGTTGTTCTTACTGCTGCTGCTGAGTTGTTTAGGCAGCAGGATGATTAGGCAGCTGAAAGGGAATGGGATCAACAATAGCAGTAACATGGAAGACTGATGATGAAGGTTCCACTTGCCACAACTGTCTCCAGTGATGCGCCTGAGGCAATAGCAGCACAATAAGTAGCCCCCAGTCTATGTGGGGAAAAGATGAAATTGGCCATTAATTCTTCTCCACCTGCCCCTCCTCCAAAATCATGGGTGTGTTTTTATTAGAACAGAAATGTTTGCCTGGAGATCAGGAACTGTGGCTCTCATTAGCAACTGCAATGTGCACAATGTGTGTGTGTGTGGTAAATAACACCTGGGGGCACAACTGTATTCAAACACCATGACACTCGAAACCAAGTATTGCCACTGTCACTATACCCCTCGTCCAGACCCCTCTAAGGACACATGACAACTTGTTGACAGTTTAATAGTAATGATGAACCCTCCATGCCAGCATCTTAGCATATTCTGCGGGATGGAATCTCCTCAGATGCTGCTTGATGCACTGCTTGTGATTCTCCTCCACCACACTGGCTTGTGTGGTCAGTTCACCACACAGTGTTCAATGGGTAGAGACGAACTGCCGCATCCTAACATCAACAGAGTGGCTATCATTTAGATGGGGAGGTAATGATGAACGAGGTGGACTGGCAGAAGATGTAATTACCCTAGAAATTGATGGCAAGCTAGTTGTTTCACTCCTCATGGAACCTGTCTGCCTGGTGTAACGGTTTGTTCGACACACAGACACAGTAGGTTTGGATAAAACACAGTTTTATTAAACAATTAGGATCACAATAACCCTCACTGGTCCTGTAATATACACTTAATATAGTACAGCCACAAGACAGGTTATATATAGGTAAGCCCACACAGGTCCAGTATAAGTAAAGAGTTCATAACACATTATACTGACACAGGTCAGGCAGATCTGGTATGAGTCCCAGTGTATCAGTACTGCATGGGTTAATAGCAGACAGAGAATGTAAACAGTCCCATGTGTGGTAAGGCCTTTTAAGGACCTCCCATAGGGGTGAGAGCTTAAGTGGTGGACTGCCTTAGCAGTAACGGAGGCTGAGCAACTTGGGCACTGCCATAGCAGTAACGGAGACTAGGCAATGTGAACACTGCCATAGCAGTAACGGAGACTGAGTGACATTGACACTGCCCTAGCAGTAACGGAGACCAGGCAACTTGAGCACTGCCGCAGCAGTAACGGAGACCAAGCCACTAGAGCGCTGCCGTAGCAGTAGCGGATACTAGGCAACTGGATACTGCTGTAGTATAAACGGAGACTAGGCAATTGAGGAGATGTCGTGGCAATAATGGAATCTGAGCCACAGGGGCACTGCCGTAACAGTAGTGGAGACTAGGCCACTTGAGCTCTGCCGTAGCAGTAATGGAGACTAGATGACTGGACACTGCCGTGGCAGTAATGGAGACTAAGCAGCTGGGCACTGCCATAACAGTAACAGAATCTGAGCAACTCGCCCTGAGAGGCACCCAACCTGGAACAGAACTTAAGGCAGACCAATAGGAATGTCGCCGGGGCGACACAGAGGCAACCGAGACCAAACTGCACAGCTGTTCACGGACAGCGAGAGAGAAGCACTACCCTTAACCGGAGATCGGTCAGGGCGTGCAGAAGAGGCAGCAGCCCAACCAGGCGGGATCACATAAAGCAGGAACGTCAGCTAATCCAAGTCGGTACACGGAGCAGGGACGTCAGCCAAGCCGGGTCGGTACACGGAACAGGAACATCAGCCAATCCAAGTCGATACACGGAGTAGGAACGTCAGCCATGAGAAGCAGAATGATCAGGCAGTCCGGGTCGGTGCACAGGCAGGAAATGAGATGCAGAGTAGTCAGGCAGGCCGGGTCGATACACTGAGAGCACACAATAAACAGGAACAAGCGCTGGTACTGGAAGACCACAAAAGGGCACCGGAGATGTGCCAGAACCCAGTATTTAAGGAAAATACTGGGGCGGGACAATCACAGCTAGCCAATAGGCAACAGACAGAGTGGAAACTGACAGAATGTCGCCGAATAGCACGGGCACCGTGATAGTACCCCCCTTTCAAAGACCCCCTCTCCTAGAAGAGGGACTTGGTTTCTGTGGATATTTGGAGTGAAAATTGCGCAGCAATCTAGGAGCATGAAGATCACTCTGATCAACCCAGGAACGCTCTTCAGGGCCACAGCCCTTCCAATGGACCAGATATTGCACTTTTCCTCTAAATCTGACTGAATCCATAATGCTTTGGACTTCGGTGGACTGCCACCAGTGCTTCTTTGTTCCAACCTACCTCTGCTGCCAATGCACGGAATTCAATGGCATAATCGCCCACAGTACGATTACCCTATTGTATCTCCATGAGTCGTTTGGCAGCAGAGATGGCTCTACCTGGAACTTCAAATACTCTCCGAAAAGTACGCACAAACTCCCTGAAGTTCCTGGTGCAGGGTTTAGCATTCGCCCACAGGGGTTTGGCCCATGCCAGGGCTCTGCCTGTCAATAGAGATATCATGAACCCCACCTTACTGCGGTCATTAGGAAAGGCGTGAGGGGTTAGCGCCAGAAAAATCTCCGACTGATTAATAAACCCCCTGCACAGTGTGGGTTCGCCATCATATCTGAGCGGTAATGGAGCTGAGGCTGTTAACCCTTTAACCGAGGCCACATGTGTCATGTATTGAGTCTCTGGTGTCGAAACTGAGGGGACCACCGGACTCTGAGCTGGTTTGTCGAGGTTCGCAGTGCGCTCAAGGATAGTTTGTATGGCCAGTGCCAACTGGTCCAAACGCTGCTCATGTACATCCATCCTCGAATGGATGTTTTGTGCATTTCCTTCACCTTTACTGTCTGAGGTCATGGCCCTTTCGTACTGTAACGGTTTGTTCAACACACAGACACAGTAGGTTTGGATAAAACAAAGTTTTATTAAACAATTAGGATCACAATAAACCTCACAGGTCCTGTAATATACACTTAATATAGTACAGCCACAAGACAGGTTATATATAGGTAAGCCCACACAGGTCCAGTATAAGTAAAGAGTCCATAACACATTATACTCACACAGGTCAGGCAGATCTTGTATGAGTCCCAGTGTATCGGTACTGCATGGGTTAATAGCAGAAAGAGAATGTAAACGGTCCCATGTCTGGTAAGGCCTTTTAAGGACCTCCCATAGAGGTGAGAGCTTAAGTACGAGTAACGCCCAAGAATAAGTATACCAGGCAATGGTGGACTGCCTTAGCAGTAACGGAGGCTGAGCAACTTGGGCACTGCCGGAGCAGTAACGGAGACCAGGCAACTTGAGCACTGCCGTAGCAGTAACGGAGACTAAGCCACGAGATCGCTTCTGTAGCAGTAACGGAGACTAAGCCACGAGAGCGCTGCTGTAGCAGTAGCGGATACTAGGCATCTGGATACTGCCGTAGTATAAATGGAGACTAGGCAGTTGAGGAGCTGTCATGACAATAATGGAATCTGAGCCACGGGGCATTGCCGTAGTAGTAGCGGAGACTAGGCCACTTGAGCTCTGCCATAGCAGTAAAGGAGACCAGGTGACTGGACACTGTTGTGGCAGTAATGGAGACTGAGCAACTGGGCACTACTGTAACAGTAATGGAATCTGAGCAACTCGCCCTGAGAGGCACCCAACCTGGAACGGAACGTAAGGCAGACCAATAGGATTGTCATCGGGGCGACACAGAGGCAACTGAGACCAAACTGCACAGCTGTTCACGGACAGCGAGAGAGAAGCACTACCCTTAACCGGAGACCGGTCAGGGTGTGCAGAGGAGGCAGCAGCCCAACCGGGGGGGATCACACGGAGCAGGAACGTCAGCCAATCCAAGTCGGTACACGGAACAGGGACGTCAGCCAAGCCGGGTCGGTATACGGAGCAGGAACGTCAGCCAATCCAAGTCGATACACGGAGCAGGAATATCAGCCAAGCCGGGTCAGTACACGGAGTAGGAACGTCAGCCAAGCTGGGTCAGTACACAGGAAATGAGAAGCAGAATGGTCAGGCAGTCCGGGTTGGTGCACAGGCAGGAAACAAGATGCAGAGTAGTCAGGCAGGCCGGGTCGATACACTGAGAGCACACAATAAACAGGAACAAGCGCTGGTACTGGAACACCATGAAAGGGCACCGAAGATGTGCCAGAACCCAGTATTTAAGGAAAATACTGGGGTGGGACAATCACAGCTAGCCAATAGGCGACAGGCAGAGTGGAAACTGACAGAATGTCGCCGAATAGCACGGGCACCGTGATACCTGGGTTGATCTATTCTTCCTCCTCTTTGATATCCACCTCACCTCTTGTTGCCTTTCTGGAAAGTCAGGGGGTACAGCAACAATGGTGCTTGATTTCTGTGGTGGGTGTTTGGCTTTAACATGTTTGACTTAAATGTTATGGTGTCTGGGTTTCATGAGTGATATCAAGGCACTTGTGCCAAGGTATGTTCCCTCCTTTCCTCTTCTCACAAATTGTGCACAGTGCCATTGCTAATGACTGAACTGTGCCTGCCCCAACAGAAAATAGCCCCACACCCATGACTTCACACTTGATATCATTTTCTCCTCCCCCCTCCTGAGTACTGCAAGACACACTGGCAGCAGGTTCAGTACTGGTGGCAGCAGGGACAACACATCTGGCAGTAGGTACAGCACTAGTGGCAGCAGGGGCAGCACGTCTGGCAGCAGGTACAGCAATGGTGGTTGAAGGTACAGCACTAGTGGCAGCACATCTGGCAGCAGGTACTGAAATGGTGGCTGCAGGTGCAGCACTGGTGGCAGCAGGAGCAGCACACCTGGCAGTAGGTAGAGCACTAGTGGCAGCAGGGGCAGCACGTCTGGCAGCAGGTACAGTAATGGTGGTTGCAGCTACAGCACTAGTGGCAGTGGCAGCACATCTGGCAGCAGGTACAGCAATGGTGGCTGCAGGTACAACAGTGGAGGCACAGGCAGCAGGGGCAGCACATCTTGCAGCAGACACAGGCAGCTGACCTGCCTTGTCTCTCACTAATACTACACGGTTCCCCCTCCCTTCCCATTCCCTTTTCTCCCTCCCTTCTCATTAAATTCCCCAAGATCCCTTGGAGTGATTTAGGGGGACTGGGCAGCATTGGTTCAGTACTGCTAGTCACTTCCTCCTCCTCCTCAGACTCAGTGGACACATAATAAGGGTCCTTCCAGTTCCTCCTTTTGCTGCTCATAGTGATAGCAGTCACTATGAGCCTCTCCTGCCTCAATTTTCACAATAAATGACAACAGAACAGCACAGCATATCTACCTCGCTTTGTAGCTGCTTCTATTGTGTCTGACTTCCACAAATAAGTTTTTATAGCGAAAAGGCAAAATCAACGTAAATCAATGGGCGGAAACTTTCTAGCCACTAAAAAATTGGTGGGGAATTTTGGCCAATGGGTGAAAAACGAGCAAATTTTATTCACTGCTTGAAAAGTGGAATTTCTCGCGAAAAGCGGACAATCACTTGGTTTTCACAGAATTTCTCACGGGGACACAATTGCATACCCCACTGGCACACATAGGGTTAATTTTCTTTTCTTTTCACTCATATTTTTGGATCCTTGGATGCATTCTTATGGGGCTTAGGGCCCTGTATCAATACATCCACAGGTCACAAGTGTTGGGATCACTAGTTGCAAATGCATGTGTGTGTTAGAAACCACTGTTCAAGTAATGCACTTTAGGGACTCAACGCCTAGGTTTGCTAGGCACTATTTTAACACCAAAATAGAGAGTCCCTTAACGTGTGTTACAAGACACCATGTCATTAAATACCAGATTCATCTACTTTTACATTGCGTACAATGGGTGCAAATTTAGCTCCCATTGTGCATTTTTAACTGTCTGTAGTTTGTCACAGCACATGTCATAGACAACCTGACTGCCTTAAAATTACCGTTGTCACCTATTTTTATTTTACCTCTGGTAAAATAAATAAATTGAGCCCTACGACTTGAGAAGCACTTTAGTTTATGCCTACCAAAATGTAGTCAGACATAAACCCTTTCAGATAGAAAAAACAAGAAACAATAGTGGACAACTGTTTGGATGGACTCTATAGATAAGAGAACCTTTCTCACTGTACCACTATATACCAGCACATAATAGGCTGGAAAATAACAATATATAGAGAAATAAAAAAAAGTATTAAATCATACAAAGTCCAATATTTTTTGAGTCCTTGCAGCTCGTATATAGGGAATGTACCCCTTCCCGGTCTTGAAATGACAAAGAAGAAACCAACGGCGGAAACTGGACTCTAAGTGTAGTATTCGGAGCAGTTTGTGGCCTTCAGCTTCACCCAGTAGTGCTCATATTGGAAATGTACTCACATTTTTCTGAGGCTAGATAAACTACCTCAAGTATATATATCGCCTGCCTGGTATAAACACCAGAACAGTTTTCTATGTCCACCTTTCTATGTCCCTCCAATCCCACTTTCGGTCCTTTGTGCTTGTTTCCTTGCTGAGATCTATGTCTTCAAACTGACTTGCCCAGCAGTAGGGATTTTCCCAGTTTATTAACAGAGAATCAGATATTATCTCAATTTATTACACTTTAAAAGTTCCACCAAAAGAAAAATGCTCTGCATGTTTTGTGAACTAATCACTTAATCAGGAACTGTAAAACATACATCCAATTTTTGTCTCTGAATGCCAAGAAAGCTCATCAAATCATCTCCTTTCCAGTTCTTTGTTTAACAGGAAGCATATCACTTGTACTTCTGTTGTATGGAGCAGATTTATGCTTCTTACTCTTGGAAAGCATACTGCTGATCATCTGTTTACACACTTCCCTTTCATATGATCATCTATGTGTATTACTTCTTGCTTTCCACCAGTGAGATGCTTAAAAATTCTTTTACTGTGTCTATACTAATAATATCCCAGATAATAGACAGACCTAAATTTATATATGGCATATATTACGGTCTTTAAAAATGAACCTCCACAGTAATATCATTAGAATCTATCTATAGCGACTTAAAGGGATAGTAATGTTTCACAAAAACAGCAGCTCCAATTAATCTTCATAGTATTTGAGCCATAGAGCGTGTTATTTCAATACTGTCAGAGTTGTAGTTAAAAAGTAATTGAATGTTAAAGAATCCCCCTCCCGCCCCTTTTACCTAGTATAAGCCACCTCCCTCAGACGTGGCATCTGGTCTTGAGACCAGACAGCTCACAGCAAGGGACAATCTTCTTACTGTGAGAACAAAGAAAACCCTGCCCCCGTTGACAGGTTTTTCAGGTTTTTCCCTTATTGTCTGCGTCCATCAGGGCTTCCTTCCCTCGCCTCGCTTCCTCTTCAGCACGGCTTGTATAGAGGCGGGCGTCGGGCTGGTGTCGCTAGGCAACCGCGTTACGTCGTCGTGACGTCACGGGGTTTCCCTGTAAATAGGAAGAGGTCACGGTAGCCGGTGCTTAGTGGTTGTTGAGCTCTGTTGCATGCACTTGCTTCATTGTGTCTTCCTGACCTGTCTGCTTCTCTGGTCTGCTCCAGGTTTGCTCCTACCCTGATCAGTTTAGTCTCTGGTCTCCTCATTGATTGCTTCAGTCCTTATTGTGCCTGATATCTGGATCCTCCTTGGATTGTGGGCATTCCCCAGTGGTTTCAGAGGCATCAGGTACCCATGATAACTTGTATGTATATTTTCCCATATATATGTATATGTTCTTTGGGCCTCGATTGTCCTGCCACTGTATCCAACCTTTCCTACTCTTTTTCTGGGGGTGTTGCTTCTTATAAACTAAATTGAGCTGCTTGCTGTTACTCTGATCAGTCCTAGTCTGTTCCGAGTTAGGTTTCTCGCAGCGCACATACCCAGAACCGTTGGAGCCCTACAGTAACACTGAGCCAAAAGAACTATGGATACCGCAGGCTTAGTGGAAGCCCTTAAGTCATTGGGGAGTCAAATCTCCTCTTTGGAGGCCTCCGTTCATGACCTACAGATGAACCAGGCCGCCTTGCAGCAGCACCTTCAGGACATTCAGGTGGGTCTTGGTTCCAGACAACACCCATTGCCTCCTTGCCTGATCCTGAACCTAGGGTGCCAATGCCGGACAGATTTCATGGGGAACGAGAACGCACATGGGAGCCGCTGGCCAACATCCATGCCCAGGCTTTTCTTTGCTCTTTTAACCGTTTGCACCCTACCTCTCCGGGTCCTCTGCACATCCTGTGGCCGCGGGTCAGGGGGAGCTCTGTCAGCGTTCGTTGGGGCTTCCTTCCCGCGCCTCGCTTCCTCTTCAGCGCGTCTCGTATAGAGGTGGGCATCGGGCTGGTGTTGCTAGGCAACCACGTCGCATTGTCGTGACATCACAGGGTTTTCCTGTAAATAGGAAGCGGTCACGGTAGCCGGTGCTCAGTGGTTGGTGAGCTCCGTTGCGTGCACTTGCTTCATTGTGTCTTCCTGACCTGTCTGCTTCTCTGGTCTGCTCCAGGTTCGCTCCTACCCTGATCAGTATTCCTGACCTGTTTGCTTCTCTGTCCTGGTCCAGTTTAGTCTCTGGTCTCCTCCTTGATTTCTCCAGTCCTTATTGTGCCTGATAGCTGGATCCTCCTTAGATTGTGGGCAGCTTCTCAACCATTCCCCAGTGGTTTCAGGTGCATTAGGTACCCATGATAATTTGTATGTATATTTTCCCAAATATATGTATATGTTCTTTGGGCCTCGCTTGTCCTGCCACTGTATCTAACCTTTCATAGCTCTAAATTGAGCTGCTTGCTGTTACTCTGATCAGTCCTGATCTGTTCCGAGTTAGGTTTCTCGCAGCGCACATATCCAGAACCGTTGGAGCCCTACTTAATTGAAGTTTGTCCCTCTCTGCAATCTATTTGGACATTAGCCTGATGCTCTGAGCTGAGCAGTGCTACATCAGTAAAAGGTACGGGAGGGGGATACTTTATCATTCATTACTCTTGAACTACATCTCTGACAGTACTGAATAATGATCTCCATGACCTAAATACTATGAAGATTAATTGGAGCTGCTTTTATTATGAAACATTACTATCCCTTTAATGACAATTAATATACACGAGTGTCCTCATAGAATCAAAAACATGATACATAGCAATAATGGACACATGCACAGATCTTTTATAGTTATTGATCAATAGTTTAAACTAAATTTAAAAAAATCAAAATCAAGCAGAAAAAATGGTGATAATGGGGATAATCTTACTCAACTGATCATGACAACTAACAATATTTAAGCCTTAATTCCCCCAATATGTACAGACAATATCCATGTATAAAAAACAGAAAAGCAGTTAAGTCATAATGTTTAAAAAGCCATGAATCTATAAAGAGAACTAATAACATGAGGGTCCCATACCCAGAACAGTGTAGTATATCCTAAACCATTCTGTGTTATTCCATATAGTACAAACTGTAATAAGTGAGTCCTAATTATGCTGTATTGGAATAAGTGTACATTCTTAAAAGGAAAAGATAAAAACAGTGAAACATAAAACGGTTAGTGGGAATGCTTTACTTTGATAAAAATGAACCAGTACATAAAATAAGTACATAAAATAAGGGGTGAGAGGATGTTTGAAAACTGATGAAGCAGAAAAAATATGGGTACCACACACTAACACAAGAATAATACATTATATTATAAAAGGACAAGTAAAAACAATATAAATAAATATGTACCTGAAAAAACAGCCCTATAAAGAACTAATACTAAAATAGAATATTATATGATCACTGCAGGTGGGAGGAACATTATATCTTCCAAACAAAGTGATAACTCAGATTCTATGGAGAGATGGTATGTATACATCTGTCACCCAGATGAATATAAGAAAACTACAGGCAAAAAATGTTCATATATGGCCCACAATAGAGAATCAGTCCATATCAGCATTTATGCCTTTTGTACTCATGTTCATTTTAAAGCTCCAGTAGCTCTCTATTTGCGCTAAAAGTTGGAATCTATTCACTACTCTCTTTTGTGGTGGAATGTTTCTATAATTATGTTGTCATTGTGGACAATTGCAGCAATGATTGGGAACTGAATGTTATGTATACTTTTAGGTAATGTGGTTTTGATGTTCATAAAATATCTCTTTTAGAGACCTAGTGGTGTGTCCCACATATTATATACTGCAGGCACATTCCAGTAGATAAATTATGTTTTCTATAGAACATTTACTAAAACTCTATATAGGAAAATATTCTCCAGTTTTGCTTGATTCAAAAGACCTCTTCCCATGTTCATATGATAAACGTGGTTTGTGTCCGCACCAACGTTTCCCAACACTTATGTTTGTAATGCAAGGATTATTTTCTGATGCTTAGCTTTGTCTGTCTTTTGTGATCCTTTTAACATTGATGGGGCTAGGTGTTGTTTGAGATTTCGTATTTTTTTTTTTTTTTTTATTTGGCGAGTCCACATTTCGACTCAGACTTGTTCAACTTGGATGAAATTCGAAGACAGACCGAATTATTAGTCGAATTTAAAATAATTTAAAAAATACAATAAAAAAATTAAAATTAAATAAATGGAACCATTTCCAGGGTCTAAATGAAGATGGTGGAACAGGGTAAGGTGGAGCTTTAGCCTTATGGTACTATGGATGAATTAGATGAAGGAGGCCTAGAGATCCTGTGCTTCCTTTCGCTGTTGTGCTGTTGGCCCGGCTACTTCTGCATTCCTGACGTCTACTGGAGCGGGTGCTGTTATGTGCGCTTGTTTATGGGTCACTACTGATTTGCGTAATTGGTTCCCGCCTTTGTCTGCTCCTATATAAACTTCCCTGGGCCTATGAGTCATTGTCCTTATGTGGTGTTTCTGCTAGTAGCTCTTGCTTTCTCTTTGTGACCCGTGCCTGACCTCCGTATCCGCTCTGTGTATGATCCCAGCTTGTCTGACTACCCACATCAGTTCTGACCTGTGGCTCTGGCTGACGACTCGCTCCGTTTATGACCCTGGCTTGTCTGACTACCTATATCAGTTCTGACCTGTGGCTCTGGCTGACTAACTTGCTCTGTTTTGACCCCAGTTTGTCTGACTACCTACATCAGTTCTGACCTGTGGCTCTGACTGACTAACTTGCTCTGTTTTGACCCCAGTTTGTCTGACTACCCACATCAGTTCTGACCTGTGGCTCTGGCTGAATAATTTGCTCCATGTATGACCCCGGATTGTCTGACTACCCACATTGGTTTTGACCTGTGGTTCTGGCTAACTCGCTCAGTGTTGACCCTGGCTTGTCTGACTACCCACATCGGTTCTGACCAGTGGCTCTGGCTGATTAACTGGCTTCGTGTTGACCCTAGCTTGTCTGACTACCCACATCGGTTCTGACCTGTGGATCTGGCTGACTAACTTGCTCCTTGAAGACCCTGGCTTATCTGACTACCCACATCGGTTCCGACCTATTGCTCTGGCTGACTACTCGCTCCGTGCATTACCCAGCTTGCCTGACCATTCGTATCTGTGTCCCGTGGCTCTGGCTTGCTCTCGCTCCCTGTTTCCTCCTGTTAGCTATACCATGGGTGGAGACTTTAGCTATTGTATACTGGTTCTAACGGTGATGAACCCTAACCCATTTTCAGTATCCTCCGGTATTGTGCAGTAGTGCAGTGCTCAGTACAGTGTGCAGCTCCGGGTAGTAGCCTGGGGCCTAATGTTCAGTGGTCTGGGGTTGTGTGGGCAGTATTATTATTACTGTGTATTAGCAATAAAGGTGGTTATATTTTATTTATGTTGTCTGTCCTTCTTTGCCTGATTACCGTGACAGGATGTATCTAAATTTAAAGAAAGAAGGAAAACTGAGGATGACTGGTGCAGGGGTGGACTCAGGATGACTGGAACACTGTAGATGTAACCGGCAGCAAACTGCAGAACACTGGAGCAGCCAAGACTCAGTAGAGATACAGCATCTGAGGATGATTTTTGCAAGGCAGATTCAGGATGACAGCAACACTGGAGATGTAGCCAGCCCAGGATTCAGTACATAGATTCCGCAGACTGGGTAAGCTGGAGCGCTCAGCATATTATGGTACTATGGTACTTTATTTCATCTAATCTGCAGCGAACTTGAGAACAGGGTAACCCAGCTTTGGCAGGTTGACTTTTAAAAAAGTAATTTGCTCCATGATCTGGGGGCCAATTGAGAGTGCTGGGGGCTAAGTATATTTCCTGTTACAAAAAATACAGCTTCACTCTTGACAGTGGTTGGGGGGCAAGAAAGCAACTTCTGGGCTATCAGGGACAAAGTAGGTCAGACAGCCCTCTTGTTATCCCAAAAAGTCAAGGGATCTGTACTTGGGGACAAAGAAGGTCCCGCAAGGTAACCCTTAACCTCAAACTCAGCACTTTTTCTATTGATGTGGAGCTGTTTGTTTTGTCTGAAGCATAATCAGTCCATTGCCTCAGTATAAAAAGCAGCAGCCGATCTACCGGAACAAGATGAAGTGCTACTGGCGCTGCTACTGATAGGTTCCGGAAGATCACTACACTCCTCCAGCTCATCTGCAGAATCTACTCTTGCCTCCTGTGACTGCATCCTGTTTTTTCTTTGTCTCTCTTGCATCCTCGCTATTAATTGTTCCCTCCAGGCAGTGAGTGAACTGGAACTAAGTGCCATCTTGCCTTTGAGCATTGTGAAATAAATTTTGCATTGAATCTTTCAGCTTGCCATTTTTTAAATTTTTTATACTTCATACACAATTATTTTATTTTATTTTAATTTTATTTAAAAAAATTCCTATTTGAAGGCATATATACCACCCTGGGTTAGCAAACCATACACTTGGATAAAATTGACAGTCGACTGGGAGAGAGGATCCATTGGAAAGAAATACACTGAACAGAGACGGTGAGATATCTCTGTATGCATTTTGAGCTATGTGTATGCATATGACTACTACATAGCATCTGTATAATGGGAGTGAAATTCATTAGAATTATACATAATATTGAGTATCACAGTGATAAGACACTATTGGCTCCCCTCTTATTTGTGTTTTGTTTTATGCCTTTGATTTGAGGATCGCAAATTGTGGCAAGAATGAACTCGGGACAATTGTCCATGCACTCTTCCATACGCTGAGTCTCACGCGCAGCCTCATTAGAAGGGTAGCAACATTGGGAAGTATATTAGCCTCAGCCCCAGGCAAGTGTACCCTATGGGCAAGGAAATTGTCCAGTTTTAAGGAGAGATTGGTGAAGAGGGGAATGACTTCTGCCAGGCTAACGTTCTCTTGACTTAAAATTTCCATCAAAGCATGGAAAGGCGTGAGGACTGTCACTACCTGTTCCATCAGGGCTCAGTCAGCCCTGCCCAGTGTTATGTTACTGCCAATGAAATGGTGAAATGACATTGAGTGAATTGCCTTTTTCTGCTCCAGGATACGCTCTAGCATATCTAAGGTGGAGTTCCACCTGGTCCCAACATCTTGTTTTAGGCGGTGCTGTGGGAAGTCTGCCTTTTTCTGTTCCTCCCTGAGGAGCTGGCCATCTTTGATGCTCCAGCAATTTCTTGGCACGACTCCAGAAGTGCTGGCAACCTTTAAGTGTTACTGCCATCCTCAAGAGCATCCTTAACTACCAGATGCAGGACATGCGTTGAGCAGCACACACCCACAAATCTGCCATCCCGGAGAGCCTTTATCATGTTAGCTGCACCATCAGAAACCACAAACCCCATTTGTGCCCATGTGCCTGCCTGCTCCCCTAGCCATTGCGCCCCCATGTTCTGCAGGGCTTTGCGAATGCTATCTGAGGTGTGCTGCTGATCCATTACCTCAGCATGCAGAAAGAAAGAGTGGTGCCCCTGCTTGCCTACTGCACCTGAACTTGTTGTTGGTAATGATGTGTCTTGCAACACATTGGGCTGCCACCAATGCACTGTCAATGACAGGAAGCCATGCTGGCCACTCGGAGCACTCCATAAGTCAGTGGTAAAGTGCACTGCCTGGCCACCAGCCTTTCCTAGCAGGTCCTTCAAAAGCTAAACGCACAACCAATACAGTGAGGACTCTATAGTTCTACTAAATGTGGTGCGGGACGGAATCTTATATCAGGTTGCAACAGCCTCCATAAGTTGCTGGAAGGGTTCCCCATACACCAAATTAAAAGTAGCACCCCCAACAGCTATGAGCTGTGCAATGAGGTGTATAATTTTCCTGGACTGCTGTTTGCACATCCCCTTGGAAAGAGACCCACCAAAATCTTCCAATGTGGCCTGTATTGATTTTGGGATGGGCTGTGACTGTCTGCTGTTCTTACCAAGACCAAATGTGGCATGATCCCCCAACCTGTTCTCCTGCATACTGGTGGTGAGTGTGACAGTGGTATTTGCAGTACTGCCATTTACTGCACTAATCAACACTGACTTGTGGTAGTTGTTCAGGTGTTGGTTGATCCAGGAGGTGGTTAGATGACTCGACACCCTCCCATGGCTGACTTCTATCACGGTGCTATGATTTCTTGTCTGTCGACATTGCTACTTTCTGTCGGTGCTTGCTGCTTCTTATTGGATACTGGGCTCTGCTCCGCCCAGCAATTGCCTTTTTAAACTCTGCTCTCACTACCTTGGGTGCCCTTTCGTGGTGTTCCTGATCAGACGTGTGTTGCTGTGTATCCTGGTCCGTGTATGATCCCGTTTTGCCTGACCTTGCTCTTGTCTTTGCTACTATCACTGTGCTGTGATTTCTTGTCTGTCGACATTGCTACTTCCTGTATACAGCACAGGCCATATAGGTAGCAAATGGAGGCAACCGTAAGGGCACAGGCTGTATAGGTAGCGCAACCGGAAGCAACCGCAAAGGCACAGGCTGTATAGGTAGCGCAACCGGAGGCAATCGTAAAGGCACAGGCTGTATAGGTAGCAAATGGAAGCAACCGCAAAGGCACAGGCTGTATAGGTAGTGCAACCAGAGGCAACCGTAAAGGCACAGGCTATGGTAAAATTAAACTGGAATCAACTGTGGGGCACACGCTTACTCTCGGAAGTAGGGGACCAATGGCAACACTGACAGGCCCGGGAACGGTCAGCACAATAACTAGAGAGTCAGTGAATTGTGAGAAACTCTGCCAGCGGACACAGTGTAACCCAGAGAGAGGTAAGCACGTCCTAGTATAGACACAGCAAGAAGTAATAGCCAAAGCCTGGATCGGTACACAGAAAGCGGTAGTCAGCCAAAGCCTGGATCGGTACACAGGGAGCGGTAGTCAGCCAATGCCTGGATCGGTACACAGCGAGCGGTAGTCAGCCAAAACCTGGATCGGTACACAGAGAGTGATAGTCAGGCACAGCGAAATCGGTACACAGATATTGATAGTCAGGCAAACCGGGTCGTCAACGGAATAGGCAGCAAAGACAGGAGCAAGGTCAGGCAAAACCGGATCATACACAGAACAGGATACACAGCAACACACGTCTGGTCAGGAACACCATGAAAGGTCACCCAAGGTAGTGAGAGCAGAGTTTAAAAAGGCAATTGCTTGGAGGAGCAGAGCCCAGTATCCAATAAGAAGCAGCAGGCACCGACAGGAAGTAGTAATGTCGACAGACAAGAAATCACGGCACCATGATAACTTCTCTGCCAAACAATTTGCATTTCGCTAGCCGGCCATCGCCAAGTTCCACAAAATGGTCCCTTGCTTTGGAGCAACGGATGACTCTGGAAGGTGGTGGTGGAGAAGAAGAAACTGAGGTGACACTTTCTTCATCTTCACATGTTGGTGCAACCTCACTTTTCTTTTTGCGTACCTTTACAGGAGTACCAGTAGACCTAAAGATGGCAGCAGGGATGTTGGAACTGGGATTGGAGGAGGATAGTGGAGTAACAGTGGTACTGGTGGTAGAGACACTAGCAGCTACTACCTGGCTGGGAGACTCAAATGGAACTGGAGAGGCAGGTGTTGAGTTGTCAATAGAAGACACAAGTGTAACTAGAGAAACAGGAGGAGCACTGTGGGAAGCAGGGGAAAAAAATTAAGCTCAGGGTAATAATTAAGGTCAGTGGAAAAATCAAGCTGATGGGACAAATCAAGCTTAGGAGGCCTTGAGCCCTCAGATTCTTCTTCTACCTCTTGCACATTATGACAGAAAGAAAAAGCATCATCAGCAGCAGATTTGGTGGAAATCTGCTCAATTCCCTCTTCTGCCTGGTGGCTACTGGTAAATGGTAAACTATTTCCCTCAATAACATTTTCTGGAGTAGATATGCTCTCAGTGGCAGTGACAGTGGCGGCAGGAAAAATGTTATCCAAATGCTGCAATAATTTCCATTTGGCTGCTTACATGGTCGTTCGGTAAAAAAATCCCGCGTTGATACTACCCGCAGTGTCCGACCAGTAGTATTATACACGCTAGATGTCCCCAGGTTTATAGAAGTGGCTGTAGCTGAGGTGGTGACTAAACTGGCAGTGGCACTAGTCATTGTGCAGGTGGTTCTGGGGGGCTCATCACGAAACAGCTGGTCACCCAGAGGAGGATCTGGACCTCTCTATCCTGCTAGTAGAGGTAGAATGACCTGCAGTTCCCTTCTTATTTTTCTTTTTGGTTTGGAGTGCTGCTGCTGAGTCTGACTAGTACTACTGAAAGTACTCTTCTTTGTCCACCTGCTGCTGCTAGCTCTGCTTGAAAGCAACATCACTGTGGTGGTGTTGGTGGTTGCTGGGTCACTACAGCTGGTACCAGGACGAGGAACATCAGGTTGTTCACTAGGACTCAAATCCATGACAGATAGGTATTTAAAAACCTGGCCACATGACAACTGTGAGTCTGACTATGTCACTTTGAAAATTATTCAAACAAATTCCTAATATTAATTTTAATGTTTAAAGTGTTAGTAATGTCTAAAAAAACTTTTTTTGCATTTAGAAGAGCTTAAAAAGCTGATCTAAATGCTAAAAACTTATCTCTCAAACCGCTATGGTTTAAGAGATACGGGCATTTAAAGTTTGATTTCTCCTGCTGATCGACCGTGTCGGTCGATCTCGTTACTTATACGAAATCCTTTCATTGGAATGGTCTAAAACATGTGCCTAGTGTTCAGGCACACATTTTAGACCATTCCAATGAAGGGATTCCGTGTAAGTAACGAGATCTCGGCACTTCTCAAGCGCCAGCGTGTCGACCGACACGGATCTCCTGCTGACAGCTTTACAGCTGTCAGTAGGAGAAATCAAATTTTAAACACCCGTATCTCTTAAACCATAGCGGTTTGAGAGATACGTTTTTTTGCATTTCGATCAGCTTTTTAAGCTCTTCTAAATGCCAAAAAAGTTTTTTTTAGACATTACTAACACTTTAACACAGGAACAAAGATGACTCTCCGTTGCGGACGCAATAAGGTACTAGGCCTGCCTACAGAACTGTGAGACTGGTTGATGTGTAACTCTGAAAATTATTCAAACAAATTCCTAATATTAATTTTAATGTTTAACACAGGAACAACGGTGACTCTCCCTTGTGGACACAATAAGGTACTAGGCCTGCCTACAGAACTGTGAGACTGGCTGATGTGTAACTCTGAAAATTACTCAAACAAATTCCTAATATTAATAGTAACATTTAACACAGGAACAAAGGTGACTCTCCCCTGCAGACCCAATAAGGTATTAGGCCTGCCCACAGAACTGTGAGACTGGCTGATGTTTCACTCTGAAAATTATTCAAATTCCTAATATTAATTTTAATGTTTAACACAGGAACAATGGTGACTCTCCCTTGCGGACACAATACGGTACTAGGCCTGCCTACAGAACTGTGAGACTGGCTGATGTGTCTCTGAAAATTATTCAAACAAATCCCTAATATTTTTAATATTTTGCACAGGAACAAAGATGACTCTCCCTTGCAGTGGCAATAAGGCACTAATGCTGGCTCTCTGTCTGCCTATGCCTAATGCTACCTGCCTGCCTACACAACAACTGGACACTCTAATATCTCCTGCTTCTTCTCTCTATGAGCTCCAACAAAGCACTAACAGGAAATACAGGCTGTCTGGGTGTCTGTGTCATTAGTTCAACCCCCATCATGAAATGAAGAAGCTAATTGGAATAGAGACAAAGTGGGAAAGTAGAGCATGAAAGGAGAAGCTAATTGAACTAGAGACATGGAGGGAAAGTAATTGCTCGTGGGTAGTAGTCGCCGAATTTCCAAAATTTTTGACAACATTCGAACCAGGGCTGGTCGGATTCAGATTTTTTTGGAGAATGACCCTTTTTTGGTCAAATTCCGGATGTCGACTAACCGAATCACACAAGCCTAGTTTCCTGATAAACCTTGTGTCACAGTACCTAGTTACCAGTAGGACGTTCCTGGCGATACGGCACCCTGATCTTGCATGCAAATGGTGTGGGGCCATTGTGGACGTCCTGCAGGAATCCTGGTCGTAAACTTCTGCTGGTTCTATATTGACCGTGCCCGCGAGCTGGGCTGTAGTAGTGCTGGACTGCTGCCTGTGGGTTAACTGGCATAGCGTCATGCTCTAAACTCTAATGTCGCTTGTGTTAGTTTTATACCTGTTGCTGCTGAGCTCCATCTTGCAACTTCCTGCTCTCAGGGGTTATAGGGCAGCTTCAACATTCCCAATCTGCCCTTGTGTTGGTGTTACACTGTGGTAGTTGCTTTTTACTGTATACCTGAGAGAACCACTCTGTGTATGACCCGTTTTTGCTGCGAACCCGCTCTGTGTATGACCCCATTTGGCTACGAACCCTCTCTGTGTATAACCCAGTTTGGCTGTGAACCTGCTCTGTGTATGACCTGTTTCTGGCTATAAAGCCACTTTGTGTAAGACCCAGTTTGGTTGCAAACCTGCTCTGTGTATAACCCAGTTTGGCTGTAGACCCGCTCTGTGTATGACTCGTTGCTGAGTAACTTCTGGTGGTACTAACACACTGGCTGGTCTATGTTGTGGCTGCCTACCTCGTGAGATATCCACAGTGTGTGTATCTGGGCATCCATTATCTGACCTTGTGTCAGAGGGTTCTGTAACCTCCTGTGTGTCCAAGCTGAGGGTCCTGGGTCTGACTGCAGCGTCAGTCTGAGGGTTCTGTGTCCTATTGTATTCTAGCCTAGGGGTTCCCCACCTGGTAGCAGGTGTGTGTGTGTTCCTTGTTGCACATTATGAGCCTGAGGGTTCTCGCTAGTCTGCAGGTGTGTACCTGAGACCCACTTATACTTCCACTGACTTGGAGCCATTCCTCTGTTCCTGAGCATCCTGGTTTCCTGTTCGTCGGATCAAGATTGCTGTTCCTGGTGATGTTCATTAACTGTATTGTGAGACTACAAGTGGCCTCTGCCTAGTCTCCAGCAGGGAGGTCTAGGACCAGCCAATTTCTGTTTTAGGCTTGCTATTATTACTCTCTGCTTGCTTATTGCCTATTTGTTTGTTTGTTTATTTCAATAAACTTGATTTAGTATACCGTACTGACTCTGAGCTTCGTTGAGCAGCCGTGACACCTTGGTTTCTCCTGAACAAAGGATATAAGATATTTTTATCCCTACTGATTTTCCTAATGCTCTTCGGGATGGATGTAGCTTCTTGTTAGGGAACAGGAACCAGACAGACACAAAAATGTAAAATGCAAAACACCTTTATTAAAATAACAAAAGCAAACAAAGCAAAACTGGGATCCAGAAGTGTAAACCAAAAGACAAGCCTGAGTCAGGAACCAAGATAGGTACTCAGCCAAGCCGGGGTCAGGAATACAGAGATCAATGATGTCAGGAACAAGCTGGGAGTCAGGAGCCAGAAGGGATGTCAGAGGAAGCCAGGTCATGCACAGTGAAGTCCATGGCAAGGTGTGACCATGGCTTCTCCCCATTGTGTATTGGTTGAAGAAGGACCACTGGAAGGTGATGGGGTGATTTGGTCTGTGCACAGACTTGACAGGCAGCGACAAAGGCAGCAATATCACTGTTAAGTTCTGGCCACCAAAAGAGATGGAAAACCGACTAGAGAAGCTGGTTCTTACTGGGATGCCCTGCTGACTTCATATTATGGTATGTTGAAAGTACCTTGGTACAGAGGTTAACAGGTAGGAAACAGCGCCCAGAGGGAGTCTCAGCAGGTGCATCTACTTGCACGGCCCATATTCTCTCCCCGAGGGGAGATGTTATGCTAGTAGGTATGGTTGCCAGTACTCGGTCCGGTGGAATAATAGGACTAGGAGGGCTCTCCTCCTTAGCACCCGAAAACTGTCTGGATAGAGCATCAGCCCAGAGATTTTTGGTGCCCGGCAGGTACGGGACCACATAATTAAAACGGGACAAAAATAAGGCCCATGGGGCCTGTCTTGGAGTCAAGCGCTTAGCTTCGGACAGGTATGTGAGATTTTTATGATCTGTGAAGATTGGGATTGTCACTGAAGTTCCCTCAAGCAAATGCCTCCGTTCTTTTAGAATGAGTATTATTGCCAGCAACTCAAGATCACCAATTTCCTAGTTGCACTCCGCAGGACCTAACTTCTTCAAGAAATACCCACAGGGGTGCAACTGACTCTCAGGAGTAGGAAGTTGAGACAGGACGGAGCCTACTCCTGTCCCAAATGCATCACCTCAAGTATGAATGGAAGCTTGGATTTCGGATGTGCCAAAATGGATGCTGCGGCAAAAGCGACTTTTAATGCCTCAAATGCTTTGATGGCTTCCGGAGACCAGTAAGTGGCGTTACCATCTTTTTTAGTCATGTCGGTAAGGGTTTTTACAATCGAGGAAAAATTGTGGATACATTTCCTGTAGTAATTAGCGAACCCGAGGAAACGTTGAAGAAAGCGGAGACCTACGGGTCGCAGCCACTCGAGAACAGCCGAGAGTTTCTCAGAGTCCATAGTGAAACTGACCACAGAAATTACGTACCCTTAGAAGGTGACCTGTTTGCTATGGAACTCACATTTTTCTAATTTGCAAAATAGATTATTTTCTCTTAATTTTTGCAGAACTCGGGCTACATCTGCGTGGTGGCTTTCCATGGAGGCAGAATGGATCAGAATGTTGTCTAAGTATACCACCATGCATTTTTGGAGCATGTCCCGGAGGGCATCATTTAAGAATTCCTGGAAAACCACAGGAGCATTGCAGAGACAGAGGGGCATTACGAGGTATTTGTAATGCTCGCTCCTGGTGTTAAACTCAGTTTTCCATTCGTGGTCCTCCTTCATCCGTACCAAAATGTACGCCCCCCACAGGTCAAGCTTAGTGAACAACTTGGACCCTTTTAATCGATTGAATAGCTTGGTAGTAAGTGGAATTGGTTAGGAGTTTTTGACCGTGATACACTTGAGCCCCCTGTAATCAATACAGGGTCTCAGTTCTCCACTCTTTTTCTTCACAAAGAAGAATCCAGCCCGGGTGGGAGAGGAGGACTTGCAGATGAATCCCCGGGACAGTGCATCCCCAACATACTCCTCCATGGCCTTATTCTCCGAGACAGAAAGAGGGTAGACTTTACCTCGAGGAGGTATGGCACCCAGTTGCAATTCAGTGGTACCATCGTATGGACGGTGAGGTAGGATCTCACCAGCCTGGCCCTTATCAAATACATCACAGAACTCTTGGTACTCTTCAGGCAGTGAAGAGACCAGGGATGTGGTTAGCACCTTCACCACTTTATCTAGGCATGTTGTGGAACAGTTGGGTGACCATGCCATGACTTCAGCCCTTACCCAATCAAATGTGGGATTGTGTTTGTGCAACAATGGATAACCCAGGACCACAGGATAGTGAGGAGAGTGGATCACCTGGAATTGTAAAGTTTCATGATGGAGAGCCCCTACAGCCATAGACAAACGATACAAGTGACACCAAGTGAAGAAAAGTATCAATACAGGAACAGAAAAAACGGCTTCCAGCTCAAAAATAAATTTATTAAAATATTGTCTTGGGAAATCATTAACAAACACAGCTATCGCCCAAAAGAAGTAAAATAGAAAAAAGTCTTACAGTCTCACGCGTATCGTGGCTACTACGTGCCACTTTTTCAAAGACAATAAATTGACTAACAAAGAGAACTAAGAAGCCGTTACACATTTAAATACAATACAAAACACTGATTGGATCTGATTGGTATGGACTTACCCGGTGCGATGGTCATAGACGCGCCACTCACTGCCCGCCAGACTACTACCTGACGAAGCACAGAGCGCGCGTCTCTGACACACCAAGTAGAGCAGTCACATGACCAAACACAATACACAAAGTGAACACCAGACCAATGACCCGCATCGATGCGCTCCAATGTATACAACATACAAAGGAAAGCATAAAAGCGTGTAGAAATACAATACACCTGAAACAGTGAATACATACAGTCATTCTCCGATGTCCACAATGCAACTCCTTATACAAAAATACTTTAAAACTCAACATATATTAATAAAATACATATAAAACAATAATGATAACATTCAAATATGAAAATAAATAATAATAAGAAAAAAAATATATAATAAATGAATTACTATTGGACCCTGGGTACCTAACTAGGTCTAAACCCAAAGAACAGTATACATATACACCTACATATAACCGATCTCATCAAAGCAAATTCTTTCACCACTGATTATTCAAAAGCTGACTCAGCAACTTCATTTAAACCAAAAGGAAAAAGTGTCCTCAACTGAAAAATCCAAAAGGATTCTCGGTTATTTAATCTAGACTGTCTATCATATAAACTAGATTGCTTAATATACTCATTCGGTGTGATTACGAGACCTGATGGATTACTATCATGATAATCTGCAAAATGTTTAGACACACTGTGTAGTCTATAATTATTTATGATGTTTCATTTATGCTGACTAAATCTAGATCTTAACTTCTGTGAAGTACGACCAACGTACTGTAAGCCACATGGGCACGTCAATAAATAGACCACAAAGGAGGAATCACAATTCATAAAATGTTTTATTTGGTAAACCTTCCTTGTGGTCTTGGAACTAAATTCTGTCACTTTATTAGAAATAAATGTGTATAATAAGTGTGGCATCTTGAGGACAAACATCTATAAGAGCCAACCACTCTTTTCTGATTGCCCCCACTTGCACAATATGACAATATAGTTTGTGATTTACATTTGAACTCAACTTTCTTCAATTTACTAGAGGCTAGAATGTTCTTCAGGGTCTTAGCCCTTCTAAACACCACTTTTGGATTATTTAAAATCCTTCAAAAT
Source organism: Rhinophrynus dorsalis (assembly GCA_037306005.1). NCBI lineage: Eukaryota > Metazoa > Chordata > Amphibia > Anura > Rhinophrynidae > Rhinophrynus > Rhinophrynus dorsalis. The sequence continues at coordinate 143,063,513 of CM074721.1, forward strand.
TGGATCATTTAATAAGATATGCCAATGTTTTTTCAAGATCTTATAGATCTCATTAGGATCATTGGAATATCCTGTAACAAAAAGTGGTACCCCCTTGAATTCACCACCTTTATCAACTCTAGTATGAGGTACATCTTTTTCTTCCTGATGACACACTCTCATATAGGAGTTTTCAACTAACTGTGATGGATAAGATTTCTCAATAAAATGTTTAAGTATCTCAGATTGTGCCTCAAAATCATCAAAATGGGCGCTCTTACATCAGTAGTGGGAAAATTAATGGAGACTATGTTAAAGGAAAGAATTGTTGAATATCTGAATATAAATAGCTTGCAAGATACCAAACAGCATGGGTTTACAGCAGGGAGATCTTGTCAAACTAACCTCATAGATTTTTTTGACTGGGTAACTAAAATAATAGATCAAGGGGGAGCAGTAGATATAGCTTATCTAGATTTCAGTAAAGCATTTGACACTGTCCCTCATAGAAGACTCATAAATAAATTGCAGGGTTTGGGTCTAGATGTAAAAATAGTGAAATGGATAAGGCAATGGCTGAGTGACAGGAGACAGAAGGTGGTAGTCAATGGAGAATATTCGGACGAAAGGAGTGTTACTAGTGGAGTACCTCAGGGATCTGTACTGGGACCCATTCTTTTTAATATTTTTATTAGTGATATTGCAAAAGGTCTTCAAGGAAAGGTATGCCTTTTTGCAGATGATGCAAAGATCTGCAATAGGGTAGACATTCCAGGGGGAAAAAGCCAAATGGCGAATGATTTAGGTAAATTAGAAGAATGGTCAAGAGTGTGGCAGATGCACTTTAACGTTGATAAATGTAAAATAATGCACTTGGGACATAAAAATCCAAAGGAAAAATATACCATTAAGGGTACTGTGCTGTCAGAGACAACAGAGGAAAGGGATTTGGGAGTAATTATTTCTAATGACTTAAAGGTAAGCAGGCAATGTAATAAAGCGATGGGGAATGCAAGCAGGGCACTGGGTTGTATAGCTAGGGGCATTAGTAGCAGAAAAAGGGAAGTAGTCATGCCACTGTACAGATCTCTAGTTAGACCTCACCTAGAATATTGTGTACAGTACTGGAGACCCCATCTCCAGAAGGATATTGATACTCTAGAGAAAATTCAAAGAAGGGCTACTAAAATGGTGACTGGTCTACAGGAAAAGAAATATCAGGATAGACTAAAGGATCTGAATATGTATAGCTTGGAGGAGAGAAGAGAGAGAGGGGATATGATAGAAACATTCAAATACATGAAGGGATTCAACAAAGTACAGGATGGAAGTATATTTCAAAAGAGTAAAAACATTAGGACAAGAGGCCATAGTCTAAAACTAGAGGGACACAGGTTTAGATGTAATGTAAGAAAGTTTTACTTCACTGAGAGGGTAGTAGACAAGTGGAATAGCCTACCAGCAGAAGTGGTAGATGTCAATACAGTGACAGAATTTAAGCATGCATGGGATAGGCATAAGGCGGTCCTTAACATAAGAAAAGACCAAGGACCAAAAAAGGTTTGAGGTTTTTTGTTTTTTTTTAAACACAGTAGGAAATTGGGCAGACTAGATGGGCCGAATGGTTCTTATCTGCCGTCAAATTCTATGTTTCTATGTTTCTAAGTTGCGTCTAATACGACGAAACTGGAGTATTTCTGAGCCATTTAGAATGATGGCAACTGGAAAAGTCAAGATAACTATTTTTATCAACTGACTTAAAATATGTTTGAGTAGAAACCACCTCATCTCTAACACCTATTAGTTCAAGATCTAAAAAATTATTATTCTTATTTAAAGTGGAAGTAAATTGAATACCCCACAAATTATCATTGAGGTACTCAACAAAAGAGGTGATCCCTTCAGGTTCCCCCCTCCAGATAACAATAATATCATCGGTATAACAGCGATAGAGCACCAAGTTCGCGCTAAATGGGCTAGATTCATAAATCTTATGATGTTCAAAATAACCCATAAATAAATTAGCATAACTCGGCGCGAACTTGGTGCCCATCGATATACCTTTGATCTGTAAATAATAAGACTCATTAAATTCAAAATAATTATAAGTTAAAATAAACTCAATAGCTTCCAAGATAAATTGTATCTGGATGGGGGGCACGAGTAGATCCTGTCTGAGGAAATAATCAACAGCCTCAATTCCTCCACTATAAGGGATGTTAGAGTATAAAGATGTAACATCTAAACTGACCCAGAAAATTTTTTCTGACCAAATAAATGACTTGAGTAACGTAATGAGATGATATGAATCACGTAAATAAGATGGAAGTCCTAAAACTAATTTTTGTAAGTGAAAGTCAACGTATGCTGAAAGATTGGAAGTTAATGAATCAACACCAGATATGATGGGCCTACCTGGAGGACATTGGAGAGACTTGTGAACTTTAGGAAGATGGTAGTATATAGGAGTCCGAATATTATGCACATATAAAAAGTCTCTCTCAGTTTTAACAATCACTCTATTAGCATACACTGTTTCCACTAAGAGACTAAATTCTTTCATATACTTAACTGTGGGATCACCTCTAAGCACCACATAATACTCTAAATTATTGAGAATATGAAGAGCCTCTTTAATATAATCAGAGCGGTCCTGAATAACCACCGCTCCACCCTTATCGGCTGGCTTGATGATTATATCCCTATTTGTTCTTAAAGTATCCACTGCCAATAATTCTGCTTTAGTTAAATTTGAAAAATCTTTCTTGCGTCGACTTTTCAAAGTCAACTTTTGAAAGTCATTCAATTACCTTTGGATTGAGTAGGGTAGAATTTTGACCAATGTTTTAATCCTGATGGAACACTACCATTCAGAATATAATCGGTGTGAACATCAACTTCTATAATAGGGAGTAATTCCAGACCACTATCATCAACAAGAGGATCATGAGTAATAATTGGAACTTGATTTGGACTCTGTCATAATTTTTTATTTGCAAAATGTCTTTGAAGGGTTAATTTGCGAATAAATTCACTTGTATCAACAAATAATTGATACAAATTAGAACTTACAGACGGGGAAAAAGATAATCCCTTATTTAACAAAGACTTCTCACTGTTATTTAAACAATATTTAGATAGATTAATAATATTATTGCTATTTATTTTCAGTCGATCTTTGTTTTTTTGGGGATTGCGCCCCCGAACCTCTCCATCCTCTGGGCTTGTTCTTTTTAATGGTTCGTCTTCACTCAAAGGATGAAAACGATTTGTATCTTATCACCACAAAGATATAGAATCCTGTACATTTCCCCCCAAAAAAGGGGGGGTGGATAATGAAATTGCACCCAAATCATCGTTTCTAACAATATTATTATCTGTAATTTCTCTTGAGGATATACTTATATTAGTATTATCATCTACATTTCTTTGTGTATTTGTACTTGAAGACGGGAGACGGGTGAATCTCTCCTCTAGCACATTTGTCAGCATCATCGATAGCTGACCACTTGGCATTTCATTTTATATTTATCACATTATACTGGCTATATTGCACCATTGGGCGCCTTCTTCTTTTTAGTGTTTTGTATTGCTGAGATGTTGGGAGAGAACGGTATAAGGAGTGCGACCTGAAGTGTACCAGTTTGCTGAGATTGAGGGCAGCCTTTAAATTTCCCTCGAGTGCTTTTGAGCTGTCTTACATATCAGTGTATCGACAGCCAATTATTTTGTGAGTATAACCACACCGGGTGTTTGGTGGTGGTTCTATCATAGACTATTCAACACAGGGGGTGCTTTCTGTTCCCTTCTCTCTTGTGTGTATTTTTTTATAGCCATAGACAAAGGAGCAGTTTCATGGATTACCTGCAGCAGCTGTAGGGGTCTGCCATCAATCTCTTCAATGGCAAGTGGTCTTGTATGAAGCTGCAATGGAATGGAGTGCTTCTGGGTGCAGGCACTGTCGATAAAATGGCCCACTGCACTAGAGTCAATGAGTGCCTTTGTAATAATGGCACACTTACCCCAAGAGAGCCCAATGAAGACTAGTGGTTTATCCTTAAGGCTAGCCTGGGATGTTGAGATGCCACCTAAAGTCTGTCCCCTATAGAGCCAAAGGTGTGGGGAATAAACCAAAAGATAAGCCGGGATCAGGAAACAAGACAGATACTCAGCCAGGCCGGGGTATAACAGTGCCCATGATCCATCCCCACTGGTGACTCGGCAGCAGCGTGTCTGGTTGATACCTGGATATGGACTTCCTGTTTGCATATGCGCATCACTGCTGCACACTTGCTATTTTGTAGAGTCAGCCTAATTGGCCGATTCAGGTCCCACCTCTCTGTTACGCATTATATGCAGATTTCAGACCTAGCTTCAGTGCCCTTTCATTGTGTATCTGAGCATTACTTGTATTCCGCTTCTCGTTGTGACCCGTTCTTGGCTGCTGATTTGATTCATGTATGACCCATGGCTCCATCTGACTATCCGATCCGTGTATGACCCCTGTCCTGGCTGACTACCCGCTCAGTGCTAAGTACTGTGGCACTGTATGACTACCTGATACGTGTATAACCTTGGCTTTTTCTGACTCAGCTTGTATTGTGCCTTGGGCCTGGCTCGCTCTCCATGCAGGTCTCTGGGCCTGGTATCTGCCACCATACTACTAGGGGTTCGTCTCTACCCATAGGCCTTGTAGTGCTCAGGTCTTACCCGTATCCTGCTTGGACCCTAGCGTCCTTGGGTGTTGTGTCAGATTGCTGTGGACCCTAGGATATTGCATCTCTGTGACCCTAGCATTTTAGGGTATTGCATCTCTGTTGACCCTAGCGTTCTAGGGTAGAGATTGGCCACTTGCCACTCTGCTCCATCTCAGGTGGCTCCCAGAACCTTAGGCTAGGTTCTCTTCATGCTTCTGGTTCCATTGTTTCAGGCTAAGTTCAGTGTCAGCTCCTGGGTAGTAGACTGTAGCACTGTCTTCATGCCAGACCCCGGGAAGGGTTGGGGAAGTGCTTATTTATTATTCTAAGTATTAATGGCGCGATGCAGGAAACGTGTGCAATCGCTATTTCCAGTGTGAAAACCACTAGGGAATAGGTTTGCGCATGATTTTGTTGAATTGCGCATGCAAATTCAAAATTAGCGAACGGCTGCGTATATATTTTTTGTGGGCGTGGCTAAGATTAATGAATCTGTGTGAGTGGAATAGCGAATGTGCCTAATGCAAGAACTGCTATTGCGAATGAATTTATATGGCTGTGTACTGTTGTCCTAAAATTGAATTTTTTATGCTTTAAACTTAGTGTTTGACCTGTAAAGTAAAAATCTGGTTATTAAAATCAATCAATCATTAAACTTACGCCACTGCCACTGCTGTCGAAATAAATAGTTGCAAACAAACTAAGAGATCCGCTGTCTTAATATTGTATATATTTATATCCATATATATATATATATATAGAGAGAGAGAGAGAGAGAGAGAGAGAGAGAGAGAGAGAGAGAGAGACATCAGTATCCTATATAATAATTTGCTAAAACGTGTGTAACGACACAGTCATGCGCAGTAGAGACTGCTGCGCATGCTGCAGTCATGAGCAATGGAGAATGCCTGCACTGCTGCTGATACAGAGCTCTGTATCAGCTGTGGCACTGGCAGTCTCTCCTGTGCATGACTGCCCCGTGACCGGCTGGCAGTGGCACTGTGGCCCGTGTAACGGGCTTTTCAACTAGTTACTAATATTCACGCAGGATACTTCTAGCTCAACTCTAAATAACTATCAAAATCATACACAGTAAAAGGGAATCCCTAAATTCACAATAAGACGTGAGTCCTATAATTCGTACTACATTCGTACATCAGTGTTACATCAGTTAAAGGGGCGGGAAAGGAATACTTTATTATTCAGTTACTCTTGAACTACAACTCTGACAGTATTGAAATAACACTCTCCATGGCCCAAATACTATGAAGATTATTTGGAGTTATTTTATTTTGAGACATTATTATCCCTTTAATGTCTACAATATTAATATTTGTTAAACAAAAACAATACTATCCCTTTAATGAAATGCATTACATGCTAGGTTAAAAACATCTAAACTATTATGCATAAAGAAATAAAATGTCCTCCTGATTAGACTGACCTGCTTTCAAACAGAAATCATTTGCAATAAGTGAGTGGGCGGTGACCCAAACAGACTAGGACCCTATCACCACTCCCCTTTTATAGGTCCAGCCTCCCCTCCCACTACACACTATAATCTGTATAACAAACCATAATTACAGGGAACAACAGGGCAAGCCAATCAAAAGTACAGCAATGTAATATAACTTTGAAGTGGAACTTTCCTCTGTGTCCTGTCTATAGCAGAAGAATCGGCATTGACTCCCCATCCCTGCTGGTAGGTCTATAGAAAAAAACTATAAAAAACTATAAAAAACAACTGTGACTCCACACCTCCAGTTATTTCAGTCCTACCAGGATTGAGGCCTGGGTAACATCCTAGTATCAGTGTCACTGTTCTGCCAACATAAGCAGAGTGCATCTATGTACCGCTTGCATACCCTGCTTAAGGGTCAAATGAATCATTGTGTCTGGCCATAAGCAACTAAAAAGTACATGGGCTTAAATTTTCTCTCTTACTGGCAGCTACATCTTGTATCATTTTCCTCTGCTGAGATACCAAGTTATCCCCAGCAGATACCTCCAAGCTATGTGGGAAGTGTATGAAGAAAGCTCCCAATAATGAAATCCCTTCCCAGTTTTAAGGCTTCTTGTCTTGGATGAGGGCATCTATGCTGGATTCAGCCAGGAAGAGACAGAGGCAGTCATATCTTGTTAAAGGTCTTTTTAACCCACAGGAAAAGGAAGACGGTAGCTTGATGGAGCTTCAGTCTGCTGCTTCTTCAGCAGCAGAAGGGGAGCTGTTTAATGAAACAGGGAGTTTTAGCCAAGGTCAATGAGGAAAATACTGGGCCTTACTGAAACACAGAAAGACTTGGACATCACGGACACAGCTTTGTTGGCAGCTTCAGTTTTACCAGTTGACAGCTCTATAAGAGAACATTAAATTCAAATGGTCTCATTGTGACTGTAGAACTACTATTTGTAGAAGATTTCTTAAAATGTACCAGTTATCAGAAGAAGGAACTGAATCCTGGGTTATGCCTCCTAAGGAAGATGCCTCAGTGGCACAGATTTTGCTTATAACAACCATTCTGTCAGAGGATGGGACCATCCTAAGGGATCCCACAGACATGAGAGTTGATGCATTATGAAAGTGCATTACAAAAGCAGTATGCACTACTGGACAGAACTTAAATTCTTCCACAACAATGGCATGTATCTTCAGGATTCTAAAGATATGGCTTAGTGAACTGGAAGAGAAGATAGAATCCTCATTTTCCAGAAATAGACTGTTTTTCCTGCAACCTTTTCCCGGATTCTATTAAGCTTCTAGCCAGGGCTTCAGCCCTGTCTGTTACTACAAGAAGAGTGCACTGGATTAAGGTTTGGGAGGCAAATGCGTCCTCAAAAAATAGGTTGGTATCCCTACCCTTAATGGGGACCATGATATTTGGGGACCAGCTAGAAGACATCATTCTCCCTCAAGAACAAAGAAATAGGGGATCTCCACAAAGGTCCTTGAACTACAGGAGACAACGCTTTTGTGAGGCCAGAAGATATAGGACAGGCAGGGACTATCATCAGAAAAGAAGAGGACAGGTCCATGGTGCCAGATCTGGAAACCGGAAGGAGTTCCAGAGGAAGATATCCGCATCTCCAACTCCAGTAGAGGGCAGGCTGGAGTCTTTTGAGGAAGATCTTCAGCACACATATCACCATATTCTGGTCAGACGAAATCACAGAAAATTTCTAAACTCCTGAATCTTTGGAAAGCATTTCCAGAACAGGGTCCTGGCATTTGTTCTTGTGTCAGCACAAAAAGACTTCACCAAGACAGTGGCTCTGTCCTTTCTAAGGCAAAAAGGTGTAAGAGTAATCCCCTATCTAGATGATATTCTGATAGTAGAGGAATCATCCCATATATCTCTGAAGAACACAAGGATGTGCAATGAGTTCTTATCCAGCATAGGTTGGGTAATCAACAGGAACTAGAGTCAACTAGATCCAACCCAAAGGTTAGACTTCATCGGAATAGAATTCGACACAGTGCAGTGAACTCCATCTCTGCCATTAGACAGAAGAAACAGGCTGATTCAAAGGATATCATGGGTTCTTCAAAACAGGATTCACACAGAAAATCTGGGGAATCTGTCCTCAGCCATACAGGTAGTGCCCTGTGCTCTGTAAAATCTCCAAAGAGGTGGTGGTTAATAGCCAGATTGGGAAATCTTAAAGGGATAGTAATACTTTGTTTTAACAAAGCTTAATATTGTACTTATTAAATAAATAAAGCGAAGGATCTAAGTACTGTTGCTATAACTTGTATAGTTCTATTGTAATAGAGTTTGTGGTAGGAGCTTACAGCAAATTGTAATGAAGAATGATAAGATTAAATGTGGATTCATGGATGCTACTAGGCACAGGTGTATAATTGACGTGGTGAGCCAAATAAGAGGGCCGTCTAGATAAATGATTTTAAAAAGGGGAAGAGGAGAGGTGGGGCTCACAGGATTGTGAACTTGGAGCTGGGAGGCTGCTGCCTTGAATTTAAGGCTTACAGCTCCTCCCACAAACACAGGCCAAGCCTTTTACTTGTGGTCAGATTTTACAGAGAATTGTAATGAAGAATGATAGGATTATATGTGGATTCCTGGCTGCTACTAGGCCCAGGTGTATAATTGATGTGGTGAGCCAAATAAGAGGCCAAAAAGAAGGTGCAAAACTTTATTTAACTTGCGTAATGGTAACATCACTTAGTTAGAGACGTAAGGACCTCTAGGATTTCGACTTCTGGATTAGGACTATATCTTGTATAGCATGTAGACTGCCACCTACCTAATTCCTGTAGAATATGTGGAGGAACTTTGTTGCGGGATGCTGAAGAGGCTGCACCTATCCTGAAAGAATGTCCTGAAAACTCTAATGGGTTATGATCTAGTCTAGATAACATGGTTCTGAGATAGTGAGTGAATGTAGCTGTAGTGAGTGGGCTGTCGTTTAATGGAAGCAAAGGGCTATGGCGCCATAGGTTGTTAGTTGGGTAGAAGGGGATATAATTGCCCTTACCAAGTTGATCAGTTTTAGAGTGTAATAAAAATAGTTTAATGTGATTATTGAATACTCTAAGTTGTTGTTTAATGATGAATGGAGATGATTTTGACTGGGCTAGGAATTCTCCCGGTCTGAGAAAGCCAAAAAATGCAAGATTGATTGCTGCAAGTAATACTATATTGGTCTTCCGCTGAAAAGGTTTAGAAAGTAGGAATTCATATAACTGTTTAAATAGCTGACTTGATATGGGTTTACGAGACTTGACTTGGGGTAGTGGTAATTTATTGATTCATTTGAGAAAAAGTTTGAGTTTATACTGTGAAAATATGGATGGTTTGTTAGGGTCTGAGATAGCTAGATGATGTTGAATTCCAGCTAGGTAAGACTTAATAGAGGAGTAGGCTAGATGAAGTGTAGAATGACAAAGGCTGCGAAGGCTAGAATAATGTCTTGAGAATATGGCTGCATAGATTTAGTTTCATGAATTGATTGAAAGACTTCCATGCTTTATTGTATGTGCGCACTGTGTTTGGAGCTAATGCTTTATTGATGATGGTAGATTAAATGGATAAGTATTTGTTTAAGGTATTGTCAGATCTTTGAATGGGATGGATGGAGACTTGACTTCTTCTGATTTGAGAATGACCTGTAATTTAGAATATGATAAAGTATCAGTATATGAATAACCATAATTTTAATTGACAGATAAAAAATAAAAAAAAAATAAAAAAAAATAAAAAAATGTTAATACAGAGACAGCCAAGTCAGTTTCCTGAGTAATTTCATGATGATATGGGAATGAGATCTACCTCTGAGAATTAAAACAGAAGTTTCTGGGTAGATTAACTGGAATGTTATAGCTTTGCCTGTCCATAAGTGACCCCAGAGGAATGCTGCTGCTACGATTGGGTAGATTTCTAGGAGGGACGGAGATGAGTTAAATTCAGTTGAATCTGATACCTCAATAGGCCATTTCTCAGAAAACCATTTGCCGTTTGAAATAGCAGAAAACCCTTCCTTTGAGATAGCACAGGTTTGAACAATTGGGGATGCTGGGTTTGGAGTGGGAGGGAACATCATGTGGCAATTCCAGTGATGAAAGAAACTTGACCACATGATGAGGTCGGATTTGGCTTCATTGTTTAATGGAATTTTGGAACTGGGAAATTGAGAACTGTAGGTGTAAAGGTTGAGAAGGAATGAAATGAAGGACCTACCTTGCGGAATGATTTTCATTGAAAATGCTAAGGTGACCTATAAGAGACTGTAATTCTTGTAATGTGATGAATTCTTTGTTGATGTAGGATTCTATTACAGAGATAATTCTTGCTAGTTTATCTCGTGGGATACTAGATTCTAAAAGAATAGCGTCTATTAAAATTCCTAGGAATTCTATTTTTGTTGCGGGGCCGCAAGTTTTGTCTGATGCTACAGGGAAGGGATATTGTTGGATTTGAATAGATTTAGTAGTTTATTTAAACTGGAGGGGATGTGGTTTGCTGGTTCAATAAGCAGAAAGTCATCGAGGTAATGAAGTATGGCTGGGCATTTGCAATGATTGAGAAGTATCAGCAAGGGTTTCTGCAAAGGTGTCAAAAAGATTTGGGCTGCTTTTGCAACCAAAGGATAATCTAGTGGTGAAATAATCTTTATTTTGCCACTTTATCCCTTGCAAATTCCATAAAGAGGGGTTGACAGGCAACACAAAAGGCATGGGAAATATCTGTTTTAGATAGCCAGCATGCCTGACCAGCTTGGGAAATTAGAGAGATTGAGTGGTCTATATTTGCGTATTGCAGTGAATAAGGTTCTGAAGGGATTAGTGAATTAATGCTTGGAGCTTAAGAGGCACGAGGGGCTGAGATGTCAATTATAAGACATTTTTTATTTGTAAATTTGCCTATTGGGTTGATTCTGTATATGGAAAATGGTGTTGAAGAAAATGGACCTATAAGGAAGTTATTCTCTAGTTCTTTATTTATGAGTGTGGAAACTGTTTCTGGGTCTGAGATTGCTGATATTAAGTTTGGACACCCTAAAGAAGTAGATGGTGTGGCTACTATGCCTGTGTGAAATCCTTCTTCCAGACCTGAAATTAAAAAGTTAACTAGATTGGAGTCTGGATGAGATGCAAGCAAGTTATAAAGAACATCAGAGTACAGTTTGGTCAGTTTTTTTTATTAGGAATTGAGTTTCTAGGACAAATGGCTCTGGAGTGTGACTGACGGCATTTAGAACATATATGAAATAGACGACAACCATGGAAAAAACAACCTTTATCATTATAATTGTTGCATATAGGGATATTGCCTAAATATACAATATGGCAGCCTAATTTGTCATGAGTCTGATTGCGATAGGACCTGAGGCGCTGGTAGAAGTGGATGGTTGATTGATTGGTTCATTTGGACAAAGGTTGTGGGAATGGCTGGCTGACTGACCGTACTGACAGACTGGAGCTTTAAGACCAGCAAAATTCCTACAAAATAATTCATTGTTTAGTAAGCTCCAGTCTTTCACAAAGTCTAATTGAGGCAGCACAGTCGCAGCTTTAGCTGAGAATGAGCGACGGTAATCATAAAAAGTTTGTCCTTAATTTGTAAGCTAGATCAATAATAGTAAACAAATATTGGTCCAGTTCCTGTCTTCAATGCGTAAATGCAGAACACAGGATATCTCTATATATACTAAAAACGAGGACAAATTTAGCTCAGCATAACTTTTTAGACAGCCTAGGGTCTTTGGCTTTAAGGGTGACAATAACGTCCCTGCAATTTACTGTCCTGTGTTCCTCTAAGTCTTGCAAAGCAATGAGAAGAAGGACCAAATTTATTTATTTGCCTTCTATTATGCCCTTACAGATATGTTGTGGTATCATGTGGGCATGTGTTATGCGAGGAGTATTGATTTGAGATGTACCTTGTTGTGGATTTAGAGCAGATGGGGTTGATTGATTGCCTTGAAAAGATGTTTCTTTTACTACTGAGACTCTTGTTTGCATGTCACCTACATCTGCTCCTAGATTGAATACAGCTGAACCAAGCACTGTAAGCAGATGGGTGATGTGACTTAATTGGTAGTCTTGAGAATTAGTAGGTGAGGTAGGAGTGGTGGGAGTATGTGGTATATTGGGTGCAGAGAATAATAATTTAAAAAGTTCAACTTTTCTTGCTGAGGCAGAGTAGGGGATGTGTTTCCTGGACAGTTCAGCCACAAGCCTAGAAACGGTCCAATCCTGGACTGATTTTTTTTTTTGGGGGGGAGCGAAGGTAATAGAAGCTTCAGCCTCTATGGGGGGTGAGGATGACAACTGAAACCTTCTTCTGGAGAGATATGATTAGCTAGTAACCCTCGTCTCTACGAAGAGGTAAGGCCAGTTTGTAGACCCTGTTCCCCACAAAGATGTAAGGTAAGAGGTGAACTTTCGTCCTCTGTGAAGAGGTAAGGTCTGGAATGAGACTTTAGGCCTCTACGAAGAGGTTGGGTTGGTAAGAGCACCTTCAGCCTCTGTGAAGAGGTAAGGCTGGTAAGTGAATCTTCGGCCTCTGCGAAGAGGTAAGGCTGGTAAGTGAACCTTCGGCCTCTAGGAAGAGGTGAGGTTGGTAAGTGAACCTTCGGCCTCTGCAAAGAGGTAAGGCTGGTAAGTGAACCTTCGGTCTCTGCAAAGAGGTAAGGCTAGTAAAAGAACCATCGGTAAGGTTTGGTGAGTGAATCTTAGGCTCTTGTGAAGAGGTAAGGCAAGTAAATATACCTTGGCCTCTGCTAAAGGTAAGGTTAGTAAGTGAACCTTCGGCCTCTGCTAAGATGTGAGGTTGGAGTGAACCTTCGGCTTCTGCTAAGAGGTAAGTTTGGTAAATGACCTTTGGCCTCTGTGAAAAGTTAAGGTTTGTAATTGGCTTGAGGTTCTTGTGAAAAGGTGCTATAGGTTACCTTTGGTCTCTGTAAAGAGGTAATGATGAAAAGGAGCCTATTTGATAGCTGGTAAGTTATCTAAAACCTTATTCATAAGGTAAATTGTAGGAGTGAATAATATTTAGTTTGATAGAAAATCTAGGAAACTAAAAATAAAAGTGTAATTACTTGCATCAACAGAGAAAGGCGGCTTATTGTACCTGCGTCGTTTTGAGGAAGGCGGCTTATTGCACTTTTTCCTGTGTGGAGGCAAGGTTAATTGAATTGAGACTTATCAGTGGAAAGTGAATGATAGGTGCAACTGAAGTAATTGAATATGAAACTTACCTGTTATGTTTATAGGAAAACCTAGATAATTATAGTAAGGGTTAATTGTAGTTTAATATATAAATGAGAATAATTATATATATATATATATATATATATATATATATATATATATATATTAGCACGACACCTACCCTAGTAATTTGATATAAGAATGAAATAAGAATCTTGGATGACTCTCTTTATGTAGATGTTTTTGACGGTTTGCTTGAAGTATCTTATTGCAGCTACTGGTATATGAAGATGGATTAATATATGGATTGAGATATGGAGAAATTTGAATAATATTTTCTTACCTGATTAGTGTGGCTGATATCAATTAGGCTTGAATTACCTAAATGAACTGTAAAACCTTCAAAGCTGAATAGCACTGAATATATTTGATTCTGGTGAATAAATTAATGAGATAACATGAAATTCAGTCATTGATAGAACTGAAGCTTAAATCATAAGTATTGATTCTAAAATATGAAGATACATAGTAAATTAGGTTGTAAAAAAACACAAGTCCATGAAGTTCAACCTTCGCCTCATACCCCAGTAACTCAGAATGTTATAGCTTTCCTGCTATCAATTAAATTATTCTTTATCAGACCTTCCTGATCCACCTACTGATAAACAGTATAACTCTGTATGTTCCCTTGAGAAAGAAATGTATCTAATCTCTTAAATGTATCCATTGTATCTGCCATAACTACCTCCCTGGGCAATGAATTCCACAATTTAACAGACCTTACCGTAAAAAAACCCTTCCTCTGCTGAAGTTTGGAACTCCTTTCCTCTAATCTCAAGGGGTGTCCCCTGGTCACTTGATCAGGCCTTGGAATAAATAGCTTACCGCAGAGATCCTTGTATTGACCTCTCATATACTTGTACAATGTGATAAGGTCTCCTCTTAGTTGTCTTTTCTCTAGAATAAATAAACCAAGTTTGTTTAGTCGTTCCTCATATGTCAAGTCCTCCATTCCCTTAATTAATTTTGTTGCTCTCCGCTGTACCCTCTCTAGTTCTAGTATATCCTTTTTCAGAACCGGTGCCCAAAATTGCACTGCATACTCAAGGTGAGGTCTTACCAATGATTTGTATAATGGCAAAATAATGTTATCCACTCTTGCTTTGGTACCTCTTTTTATGCAGGATTTTGTTTGCCTTTGCTACTGCTGTTTGACACTGGTCACGGTTTCCAAGTTTGTAGTTGACAAGGATACCGAGGTCTTTCTCTAGCAATGAGTCACCTAAAATGATTTCATTAATTTTATAAGTAGCCTTGGGATTGTTTCCTCCCAAATGCATGACTTTACACTTCCCCACATTAAACTTAATATTCCATTTGTTTGCCCAATCTGACATTGTATGTAAGTCCCTCTGTAGAGAGAAATTATCCTGTTCTGAATTAATGACCTTGCATAATTTAGTATCATCTGCAAATATTGATATTTTGCTTTCTATATCTATTTCCAGGTAATTTATAAACATGTTAAAAAAGCAGCGGACCTAATACTGAACCCTGAGGTACCCCACTCTCCACTTTAACTGTACTGGAGAATTTTCCATTTACAACCACACTTTGTTCCCTATCCTTCAGCCAGTTTTGTATCAAATTGCAAAGGTTATCTCCTAGCCCCAATTTCCTTATTTTATACACCAGCCTTCTGTGTGGCAATGTATCTAGATATACTACATCTACTGCCTTGCCATTGTCAATTTTGCTGCTTACCTCCTCATAGAAGCTGAAAAGATTAGTTTGGCATGATCTATTCTTCATAAAACCATGTTGATTCATGCTAATGATTTTATTTTTTGTGTTGTAATCCTGAATATAGTTCCTTATTATCCCTTCTAGCAGTTTTCCCACTACAGAGGTCAAACTCACTGGTCTATAATTCCCAGGTTCTGTTTTAGTTCCCTTCTTAAATAGAGGCACTATGTTAGCTCTTCGCCAATCCTGTGTCACTGAGCCTGTGGTAATAGAATCTTTAAAGAGTAGTGTTGAGCGAGCACCCCGATGCTCGGGTGCTCGGGTGCTCTGACCGAGCACCCCCTGAGGCTCGAGTGCTCGGCCGAGCACCCGAGCCCCATTCAAATGAATGGGGCGACACGAGCATTACACCAGGCACCCCCTGCTCTGATGAGGGGAGGGTGCCTGGTCAATGCCCCCCTTCATCTCCGCTATGCCCCCTTCATCTCTGAATGCCCCCTTCATCTCCGCAATGTCCCCCTTCATCTCCGCAATGTCCCCCTTCATCTCCGCTATGCCCCTCTTCCACAATGTCCCCCTTCATCTCCGCTATGCCCCTCTTCCACAATGTCCCCCTTCATCTCCGCTATGCCCCTCTTCCACAATGTCCCCCTTCATCTCCTCTATGGCATAGAAGAGGAGATGAAGGGGGACATTGTGGAAGAGGGGCATAGCGGAGATGAAGGGGGACATTGTGGAAGAGGGGCATAGCGGAGATGAAGGGGGACATTGTGGAAGAGGGGCATAGCGGAGATGAAGGGGGACATTGTGGAAGAGGGGCATAGAGTCTATGCCCCTCTTCCACAATGTCCCCCTTCATCTCCGCAATGCCCCCTTCATCTCCGCAATGCCCCCGTACCTCCAGTCCCTGGTGGTCCAGCGGAGCGTCTTCTGATCTGTGCCTCTTCCGGCACAGATCCCCGCCACCCGAACATGGCGGGAGAGCACATGGCGGTACTCGACGAGTACCGCCATGTGCCGAGCAGAGCGATGCTCGAGCCGATCCGAGCATCGGCCGAGCACGCTCGCTCAACACTATTAAAGAGTAAATATAGGGGTTTTGCCAACACTGCACTAAGTTCCTGAAGAACCCTTGGATGTATACCATCAGGACCCGGTGCTTTGTCGGTCTTAATTTTGTTCAGTCTTCCCATGACATCTTCTTGAGTTAACCCAATATCTGTTAATTGTATTGTTTTATTTGTTACTTGCGGAGGCTCTTCTACCATTCCTTGCTCCCTTTTATATACTGATGCAAAGAAAGTGTTTAAAACCTCGGCCTTTTCCTTATCCTCACTAATCAACTCACCCATCTCATTTTTGAATGATCCAATGCACTCCTTCTTAAGTTTTTTGCTATTTATATATTTGAAAAACTTTTTTGGCTTAGTCTTGCTTTCTCTTGCAATTCGAGTTTCATTATCTATTTTTGCTACCCTAATTGCCTTTTTGCAATCTTTGTTGCACTCCCTGTATTATAAGAAAGATTGTTCAGTTCCTTCAGACTTAAATAATTTGAATGCAATGTTTTTTCCTTGCCATTTCCTTCTTTACATGTGCAGTTAACCACATTAGCTGTGACTTGCTTCTTTTGCATTTGTTCCCCATTGGTATATACTGTTGGGTACATTTCTGCAACCTAAATTTGAATTCTGACCATTTTTCCTCAGTATTTTTGCCTTTAAATAAAATAAAATATCTTAGTCTATGTGTTGCATTGAAGCCCTTAACAATTTGAAGTTAGCTTTTTTAAAATTAAAGGGGTTACTTGATTGAATCTTGCAGTAACTTAAATGAAAAGGAGACATGAACTGGTTATAGTATTTATGAATTACTTTTAAGTGATTTAAAAAACTTATAAGTATTAGATGAGTTATAATCCAATATCGTATGAAATGCTTAACGTTCTTAAAATGTAAATAAATAGTAACAACAATGCTTAATTAATAAAGCATTCTTTGGAACATAATTGATCATTTAATTGAGCAATAAACAAACAATGTCTGAAGCGTTATTTCTTTAATTGTAAAGATAAAGCAATAATGAATGCTGAGATGGAGCATTAGCAAGGATATAAAGTCAATAATACGAATTGTACATGAGTAGAAGTAGGAGTAGTTGCTAATGATTTACCTAGTATGTGTGGCATTGTCGTAGCAAGATTAAAAGCTATTTTAATTGTTAAACATCAGGCAATAAAGAAAGTTGTAATGGAGCATTAGCAAGGATAAAAGAAGACAAGCAATTCGAAATTGTACATGAGTAGGACAGGAGTTTGTGCCATGTGACTCACTTAATATGTGTAGCCTTGCAGTTCGATAGATTAGCAGACGTGAAGAACGCATGAGGTTTTAAAATATGTGATTTATTTAGTTGAAGGTTGGTTTGCTTACTTCAAGCCAACCTGAAACTTACTTGTTGTTGAAACTTTTCTGATAATTCAAAGTGGAGATCAATGAGAGTTTGTATCCTGCAAGGACGCTGAAAGACGAAACCAGAAGTGATCAAACCCGGAATGCTGAACCAGAGCTCACAGGATTGTGAACTCGGACCTGGGAGGCTGCTGCCTCGAATTTAAGGCTTACAGCTCCCCCCACAACAGGCCAAGCCTTTTACTTGTAAAGTTTCCCCCTCCTGCCCCTTTAGCCATGTTAGCGCTCTAGCTGACAAACTTAGATTCTGGTCCCAGGACCTGACGGCTTGTCTAGAGAGCCAAAATAGCATTATATACAAATAAAAGATTCATGAAAACTGTCTACAGAGTGTGTCTGGTTTAAGGCACTAGACCGTTCACTCCCCACACTTTGTATCTATGACTCCAGTTGTGGCCCCTCAAGGAACACCTGTGGAAACTGGAAATGAAATATAAGTGAGGCTTCCCTTTCCAACTGTCTGCCCAGCATGATGGCCAATCGGCCTACCTTTGAGGCCCAGATGGAGTAAAGGAGTTCTGCAAATCACTTACAACTGCTGCATTGAAGACACAAGACTCAGCCTACCCTGCACCACGACTGACACTGGTGGCCGAGCAGTGATTACGCTGGCACCTGGTCCTGGAGGCACCTAGGTAAAAGGAGGGACCGCCATGACCTGGAGTCCAAGGATTTATAGCAGTTATAGTTTGAAGGTAATCTTTGTGGCTGACCACCTCACATGCCTATGATATTATGCATACTACTTTTTGGTCACTCATACCTTGCTTCTTGTTTTGTCACATTTTGCCATGGAAGACTGAGGGAACTTGAACCTACTTCAACCTGAACGTCAGCTCAGAACTTACTCGAGAGACAGTTGCATTTGGAGTCTATTTGGTGTCTGGGACTGCTCTATCCCCAGGCTCTGGGACCCTTGTGTCTCACCGCTACAGGTCAGGTACTTTGGCATTCTACCCTCATCTCCTGGGCAGCCACCATTACTGTGTTGTTGCCTCTCCCTTGCTACTGATATTACAGTAGCAGTGCAGAACGGTGGCAGGGGTGGGGGAATTGTAATGAGTTGCCATTTTGATACACAATTTTTTTACTGTTATCATAGGTTCTCTTCTCTAGGTTTTTTCAGTGAGTTTACCACCTTGGGGGTGCTGGTGGGACCTAGGCATGGAGTGAGCTGTGGGGTTTTGGGGGTCACAGCTCCTGGATAGAATGTTGGGTTAACCTTCCAGGCTGTTCTACCCCAGTGTTCTCACCTCTCTGGCGCACATTTGGACTCCTCTGAACCTTTTGAGGTATGGATCCTTATCCTGAAGTCACCCACGTGGAATTACTAGCTGGCAGTACAGCAATTGAAATTGAGAAATTGTAAGTGTACAAGGAGATCTGTTTTTTATCCATTTTGATGATATATATTCTTCTCTTTCACAGTTAAGAATGTGTCTGTATCTATTCCTAAGTACTGTAGACAATTGAGGGTTGATTAGATATTTGATAAGGTGTCATTGAGGTGGTTGGGATTGATGTGTTAATTAGTACCTGTTAGATCTAGTTACATACTGTTTTGCTAATTAATGGGAGTTGCCTTCTGTGTATATAAGTGGGTTTGTTATTAGCTGAGCTAATATTATGGACCAGGAATCAGACAGACACAAAAATGTAAAGTGCAAAACACTTTTATTCAAGTAACAAAAGCAAACAAAGTAAAATCATGATCCAAAAGCGTAAACCAAAAGAAAAGCCGGGGTAAGGAATCAAGACAGGTACTAAGCCAAGCCGGGGTCAGGAATACAGAGATCAGCGATGTCAGGAACAAGTCAAGGAGTCAGGAACCAGAAGGGACGTCAGAGGAAGCCAGGTCATGCACAGGAAATCAGGAATGCAGCAGAACACTCTTGCAGCCAGAAGTAAACACAAGGGAAAACTAGGAAGTGAGCCAGTCAGATGAGCAATCACAGAGAGGTCAGCTGTTTCAGCCACACTCAGAACAGGGAAGGCAGTAGCAATAGATATCAGTGCACTAGATTAGCTCAAACAGCAGAATTGAGCAGCAGAGAAAGAGCAGCTCAGCCAAATCTTTACAGTACCCCCCTCAACAACCTCCTCCCCGCAGGACAGGACCAGGTTTATGGGAAAAGCATGCATGGAAAGCACTGTGGCTGGAACCCATGAGCGCTCTTATGGACCATACCCCTTCCAATGGACCAAATATTGAAGACTCCCTTGGAACCTGCCAGACTCAACTATGGAGCAGACCTCAAACTCCTCATGGCCATCAACGGGCACCAAGTGGGGTCGAGGAGTGACCTTAGTGAAAATATTGCATACCAGGGGTTTCAGCAGCGAGACATGGAACACATTGTGTATACGCATATTGGGAGTGAGGTCTAGGGCATAGGCCACAGGGTTCACACGTTAAAAGATACAGAAAGGCCCCAGAAAGTGGGGAGCCAGTTTCTGAGAGGGCACTCGGAGGTGGAGATTTCTGAAGGACAACCAGACCCTCTCCCTGACCTGGTAGGAGGGTGAAGATAGGCGTTTACTATAGGACTGAAGCTCCTGGAATTGTTGAAAGCGTCGCAACAACTCTTGGACCTGCATCCATGTGGAACGGATTCACTGGAGATGATCCTCCAATGCCGGAATCCCCTGGGGAGAGAACAAATCTGGAATCATGGAGGGTTGATACCCATAATTCACCATGAAGGGGGAGAGCCCGGTAGAAGCTGAGACAGCACTATTATGAGCAAACACTGCCCAAGGTAACAGGTCTGACCAATTATTCTGATAGTCTGAGATGTAACGCAACAGGAATTGCTCCAAAGCCTGATTATCTCTTTGCATGGGTGATAGGCCGAGGAGAAGGAGAGTTGGATACCTAGCTGCGCACATAAGACCCTCCAGAATCTCAAGACAAACTGGCTACCCCGGTCATAAACTATGACTTTAGGAACCCCGTGAAGCCAATAGACAACTTTGACAAAGACTGTAGCCAACTCTTTAGCAGATGGGAGTTTTTTTAAAGGTGAATCATCTTGGAAAATCGGTCAACGACCATGTAGATGACTATGTTACCGTTAGACAAAAGGAGGTTGACTATGAAGTCCATGGCAAGGTGTGACCATGGCTTCTCCCCGTTGGGTGTGGATTGGAGGAGGCCCACTGGAAGGTGATGGGGTGATTTGGTTTGCGTAGAGACTGGACAGACAGCGAGAAAGGCAGCAATATCTTTGTTAAATACTGGCCACCAGAAAAGATGAGAAACTGACCAGAAAAGCTGGTTATTATCAGGATGCCCTGCTGTCTTAGTATTATGGTATGTAGAAAGTACCTTGGTATGGAGATTAATAGGTGCAAAACAGCGCCCAGAAGGAGTCTCAGCAGGGGCATCTACCTGGGCACCCAGTATTCTCTCCCCGAGGGCAG
This sequence comes from Rhinophrynus dorsalis, assembly GCA_037306005.1. Lineage (NCBI taxonomy): Eukaryota > Metazoa > Chordata > Amphibia > Anura > Rhinophrynidae > Rhinophrynus > Rhinophrynus dorsalis. The sequence goes on from CM074721.1 coordinate 143,084,500, forward strand.
ATGTTATGCTAGTACGTATGGTGGCCAGTACTCGGTCCGGAGGGATAATAGGACTAGGAGGGCTCTCCTCCTTAGCACCTAAGAACTGTCTGGATAGGGCATCAGCCCTGACATTTTGGGTGCCCGCCAGGTACGGGACCACATAATTGAAAGGGGACAAAAATAAGGACCATCGGGCCTGTATTGGAGTCAAGCGCTTAACTTCGGACAGGTGTGTGAGGTTTTTATGATCTGTGAGGATTGGGATTGTCACTGAAGTTCCCTGAAGCAAATGCCTCCATTCTTTTAGAATGAGTATTATTGCCAGCAACTCAAGATCACCAATTTCATAGTTGCACTCCGCAGGACTTAACTACTTCAGGAAATACCCACATGAGTGCAACTGGTTCTCAGGAGTAGGACGTTGAGACAGAAGGGAACCTACTCCTGTCACAGATGCAACAACCTCAAGTATGAATGGAAGCTCGGGTTTCGGGTGTGCCAAAATGGGTGCTGTGGCAAAGGCAACTTTTAATGACTCAAATGCTTTGATGGCTTCCGGGGAACAATGCAGGGAGTTACTGTCTCTTTTGGTCATGTCGGTAAGGGGTTTTACAATCGAGGACAAGTTGCAGATAAATTTCCTGTATTGATTGACAAACCCGAGGAAACGTTGAAGGGAGCGGAGACCTACGGGTCGCGGCCACTCAAGAACAGCAGAGCGTTTCTCAGGGTCCATAGTGAAACTGACCTCTGAAATTACATACCCCAAGAAGGTGACCTGTTTGAGGTGGAACTCACATTTTTCTAATTTGCAAAATAGATTATTATCTCTTAATTTTTGCAGAACTCGGGCTGCATCTGCTTGGTGGCTTTCCATTGAGCGGAATGGATCACAATGTCATCTAAATATACCACCATGCATTGTTGGAGCATGTCCCGGAGGACTTCATTTAAGAATTCCTGGAAAACCGCGGGAGCATTGCAGAGACCGAAGGGCATTACGAGGTTATTCGTAATGCCCACTCCTGGTATTAAACGCGGTTTTCCATTCGTGGCCCTCCTTCATCCTTACCAAATTGTATGCGCCTCGCAGGTCGAGCTTGGTGAACACCTTGGATGCTTTTAATCGATCTAATAGCTTGGTAGTAAGTGGAATAGGGTAGACGTTTTTCATTGTGATGCGTTTTCTTCACGAAGAAGAATCCGGCCCCAACAGGAGAGGAGGACTTGCGGATGAACCCCCGGGACAGCGCATCTGCAATATACTCCTCCATGGCCTTATTCTCCGTGACAGAAATAAGGTAGACTCGACCTCGAGCAGGCATGGCATCCGGTTGCAACTCAATGGTACAATTGTATAGGCAGTGAGGTGGGAGCTCACCAACCCGGTCCTTATCAAATACATCCCAGAACTCTTGGTACTCTTCAGGCAGTGAAGAGATGGGGGATGTGGTTAGCACCTTCACCAGTTAGGTGACCATGCCATGACTTCAGCCCTTACCCAATCGAACGTGGGATTGTGTCTGTGCAACCATGGATAACCAAGGACCACAGTCTAGTGAGGAGAGTGGATCACCTGGAATTGTAAAGTTTCATGATGGATGATGGGTGACCTGCGGGGGCTGTAGGGGTCTGCCATCAATCACCTCAATGGCAAGTGGACTAGTACGGAGCTGCAATGGAATGGAGTGCTTCTGGGTGAAGGCACTGTCGATAAAGAGGCCCACTGCACTGGAGTCAATTAGTGCCTCTGTAATAATGGAACACTTGCCCCAAGAGAGCCCAATGGAGACTAGAGGATTATCCTTCTGGATAGCCGGGGACACTGAGACGCCACCTAAGGTCTGTCCCCTATAGGACCTTAGGTGCGGGCATTTTCCTGGATGTGTAGGACAAGTTTGCAACATATGTCCTACCTTACAGCAGTAAAGGTACAGGCTGTCCCTCCCCCTAAAGGCCCTTTCAGCAACTGAAAGGTGAGTGAACCCAAGCTGCATGGGCTCCACATCACCTGAGGTCTCAAGACTAGGAGGCGTGGGAGGAGAGGGAGGTATGGGAGGGGACAAAAAGGTTGGGGCTAAACAGATGGGATGCCTCCCCAGGTGCTCCCTGAAGGAAGGTCTCTCATTGATACGGGAGTCGATCAGGATGCAATATGAGACCAGTTCTTCTAAATCTCTGGGGAAGTCCCGTGCTGCAATCTCATCTTTAGAGAAAGCAGCCACATGAGTCTCATTATTACAACCATCCTCAGCTGCCAGGGTACAAAACTCTGTGGCATAATCCGAAACCATCCTTGTACCCTGCCGGATGGACATTAGTTGCTTGGCAGCCGAAGTGGAGTAAGCCGTTACATCAAATATAATTTTAAAGGATGCCACAAACTCTGGGTAATTGTAAACAATAGGTTTCTGCATCTCCCAAAGGGGATTAGCCCATGCCAAGGCACTGTCAGAGAGTAAGGAAATCACGCAGCCCACCTTACTCCTATCAGATTGGAATGCCTGTGGTACCATCTCCAGATAGATACAGACCTGGTTCAGGAAACCTCTGCACTAGTTAGGGTCATCCCCATAACGCTGGCGAAGCGGGGCGGACCCAGTCATGCCTCTACCAACATTGGAATCACCATTGGCAGCCGGAGCAGGAGCGGCAGCTGCTATAGGGGCAGCCTGTGCCAGGGGTTGCTGAGGTGGTGGAGCCAGATGTGCTGTATGGAGCAACAAAGTCTGGAGGGCTAACGCAAACTGGTCCATACACTGGTCTACCTGGTCCAGCCTGGAAAAAACATTTGGTGGATTGCCCGCGCCTACTGAAATCATGGCCCTTGTGTACTGTTAGGGACCAGGAACCAGACAGACACAAAATTGTAAAGTGCAAAACACCTTTAATTAAAGTAAAAAAAGTAAACAAAGCAAAATCGTGATCCAAAAGCATAAACCAAAAGAGAAGCTGGGGTCAGGAAACAAGACAGGTACTCAGCCAAGCCAGGGTCAGGAATACGGAGATCAGCAATGTCAGGAACAAGTCAAGGAGTCAGGGACCAGAAGGGACGACAGAGGAAGCCAGGTCATGCACAGGAAATCAGGAACGCAGTAAAACACTCTTGCAGCTAGAAGCAAACACAAAGGAAAACTAGGAAGTGAGCCAAGCTGCTTTAAATACCCTGGGTGTGTTGTCTGATAGCAGTCAGGTGAGCAATCACAGAGAGGTCAGCTGATTCAGCCAGACTCATAACATGGAAGGCAGTAGCAATTGATAGTAAAGCACTAGCTCAGACAGCAGAATTGAGCAGCAGAGAAAGAGCAGCTCAGCCAAATCTTGACAGCTAATTACTAGCTGGGCAGTACAGCAATTGAAAGTAAGCAATTGTAAGTGTACAAGGAGATATTCTGGAGATAATCTGGAGGTGATCTGTGGTGATTGAAGTCAGAAAACAATTGCAAAATCTGAAGGTATTTTACTCTTTGTCCCCTGATTACATTAGTGCTGTGAACATGCCAGGAATGTTACAGTGCAATGGATGTTTTGCTTTTCTCCCCCGGGAACCCTTTTGGAGGTTCAGAAGTTGTCCAATTTGTCAGCAATTTTCTGTTTTACAACAGAAGATTGATACTTTGAAGGCTGAAATCTACAAGATGTCTGTGAGCTCCACACACATACAAAAGAAACAAATGCCACTGCCTCAGAGACTTCCAAGAAATGGCAGATAGACTATAGTTGGTTCTGGAATGGTAAGAGTTTTAGACAAGAGGCATGTTCCACAGTCTGTACCTCTTAGTAATTCCTTTGCTGCACTTTCAGAATGCTGCCTTAATATTGGAACGACTATGGAAGCAGAGACTACTGGTTCACCAGCCTGTAATCCATAAGTAAATCAGACTGCAACTAATGACAAACTGACAAAGGTAAGAAGTGAAAACTTCTTTGAGAGGAAGCAACTATTATTGGGGGATTCCATATTAAAAGGCGTGACTCTGGAGGATAATCATGGTGCTGGCAAAGAAGTCAAGATGTCTTCCTGGTGCTACAGCTCACAGAGATAGAAGACACATTTTAAAAATTGTTAAGGAAGCAAGACAGAATGCAGAGAGTTAGATGTCATAGTCCATTTAGGGACAAATGATTTGTAATGAGGTGAGTGGGGTAAAAGATGTTTTAAGAAGCTATTTAAGGATCTGCAGCAAGTTGCTTCCACTGTATCTGTTTCTTAGGTTCTGCTGGTGTATAAGGAAGATGATGGTAGGATGCAGCAAATTAGAGACTTTAATTCATGGCTAGAGAAGTGGGGCCAAAAACATGGATTTGGTTTTGTTTCTCACACCAACCCTATTTGGTGTAACAAGGAATTTTATAAAAAGGATGTCTTGCATCTTTCTCAAAAGGGAACAGAGGTTCTTAGCAAGCAGTTCAGAAGTTTTGTTAACAAGTGTTGAAACTAGTAGACAGGGGCAATGGAATGATACAGGATAAAACCAATTGTCCCCCAGAGCATTGTACAGATGAATTTGATCAAGGTATGTCTGTGGCACAGAGGTAAAAAATCACTAGACTTCGAGCAATGTGTACAAATGTCCGCAGTTTAGGGAATAAGATCACTGAACTCATTGCAATAATAACTAGTGAAGATGTGGATTTAGTGGTGATTACTGAGAACTGGTACAATGAAAAAAATGACTGGGATGTAGATAGCTTAAAAATAGCTTAAAGGTTAATCTTATACAGGGTATGTAGGAGAATACAGAGACTGTTTGGATAACTTTAGAATATGGGAATCAGATGGCCACTCTTATAGGTGTGATCTATAGACCCCCAGGACAAGCAGAGGAGTTGGATCAACTGCTGGTCAAGGAAGTAACTAAGATGAATTTATTATTAAAATGGGGGACTTTAATCTTTCTGATGTGGACTGGAAAAACCAAGCAGCAGGTTCAGCCAGGAGTAGAGAGATCATAAATTCTTTACAAGGATTAGCTCTTAGTCAATTAGTAGAAGAGCCAACTAAGAAGGAAGCCACACTAGATTCATTATTTACTAATGGAGACTTGGTATCATATGTAGCTGTAGGAGAGTGTTTGGGATCCAGTGATCATCAATCTTTGTGGTTTCATATAAAGACAGAGGTGGAGTTGCGCCACACAAAAAACAAAGGTTCTAGACTTTAGAAAGGCTGATTTTTCTAAAATGGAAACATTTTTATGTCAGTCTTTAACAACTTGGAGATCTTTAGATGGAGTCCTGGAGAAATGGGATTGTCTGAAATGTGTTTTACTAAATGCAACAGAGCATTGCATTAGGAATGTCAGCAAGAGAAAAGAAAAAGAGAACCATTGTGGTACTCCTCAGAAGTGGCAAATATAGTAAAGGAGAAAAAAAGAAGTATATTTGAAATATAAGCAGACGCAGAAGGAAGAAGACAGGCATCGGTACAAGACTAGGCTGAAGGAGGCCAAATGCATTATTAGATATGCCAAAACACACACCGAGGATAAAAGTGCCCAGTCAATAAAAAGGGGGATAAAACATGTTTTAGATATATAAGTGAAAGGAGGAAAATGAAACAAGGAATAGTTAGACTGAAAACAAAAATCTACACTATGTAAATGAGAATAAAGGGCTAGCTGGCTGTCTCAATGAATATTTTTGCTCAGTTTTTACAGAGGAAGATGAAGGGAAGAGACCTCTGTTAGAAAAAAGGAATAGCAAGACATGGGAAACATGCATGTTTACAGAGGAAGAAGTTGTACTTCAAATTTCTAAGGTAAAAACAGATAAGTCAATGGGACCAGATGGGATACACCCAAAGTAATTAAAAGAACTTAAGTGTGTTCTGGAAAAACCTTTAACAGAATTATTCAGTCAGTCGCTATCAACAGGAGTAGTTCCAGAAGCTTGGAAGATAACAAATGTAGTACCGCTTCACAAAAAAGGTAGCAGGGAACAGTCTGGTAACTACAGACCAGTAAGGAAAATTAATGGAGACTATGCTAAAGGAAAGAATTGTTGAATATCTGCATTTGAATGGCTTGCAAGATACCAAACATCATGGGTTTACAGCAGGGAGATCTTGTCAAACTAACCTCACAGATTTTTTGTTTGACTGGGTAACTAAAATAATAGACCAAGGGGGAGCAGTAGATATAGCTTATCTAGATTTCAGTAAAGCATTTGCCACTGTCCCTCACAGAAGACTCATTAATAAATTGCAGTGTTTGGGTCTGGATGCAAAAATAGTTAAATGGATAAGGCAATGGCTGAGTGACAGGAGACAGAGTGTGGTAGTCAATGGAGAATATTCGGACGAAAGGAGTGTTACTAGTGGGGTACCTCAGGGATCTGTACTGGGGCCCATACTTTTTAATATTTTTATTAGTGATGTTGCAAAAGGTCTTCAAGATAAGGTATTTCTTTTTGCAGATGATACAAAGATCTGCAATAGGGTAGACATTCCAGGAGGAATAAGCCAAATGACACGATTTAGGTAAATTACAAGAATGGACAAGAATGTGTCAGCTGCAGTTTAATGTTGATAAATGTAAAATAATGCACTTGGGACATAAAAATCCAAAGGAAAAATATACTGTTATGGGTACTGTGCTGTTAGAGACAACAGGGGAAAGGGATTTTGGAGTAATTATTTCTAATGACTTAAAGGTAGACAGTCAATGTAATAAAGCAGTGGGGAATGTAAGCAGGGTGGTGGGTTATATAGCTAGGGGCATTAGTAGCAGAAAAAGGGAAGTGGTCATGCCACTCTACAGATCTCTAGTTAGATCTCACCTAGAGTATTGTGTACAATACTAGAGACCAGAAGGATATAGATATTCTAGAGAAAATTCAGAGAAGGCCTACTAAAATGGTGACTGGTTTACAGGAAAAGAAATATCAGGATAGACTAAAGGATCTGAACATGTATAGCTTGGAGGAGTGAAGAGAGAGGGGGTATATTATAGAAACATTCAAATATATGAACGGATTCAACAAAATGCAGGAGGGAAGTACATTTCACAGAAGTAAAAATATAGGACAAGAGGCCATGGTCTAAAACTAGAAGAACACAGATTTAGATGTAATGTAAGAAAGTTTTACTTCACTGGGAGGGTAGTAGATAAGTGGAATAGCCTACCAGCAGAAGTGGTAGAAGTTAATACAGTGACAGAATTTAAGCATACATGGAATAGGCATAAAGCTGTCCTTAACATAAGAAAAGACGAAGTACCGATAAAGGTTTAAGGGCCGAATGGTTCTTATCTGCCGTCAAATTCTATGTTTCTATGATTTCACTGGAGCACTTGAGTGGAGGTTGGGTTGGGATGTGGGGGAGGTTGGTAGCGGGATATTTGCTGGTTGTTCAGGGCTGGTGGAGGTCTTGAGGTCTCAGACCCTTGCTCCAGGACAGCTCATTCCTTCCTGGCACTCTACCTCCCCGGGAGCAAGCAAGATTTTTGGGATTAAGCTCCTTTTGTCACCATAATACTTATTAGTTTGATAGTTATGAATACTTGTTTGTTCTGACATTGCATTTTTTGGGGGTTAAAACTGTGCATATTATGAGCCTTGTAACGGAAGCTGCGAAGGGACCGCGTCGCCTTCCGCCGTCGTTCCTGGGTCTCTCCTTCTCGACGCAGATAAGCGCCGTCGGATGCACCAGTTGAAGTATGAACAGTCACTGGAAACAGCCGCAGGATGGCTGGAAGCAGGGAAGAGTCCACGTCGCCGCCTGACAGTCCACGAAGTTAGGTCGCAGGAAACTGGCAGCAGGCGGTCGGCGATTCAGGATACTTGGCGCAGATGAGTGGATACTTTAGACCATAAGCAATACAAGACTCCAGGACTCCTTGTTCACTCCAAAACAGAACTCACTTTATTGTCACAAACCACCGATATTTATATACAGTACAGTACATTGGATCACATGGGGAAACCTGATACAATAGGGAACATGATTAAATCATAGCACATCAGACAAAAGCCAGCAACAGCTGGTCTTAACAAATACAATGACTCAGACAGGGTTACATTTCAGATACCCAGGGGTTTGATTGAACAAAGACTTGAGGGCGTGAACTAATTACCACATGGCAGGGGGTCAACATAGTGAATGGCTGGAGTTGCTATAATCCACATCTTAGGGATAGTGGCCCAAGGTTGGAGCCTTTGATTGACTATTTTGAATGCCCTGCCCCAACTTTGATCAATCACTGGTCTGCCTACCATTTGCCATGTTAAGCTAAGGAAGATATTTGCATACCTGGTAGTTGGTGATTGCACAAACCTTCAAATTGGACAAGTACAATTAAACACATACAATATTTGAAAATACATAAAACCAAACTTAATACACAAACCAATGTTCATAACTATAAGTCTTTGTTCCTGGCAATAGCTGGCCAGTTCGTATGCCAGAGCCCACAGCTACATCCAAGCAGGGCAACAAGGTCCATAGTTTTTAAGTAAATAGTTTGTGGTCCAGAAAAGGGCTCAGTAACTGGTAGGATCCGTTACATTTCTCCCCCTTTTTTGTACCAAGCCAGCGGTTGCGGTAGTAAATGCTGGCTTGGGACTCTAGGAGAGCCTTGCTGCTGTGAGCCGCTTGTCTGGACAGTTCGTTAGTCCAGCAGCCTTGATCCTAGGCCAGTCACAAGTGTGGAGCCCCTTGTCCTGGGCCAGGGAAACAACAAGCAAGCCCTTTGTCCTGGGCCAGGAGAAAATGGGAGCCCCTTGTCCGGGCCAGGAAAGAATAGCTGCGTCCCTTGTCCTGGGCCAGGAGAAAACATGAGCCCCTTGTCCGAGCCTGGCAGTAGAGAACAAGGCCCTTGTCCTGGGCCAGGGAAGAAAATGCAAGCCCCTTTGTCCTTAATGCTGGGCCAGGGGAACTGATGCCTGTTTGTCCTGGCAGTCAACAAATGGGGTGGCCTTCCCTGGGCCCGGCTCCATGCAGTGCTGGGGTTCAATGTTCCTGGGTCTGGGGCCAGGGGCTCAGGGTCCAAAGCCAGTCTATAAGGGGGATCTTCCTGGGGAAATTGTGTCTCTGGCTTCTGTGCATCAGAGTGTGGGGAGAGAGGCATATCTCCCCCTTTTAGTTGGGCCACTGCCCCAGAGGAACAGGAGAGGATGTTTGTCCCACTCTCCTGGGCTGGGGCAACGTTCTGGGACACATTCCCACCCCCCAGGCAGAGCTCAGGAAATTCAGGGGCCCCAGCAACATCCCTAGTGAGGACTGTCTCCTCCCTCACCAGCTCAGGGTTCCCTTGACCACTGGGAAAGCTTGTAATCCCACTTCCTCTGCCAAGAACATTTGTGTCCCTGAGTCGTAAACACTCTTGTTCCAGGGCAATCTCCATGGGGGTCACCTCCGTGGGGCTGCTGGTGAGCTTACTTCCCTTCACCAGAGTCAGGGCAAAACAAGGGGTGGTGTGCTCACTCCTACACACCACAACAAAGGGTTCACAGGACTCGGTGGATTCACTCCCCTCCACCAAACCAGGGGTCACAGAGAGGTGGATATCCAAGGAATCAGCTCTGCAAAGGGGCAATCGGCTGATCTCCTTGGCGTTCGGGGCCTCCTCCTCAGGGCCACTTCTTTTCTTCAGCAGGGAGGCACTCCCAAACCTCCCAGCAATTTTACTCAGGCACCTGGAGAACACCATCTTCCCTTTCTCCAGGGCACTAACAACAGGGGGCAGACTAGGGCTGCTGGTGGGGACCTGCGTCTCCTTCACCACAGCAGGGGTAATAACAGGCTCCTTAATGAAGACCGTGGCCCCACTCACTAGGCCAGGGGTCTCAGGGAAACTGATGGGGCACTCTTCCCCACCCATCAGGTCATATGACACATCCGCAGGATGTCCAGCAGCACTATTCTCTTCCAGTCCGCTGGGGTCCTCCTCCTGTAGGCCATTACACACAGGCCCTTCTTCTGCCCTGAGGGAGACCGCAGTCCCATCCCTCCAGGCGGCATTACCCATGATCCTGGGAAGCACGCACGGCTCCGCTCCCAGGGCATCTTCCAGTCCCACAGGGGGCAACATCTTGGGGCTGCTCGTGGGCTCTCTTACACCCACTACAGCAGGGAGGTCATGGGGACTGATGGGCTCGCTCCCACCCATCAGTTGGGGCACACAATTGCTGCTGGTGGGGACCTGCGTCTCGTCCACCGCAGCTGGGAAAACAGGGGAAGGGGCAATATGCCTATCAGGGCAGACGTCTGTCCCATCCCCTGATGCAGAGGCATTCTCTTCACTGAGGGTGAACGAATTCCCACCCCTCAGCTCAGGCAACAAACAGTCCAGGGGCAAAGGGGTATCAGGCAGGGCAACAGGGGCACTAGTGAGGAACGCATTCCCACTCACCAGTGTGGAGTGAACAGGGGCAGCTCCATCCAAGTCCTCAGTTTCACTGAGATCCTCCTCAGATGAGTGACCCCCCCAGTCTTTTTCCTCTCTTTGTATCTCCTGGGCTTCCTCTATCCAGCCCATGTACATTAGCTCCAAGTTCCATTCCTCCTCGACTAAACGGTCTAGGTTCCCCTCCAGGTCTGGAGGAAAGTAACTTCCAAACATGGCCTTTCTTTTCTCCCAAATCTCCCAGTAGCGGCTGTAATTCCTCTGGCCGAAAGTAGCATCCTCCTGAAAGGCCATCCACACCAGTTGTTGGAGTTTCAGGCGCAAGTTGAACGGGAAAAAGTTGACCATAACTCCTGTATACTCCTTGTGAAGGCACTTGATCATTTCCCAGTATCCGTCCTGGACTTGGAGCTCCTCTGTGATGCAATTGGTGACCTCCCGGTAAAACTCCTCAGCTAAATCACCTAGGAAGGTCTCCCATTGACATCCGATGTAGTGGTACCGCATGTCATACACTCCTATGGCCTCCGTAGCCGCGCTTTCGCCGCCATCTCTTAGCTGGTACACCCGATAAAAGAAGGAGAAATCCCACCGCTATGCCACCAATGTAACGGAAGCTGGGAAGGGACCGCGTCACCTTCCGCCGTCGTTCCTGGGTCTCTCCTTCTCGATGAAGATAAGCGCCGTCGGATGCACCAGTTGAAGTATGAACAGTCACTGGAAACAGCCGCAGGATCGCTGGAAGCAGGGAAGAGTCCACGTCGCCGCCTGACAGTCCACGAAGTTAGGTCGCAGGAAACTGGCAGCAGGCGGTCGGCGATTCAGGATACTTGGCGCAGATGGGTATCAGAGTGGATACTTTAGACTATAAGCAATACAAGACTCCAGGACTCCTTGTTCACTCCAAAACAGAACTCACTTTATTGTCACAAACCACCGATATTTATATACAGTACAGTACATTGGATCACATGGGGAAACCTGATACAATAGGGAACATGATTAAATCATAGCACATCAGACAAAAGCCAGCAACAGCTGGTCTTAACAAATACAATGACTCAGACAGGGTTACATTTCAGATACCCAGGGGTTTGATTGAACAAAGACTTGAGGGCGTGAACTAATTACCACATGGCAGGGGGTCAACATAGTGAATGGCTGGAGTTGCTATAATCCACATCTTAGGGACAGTGGCCCAAGGTTGGAGCCTTTGATTGACTATTTTGAATGCCCTGCCCCAACTTTGATCAATCACTGGTCTGCCTACCATTTCCCATGTTAAGCTAAGGAAGATATTTGCATACCTGGTAGTTGGTGATTGCGCAAACCTTCAAATTGGACAAGTACAATTAAACACATACAATATTTGAAAATACATAAAACCAAACTTAATACACAAACCAATGTTCATAACTATAAGTCTTTGTTCCTGGCAATAGCTGGCCAGTTCGTATGCCAGAGCCCACAGCTACATCCAAGCAGGGCAACAAGGTCCATAGTTTTTAAGTAAATAGTTTGTGGTCCAGACAAGGGCTCAGTAACGGGTAGGATCCGTTACAAGCCTGTTAATATGCCCCATCTCTGTTATATTGCCATCCCCCTGTTGACATGTTTTGTTATCTGCTTTACGGGCCCTAGGGCCCACTCCGCTTCTGAGTTGTGCTACGAACTGCGTATCAACATCCTATTTTCTCTCTCTCTGCCTCTCAGCTTTTTCTGTCCTTCTTCCTCTTTTCACCTTCTTAGTCTTTCTCCCTCCTTCTAAATACCCTGGTTCTCCTCCCTACCCCCCTCTCCCTCACACCCCACCCTCCTTTGTCCCAGAGTGAGACCTTCTCTGTGCCAAAAAATGCTACATCCTTTTTTTTTACTTCTGTCATGCCTTTGCCCCACATTAAGCTCACCTCATATGATGTCAAGGTCTGAGCCCTGAGAAGAGATCTAGGATTCTGAGAGATTCTGAGAGAACCTGCTGCTTCCAGTCCGATATTGTTTTCCTGCAGGAGATCCACCTGATCAGGGATAGTCACCCTAAACTAGCTACAAAACACTTCCCTGCTGTGTGTACAGCCTCTTCTCTTGAAAAAAGAGGGGCGTGGAGATTCTGATCATCAAATCTGTGCCATGGACATATGCAGAGGTTCTGGCTGACACTAAGGGATGTTACCTATTTCTCAGGGACAATATAGCAAACAATATATACACCATTAACTCCTCATAACTTTCCTTTTTTCAATCCACTCTCCGATAACTAGACTGGTTTAGATCTAGACTGTTCATAGTGGGAGCGATTTTAACATTGTCCTTGATCCTGTTCTTGACCACTCTATTCCTCAACCCCCCCTCATCCCCCAATTTTAGTTGTATGTCCTAGCTGTATAGGGTCATACAAACTATTGACGTTTGGTGCTCCACTAACCCTTCCTCAAAGCACTACACATATTCCACATTTGATTACTTCCTTCTAAGCCAATATCACTTGGGAATGTAACCGCTGTAGGCAATATTACCATTTAAGACCACGCCCCTATCTTTCTTACACTCTACTCCCACCAAATCCCCTGACCATCAATAGGGTGGTGCTTAATGAGTCCCTGTTGAAAGACCCATCGCTTAGAGGGAGAGTGGAGACAGAACTGCAGAAATTATTTTGCTATAAGGATACTCCAGAGGTATCTACAACCTCTATGTGGGAGGCTCATAAGTGTTACATGAGGGGAGTTCTCATGTCATTAGGCAGTTTGAAGCAAGAGTTTAGGTGGAGAGCCCTTGACAAGCTTCTTGTCAATATATCAGATCTTGAATCACGACACAAGCTTTACCCGATCCCATCCCTCCTAGATCAGTTGTCCACTAAACCAGCAGACATGTTTGCTTTGCTGCGCAGTCAGACTCTTAAATATCAACACTATCTCCATGGCAACAAATTTGACAAGACTTTAACTTCACTTATTGGACATGCGAGAGTCTCCTCACATGTACACCACATCAAAACTCCTGGAGGTACACATGTTCACTCCTATCAAGATATGCAGCGTTTTACAACTTTTACCGGGATTTGCATAATCTGTGAGACTCTGGCCCTCCTGGGCCAAACCCACCTCCTGCTCTGCTACCAAACTATTTCTCGATAAGGCACAAACCTCTTGACTGCCACTGCCAATCTTTTGGAATCCCCCATTTCAGCTGACAAAATTTTTAAAGTACTAAGTACACGCCTCTAGGCAAGAGTCAAGGACTGGACAGTTTCTTTTTGCTATATTATAAGACCTTCTCAGTCTGTCTTATCACCCATATCAATAGCCCATTTAACAGTATAATGTCATGGACATATACAACAAAAAAGAAGAAAAGAAAACCCAACAGAGCACCAAACCCGCCCTCAATGTTCCCATCGTATCCCCTTGAACAAATAAGCTAAAACCACGTTGTTGTTTGCTTTTTCACTGGACAATCAGCTTTAAATACAGCAATTAAAATCTTCACCATTTTCACCTATTGGTAAAAATTCCTTGCCATTTTTTCAAAGGATAGAAGGTTTTTAGCCCTTTATTAATGTGTTTTTCATCTTTTCACTATGAAAACTTGCTGTTTTCCAGGAAATGAAACACAATAGAAGCAGCTACATAGTGAGAGAAAGGTGCTAATAAAAGGAGGAGCTGGAAGGACCCTTATGTGTCCAGTGAGTCTGCGGTGCAGGAAGTGATCTTGGGGAAATTAATCTCAAGGGAGAAAGAATAAGGTAGTAGTGAGAGCAGGACAGGTCAGATGCCTGGTCCTGCCAGATATGCTGTGCCTGCTGCCAGTGTTTTGTCTGCTGCCACCAGTGATGTGTCTACTGCCAGTGCTGCCAAGGTGCATGGACGCATACTCATGTGATCTGTCTTGTACAAATCTGTACATTTACTGAATTGCTCTATCTATTGTTCTAATTTTTTTCACCCTTTACGATCACTTGAGGGATGGTGTCCTTTACCCATTGATTTTTACGGATTATACCACCACAGTGTTATACTATAAGTGATCACTTTTTGCAGTTGTAAGAAATCAATAATTGACTAGGCAGTGGTGCTATCAAGATAGGTGCTGTAACATATGTCCATTAAGGATGGTTACCGACAAAGACTAGCGTGGTTGCTGGTTCAGTTAATTAGAGCAGTTGTTATACTCATGAGGATATACAATTTTAGAAGGCACTCTCTCACATTAGAGCTTCCAAATATACGGTAACAATGAATGATTGTGATCATACAAGTGCCCAAATTTTACCAATTTTATTCACTTAAAGGGATAGTAATACTTAAAATGAAAAAAAATATATGTTGTAGGGTTTATCCCCCTGAGTAAAACAAGAGTACTCCCACTGCTGAGAGGTGTTTTATTCAAAAGTTATTAATTTTCAAAGTTGAATTTTTTAGGTGCAATATCACAGTGGCCTGAAATTGTACAGTGGCGCTGTTGCTACACGATCCTATGGACAACTCTGGTCAGTTGACCATAAATCTCCATAGGATGGTGTAGCAACAGCGCCACTGTACAATTTCAGGCCACTGTGATATTGCACCTAAAAAATTCAACTTTGAAAATTAATAGCTTTTGAATGAAAGACCTCTCAGCAGTGGGAGTACTCTTGTTTTACTCAGGGGGATAAACCCTACAACATATTTTTTTTTACATTTTAAGTATTACTATCCCTTTAACTTAAGGTGCTTGGTTACAAAGCGCACAAATTCACTCAAGTGAATAATTCATCTCTGCAATTGTCTCTGATCATTGGTCTTTCGGTAACAATAGACTAAGGTAATTACAAAGTAATTCACTGATTGTTTTCAGACACTAGCGCATAAGCATATAATAAAAGTTAGCTTTTAACACTTTTTTAACCATTACCAACCATCTCATATTACCATCACTTTACTTGTAATACCATCATCCGAACATTGAGGGTGGGTTTGGTGTTCTGTTGGGTTTTCTTTTCTTTTTTTTTTGTTTTATATATTATTATTTACCCTAACACATTCCCTTTGGCCCTAACCAGCACCTCATATACAATCAATTGGCAGTGAGCCATATATTTATATAATCATGTCAGGGAGACCTTGGCCTTGGCATTTTTACTAGCACATGTCATTGTGATCCCCAAACCAGAAAAGGATCCCATTCTTGTAACAGTTACAGACCTGTATCCTTTCTGAGTAATGATCTTAAGCTGTATGCAAAAATCCTGGCCACCAGACTCCAACCCCTTCTGCCAAATGTTATTGCTTCAGATCAGGCAGGGTTCATGCCAGGAGGTGAAACTAGAGATAATATTATCAGAACCATTGCCCTGATCCAGGACACTTCCAATACCACCTCCCCGTCCTTTATTTTATAATTCGATGAGAAAAAGGCCTTAGGCTGGATGGATTGGGATTACATGACTGAGGTCCTCAGGTGGATTGGTCTGGGGCACCCTTTTTTTCAGTGCAGTACTTTCAACAAACACGACCCCTTCTGCCCGTGTCTTGGTAAATGGGGTTCTCTCTGTGATGTTTGGGCACAAGTCCCAGCACCAGTAAGAGTTCCCCGCTGCTGCTCTGCAATTCGGCCAGCAAGACTCCAATAACTCCAGCTGTGATCAGGAGAAACAATATACAGTTTATATACAATTGCGTTGTACTGCAAATAAACTGATCTGGCCTGTTACTGCTCCATTGACCCTCCATGTTGTGTGGACCAGAACTTTGTTGTTACCAGCCAACTCACAACCAGCCAACTCACAGTGGCAATGAGGTACTGGTCTGATAGTCCATAGTTTGATGAACTGTTGCTGATATTTGTGCTCCTTGAGGATAGAAAAAAAGTGTTTTTTATACCTGTCAATTTCTTCTTTAAGTGGAGAAAGAGTCAAACACACCTTTGCTCCCAGCCAGTTCAAGGATATTATACACCACTGTACTCCTAAGTGTCTGACTGAAGTTATCTGCTGCTCACCTCTGTCGTATATATATATATATATATATATTATATATATATATATATATATATTTATATATATATATACAAAATGTAGACGTGTGATAGCACTCTCTCCTGGTATTGAGTTTTGCCCAGGTGCACAATCCCAGGTATACGAATGTAGAAGAAAAGCAGGGCAGCGCCCATGAGACTTTTTTAGAGTTCTTTTATTGTATAAACAGGCAAACAGCTGGGTCAACGTTTTGGTCCCGGATGGGGCTTTTCTCAAGATATATATATATATATATATATATATATATATATATATATATATATATATATCTTTATCTGGAGAGATGTCTATTCTACAGCCATCACCCCACCTATATCTCATAAGCATGGCAATGTTATTTGGTACCCTGCAAGAGTTCAATGAAGGGGAAGAGACATTGTCCTCATATGCAGCAAGAATAAAACAATTTATGACTGTAAATGATATTCCTGCAGCAAAACAAACGACTGTGTTCTTGACTGTGATGGGGAGAAAATCTTTTGCAGTCCTTGAAAATTTATTGGTCCCTGACTCACCCTAGAGATCTCAGAATGTTTCTGCTTCTACTCTAGAAAACAGCTGCAGGGGGAAAGTGTCCAAGCCTACATAGTTGAGTTGAGGCATCTAGCTGTGACCTGTAATTTTGTTGTGAATCTTAAAATCATCCAGAATACACCAGCTCAGCAGAGAGAATAATCTTCCAACAGAAAATGTTTCCGTTGTGGGACTTTGTCCCATGAATCGTCCCATGAATCGCATCAATGTAGGTTCAAGGAGGAAATTTGCTTTAATTGTTCCACCTGAGTCCATCTAAGTAAAGTGTGCAGGAGTTCTAGGCCTTCTAGGGGCATGTCTCGTGGCAATAGGTGCTAACCTTGTGCAGAAACAGAGTCTGACGAACCTTATGAGGCTGGATAATGGATCTCTCATCTAACCGTATACAACCTACAAGAGCAGGATGAAAATATGTAAGTGAAAGTATTGATTAATGGCAGAGAGGTGCTCCTAGATTTGGATACTGGGTCAGCGGTGTCTGTGATGACCAAACAACAGTTAGATTCTGCCAAGATACAGTTACAGTTGGAGCCGACCACTCTGAGACTCAGAACCTACAGTGGCCATGTCTTAAGACCTCTGGGGTGTGCAACTGTGACAGTCACTTATAATGGCAACACCTATCAAGTTTTGCTGTAAGTAATTCGAGATGGTAGTCCACCTTTGTTTGGCAGATAATGGATCCGTGACATGGGAATGCCAAACACAAAGAGTGCAGTCCCTACAATTCAGTCTTTACATTCTTCAGAACACCAAGATCGGGTGAAAGAACTGTAGACCGCATACAAGGATGTGTTCTCCCCGGATTTGGAAAAAGTGAATGGCCGACAAGCCCATATACAGATGGAACCGGGTGCTTCTCCTCAGTTCTGCAAGGCGTTAAAAAGACCGGTAAAATTCGGCTCTGTGGGGATTTCAGGATGGAGTACCTGCTGCCAAGATTAGAGGAGCTGTTTGCGTCACTCACAGGTGGAAGTCCTTCACGAAATTAGACCTCCTTCAAGCCTATCTTCAGCTGGAAGTCCTTCCAGATAGTCGGAAATACCTCACCATTAACACCCATAAAGGGCTCTACCAATATAATCAGACGGTGTTTGGGATTACTCCAGCTATATGGCAGCGGACTATGGATTCGGTCTTAGAAGGCATTCCCCACACCAAATGTCTATTAGACGATATGCTCATTATGGCCAGAACAGAAGCTGAACACAAAGAGAATGTTGCCACATTATTGCAACTCTTACGGGAACATGGACTTAAAGCCAATCTGGAAAAGTGCCAGTTTTTCCAACCGCAGCTGACATTCTACAGGCATGTCATCACAAAGGATGGCCTCCACACATCTAAAGAAAAAGTGTTGGCCTTGGTTAAGGCTCCTCATTACACAAGTTCACGCTCTACTTATATGACCATCATTTCACATTGATTACTGACCGCAAACCACTGTTAGCAATTTTCAACCCTCAAAAGAGCATTTTTCCCACAGCGGCTGCTCGGCTGCAATGCTGCGCACTGTACTTGGGAGCCTTTACTTACATCATTACCTATCGGTCAAATGCTCAACATGCCAAAGCAGATGCTCTCTCCAGGCTGCCATTGCGCCAGTCTCTCTCCATCACTCCTGGACCTGCCACACAATCCTCGTTCACCTCGGATCACCATCACAAATGTTATACATCGGTCTGCACCTCGAGACAGATTGCTCAAGCCGTCCACCTGAATGAGACCCTGTCACAGGTTTACCAGGTTGTACTCCATGGATGGCCCTCCGTGAACACACCTACTTTCCTCCCTTACTGGCATCAGTTGTTGGAATTGAGTGTCCTGGATGGCTGTATCCTGTGGGGCTCCAGAGGGCTCTTCCTTCCTATGCTGCAGATGACAGCTCTGCGAATCTTGCATGAGGGCCACCTGGACATTGTCTACATGAACAAAACCCATTCATCAGTTTGGTGACCAATGATTGACCTGGACATCACCAGGTGGGTCCACGATTGCGCTGGCTGTGCCCAGACCCAGTAATTACTGCCTTCACCTCCATTCATTCCATGGGAGTGTCCTTCCCTTCCATGGCAGAGACTTCATCTGGATTTTGCGGGTCTGGTCCCTGGCACTTCGTTCCTGGTTTTGGTGGATGCCCACTCTAAATGGCCCAAGGTTTGGCCTATGTCCTGTACCACTGCAGACGTCTTTGCTGTGTTTGGCCTCCCTCTCCTCCTGGTCACAGATAATGGCCTCCAGTTTACCTCACATTTGTTCAAGTCTTTTCTGGACTCTATTGGTGTCTCTCATCACACCTCCACTCCTTACCATCAGGCCTCTAATGGCCTGTTTGAATGTTTTTTCCTAACCCTTAAAACTGGTCTGGCTGCTGCTTCTCGTATCAAACTGATGGATGTTTTGGATTTTCTGCTACTACCGGGATGCCCCCGGCAACCCTTCTGTTTGGCTGCCCCCTTCGCACCAACTTGGATGTCTTGAAACCTAACATTGCCAAGTCACCTTCATGCTCCGCCTGTGCACCCTCTCAGGCTAAGGACCGTTTTTTCAGAAGGGGTGACAGGGTCTGGGCTTGCAGCTGCCAAGGCCTGCAGAGATGGGTTGCTGGATCCATATCAAAGGTGTTAGGATCCCGCATCTATATTGTCCTGATGAACCAAGGGATATCTTGGAAGATAAGTGTGCAAAATTAAGTGTCTCTCAATCCTTCAAAATATTACAGCTTCTTCATATTGATTCACACCACAGTATATATATGTGGTGCGAATCTAAATATGAAGAAATTATGTCCTCTTCAGGTACCTTTCTGCCGCTACTCCAGAAACAAGTGATACTTAGGCACTTACCCCTTTTCACTCCACATTATACTCAATCACAGGCAACCCTGATTTTGTACCAGGCCTTCAGCATCAAGCGTTTGCTTAGCTTAGACCATTTACTTCCTAATTCTCGACTCCCTCCATTCCCTGTACACCTGTTACAACTTTAGCCTTCCTCATTCTGACTATGATGGATAAGACCATCAAAAGAGGTCTTTCCAAATTTTATTACATTCTGCCCTCATCTATGATTAACCACCCCCACACCCCACAGACTTTCGTGGGAAACAGATTTGTGTATCTCAGATATCTCAAGTTTGTTTGAAAATTCCTTCTTAAATCCTTATGTGCTTAAATGATTGCATTATAAAGACAATGAGCCCTTTGCCTCAAAGGAGGGGTGCAAATATCTGAATGACATTTTTGATAAAATAGGTTGTACACGAAATGTCTAGAAAAGACTCACTATCTGATGGGAGATCCTAGGGTGTTTGACAGTTTGACATGATGTATGGGACTCCCTAAATACCTTAATGGTTATAAATCATCGATTCCAGCTGTCATTATGTGCAAAGTACTAAGGTGTAGAGTAAAGTTTTGTCTTGCTTCTAGCTTTCTTCGAGTAACATCTAAGAATTCCAATAGATACACATTTTGATTGTCTGGTAATTATATCTTTCTTTAATATTATTAACTAGTTGAACAGCCCGTTACACGGGCCACAGTGCCTCTGGCAGCCGGTCGCGGGGCAGTCACGTGCAGTAGAGACTGCCCGCTCCACAGCTGATACAGAGCAGGATGCTCCTTCGGAGCGCCCAGCTCTGTATCAGCCGCAGCGCGGGCAGTCTCTACTGCGTATGACTGCTGCACGCGCAGCAGTGTCTACTGCGCATGTCGGACGTTACACACGATTTAGCGAATTATTAAATAGGATTCTGTAAAGTCCTAAGAATTATATATATCCTCTACATTTGAGGAAAAATATTTTATAATATATTTGCTAGATATAGGCCTGGCCAGCTATATACAGCAAAGTATTATAAAAAGCTATTAATGGCTGTAGTTTATCCAGATAATTGTAATATAGTTGATATCAGATCAATATAGCAATATATATTTTTTTTTTTCTTTTTTTTTTTTTTCTGAAAAAAGCTTTATTGAAACAAAAGGCACATTACATGAGAATAATACATATCAATAAATCACATGACACATCAGAGTAATACAGTGCAATATGTCATACAGAAGGCAATCAGTGAGAATAAACAAGAACAGAAGCTGTAAAAACTAGATAGAGTAAGAAATTCGATCAAGGTAAGACAAATTGCATGGCTCATACAAAAGAAGAAAAAGGGGAAACAGGAAGAAAAGAAAAATACAGAGAATAAATAGAAAGAAGGGGGTAGGAGAGGAACTGTGGAAGGTATAGAAGGGGAGGGTGTGCATGCTTGGCACAAAGCCAACTGTCATCAATGATCTCACAGTTCAAGGGGCAATCATAAGGATATATTGTGCGTTAAGCACCAGGGGGACCATATAGTGTGAAAAATGGAATCGCCGCCTGAAAGAAGAAGAGTAAGTTTCTCAAGGGTCAATATATAACCTTCCGTAGCCAAGTCGCCAAGGAAGACGGGCAGACTTCCACAACAGAGGGAAGCATAGCCTGGCTGCAGTAAGGAGATGGGAAAGAAGGGTTCGTAATTGGGCAGACTCAGTAACTTCAGTAAGGCCAATAGAGAACAAGAACAGCTGAGGAGTAAAGGGGATTTGGACTCCCAAAGACACAGAGAATTCCCATTGGACTGCTTTCCAATAAGGGATCAGAAGAGGACAGGACTACCACACATGACCCATTGTGCCCTCCCCAGACGAGTATCTCCAACAAGCAGAGGCGATGGAGGGATAGAATTGATGAATAGTCAAGGATGTTCTATACCATCGCGTTGATATTTTATAGTTAGTCTCCTCCGCAGTGATGTTTCTGGTGGAGAAGAGTGAATGGTGAATGGCCTCATCCCATGCAACCTGGAATATAGGTGTATCAAGTTCCGCTTCCCAAGAATGTGGCTGAGGTTCCCAGTCACTACATCGGGGTAAGAGGAGCTTATGTAGTTTAGCTACAGGCTTAAGAGACACACGGGGAGCGGGCATGGAATAAGTACAAAGAGATTCAAAAGGAGTCTAAGAGTGAAAAACAGAGCACTTATGATGATGATGGGAGGAAAGGAAATCATGGAGCTGGACATAAGGCCAATACTCGTTAGAATGTAGGTTCAGCCGCTCCTATAATACAGTAAAGGGGACAAGTTTCCCATTCTGAGAGACATGTAGGACCTGAAGGTCTTGCTACCCAGACCATCGCGTTAAAGGCGAGCTGGGTAGTCCCTGAGGAAATTCAGGGCAGTGGAGCACTGACATCGAGGGGGAAGGAACACTGGAAAGTGAGCCCACCTCAGCATCCCAAACCCGAAGCAGAGGAGATAGGATAGGGTGAGATCTATCCACTGGAGTCGCTCTGAAGGAGGCCTCCATGGAATAGAAGTAAGAGGAAGGGGATGGGAGAGGGATCGCTGGATGGTAATCCAAGCTTTATGCAAAACAGAATGGAACCAGTGCAGAATAGAGCTATGAATTACTGTTCTATAATATAAAAATAAATCAGGTACTCCAAGCCCCCACATATGGAGTGGAAGCAAGATGTTAGAGAAGCAAAGATGCGCCGGCTTCCACCCCAAATAAAAGAACTGAAGGAGCACTAGGAGATCTCAGAAAGGAACAAGATAGTCGGATCCTAATGGACAATCTGAGGTAATAAGGGGCCAAGACTATTAGCCAACAACTTGGCATAGATTTTAAGGTCAATATTGAGAAGTGAGATCAGGCGATAGTTTGCACAGGATAAAGGATCTTTTCCAGGGCTTGATATCACGTAGATGTGGGCTTCCGAAAGAAGAGGGTAAGAAGGCATTGTCACAGGGAGTTCGTTAAATATAACAGTGAGGGGTGGGGAAACGAGTTCTATAAAAGTGTGATAGAATAGTAGAGAAAATCCGTCGGGACCCAGGGACTTACCCACAGACATCTGCTTGATCCCTCGTCGGATCTCCTCCTGAGAAATGTCCCTGTCTAAGTTGTTAGAGTGAATTTAGGGAAAGAAGCGTCAGCAAAATAGCGGTGATGTTTCTGCTATAACTCATCTAAGGATGGAGGTTCCAGATTATAGAGGGAGCTATAAAAGGTATGAAACTCAGAAGCCATAGCTGGCAAATCATGAACAATTGAGCCAGAGGATGTACGTAAACCCCTGATGGGGGTAAAGACCAAAGGACCTTTAGTACAGAGGGACATCCAACAACCCCCTTTGTTCCCATGCTCATAATGGTATAGTTTATTCCATAAAAAAGATTTCTGGACCTGAGACAGAACAAGAGATCGCACCTGTTCCCTGCATTTAACCACTGCTGCAAGTTCAATATCAGCCCCTGAAGACTGGTGTGATTCTTCTAAGGACCGCAGCTCAGTCAGCAACCTAGCAAGTTTGTCACCAGCTCGTTTATGCCGCCGGCCCGTAGGCTGGATGCAGAGACCCCGAGTGACACATTTCAGAGTGGCCCATATAGTGGTAGGGGTGACTTCGGTAGAGCAATTGATAGACTGGTATTCCTTAATCGAATCCCTAAGCGAGGATTAGGCCTGCAGTTCAGAGAGCAGGGAAGTATCCAACCTCCAGCACCTAGAAGAGGGAAGAGACAGGGGAATATTGACAACAATGTCAACTACAGCATGGTCAGACCAAGTGATCGGTGTATGGAAGAGTTAGAGACTAATGGAGGCTGTCCTGTGAAACAAACAACATGTCAATCCTGGAATAGCAAGAGTGAGGGGGAGAGAAGAATGAATACCCATGGTTGTTCGGATGAAGCAGGCGGCAGACATCCACAAGAGCAGAATCATGAAAAAGCCAACGGACCACTGTAAAAGCGAAGGGCACAGACAAAAGGATCCAGTGGAGCAATCAACAGCAGGTTCAGAACAGTGTTAAAATTGCCGCCACAAATAAGCATCCCTTCACTGAAGGTTTTGAAGATCAGTAAGCACTCTCCATAGGAAGGGGAGCTGAAGGATATTAGGTGCATAGATGGTGGCAAAAGTTAACTTCAGGGATCAAAGGCGATAACGGCCTTCTGAATTAGGTAAGGTATCTAAACATTCAAAAGGAAAAGACCTATAGAAAAGAAGAGCAACTCTACTCTTCTTAGAAGAGGCACTGCTAAAATATGAGTGAGTGTACTGCTTATTGCGCAAGGTGGGCAAAGCATGTTGTGGAAAATGAGTCTCCTGTACAAAGCACACTTGACCCTTGAGGCAAGCACATTGTCTAAGGAGGAGGATCTCTTCTGGGGAGTATTAAGTCCCTTAACGTTAAGGGACAGTACATTAAACTGTAAGGTCATGATGTAAATTGGATACACCCTGGAATACAGACTGGCCCCAGCTGTCCATCAGTATCCCAAGCACACACCCACCAGGGGGGAAGGGCAAGAATGGGAGGGTGAGGTACAGGAGGGGGAAAGGGAAAGAGAAAACAAAAAAGAGAGAAAACAAAAGAAAAAAGAAAAGTCCCTTTTGCAGGTAGGAAAACTACTATGCAGGGGAATACATATAAATCTGCAAAGAACAGTGTAACTACAAAACATTATATCAAGCAGAGGCACAGGGGGGTAGTATAATCGAACCCAGCATCAAGAGGATCAATGTAGCCAAACAGTGAAGTATACAGAATGAGTATGGAGAGTAACTCATCCTGGGGGTAAATGACAGTAAGCTCAGAAGCGTAATGCTAACGTGAGCTGGACATCGTCACCAGACGTGGAAGAAAGGGAGGGGAATTATACATGAGTCACAAGAGGTGCATTAGTAGCGGCCTACCAAACTGAGAAAGCCTCTTGATGCTCAGTTAGATCACAACCACAACATACCCCAGAATGTGAAAACATAAGCAGCATAGGCCTGGGCGGGGCATATACCGAAGCCGTGCTAGTCAAGACTGGGCACATAAACCAAAACATGTAACAAGCATAGAGATATAACATTGAGAGATAAAACAATACAGATCTATAAGGGAATGGAGTCCCAAACTTAAAGGGTAAACCCCGGACTCCACTAGGACTCTATCTAGTGCCAGAACAGAAAACAACAAGGGCACCCAATACACAGGAAACTAGAGGTTCAAAAACAGTTGCATGTAATAGCGAGAGGACCAGGATAAACATGCATAGGCTACCCCGTAATGGTAACAATACAGTAAAACAACAGTACCGGGCCAAAGTTAAACAACTGACCATGTACCTGGGAAGTCAGTAAAAGAAAAGTAGAGTCAAAGTACTTATCCATTATCAAAGGCCGCAACAAGATGACTATCAAGGAGGTTACAAGGAGGGCCATATGCACCGTTTTCAGCGAAGGCCTCAGTAGGGATCATGAGGTAGGGATCCTCCAGGAGAATCAGGAGCCAGCCGCTTAAGCCCACCTGTTTCCACAAGGCACGCTGAGGTAGTGGTGTCAGAGGTGCTCAGCACTCAGGTCCATCCTGATCCAGCAGATAAGCAGTTGGAAAGTTGTGATCGATCTTCATGAGTCACAGTCGAATAGTGTGTGATCGATCTTCATGAGTCACAGTTATTCAAAATGGGAAACCCCAACAGTAGGTTATATGTCTCTGGAGCAGAGCATCAGCAAGAGGCTTAAACTGGCGTCTAAGTTGCAAGGTGCTCAGGGATAGGTAATTAAACAAAGAAACCACTGCATTCTCATACCGTAGAGCTGGGGCATCACGCGCCTTTCTCATGATGACGTCTTTTTGTGAGAACATGTGGAGGCAACAGATAACGTCTCTGGCACTGTCTCCCTGCTGTGTCCGTGGGCGGACACCCTATGGGCTCTTTCAATCTTAATGTAAGGTATGTTCAAGAGAGAGTTGAAAATAGAATGCAAAACTTCCACGAGGTTCCAAGGGTTGACAGCTTCAGGCAGACCCCGTACTCGAATGTTGGACCTGCGGCCCCGATTTTCGAGGTCATCTATTTGTGACCTCAGTAAATCAATAGTGTCCTTCTGGTAAAGCATGAACTGATGCATGTCATCCTGCTTTGTCATGATGGTCTCCTGGTTTTCCTCCAAGTCCTTCACATGATTTCCGATGTGATGAAGGCCCGAACGAAGGCTGCTTCTGTCAGCCTTGATCGAGTCGCTAAGGGCCGACAACATTACCTCCAATTCCACACTAGTAGGTAAAGGTTGCAAATCCTGGTATGTAGCTGGCCTAGAGGAATCAGCAGTTCTGTTCTCTTTATCCACCATCGGGGAACTACGCAGTAGGTCAAA
This sequence comes from Rhinophrynus dorsalis, assembly GCA_037306005.1. Classification (NCBI taxonomy): domain Eukaryota; kingdom Metazoa; phylum Chordata; class Amphibia; order Anura; family Rhinophrynidae; genus Rhinophrynus; species Rhinophrynus dorsalis. The sequence continues at coordinate 143,110,581 of CM074721.1, forward strand.
CGGTTCCCGTTGCTCACAACGTTCCTTGGTGGAGTCTGCTGTAAAATACGCCTTAATCGGTTGGGGTTTGTTCTTTTCCCCTGGCATAATCACCCCACAGGGCGATAGGAAGGTCAGAAAGGGCACTCTCCAGCGAGATAGATACGCTGATACGCGGTAGAGTAAGCTAAGGCTCAGGAGCAATTGAACTAAGCATCCGTCATCAAGCAGGTCCGGTCACGCCCCCTCTATAGCAATATATATTAATTAAATCTAATTACTGATACCTCTAGAATAATATATTTGTGTTTCTGGAAAGGTTATTGAACTTATGTTGATCTGGTGATTTCTTTGAATTCTTTAATTAACCCTTAATCTGTTGTTTGTCTACTTTGGTGTGTGTTTCAAGGAATTTCTTTGTTGCATGTGTGTTTGGGCCTAACTTTTGTACAGTGGAAAGCTTTTTTTTTTAACCTCTCCCTACACAAAAGAATCCGCCATCTTGGGTAGGGCAACCATATACCTTATATCTGTGGATTAACCGTAGGAGTGCTGTAGGTGTAACAAATAGGATTGCTATTGTCATTTTATATTATACTAGTGTAAAAGCCCGTATACATGGTCCAAGGTCCAGTGAGGTAAAGATACCTGTCCTGCTGTGCGTACTGCTGCCACCTCACTGGCGGCACATGCAATGCAGTCATGCTCAGTAGAGACTGGCCGAAACGTGCATGACTGCATCGGACATACATGCGTTCTTGGTTTAATCTATTAGTCATAATAATAAATGTGTGTCTCATTTAATTGGTGTTCATTGATTTATATCATTGCTGATTACATTTTATATATACTATATTTTACTTAAATAAATTATATATATTTTTGCTCAGTTACGTGTAATTGATTATTTCAATAAATTCTTCACTGTGAAGTACCATGTCAATAACTAGTTTTGTGTAAAATTCTCAAATTAATTTAATATTATTACTTTATCTATTTATGTGAAGATATACTACCTAATTGGGTCTCCTGTTTAGCCCTTTCCTGTATTTCCTCAACAGCCCAATGGTACTCATTCAACAAGTTGAATTGTGAACATATCTCATGCCGTGACCTTGAGGGAGATTAATTATATGCTTATGATGAAATGGTACCACTCCCAGTCACAAATTTAAAAATTAATTTCTTTGACATTCGGGGATGTTGGAGATGTGTTAGTGGAGAGGGTTCTCTGACTCGCATCTTGTAGTATTACCCTCTGATCCAGCCTTTTTGGAAGGAAGCTCACAATCACCTCTCCGGGATCTTGGGGCTGACGACCCCATTCTCTCCCCAGGTCCTTTTATTGAGCATTCTATCTAGTCCTACAGCACCAGGACCTACATCCTATACCTCCCTCCATAACTGTCTCCTGCTGGACACTGCAGCCAGGGCATGTGTCCCTAGCCTATGGAGACCTTCCACTCCACCTTCTTTATCAGACTGGAAGCTAGGGTTGAGAAAGTTTTTATACATGGAGCGCATCCACCACTACTCCACTGGTAAATTTCTCAAATTGTATACATAATTTTCCCCCTGGAAAGTCTTTCTACAATTAACTCTACCAACTGCTCTCCAGTGGTACACCAGTCCACACCATACAGCGCTGAGAGTGTTAACCTCACCACCACCTCCTTTGCTCCTCTGCCTCCATGCTTTCCCTCTCTCACTCACTCCTCTCCCTCCTTTCTTTCTCCACTCTTTCTTTCCTCTCCAATTCCTCTCTCATTGCATGTTTTTGGACCATGTACAGGTATGGAGCTCACCATATGCTTACTGATTGTATGATGGTTTATCCTAGCCTTGGATGTGGGCCATATCATTCTGTGCTTTTCTTCTCTGTGTTTTGGACCAATATGTTTGCTTATGTCTTTTAATGCAATCCATATTTGTATCTGTTTGAGTCCTTCAATAAGCTTCTTTTGAGAAAAAAAAGATACTGTCTGAACTCAGATCTGACAGGAAGAGTGGTGCTGGTAAGATCAGGCAATCTCACAAGTAAGGTATCTACTCAATCAAGGGGACACAAGAAGCCAATCTCTCAACAATCTAGCCCTAAGAATCCTCATTTGGGCAGAGAAGAATCTGATGGCTTTATCAGCTGCTCATATCTCAGGGGCAACAAACACCCAATCAGACTTCCTCAGAGGACGATGCTGGATCCAGGGGGATGTTCCTTGAAGGAAGAGGTTTTTCAGGATATAAAAACCTGTTTCAGAGAGTCAGACCTCATTTTAAAAATCGTATTTCTAACAGCAATTATGTCTGCTAGAAGGATTAGCAGTTACAAGCCCTACTATGCTCTTTTCCTTATATGACTTTCCAACAGGCCAAATAGGTACTAAGAACAAGATCTAAGCTAATGTTGTTTATGAATTGCATTTTAGCCAAGAGATATTGCCTTGATTCTGTCCTAATCCTTCTAGGACAGAATGGAACTACATAACCTGGACTTAGTGAAGTGCCTAAGAACTAAAGACTCTCTTGTTGTACATTTCTTTGGTAAATACAAAGGGACAACAGCATCAAAAGATTCACTATCTTCAATAGCAAGGAGAAAAAGAGACTGCATTAGTATGGCATATAGAACAGCAGGAAGGGATCTGCCTTTGGGTATCAAGGCCAATTCAACTAGGGCAATATCCACATCCCTTCATGCTACCACTTGGTGTAGCCACATCTATCTGAACCTTTCATAAAGCATTATAGTCTGAAAGTCCAAGCGTCAATTGATGCAAAGTTTGGAAGAAAAGTTCTTCAGGCTTTGATTCTTGATTAAGGGAAATATCTTACCTTATGTTTTTCTCTCCCTTAAATATGGATAAGTCCCATTCTACTGCTGTGGATAAGACACAGATGAAAAGGTGAAATTTACTTGCTGATATTTGTTTTTTATGTGTCCTTCTATGACACTTCCTCCCACTTTTGCTATATCAAAAGTTATTGAAACCTTAATATTTCTTGTGGCAGGAGTAATGAGTAATGCTTATGCTTATGTGTTTTGAATCAGTTTAAAGAAAGGCTACCAACTGTTTTCTTTTTGCAGCTTGGGCAGCAGTATAACTGGCAGTGTGGAGTCAGAGTTGGCTTTTATAGTTTTTCGATTGGTCCTACCAACTGGGAAGCAGGTAACATAGTAATATAGTTGCACCTCAGGACAACCCCAGGGATGTAATCTTGAAATTCTGGTCTTTCCGCACGAAAGAAGCCTTAATGATGGTAGCTCATCAATCCCACCCGTCATGGCAAGGGGTTCAGTCTCAGTTCTACTCCGAGCTTGCCCTGAGCATGCTTGTGAAGAGGTGAGATAGGAAACGCTTCACCAATGCCCTATGCCAAAAGGGAGTCAAATATAACTCTCTTTCATCTACAACAACAGTTCTTACACATTCAAGCATCCTTTCTCTGGTTATGAGCTTATGGATACTCTACAAATCCAATACATGGGCCCTCCGTCTGCAGGCTCGCCCAGGACCCTCTTCTGGCCAGATTGCCGAATGACTTGTGCTTGAAAGGGCTTTCTGAATCCTCTTTTTGCTCATGTTCAGCTGAAGGAGGTTTTGTTATATTTATTTACTTAATCACGTTTACTTGTTCATGCTACTTATATTCCCAACGGGCTTGCATAAATGTCTGTGTCCCTCTGGTAGGCTGACGGACTACTTTCCCTTTTTCCCACTCCCCCCCCCTTACCCTTTTTATCCTAATCCCGCCCATGTCGCTCCACCAGGGGACTACAGATGGGTTTGCAATAGCGATTACCCCATAAGGCTGTTCTCCTCTCAATCCAGTGTTGTGCCTGTTATCCCTCTAGCAGGGTCCTGCCACTTCTATTTTATTGTTTAGTACTATTCCTCTAGTGTTTGTCCCTAATGGATATTTCTCTGCTAATATATTACACTCATCTTTTCAATACCCCCAGAAAAGGTTACTTGTATGTAATAATTTTCCTTCTGTTTACTCCTCCTTTCTGTCACCTGTCTTCATACCCACTTTCACCCCCTCTCCCAGGTGGCCCCCGCAGTTGGGCTGGTGTGCTGGGTGGCCAGGCAGTCACTCCCATTCCGACTCTTGGTGAGTGCTGCTTCAACTGTTCCCAGTCATCTCTGCTCCTCTCTCTCCAGAGATGGCATCCCCAACAGGTACAGGCCACTCTTTTGACGACAAGTCTCTCACTTGCATTTAGCACAACTCTAGGTTAAGTGACCTTTTTGACTGCCAGGGGATACTTTCATTCCAGACCTTAGCAGACCAACTCGATCTCCCCCCCGCACGAACAGTACAGGTACCTACAGGTTTCTCATTTCATCAGATCCTTCCAACATGCACTCCCTTTACCTAACCAGACTCGGTTTGAATGTCTCTGCTTGCAACCGACCCTCACTACTGGACTCATATCACGCATCTACACAGGCTTTCACTCTCTCCCCTCTGACACTTAAATGAAATACATGCTTGACTGGGACAAAGATTTAGGATCAGAGCTTCTGATTGAGTCCTGGGACAGGATACATGCGGCGGTAGCCAGGAGCATCTTGTGTGTCACCAATAAGGAGAGGGCATATAAGATCCTATACAGTTGGCACCTGACTCCTGTCTGGTTGCACAGAATTTGACTACTCTTGTTGATTCCGGGGCTGTCAAACTCTGGGAGACATGCTTCATATGTGGTGGTCTTGCCTGGTCACCCAGAGCTTCTGGTTTATGGTGTTGTCCTTGCTAACTGATGTCCTTGGGGTTTGTTTTGCCCATGACCCCTGGTTACTGGTCTTGAGGTTGTACATCTAGACATAATGCCATTCTGTTGTTGCACATACTTTTAGCTGCCAGGAATTTATTGGCTTCCTCTTGGAGGAAACCCTCTCTACCAGACAGGGATGCCCTACTACGCAACATTTGATCCATATATACGCTATGGAGAACATAACAGCTCAACACTCTTACTCTTTAGATAGATTTGGCTGGTATCCTTTTCATATGTCGCATCTCGCAACGAGCGACTTCAAATGTCACATCTCTTAGGTTGCGCATCTTTGAATGACGCATTCCAAATATCGCAATGCAAAATAGCGTGCTACATACAACAGCGTGCTCCATTGTGCCGCTAGAATGGTGCTATATGGGTGCAAATGGCACTATATGGGCGCAAAAGGATGCAAAACTGGCGCTACACGGGTGCAAGGGTCAAAGTGCACAATAACGGCGCAAAATGGTGCAATAATGGCGCATAATGGTGCATAATGGCGCTATTTGGGTGCAATGTTATAAGGGTGGAAAAATGACGCAGTAATGACTTGATAATGACGCAGTGCGTCAAAATCTAGCATCATCTGTGCAGGAAGTACAAAAACGAAACAGGAAGTACCAACCAATGTACACTGCTACAGAGACAGTGGAACCATTCAAGTCCACTACAGATTGCACCCATATTGCATATTGCAACAATGGCTAGAGAGCCTTCATTCACTAATGCAGGGCTGGGGATACTTGTCCGCTATATGGACAAGTATCTTCCAGATAGACTGAGAGACAGAATGGACTCTGCATTTCGCAGGTGTGTTTTATACAAAATGGCCTGCAAAATGCAGAGGTCCAGTGGCATCGCTAGTACCAGGAGGCAAATTCTTCATCAGTGGTCCGATCTCAAGAGATGAGAGTCTGGATTGCTGCAGACTTTTCGTGCAGGTATGATTGTTTCATTTTGGTGGGAGGTATGTGTTGCTTGTAACATAACTGTAATTAATATGTTTTACAATTTTCTAAAACTTTGTTTTTTACATTTCCTCCTAGCTCCGGAACCACCACGAAGAACCTTCCTGGTCGTCAGCTGGCCACCCAAGAAAGGTCCCTGCAGCCTACCAGTAAGTAATTTTTTGTGCCATTTACACAATACGCAACAATGTTCAATTATGCTACATAAACTGACATATTATTATTAATATTTTTATAGGACGTTCTGCATCTGGAAGGCTCTCTAGGCCTGCTCCTCCTGCTCCTCCTCCTTGTAAGTACCATTGTAAGTCACATTGTAGCTCACAAATAAATAACTGCTATGTACTAGGTATTCATAGATGTTTCTATCAATTTATTTTCAAAATTCAATAAAAATTTCAGTTGAAAAAAAAAAGATAAAATAAAATATTATTCTTACTTTACAAGTTATAAACAGACACACAATATTGTATTGTAGTCTATATTTTATTTATATAGCACCAACCAGTGTACTTGGCACTTTACAGTTTACATTTGATACAGAAGGAGTACAATAAGTGCAGTGATTAAGTACTTATAAAGACAATCATAAGGGGAACAACAGGTGAGTACACATCAGGATGAAAGGTCCCTGCCCCGTAGAACTTACAGTCTACAGCCTCACCACTTTACATCATTCATAAGCATATGAATGCTTATGAATGATGGTTTAGAGGCCCTTGGAATAAATCAGCCAACAGCTGTTTTGTACCCTGTATCTTGTATTTTGCCTCACCACTTTACTTGTATCCCCACAAAAAAAAACAAGTATCTCCATATGAATGCTTATGAATGATGGTTTAGAGGCCCTTGGAATAAATCAGCCAACAGCTGTTTTGTACCCTGTATCTGCGGTATCCTTTGAAAATGATGCAAAAGAACGTGTGACATAAAGGCACAATAACCAGGTCACCTTGATGAAAAGGCAACATGAGACTCTAGTCCCACATATAAAGCGGAGATTGTCATGTCGCCCCATTAAATGTTACTTCAACCCACAAACCTCCATCTCTCTTAGCATTTATATTTTCTGCCCTTGTTAAATTAATTACAAGCACTGCACAAGCATTGTATAAACCTCTCTCAGATGTAGGTTACCTCTCCCATCTTGTTAAAAGTAGTCTCCCCTCAATGTATATCTGAGCGATGAGCCAGGCTGGGGATGATGGGAGTTGTAGTCAGCTGTCATTTTGCATGCAGAGAAGGGGAGAGAGAGCCTGGCACAGTGCTCCGATATGGGTCTCTCTCTCCCCGTCTCTATATTTCTGAACATATTCCTGTAGATGCTGTGGTCCTGATGTAAGTTCTCATCCTATCCTTAACTTTCAGATAAGATGCATATGAAGTCATCTTATTCTTTATTATCGCTGGGTGAATGATGTATATATACATCCATATGAGTAGTTAATCATGCCATTGCATTGCTTGTGAATATAGCAATCAATTAATTTTGTTCAGAGAAATACTCCTTCCAGGGCACATTCTCGTGGACTTCCACAGACTACGCCCAGTTATATATACATATAGCAGTACCGTAATGAAGGCTAATGAGATGTTTATTCAGGACTTGATACATCAAGGCTTCTTTATTGTTTATTAGTCGGAGTGCCAGTTATGAAAACAACATTTCAATTTAAAGTTGGCGCAGCACTCAGATATGGGTCTCTCTCTCTCCCCTTCTCTGTGTGCAGAATGACAGCTGACTACAACTCCCATCATCCCCTGTGTGGTGCAACACTTAGATATACATTGAGGGTAGACTACTTCTAACGAGATGGGATAGGTAACCTACATCTGACAGAGGTTTATACAGTGCTTCTGCTTGAGCATTGCTTGTAAATAATTTAAGAAGGACAGAAAACATAAATGCGAAGCAAGATGGAGGTTTCTGGGGTAAAGTGACATTTAATGTGGCTACATGAGAATCTCAAGCTGTTTTTGCAGTGTGAGATTCTCATGTTGCCCTTTTCATCAAGTTGACTTGGTTATTGCACCTTTATGTTGCACGGTCTTTTGCGTGCAACATTTTCCACGTGAACCGTATCTGCAATTCATCAAGGAAAGTGGTGAGGCAATATTTTTTGGGTCTCTTTTTACTTGTGAAGTAAGAATAAAAGTGCTGGGACATTCCCTTCTATATATTTTTTTGTATAAAATGTGCAACATACAGGACTCACATCCAGGTAATTTGTAGGAAATGGCACTCAATTGTCATCTGTTTTTGTTTTGTTTTTAATAAATGAACTTGATTGTGCACAGTCCATAGGAAAACATTTATCAAAAATATATAACCTTTAAATTGAAGACCCAATGATGTAAAACTGTTGTGATGAACAGGCAATAACCCCAAAACAGATTGTATATCCACCTTAGCTAATACAGTGCCTTGGCCAGACTGTTTTGGCAATTTAAAGGAATCACCAAATGATGCACATGACACTGGACAGTTTTCCTCTGCAAAAGCCTTTTGAAAGGACAGATGGTGAATCACTCTTATTGAACCAGGTCTAAACTTAACAAAAGTGGGTTTTGGAAAAAAGCCCACTATTCTGCCATTCTTTAAGTTCTTTCAGAATCTGTTTCCACAATGAGACCACAAAACCTAGAAATATATGTAATGGTGGCGCTCCAAATATGAAGTAATAGGCAAAGGGAGATCACCAAGTGCTGCCCGACCCAGACTCCCACTCACACAGCCTCAAATAAAATATATAACAATAGTCTGGCACTCAGTTGGCGATCTAGACTCGCTATCTATATCTATAGGCAATTGAAACATACATCTGAAAGAATCACCAACAACATCAATATCCATAGAAAAATATTTAAAAATATAAAGAATTAAAATTGTAGTATAAAAAGATCATTTAAGTAATTCAAATCACATGTAACAGGAGAAACATTCACTATACAAAATACTATAACTTGCAATTCAACAGGAGTTATATACTTTATTCAATGCAAATGCAGAAAACAATATATATGTAGAATAAACAGAAGACTGAGAGCTAGAATTAAGGGGCATTTAAGTAATATTAGAAATAAATTTAATAAACATAGTTTGTCCATGCATATTACAGAATGTAGTGATTAGAATATAAAGAACTTAATCTTTATGGGTATAGATGTAGTAACCAAAAATTGAAGAGGTGGGAATTATATCAAAGAGATGTCAAAAAGAAAAAAACAAATGGATTTTTAATATTCAAATTCAAACCATTGCACCTTATGGTTTTGAATGCCGAAGCTGAGATTTTTGGTTTTCTTTGATGTAGTACATTAAGGGGTGGATTTAAAGGTTTGCGTTAAAATAGCCGCTAAATAAAAAAGGCACATTGGTGCAAATAATACATGATTTACGTCGGATTCAACAGGTAGTCTACAAGAATAGCTAACAAGCGTACGCAAAACAAAACACGTAACACAAAAATTTGCGTCACACCTTTTTTCACATCACCATGTGTCCTAATCACCTGTTAAAACACAACTTAAGTCAACTGGTAACATAACTGTCGACGTTGTCTAGCAACCCTGATAGATGCACAAACAAATTCAAACTTCCAGCCAATCCCAAGACCCCAAAGTATAAAAAATGTTCAAATACACCTATATATACCGAAAAATAACGGTCCCACCTTGTCTGTGTTTCGAGTTTTGGCGAGCTAGAGCAAAGGACCCAGGATCGGAGGATAGCGATTAGAGCGAGAAAGAGAGAAAATGATAGGCGCATTCAGAAAAGCAAGGTAGAAGGAATTTAGAGTTTGGAGAGGTGCACTTAAATATACACATAGCACACTTTGACACATACAGCCCTACAAACACAAACACTTTTTTAACACTTTACACATATTTTAAACTTTATTTTTTCAGTGTGAATCTGTGAGTGACAGAATGTGACAGAGAGTGAGTGGGATTGGGTGTGTCTGTGAGTGCCTGTGTGAGTGCCTGTGTGTGAGTGGGTGAATGATGGCCAGGAGAGGAGAACAGGAGAGAGGGATGGGGAGAGTAGTGGAGGAGGAAGGTCAGGAGGTCATCCCTGCTGACAGTAGGAATGGGAGAGGGAGATCCGCAGAGCGGATGGGGACCCGGTCCAGAAGAGCAGGCACACAGAGGACAGGGACAGAAGCTGCAGTGGGACGAGGGGTACCTGTTGGAGAGCATCATGCACAGGCAAGGGCAGAGCAAGCAGGACATTCCGGCCACAGCTCTGAGACACCTCGCAGGCCGGAGCTGACTAGGAGAGGCTCAGGGATCCTCACTATTTGGAAGAGGAGAACAGGGCCCCCATGGAGGCTGTCTTGGAGAGGGAGAGTGTCCTCTTTCCGAGGGAGAGGGTCTCTGGCCTGGCTGCGAGGAGGAAGGTCGTCTGGAACCAAGTGTGCAGCAGGGTGAATGCGGTGGCCACCTGCAGGCGGGACGTGGACTCTGTGAAGAAGAGATTGGGTGAATGCAAGAGGGTGGTCAACAAAAAAAGATGGGTGAGGCCACCCTCTACACTCGAGAAGCCGGAGGTGGTCCCCTTGCCCACATAAGCTACAGCAGTTGGGAGGAGATGCTGCAGCAGAATATGTCAACCACACTTGTTGAAGGGGTCCCTGGAGGGATCTGACACTTGGGAAGAGATGAGCCTCCACACTACTGGTAAGTGCATCATCACATAACCACACACCACATCAACCGACAAAACCATCACAAGCAAACACAGTCACACCCCAACACATACCCATCATTCATCCACACAATTACACCAACACAGCACCCTGAGGGTTCCAAAAAGGAAACAATACAGTCACAAAAGGCAAGGTTCGACCAGGCCCAATCCTGTCCAAGTCTTGATCACACACAATCCACACAAACCATGTTTCACAAACTGTTGTCTGTTAAACACAATCAATGTTCCACCACATTGTCACCCATGTACCCACAGGGAACTCAGCACAAAACCCCTTGAGTTCTAGAGGGATCATCAATGCATCGCTCAACAATGCTTTGGCAACCCCTCTGGTACTCAAAGGGTTAACAGAAAACAAACATGAGTCGAGAGAGTAACGATTACATGCTATACAGGGGACAATCGCTAAGCTGTGAAAAAGCGATGATATAGTGAAATTAACCCTTACATACCCTCACCTAACCAATCCCCATGTTAGTCTATGGAGATTATTCAATAACATGAATCAAGTTTCTAAGGTCATTGTACAGACTCCACAGAAAACATTGTAATTGGGGAAATGATATCACTGGAAGAATCATCATCATTTTCAGTTCATCAGGTCTTCATCACCACTCGCTGAATCACAAAAAATATGGCTCAGGTCACACATGACAGTGCAACTGAGAATAACTGGGTGTATGTACAACACACAGGCCTGAAAAAAAAATTATCTTGAATTAAAGGAGAAAAAAGTAGGCCTTTGTGTTGTGTATGTATCACAGTCTCCCTTTGAGGACTAAGCGATCCTGTGCTCTTACCTCTGTATGGCCGCCGGCCGGCATGGCCTCCAGCCACATCCTCATTGCTAAAGTCATGTTACAAGCATTGGTACGGACGCCTGTTTATGGGCCTATTCTGTTGGGCCTAATTGGGCCCAGCTTCCTTCTGCTGCTTTATAAACCTCATTGAGGCTAGGACTTATTGCCCTTTCATGGTGTATCTGTGCATTTCTTCAGTGTTGCTCTCGTTTGACCCTTGCTTGGCTGCCATGTTTTCTCCTGATCGATCCTGTGTCTTTGTCTGACTACCCGATCTGTGTATGACCCTGGCTTGTCCGACTACCCTCTCTGTTTTGCCCTTGACTGTGGCTGACTACCCAATTTTTCTCTCGACTGTGGCTTGTCTGACTTACGTTCTGTGCTGTCCTTCACTCCAGTCTGACTACCACCTGTCTGGGCTAGTTGTGGGTGGGCTCTATCAGTGTGGTGCAACTGCAACCTCCGTGGTAGAGTTGCTGGTTGCCTCTCGATCCATTGCCTCCATCCTATGCCACTGTATCTGTTGCCTCCTGGGCCTGTTGCATAACCCTCCTCTCTGTAGCCTACGTACAGTATTGCCTTCTCATACTTATCGGTGTTGTGGCTGGCTACATTCCACCCTCTTGCCTCTGCCCTTTACCTACCTAGTAGACCGGTTCCTTGACTCTTTCGGAGTGCTAGTTACTCTCTGTCTCGCTCCTCCTACCACTTCGTGGTAGAGTCACTACTTCGAGACATCCGTCTGCCTATCTTACATAGTAACAGTAACATAGTAAATTAGGTAATAAAGACACAATAAAGACATAAAGGCACAAGTCCATCAAGTTCAACCTTCTCCTCATACCCCAGTCATTTTATAGCTTTCCTGCTACCAAATAAGTTAGTCTTTATCAGACCTTCCTAATCTGCCTACTAATAAACAATATAACTCTGTATGTTCCCTTTGGAAAGAAATGTATCTAATCTTCTCTTGAATGTATCCATTGTACCTGTCATAACCACCTCCTTGGGCAAAGAATTCCACAATTTAACAGACCTCACTGTAAAAAAAACCCTTCCTCTGCTGAAGTCTAAACCTCCTTTCCTCTAATCTCAAGGGGTGTCCCCTGGTCATCTGATCAGGCCTTGGAATAAATAGCTCACTGCAGAGATCCTTGTATGGACCTCTCATCTATATGTACAATGTGATAAGGTCTCCTCTTAGTCGTCTTTTCTCTAGAGTAAATAAACCAAGTTTGTCTAGTCCTCCATTCCCTTAATTAATTTTGTTGCTCTTCGCTGTACCCCTTCTAGTTATAGTATATCCTTTTTCAGAACTGGTGCTCAAAACTGCACTGCATACTCAAGGTGAAGTCTTACCAATGATTTGTACAATGGCAAAATAATGTTATCCACTCTTGCTTCAATACCTCTTTTTATGCAAGACAGGATTTTGTTTGCCTTTGCTACTGCTGTTTGACACTGGTCACTGTTTCCAAGTTTGTAGTTGACAAGGATACCAAGGTCTTTTTCTAGCAACAAGTCCCCTAAAATGATTCCATTAAGTTTATAAGTAGCCTTGGTATTCTTTCCTCCCAAATGCATGCCTTTACACTTCCCCATATTAAACTTCATATTCCATTTGTTTGCCCAATCTGCCATTTTATATAAATCCCTCTGTAGAGAGCAATTATCTTAACTAATTACCCTACATAATTTAGTGTCATCTGCAAATATTGATAATTTGTTTTCTATGTCAATTTCTAGGTTATTTATAAACATGTTAAAAAGCAGCTGACCTAATACTGAACCCTGAGGTACTCCACTCTCCACTTTAACTGTATTGGAGAATTGTCCATTTACAACCACACACTGTTCCCTATCCTTCAACCAGCTTTGTGTCCAATTGCAAAGGTCCTCTCCTAGCCCCGATTTCCTTATTTTATACCCCAGCCTTCTGTGTGACACTGTATCAAATGCCTTTGCAAAGTCTAGATATACTACATCAACTGCCTTTCCATTATCAAGGTTGCTACTTACTTCCTCATAGAAGCTGAAAAGGTTAGTTTGGCATGATCTATTCTTCATAAAACCAGTTTGATTCCTGCTAATGATCTTATTGTTTGTGTTGTAATCCTGAATATAGTCCCTTATTATCCCTTCTAGCAGTTTTCCCACTACAGAGGTCAAACTCACTGGTCTATAGTTTCCAGGTTCTGTTTTAGTTCCCTTCTTAAATAGAGGCACTACATTGGCTCTTCGCCAATCTTGTGGCACTGAGCCTGTGGTGAGAGAAAATATAGGGGTTTTTCCAACACTGCACTGAGTTCCTTAAGAACCCTTGGATGTATACCATCAGGACTCAGTGCTGATCAGTCTGAATTTTGTTCAGTCTACCCATGACATCTTCTTGAGTTAACACAATATCTGTTAATTGTATTGTTTTATTAGTTACTTGTTGAGGCTCTTTTACCATTCCTTGCTCCCTTGTTTATACTGATGCAAAAAAAGTGTTTAGAACATCAGCCTTTTCCTTAGCATTACTAATCAACTCACCCATCTCATTTTTGAATGGTCCAACGCACTCCCTCTTAAGTTTTTTGGTATTTATATATTTGAAAAACTTTTTTGGATTAGTCTTACATTCCCTTGCAATTCGAGTTTCATTATCTATTTTTGCTATCCTAATTGCCTTTTTGCAATCTGTGTTGCACTCCTTGTATTTTAAGAAAGAATGTTCACTTCCTTCTGACTTAAATAGTTTGAATGCTTTTTTTTCTTTGCCATTTCCTCCTTTACATGTGCACTTAACCACACTGGCTGTGACTTACTTCTTTTGCCTTTGTTCCCCATTGGTATATACTGTTGGGTACATTTCCACAACCTCAATTTGAATTCTGACCATTTATCCTCAGTATTTTTGTCTTTAAATAATGTATCCCAGTCTACGTGTTGCATTAAAGCCCTTAATAATTTGAAGTCAGCTTTTAAATGTAAGAGTTTTGGATGAACCTATACAGTTTTGCTTTGCTAAACTGATTTCAAATGTAACCATGTTGTGATCACTGTTTCCCAAATGTTCACTTACCTTAATATTGGATACCATTTCTGTGTTATTCGTTATCACTAGGTCCAATATATTGTTATTTCTTGTCGGCACTTCAACCATTTGTGACATGTAGCTTTCACGAAGTATGCTCACAAACCCGCTACCCTTAGCACTCTGACTGGTCTCATTTTTCCAGTTGATATCTGGATAATTAAAATCTCCCATAATAATAGTATGCCCAAGCTGGGCAGCTTTCCTCATTTGCAATAGCAGCTGGGCCTCAACACTGTCATCAATATTTGGTGGTTTGTAGCATATACTCACTAACACCTTTTTTTTTTTTACCTTTTACACCATATTTAGTCTCAATTTCTACCCACAAGGACTTCACATTTTGGCCAGTTTCCTCACTAATATCACCTCTCAAAATTGGATTTAACTCTATTTTCAAATATAAGCACACACCTCCCCCTTTTCTATTAATCCTGTCTCTCCTAAACAGAGAATAGACCTCTATATTTACAACCCAGTCATATGCATCATTGCACCATGTTTCTGTTATACCAATTATGTCTAATTTGTCATTAACCGACAGCAATTCTAGTTTCATCTACCATATTTCTTGGATTTGCTAGCATACAATTAATTTTGAAGTCTTTACATATATCACTCCTTACATGCCTTTTATCTACATCTTCATTTACTAGGAATTCCTCCCTATTTTCCACATTTATCTCCACCCTTTCTCCAACCCCCTGGTCATTTACTTGGACCCGGTTCCTATCTGCACTATCTACCCAATTTTTGCTATCTATACCCTTCCTCACCTTTCCTAGTTTAAAAGCTCCTCCAAGCTTCTTAGCATTCACTCCCCTAGCACAGAGGCTCCTCTACCATTTAGGTGCAATCAATCACTTCCATATAGATTGTACCCAAGAGCAAAGTCAGCCCAGTGCTCTAAGAACACAAAACCCTCCTTCCTACACCATTGCTTGAGCCATGCATTAAGCTCCCTGAGCTCCCTGTAAGGATCTGCCCAGTATCTGTAGCGCCTTCCGATCGGTCAGTTAGGGGTTTTAGTGCAGCTGGCCCGTCTCCTCCTTGCTCCGTTATTCGAGCTTAGTTGTTTGCTTCCCCTTCCAGGTCCCGACCGTGGTTCCTTGGCTGAGTTCCTGTTTCCGCTCTGGCGTCTGTCACGCCGGCCTGTGTCTCCTCAATCCTGCCTGTCCTGCTGTGGTCCCGGTTTGCCCTGGTGAGTTCCCCTTCAGTCTCCGGTCCTTTGTTCCTGGGTTGCCTTCCCTGCTCTGTAGCCGCTTGTCGGCCTCTTCTCCCTCTCTCTCGCTCCCTTCTCAGTGTCAGTCTCTTTAGACTGGCGTTGGTGCTCAGGCTCCGGGGTTCTGTGTTGGGGATTCCCTCTCCTCTGCTCTATAGCAGTCCTCCTTTCCCCGCAGCATTTGGGGTTCCTGTTGGCTCGTCTGCGCCCTTGTTCCACACCCTCTCTCTCTCGCTCGGTCTGGTTTTCCCGTTGCGGTCTATCTGGGAGGGTTCTCCCCTTCGGGTACTCCCCGCGACGGGAGCTGGGGCTAGTTAGCTGGGTTCTACCTGGCGGGAGATTCCGCTGGTCTGGGTGGAGCTCCCGCAGGCTGGGGCTCCAGTCTTGCTTGAGAGGGCGGTGGGCTTCTGTGCTGCTCGCTTGAGACTCTCTATCTTTTGGTGGGGAGTCTGGGGCGGTCTAGCAGACCTTGGTGTTAGCCAGTGGAATTCCTAGGGGGTGCTGGGGCTTTCAATCCGCTCTCTTCCTTATTCCTTCCTTGCTCTCTCTGCCAGCAGATCTTAAGTCCCCTCCAGTTTGCCTGAGGACCTTTTAGTGGGAGTTGCTCTGAGTGGGAGTAGACAGGGATTAGTCTCTCTCCCTTTGGGATTTAAGGACAAGGACAGGATCCTTGGGGCTGTCACTTAGTCTCCCTCTTTCCGGTCGTTGGTCCTGGGTCCTAGGGAGGTTGGCAGGGTTTGGTGGAGGACCTTGTCCGGTCTAGGTGGTTCCCTTCCACCATTTGTGGACCTCGTGTCCCTTCAGTGCCAGGAGGTTGGCAGTTCCGGTCCGCTTGTGGTAGGGGCTCTCTGGTTCCTCGTCCCAGTCTGGGGGTTAGGTTAGGGTCCAGTTCTCTGTTGAACTCTCGTTGCCTTGCTTTTCCTGGTCTCCTTCCCTCTGCAGTAGGATCCTGCCCGCTCACCTTAGGGACCAGGTTCGCACAGCTATCCCTCGTCTCCATCCTGGTCAGGGTCCCGGCTCAACCGGGATCGAACATCTGGCTTCGCGGCCAGCACCTTTACCTCGGCCTCGGCCGCAGCAAGGAGACTGGGGTGGCTGTCACCGAACACGAGCATCGCACCCAAGCGTCGCCCTCCAGCAGCACACCTGGTCCCTGGGGAAGGGCTGTGACACTCCCTCTGCCTACCTGCACTGGTGCATGGCACAGGTAGTATTTCAGAAAACACTACCCCAGAGGTTCTTGTCTTGAGCTTGCACCCTAAGTCCCTGAAATCATTCTTTAGGGACCTCCATTTTCCTACTTTGTCATTGGTACCAATATGTACCAAGACAGCTGGATCACTTCCAGCCCCTCCCAACAATCTGTCAGCCCTGTCCGCAACATGCCGAACCTGAGCACCCGGGAGACAGCATACTGTTTGGCATTCACATTCCTGGCAGCAGATTACCCCATCTACCCTCCTAATAATAGATTCCCCTATTACCATCACCTGCCTTGGTTTCTGCCTACTCTGCATCCCATCTAGCCTGGAAGGAGGACTGTTCTAGAGGCTGCTAGAGGAATTAGCCCTCTCCAGTGTTGCCAATTCTGAGCTATCCTCATCCACATCTTCACACAATCTTGCAAATCTGTTGGACTGAGTCAGCTTAGAACTGGCCTTCCTCTTCCTCTGCCCACTACCTTCCCTCCTTATTGTTACCCAGCTGCCTACCTGTTACTCCTCTTCTACAACTCCACCCTCTACACCACTAACCCCACATGCTACCTGCTCTGTGAGTTCTAAACTTTCCAGGTTTCCAATGTCTCGCAATGTTGCAATATTTCTTTCCAAATCCAATATCTTAGACTCTAAAAAGAAATATGCTCACACTTGGCACAGCGGTATGACCCCTGGAACGATTGCTCCAAGTGTTCATACATTTGATAAGAAGTGCATTGCTTGAGATTGTCTAACCTGCTATCACTCATGTTTGGTTTTACAGTTCAATAAGATTTATACTCTCCTCTAAAGCTCACTCTAAAGTAAGTAAACAAATTTCAATGTGAATGCAGTAGATCCCTTGAAATTATTGACACCTCAGAGCTCTGCTGATTTCCAACTCCTGATTCTATTCCAACTCCAGATTTCTTGTAACTCCTCTTCCCTTGTCTGCAGTCACAAGAAATGAAGTCTCAAAGAGCCTGGGGACTGTATTTATAGTAACACTGCAGCCAGATGACTTCCCTTAGCCAATCACCCTTAATCACACAGGCCAGAGAAAATCCCAATTAACAGTTGGTTTATTTAACCCTCACAATACCCACACAAAATGAAAAAAACTTTTTTTTAGCTGTCTCTCCAGTGATCAGGTTTCCTGGTGTTCCAGGTTTTCATTTGCTAGGTATAGAACCAATAGATTCAAAAAAGAGAGAGGAGACAGTTTATGCCTTAGATTATTACTAATCCCTAGTTTAGCAAGTCACATAGAGCCCGTTCAGTGCTGTGCCCTTAATTTTTCAAATATTTTATTTATGGTGCCACTCGTAAAACATAACCTTTATTCAATATTAAAATAAAAGAAAAACGGGTAAAAACGGGTAGTAATAGGCCACAAAGTATAGAGCCAATTAAAAGATGGTGATGTATCGAATTTATGGGTCAGAGACCATCACTTATCTTGTACTCAGCACCCCCAATTCGAATATCCACCACGTTAAAATAAATCGTAATGTGGGTTCATATCTCTTAGTACATCTATATAAACATATGCATATCAGTAGATCCAATTTAGACATGTAAGATCACAATATGTTTGTATGTACAATACGCTGTGTTACGCTAACTGGTTAGTATCAAGTATATAGCAATCAAACGATAGTGTGGGTCGCTCGTATTTGAGTATTCCACGTGACACCTACTGTTGCTTTAAATTGCATTGCTTAAGTGCTTAACACATCGCAGGTTTTAATTGTTTGAAAACCTGCTATTCTGAATTTGTTAGAGTGATTAGTCTCTTACAGTTCTGTAATCTAGTTCTATTTGTCCAGAAACAATGTAGTTTTACAGCAACTGTTGTTTGGAAGTTATATTGTAACTAGTAAGGAGTACTGTTACTAACTTGATACAAACCACAATAATATCTATTCCTCGTACCACTGCTTATCTTCTATATAAGGCTATTTATTCAGGCAACTAGTTGCTTGTAGTAAAGAGTTTCAGAACACCCGCTAGCTTGCCTTAGTATCTTGCAATAACCTATGCTGCCTCTAATTAAACAGAGGAAATAAGGATCAGCTGTGAGTTAGTTTCAACATATATTGAAACTCCTACAGGGAATTTGCCTTGATTAGAATTCTAAGTGTCACTACGTATCGTAGCTCCTACAAGGATTCCCTTTAACCAAGCATGTAATAGATCTGTTCGTCTGATCATTAACTCGTTCAGTATTACAGCCTAGCTTGGCTCCTACAAAGATTATCTATCAGTCGAGCATACTATGAGGATTTCTTTCAGCTGAACTAGCAAATCATTGTTCGTATCGATAATTAAAGTTGTATTTGTATTTGATATTGAGTTCCCCCCTTCCCAATTGCCCAACGCGTTTCGCCGTTGTAGATCACGGCTTCATCAGGGGATAATGTGTTACCGAGTGCTCCGGCGTCCAGATATTTATAGTTTAACTTCCTGGGCGGGGAAGAGAGCAATTGCATGACTAGTTTGATTGGCAGTTTCCTAAGCCATTTGAAACCATTCCTACGTCCGAGATGCTTCCAATGCATAATAGTATTATCATTTAGAGGTATAATAAAACCATGTTGATATTGGTCTATATCCACGTTATTAACCTGTCGTGTTTAACATAGGAGGATTTTCAGTAGTATGAAATTTTAAATCATTATGCTACAGTAAAATCACTTCGTTTATTTTAATGAAGTTGACACATCCCCCTAGACCTCTAATGATAGATTTCCATAGTCTATCAATCATCACAGAAAAGATTGTTCTTTAAAAGAATTATTGCCTAGTGGATATATATTATTTGTTAGAGGTATTGATCTGATATTTAGATTACTCATGAGCATCTACATATCTAAATAAATGGGTGAAAAGTAAAATCTTCATTGATGCCCTTAAGTGTTCTTGTTTTAAGATAATATATCCATTTGGCTTCTTTCTGGAGTAATTTTTGATCAATGTCACCTTTACGCTGATTTCTTTGGACTTTGTCAATACCAAGAAATTGAATGGTACTCAAGTCTCCATTGTGCATTTGATTAATGTGTTTGGCCGCAGGTTTGTCACGATTATTTCTGACATCTCCCAGATGTTCCAGAATCCTGCGCCTAAGTTCTCTTTTAGTCTTGCCCACATATTGCTTTCCCAATTTACATGTGAGCAGATAAATCACACCAGAAGTTTTACAATTAATGGAGTGGCGAATTTGATAGGATTGATTGGTTTGAGTGCTCTGAAAGCTTTTGCTTTTAGACGTATATTTGCACGCTATACAGTTGCCACAGGGGAAAAAACCTTACAATCATGTGTCTAACCAAGTTTTCTTTTTAGCTGACTGGTAATGACTGCATACCAGGTGATCTTTCAAGTTCATACTCCTTCTGTATGTTATCTTAGGTCTTAAAATTATGCCTACTGCCTTTAAGATGTCTTTATCAGTAGTTAGGATATTCCAGTTCTGTTGGAAAATATTGGTAATGGCACGATGTTGGCTGTTATATGTCCCTATTAGGCGTATTTCCTCTGTCTTGGGGGGTGCCTTATTTGATGTTGAGTGAAGTTAGTCTTCCCTCGCAGATCTTAATGCCCTCTGATATGCCATTTTTAGGGTTCTGTTGGAGTACCCATGTTCCTTAAACCTTAGTTGTAATTCTTTCGCTTTGATTGTAAAATCATCAGTGTTACTGCAAATCCTCTGCAGTCTAAGGTATTGCCCAACAGGTAAACTCCTTTTTAAGGGAATTGAATGGGCGCTGTCTGCATGCAAGAGGCTATTAGTTGCCGTTTCTTTGTGAAACAGAGTGGTTTGTATTACATTATCTGGGCCTCGCTGTATTTCTATATCCAGGAAGGACAGGGACATAGTATCAATGACAGATGTCACTCTAAGATTTATTGTATTAGTATTGAGCTGAGTGACAAACTGATAGAACTCCTTATGTGTACCAGTCCATAATAGTACCACATCATCAATAAACTGAAGCCATAATGGTATCTTGTCCACATATTTCGAAATTTCTTCTGTGAAAACAAAGTTGTGCTTTCACCAGCCTAGATATAAATTGGCATAGGTGGGAGCACAGGTACTGCCCATGGCAGTACCTTGAATCTGGTGGAAAAATGCTCAATTGAATAGAAAGTAATTATGAGTGAGGACATACTCAAGCATCTGTAATACAAATTCATTGTGTTTTTGTATTGATCTCCTCTGGTGGCTAGAAAAGTTCTGACTGCAGTGAGCCCTATATCATGTTTAATACTTGTATATAATGACTCAATATCCAGGCTAACCAGAAAGTGAGTGTTTTCCAGGTAAATGCCCTCTAGATGTTTGAGGGCATCTTGGGAGTCTCGAATGTAAGAGGGTAACGCTGTAACAAATCATCTGAGTATTTTGTGGACATAGATGCTTGGTTTTTCTGTAAGATTGCCTATTCCCGATACAATCGGTCTACCAGGTGGTCTTTGTGCATTCTTATGGATCTTAGTTGTTGTATACTTTCACAAACTGTTTCTATAAAGATCTCAACTTGTGGAGAGACAGTCATTGGTGGTGTAAATTTGTTTTTCTTTTTAAGGTCTGTGAAGGGGCCTTTTGCTATTTCGATATTACACCTATTTGTTTCTTCTAATAGCATAAGTTTTTTTAGGGCTTCCTTATCTTGATTTGTCAGTTCCTTATTTTTATTCTGTTCTGTAAAGAATTTATATAATAAGATTTTTCTGCCAAACAAATGGATATCTTTGATCCATTCAAATGGATTGAATGTAGTTGTGGGGCAGAAACTGAGACCTTTTCTAAGCAAGTCAAGATGAGAATTATCAAGATTAAAATTAGATAGATTAATTATCTGTAAATCATTAGATTTTATTTTTGTTTGCCCATTTTGTAGGTCCATTTTGCACGGTCGCTGAGATGTGGATGCCTGTTGTAAGGTTGTGAGTGGGTTATAATCTGGCCCTGCCCTAAAAAAGTATTAGTATTGGAATGGGCTTGGGATCTTGGATTTGTGTTAGTGTATTTTCTGAACCTATTTCTATTTGGTCATATTCCTTGATCACCTGAATCAGATTGTTCAGATTCTGAAGCTGATTCCACACAATCAGTCAGTATTTGATGTTCTTATACGGACTCCGTAAATTTTCCCTTCCTGGAAATCTTTTCTGTCTCTAAATGATAATACTATTATGCATTGGAAGCATCTCAGACATAGGAATGGTTTAGGAAACTGCCAATCAAACAAGTCATGCAATTGCTCTCTTCCCCACCCAGGAAGTTAAACTATAAATATCTGGACGACAGGACACTCGGTAACACATTATCCCCTGATGAAGCCGTGATCTATAACGGCGAAACACGTTGGGCAATTGGGAAGGGGGGAACTCAATATCAAATACAAATACAACTTCAGTTATCGATACGAACAATGATTTGCTAGTTCAGCTGAAATAAATCCTCGTAGTATGCTGATAGATAATCTTTGTAGGAGCCAAGCTAGGCTGTAATACTGAATGAGTTAATGATCAGACGCACAGATCTATTACATGCTTGGTTAAAGGGAATCCTTGTAGGAGCTACGATACGTAGTGACACTTAGAATTCTAATCAAGGCAAATTCCCCCTAGGAGTTTCGATACATGTTGAAACTAACACACAGCTGATCCTTATTTCCTCTGTTTAATTAGAGGCAGCATAGGTTAAATAGGAGGCTTATTGCAAGATACTAAGGCAAGCTAGCGGGTGTTCTGAAACTCTTTACTACGAGCAACTAGTTGCCTGAATAAATAGCCTTATATAGAAGATAAGCAGTGGTACGAGGAATAGATATTATTGTGGTTTGTATCAAGTTAGTAACAGTACTCCTTACTAGTTACAATATAACTTCCAAACAACAGTTGCTGTAAAACTACATTGTTTCTGGACAAATAGAACTAGATTACAGAACTGTAAGAGACTCTAACAAATTCAGAATAGCAGGTCTTCAAACAATTAAAACCTGCGATGTGTTAAGCACTTAAGCAATGCTATTTAAAGCAACAGTAGGAGTCACGTGGAATACTCAAATACGAGCGACCCACACTATCGTTTGATTGCTATGTACTTGATACTAACCATTTAGCGTAACACAGCGTATTGTACATACAAACATATTGTGATCTTACATGTCTAAATTGGATCTACTGATATGCATATGTTTATATAGATGTACTAAGAGATATGACCCCACATTACGATTTATTTTAATGTGGTGGATGTTCGAATTGGGGGTGCTGAGTACCAGATAAGTGATGGTCTCAGACCCATAAATTCGATACATCACCATCTTTTAATTGGCTCTATTGGCCTATTACTAATCACCCGTTTTTCTTTTATTTTAATATTGAATAAAGGTTATGTTTTACGAGTGGCACCATAAATAAAATATTTGAAACATTAAGGGCACAGCACTGAACGGGCTCTATGTGACTTGCTATATTAGGGATTAGTAATAATATAAGTTATAAACTGTCTCCTTTCTCTTTTTTGAATCTATTATTATCTGCTTTTTATTAGCAGCAAAGCCTGCAGTGCATCAAACTACTCTTTGAAACATTGAATGTCACCACTAATGCTTTGGTACTTTTTTGGTACTTTAGGTATAGAACCAAGCCTGGTTCTGCTCCCATCTATTTCTATAGGCTACTGAGAACCGGTTACAGTTATGTGTCAATCCTTGGGTAGTGGACTTGGCACTGTCCTCACTCCTGTTCCTACGAAGTTTGGGGAAGTGCTTATTCTTGCTTATCTTAATAAACTGGTTAAACTTCACTGTACCTGTGTCATGTGTATTATTTACTCTGGTGTCTGTGACAGTACAAAAGGACCATGAGTACTGAAGGTACAGGTGAATCAGTGCAGAGCATTTTAGCCAGAATGGACTCTCAAGATCAGTGGATCGATCAATTGGCTTTTGCTATGCAGACGCTCCTAAAGCACATTTCACTTTGGTCAGGTTCCTCGTCAACCGGTGGTTTCCCCAGACTCAGCACCGGTGGTATCCCCTAATCCTGAGGCCAGTTCTAATCGAGGATTGTTGGGTACCGCTCCCCTTCCTCAACTCTATGAGGGGGAGCCTACTCTCTACAGAGGGTTCTTGAACCAGGTGGGCATACTTCTGGAAATGGTACCACATGCCTTTCCAAGTGATCGAAGCAAGGTCAGTTTTGTAATCTCCCTGTTGTCCAGTAGGGCACTGGCGTGGGCCAATCCCTTCTGGGAGAAAGGGAGACTGATTGTTGCCAATTACACCGAATTTGTGGACGAGTGCCACAGGGTCTTTGACATTCCAGCCATAGCAGTATCTGCAGTGAAATGGCTTATGACCATCCGACAGGGCTCACACACCGTAGCCGATTATGCCATTGAGTTTCGCACTTTGGCTGCAGAGGTGGGCTGGAACAAAGAGGCACTCGTACCAGCATTCTCTCAAGGGCCGTGTGACTTCATTAAGGATGAAACGGCAGCCCATGAGCTGCCGAAAGAGCTGAATGAATTGATTTCCTTTATGATATTGATAGATACCAGGTTGAGAGAGAGACCTTCTTTCAAGAATCTGGGGCATAAGGTCACAACAAGATTGGTGCCTATTTTTTCTCCCCTACCCTATCCTCCCTCACCTCCCATTCCTCCTGGTTCTGAATCTATTAAGAGTGAACCTATGCAATTAGGCTTCACGAGCCTGTCCAGGGAGGAGAGGGAGTTCCAAAGGAGAGAGGGCCTCTGTTTATATTGTGGCAAGGCTGGCCACTTACTGCGTTCATATCCTACCCATCCGGGAAACGCTTGCACCTAGGGTTAGGTCTGGGGCAGACCCTAGGTGGTGTTTCACAGTCCCCTAATTCCCGTCAAGAAAGACCCAGTGTCATGGTCCACATCCTCAGTTACGGCTCCGGCCTTGGTGGATTCTGGAGCTGCTGGATATTTCATGGATGCTGACTTTGCGGCCACGCACAATATTCCCCTGCTGCAATATTCCTGATGAGACTTGTCCACTAGTCCTAAGGGTTGGAACGCTCCACGTGGAGACTCTACAGTTCCAGATTATAAAGTCTCCTCACTTTGCAGTCATTCTGGGGTTTCCTTTGCTTCAGACTCACAATCCCAGGACAGACTGGCAGACTTGCGACATTGTGTCCTGGTCACCCTTTTGTGCTGAGACTTGTCTACAGCAGCCTACCAGAATTTTAGGCACCTCTCCCTTGCTACCTGCTATGTATCAATCTTTCAAACAGTTATTCAACAAGATTGAGGCTAGTACATAGACGGCACATATGGCCTACGGCTGTACTATTGATTTGATTGCAGGACCCATACCTCCTAGGGGTCAGGTGTACCCTCTGTCTGTGGAGAAGAGTCGTGTCATGGATGAGTACGTGTCTGATGCCCTGGCCAGAGGGATCATTCACAAGTCCTCCTCTCTGGCCGATGCTGGTTTCTTTTTCTTGAAAAAGAAGGACAGGGAATTGAGACCTTGCATCAACTACAGAGGGCTAAACAAACTGATGGTTAAAAACACTTGTCCCATGCCATTAATCACGGAACTGTTTGACCAAATTAAGGGTTCAACAATATTCACTAAGCTTGATCTAAGGACTGCGTATAATCTGGTCAGAATTAAAGAGAAAGTAATGGGTTGTAAGCTCTCTATTCAACACGTGATATAATATAATCTTCTTAAAATTCCACTTTGTTTTATATTAGAATGCAGCTGTTAGGTGGACCTCACAGTCATCATCCACATCATCGTGTAGACACAATATAAAAAAGAAAAAGAAAAACAGCGCAAAAAAATATTTCTAAGAGTAGTATTAATCGTTACACATGGATTATATATACCCTTTTCCCTCCAATGGTTTTACTCACATTTATGAGAGGATTCTCCTGCCTCTCAGTATGATTAGTCTGCACCGGTTACAGGGATATCTCACCAGGTGGGATGTCTTTATGTAGTTCTCCGGATAGGATGGACTCAGATATCAGGATGTTTAAGTTTGTTGTTCTCAATTTATTTCGCATGTAACAACATCATGCGAACTTTTGTAGAGAACTTTTTATAATAATAAAAAACCAGTATGGTTATCTGGTCCCCACCTACTTAGTGAGTATGGAGGTACCAAGTAACGACAATATATCTTTATTGGAGCTTTATTTAGAATATATATCTATATTTAAAATTTAAAAAATCTCTGCCAAATCCCCTCTGGGGGTATTATTTTAAAAGAAATATGAGAGATTAATATGACAAATATGAAATAAAACCTTAAATATCTATGTTTAAAAAAGTTTGAAACAGGAATAGAGTTAAAGATAGTAATATCCAACTCACAATTGACTTATTGATAGGCTAACAAGCTCAACGCGTTTCGTGACTGTTAATGGTCACTTCCTCAGGAGCAAATCAAATTTAGCAGCTTACCTTAATGGTGTTATATAGAGAAAAGACCAACAAGAGGCGCCAAAAAACCTCCACGTTATTCTTTACTGAACGCTATCATCCACCACGTGGACTCGGCCAAACCGGAAGTACGCACAACCACTTCCGCGTTCCATCTTTGGAACGCAAGCGGGCAGCGCGACCAAATGGGAGCGAGTTCCGAAGTGGATGTCAACGTTCTTTGGCATTGTTAATAGCTACCACATTTCACTAGGGACAAAGTGCTGGATGGTCCAAAGTGTGTGCATTAATTCACAACACCTCCGAACCAGTTCAGATAGTATCCCAGTGATTCAGAGGCAATTCCAACACCAATAATGTCCCCAAAAAACTTGCCAACCTAGATGAAAAACATGTATAAAAAACATATATAAAAAATATAATGGGATGATATAGAAAACTTTAAAAAATAATTTAAAAACATGAAGCCACATCAATTTCGGCATTGATCCCATTACACCCCATTGTATTTAGTGTATATATCCAATATGCTTCTTGGGTACAGAGTTTTTTGTATCTGTTGGCTGTGGACTCAGAGATATGTTCCAATCCTAATACTGATAGATTCTTTAAGCCATCTTTTGGGCATGTATTAAAATGTCTTGGTACACCATGAGATTCATCTTTTTTCTTTATTTTACCTCTGTGTTCTTGTATTCGTTTTTTCAAAGGTCTAATGGTGCGTCCAACATATCTTGTGCCACATCCACAGACTAACATATATACAACATATTCTGTATTACAACTAATATGTTGATTTATTCTATACGTTTGATTATTAGTGCCCAAAAAGACTTTAATTCCATCTCCCATGAATGGACAATTTGCACACCTAGGTTGACAACATTTATGGGTGCCTTTTGGTTTTGATTCTTGTTTATTTTCAATATTTAGAATTTTTGGCCGACTTGGTGCTATATATGAGCGAATGTTGCGGTTTTTCCTGTATGTTATAGTGGGATGTTCGCCAATATACTGTCCCAAAATGGGCTCCTGCTTTAATATTCCCCAATGTTGATTAAAAATTCTTTTCACTTTCTTGCCGAAAACATTAAACTGTGTAGTGAAAATTATGCCTTGTTTGTCCTTCTTGTTCTTCTTTTCCTTTTTTAAAATTTTTTCACGATTTAACTCCCTTGCTCTGTTAAGGGCTGTATTTAGAAGTTCATCACTATACCCTTTTTCTTTAAATTGTTGGACCAGAACTTGACTTTCCTTTTCAAAATCTTCAGGGTTACTACAGTTTCTTTTTAACCTGTGTAGTTGTCCAAATGGTACATTTGTAAGCCATTTATGGTAATGTCCACTGTTGGCTGCTATATATTGATTTGATGCTACTGGTTTTCGATATGTTTGGCTTCTGATAGTTTGGTTTGTATCAAATGATAGGGTTAGATCCAAAAATTCTATCTGCGATTTCTGTATATTGATGGTAAATTTTAAGCCTCTATGGTTCTTATTGAATGCTAATAGCATGGAATCTAACTTCTCCAAACTACCTTTCCATATTATCAGAATATCATCGATATAACAGCCATAGTAAACGAGATCCGCACCTGCCCCGCCATTTAGCCAAGGCTCACAGGCTTCCCAATGTCCCATGAACAAATTAGCGTAGGAAGGCGCGAACCTCGTGCCCATGGCCGTTCCCCTGATCTGAAGGTACCATTTATGCTGGAAAGTGAAGAAATTGTGGGTTAGCATGAATTCTGCACATTGGATGAGAAACTTTTTTTGAGCAGGCGGTATATCTGGGTCTTTATTGAAAAAGAATGTTAGTGCTTCTAAACCCTTGTTATGCTCTATGTTGGTGTATAATGCCTCTACATCCAAAGTGGCCCATATATATTGTTCTTCCGTTTTGAGGTGTTGCAATTGTTCCAACACATGTTGGGTATCTCTTATGTAGCTGGGTAGATTTTTTACATATTTCTGTAAATAAAAATCTAAATAGGCTGACAGATTGGTGGTCATAGAGTTTGTACCAGCTATAATGGGTCTGCCTGGGGGGCATACAATATTTTTATGAATTTTGGGTGCATGGTAAAGAAAAGCTGGGTCTGGTTGTTCAAAATAGATATATTTGTATTCTTGCTTACTTAAGATACCTTTTTTAAGTGCATCTTGTAAAAATATTTTGAGGGTTGATTGGTATATTGTAGTAGGATTATTTTCCAATAATTGATAGAATTCTTGATCCTGTACTAACCTAAAACCCTCCTTGATATAATCTATAGTATTTTGAACCACCACTGATCCACCTTTGTCAGCTTCCCTTATAGTGATGTTCTTATTTTTAGCTAATTGTTTAAGAGCTATTCTTTCTTGTGGGAGTAAATTGTCTTTACTGATTTTTTGACCTTTTACTTCTTTATTATATTGGTCCAAAACCATCTGATAAAAGCTTTCTATGTAGGGGCCTTTTTTGTGCACCGGATAAAAGTAAGATTTTGGTTTAAAATTACTTCTGATAAATTCCTCATTGTTAGTTTCATCTTTTGCAGTCTCCTTCAAATTCTCTAGAATTTGTAAGATTTCTATATCTTTTTCATCAAACGGGACTTCTTCGTTAGACTTCTCAGCATAGTATCTCTGTAATGTCAGTTTTCTTACAAATTTTTTTGTAGATCCATAAAGAACCCGAAGTCGTCTGATGTGGCTGTGGGGGCGAATTTTAAGCCTTTTGATAAGATAGCTACGTAATTTGCTTCAAGATCTATATCTGAAAGGTTGTATATGCCATTTTCATAACTATGGGCCGGTATCATTCGGATTTTGATTTCTTTGGGGTGTTTTCTGGGCTTGTTGTTTTTTCTCCCTCCTCTACAGCCCCTCCTCTTTTTTGTCTTGCCTTGGCTGTTTTGGTGGTCCACCCCGTGAATCGTTCCAATCCTCGGCCCTCCCCCAAAAAAGGTGTAATGGTAGTAGTGTTGGTGTTTGCTTGTACTGCATAGGTTGTGTTGTCAGTGGGTATATCAGAAATTTTGGTGCCTATCATGTTTCTATGTCCATTTTTGGGTCTAGCCCCCAATTCAGTCTCCTTCTGTTTAATTAGATGTTCAATTTCTTTCAATTCTTTCTCTAATGGTAGAAATGAGTTTTTCAGAGGAATTTGGGCTATATTTTCAGAAGGACTATCAGTGATCGGTGTTATTTCTTCTTGTTGTATATTTTTCCGTGTATCATTGGGTTCTTGATTATGTTTTGTATTTAAGTGTTGTTGTTGAATAGATTGTTTCTCTTGTTGTCTTCTATTTCCCTGATTATTATTGATTTTATACTTATTGAAATTCCCATTTCTGTTATATCTAGGGATTTGTCGTTGCTGATCATAATCACCTAAATCTCTATTAAGTTTATTTTCCTTTCTATTTTTAAGTTCCCTTTCAATCTTATTTATATTATTATTAACTCTTTGATCCAATTCTTTGAATCTAGGTGATCCTTCATGTTTATTCAGTTCTACATTGAGCTTATTTATTTCTTGTTCTATATTCGTTAGACGGGATTGTCTATAATCTAGAAGATGTTTGATTAATTGGAGGGAACAATCTTCCAATATGGAATTCCATTTATCAGTGAATTGTATATCTGGAAAGGGAGACTGTTTTACTAAACGTAGACCCCTAGGAATTATACTTCTGGCAAGGTATTGTTCTAATAATAAACTATCCCATAGATGTCTCATTTCTGCACTCAATAGTTGTTCTAATTTGTTGAATAATGTTGTTAAGTCCGGCGTGTTTGTATCTTTCACAAATCTCTCATTTTTATTGTTTATAAATTGTTTTAAATTTTCCTTCCTCTGTTGGAAGAAAGAATAGCTCTTAAACAATTAGCTAAAAATAAGAACATCACTATAAGGGAAGCTGACAAAGGTGGATCAGTGGTGGTTCAAAATACTATAGATTATATCAAGGAGGGTTTTAGGTTAGTACAGGATCAAGAATTCTATCAATTATTGGAAAATAATCCTACTACAATATACCAATCAACCCTCAAAATATTTTTACAAGATGCACTTAAAAAAGGTATCTTAAGTAAGCAAGAATACAAATATATCTATTTTGAACAACCAGACCCAGCTTTTCTTTACCATGCACCCAAAATTCATAAAAATATTGTATGCCCCCCAGGCAGACCCATTATAGCTGGTACAAACTCTATGACCACCAATCTGTCAGCCTATTTAGATTTTTATTTACAGAAATATGTAAAAAATCTACCCAGCTACATAAGAGATACCCAACATGTGTTGGAACAATTGCAACACCTCAAAACGGAAGAACAATATATATGGGCCACTTTGGA
The DNA here is from genome assembly GCA_037306005.1 of Rhinophrynus dorsalis. Lineage (NCBI taxonomy): Eukaryota > Metazoa > Chordata > Amphibia > Anura > Rhinophrynidae > Rhinophrynus > Rhinophrynus dorsalis. Next base: position 143,141,124 of record CM074721.1, read on the forward strand.
TGTAGAGGCATTATACACCAACATAGAGCATAACAAGGGTTTAGAAGCACTAACATTCTTTTTCAATAAAGACCCAGATATACCGCCTGCTCAAAAAAAGTTTCTCATCCAATGTGCAGAATTCATGCTAACCCACAATTTCTTCACTTTCCAGCATAAATGGTACCTTCAGATCAGGGGAACGGCCATGGGCACGAGGTTCGCGCCTTCCTACGCTAATTTGTTCATGGGACATTGGGAAGCCTGTGAGCCTTGGCTAAATGGCGGGGCAGGCGCGGATCTCGTTTACTATGGCCGTTATATCGATGATATTCTGATAATATGGAAAGGTAGTTTGGAGAAGTTAGATTCCATGCTATTAGCATTCAATAAGAACCATAGAGGCTTAAAATTTACCATCAATATACAGAAATCGCAGATAGAATTTTTGGATCTAACCCTATCATTTGATACAAACCAAACTATCAGAAGCCAAACATATCGAAAACCAGTAGCATCAAATCAATATATAGCAGCCAACAGTGGACATTACCATAAATGGCTTACAAATGTACCATTTGGACAACTACACAGGTTAAAAAGAAACTGTAGTAACCCTGAAGATTTTGAAAAGGAAAGTCAAGTTCTGGTCCAACAATTTAAAGAAAAAGGGTATAGTGATGAACTTCTAAATACAGCCCTTAACAGAGCAAGGGAGTTAAATCGTGAAAAAATTTTAAAAAAGGAAAAGAAGAACAAGAAGGACAAACAAGGCATAATTTTCACTACACAGTTTAATGTTTTCGGCAAGAAAGTGAAAAGAATTTTTAATCAACATTGGGGAATATTAAAGCAGGAGCCCATTTTGGGACAGTATATTGGCGAACATCCCACTATAACATACAGGAAAAACCGCAACATTCGCTCATATATAGCACCAAGTCGGCCAAAAATTCTAAATATTGAAAATAAACAAGAATCAAAACCAAAAGGCACCCATAAATGTTATCAACCTAGGTGTGCAAATTGTCCATTCATGGGAGATGGAATTAAAGTCTTTTTGGGCACTAATAATTAAACGTATAGAATAAATCAACATATTAGCTGTAATACAGAATATGTTGTATATATGTTAGTCTGTGGATGTGGCACAAGATATGTTGGACGCACCATTAGACCTTTGAAAAAACGAATACAAGAACACAGAGGTAAAATAAAGAAAAAAGATGAATCTCATGGTGTACCAAGACATTTTAATACATGCCCAAAAGATGGCTTAAAGAATCTATCAGTATTAGGATTGGAACATATCTCTGAGTCCACAGCCAACAGATACAAAAAACTCTGTACCCAAGAAGCATATTGGATATATACACTAAATACAATGGGGTGTAATGGGATCAATGCCGAAATTGATGTGGCTTCATGTTTTTAAATTATTTTTTAAAGTTTTCTATATCATCCCATTATATTTTTTATATATGTTTTTTATACATGTTTTTCATCTAGGTTGGCAAGTTTTTTGGGGACATTATTGGTGTTGGAATTGCCTCTGAATCACTGGGATACTATCTGAACTGGTTCGGAGGTGTTGTGAATTAATGCACACACTTTGGACCATCCAGCACTTTGTCCCTAGTGAAATGTGGTAGCTATTAACAATGCCAAAGAACGTTGACATCCACTTCGGAACTCGCTCCCATTTGGTCGCGCTGCCCGCTTGCGTTCCAAAGATGGAACGCGGAAGTGGTTGTGCGTACTTCCGGTTTGGCCGAGTCCACGTGGTGGATGATAGCGTTCAGTAAAGAATAACGTGGAGGTTTTTTGGCGCCTCTTGTTGGTCTTTTCTCTATATAACACCATTAAGGTAAGCTGCTAAATTTGATTTGCTCCTGAGGAAGTGACCATTAACAGTCACGAAACGCGTTGAGCTTGTTAGCCTATCAATAAGTCAATTGTGAGTTGGATATTACTATCTTTAACTCTATTCCTGTTTCAAACTTTTTTAAACATAGATATTTAAGGTTTTATTTCATATTTGTCATATTAATCTCTCATATTTCTTTTAAAATAATACCCCCAGAGGGGATTTGGCAGAGATTTTTTAAATTTTAAATATAGATATATATTCTAAATAAAGCTCCAATAAAGATATATTGTCGTTACTTGGTACCTCCATACTCACTAAGTAGGTGGGGACCAGATAACCATACTGGTTTTTTATTATTATAAAAAGTTCTCTACAAAAGTTCGCATGATGTTGTTACATGCGAAATAAATTGAGAACAACAAACTTAAACATCCTGATATCTGAGTCCATCCTATCCGGAGAACTACATAAAGACATCCCACCTGGTGAGATATCCCTGTAACCGGTGCAGACGAATCATACTGAGAGGCAGGAGAATCCTCTCATAAATGTGAGTAAAACCATTGGAGGGAAAAGGGTATATATAATCCATGTGTAACGATTAATACTACTCTTAGAAATATTTTTTTGCGCTGTTTTTCTTTTTCAGAATTAAAGAGAGGCATGAGTGGAAATCAGCATTTAACAATCATAGCGATCATTATGAATATTTGGTGATGCCATTCAGCTTATGAAATGCTCTGGCAGTATTCCAAGAATTTGTCAATGATGTATTATGAAATCTACTACAGAAGTGTGTAGTAGTATATTTAGTCGACATCCTTATTCACTCGCCGACCTTGGAAGCACATCAGGTGGATGTGACTCGGACTCTACAATTACCAAGAGAAAACAAATTATTCTGTAAATTGGAGAAGTGCGAATTCCAGGTGACATAAGTGATCTCCTCTGTCGGACTGGCCATGGATCCACTCAAGTTATCGGCAGTTCTGCAGTGGCCCCGTCCAGTGGGTTTGAAGGCCATGCAGAGGTTTTTGGGGTTCCTGAATTACTATAGAAAATTCATAAAGAATTTCTCCTCTATGGTTAAATCACTCACCGGTATGACACACAAGGGGACAGATGCGTTCAACTGGTCCCTCAGCGCTATCCGGGCATTTGAGGAATTGAAGGCCGCATTTGCCAGGGCTCCTATTTTTTGTCGCATCCCAACCCCACCCTGCCCTTTACTTTGGAGGTTGATGAGTCTGAGTCAGGAGTGGGCGCCCTCCTGTCTCAGTGATCGGTTCCTGGTAAACCCCTACTTCAGTGCGGGTATTTTTCCAAAAAAATTATCTAGGGCACAGAGTCTGTACGATAATGGGGATCGAGAACTTCTGGCTATTATCCTCGCACTTAAAGAATGCGCTACCTGTTGGAGGGGACAATTTCCCCGGTACTAATCCTTACTGACCACAAAAACCTGACATATCTGTCTGAGGCCAAGAGCTTGTCGCCCAGACAGACCAGATGGACATTATTCCTTTCCAGGTTCAACTATGTAGTTTCTTATTTCCCTGATACCAAGAATGTCAGAGCCGACGCTCTCTCTAGACAATTTGGATCGGATCCTGAGGTGGATAGCCCACCAGTTCCCATCATTCCTTCTGATCACATTTTGGCGACTATTCGCACTAGCATCACCTCCCCGTTGGGGGAGGAGATTCTGTCTTCCCAGGCTACCGCTCCAGCAGACAAACCCAATGTTAGATGTTTTTCTCCCGAACCACTCCATCCCAGATTGCTGGAGACATATCATTCCTCGAAGGCGGGAGGGCATGTTGGCCGGGATCAACTGATTTGGTCCATTTCTTGCTTATTCTGGTGGCCCATTCTCAGAGCTGACTGCTCTGCCTTCATAGCAGCATGTGCTACATGTGCTCGTAGTAAGACTCCTAGGCACCTTCCTGTGGGACTACTCCAGCCTAATGGCGACCGTCCTTTGTCACACCTATACATAGACTTCATGGTCGAATTACCCGCATCTAAGGGTCACATGGTCATACTGATGATTGCCGACAGATTCTCTAAGATGGCTCACTTCATGCTGCTGAAGGGGCTTCCCTCCTCCAAAGAATTGGCCATGATATTCACCAGGGAGGTGTTTAGGCTCCACGGAGTACCCAAGGTACTGGTCTCAGATCAAGGGAGCCAGTTTATTTCACGATTCTGGAAGGCCTTCTGCAGGCAAATGGGCTTACGATTGTCATTCTCCTCCTTCTACCACCCTCAATCTAATGGTCATCTTCAGTATTTTGTGCATTGGAAGGGGTACGGTCCCGAAGAGCACTCCTGGGTGCCGAGTGGTAATGTTCACACTCCTGCATTGCTCCGCAGATTCCATGCTCGCTTTCCACTTAAGCCTGGTCCTCTTCCGCGGGGAGGAGGTCGTTAAAGGGGGGGTACTATCACAGTCTCCCTTTGAGGCCTAAGCGATCCTGTGCTCTTACCTCTGTATGGCTGCCGGCATGGCCTCCGGCCACTTCCTCATTGCTAAAGTCATGTCACAGGCACTGGCACGGACGCCTGTTTATGGGCCTATTCTGTTGGAACTAATTGGGTCCTATCTCCTTCTGCTGCTTTATAAACTTCATTGAGGCTAGGACTTTTATGGTGTATCTGTGTGTTTCTTCAGTGCTGCTCTTGTTTGACCCTTGCTTGGCTGCCGTGTTTTCTCCTGATCGATCCTGATCGACCACCACCACCAGGAAGGCAACGGCTGCCGGGGACAGTGACCACCCCTCAATATGGGCCATATGCCTCCCCAGCATGGGCCTAGGTATGATTCTGCGTGGAGACCAAGCAGCTACCAGTGGCCAAGGTATGACCCCTGGCCACTGGAATATGAACACCTGGACCTGATTGGGGAGCCCCAGCTCCTTCAACCGAGGGAAGACTTCACCCCATCACCACCACCACCACAGAGATCAGTGGGAAGCTCAGAGTCCCTGGATGTGGTGGGCACATGGCCATCATCTGCAGCAGTCTCTCCACCAGCCTCACCAGCAGCAGCAGCCTCACCATCAGCCTCACTAGCAATCTGTTACAGCGAGCGGCGGCTGCCAAGCCGACCGCAACATTATCCGGCAGCTCAGCCGCAGCTCACGTCAGGCGGATCCAGCCGCAGTGTGTCTTGTTGATTGGCGGCTGCCGAGCTGATCACAGCCGTACCCGGCAGCTCAGCCACAGCTTCCATCCGGAGGCTAAGTGCTCTGCAAATTGGCGTGCGTCCAGGCAGGTACGCACGTCCCATTTAAAGTGACAGCACGCATTAGTGGCTCCTCCTCTTCCTGGGTTACTGTCCATATAAACTTCCTGGACACCATTCTCAGTCACCCTTTCGTGGTGTCCAGTGTTGTTGTCTAGTGGTTACGGTGATTTTGTCTGACTATCTGTCCTGGTTCTGACCAATTCACTCTGTGTATGACTACCCGCTCTGTGTATGACCCCGGCTTGTCTGAGAACCATTCTGGTGCAGAACCTGCGGCTCTGGTAGACTATCTTCTCTGTGTATGACCCCTGGCCTGGCTGACTATCAGTTTTGATGCTAACCTGTGGCTCTGTCTTATTATCCGCTCTGTGTATGACCTTAGCTAGTCTGATAACCAATCTGGTGTAGACCTACAGCTCTGGTTTATTATTTACTCTGTGTTCCTCTAGCGTGTCTGACTATCCACCTTGGTGTTACCTGAGGCTGTTCACTGCGCATCCAGCATCAAACACTCCAGTGATAGCCTGAGGTTCTCCTGGTGGCTCTTGCAGACTTCCCTTGCATCCATCCATTTACTGGGGAACTCAGGTGCAGACCTGAGTCGGCTTTCCTCCAGCTTGTCTTCCGTGGCAGAGTCTTCTGGTACTCTAGCTATCTTCGTTGCTCCATACATTTACTGGGGTGTTCAGGTGCGGACCTGTAACTCAGTGTCCAGTTTGAGATTGCAGTCTGTACAGGTACGGACCTGTGGCAGATCGCTCAGGTGCGGACCTGAGTTGGCCTTTTCTCTGCTTGCCTCCCGGGATTCCATTTGGCACCACTCAGCTGCATTTCTGGCTGAACATTCCTATACTATATTGTGTACCGATTGCCATATTTTTCTGTACATTGTGTATTTTAATAAAGTTGGTGATACCTACAGTACTGGTCCAGTTCTGATTCTTACAATCCGTGACAGTACGAAAGGGCCATGTCTACGGACAGTACTAGTAACCCTTCTACCCAAGACCTCCTAGCCAGAATGTAGGTTCAAGAGCAGCGTATTGATCAAATTACTATGACATTGCAAACTCTGTTAATCCATACCGCTCATCTTGACCGCCCAGTCGGTCAACCGGTGGCCTCAGTTGATAACCCGGCACCGGTATTGCCAGCCAACCCTGATGCAGGCTTGATCAGGGGTTCTTCCTGGCATGCTCCTACTCCTCAGCGTTACGAGGGAGACCCGGCGTTGTGTCACGGGTTCATAAACCAAGTGGATATATTTATGGAGATGGTTCCACAGGCGTTTCCCAATGATCACAGTAGAGTTGGGTTTCTGATTTCTTTACTCTCTGGCAAGGCCTTGGTCTGGGCCAATCCATTGTGGGAGACAGATAAACCTATTGTTTATGACTTTCTGACATTTGTGGATTCCTTCCGTAAATTCCTTGACATGCCCGGTCGGAAGGCATCGGCCTCCAAACATCTCATGACTATATGCCAGGGTACTCATACTGTGGCCAAGTATGCGACTGAATTCTGTACCCTGGCAGCTGAGGTTGTTTGGAACAATGAGGCTTTAGTGGCGGCATTCTCCCAGGGCCTGTGCGACTTGGTCAAGGATGAAATCACTGCCCACGACATACCCCGAGACTTGGATGAATTAATTTCATTCACGATCCTGATCGATACCAGGATCAGGGAGATACCTTCCTTTAGAGAGCGTCTGCGTAGACCTCCATCTCGTTTGGCGCCCAGCTTTACTTACCCACCCAGTCCTCTCTCTCCTCCCATGCCTCGGGGGGCAGCGAGCCCATGCAGTTGGGGGGTGACTCTTCTTTCCGGGGAGGAGAAAGCCTTCCGACAGAGGGAAGGTCTTTGCTTGTATTGTGGCAAATCCGGTCATTTGTTAAAGTCTTGCCCTGTACGTCCGGGAAATGCCCACACCTAAGATCCTGTTGGGGACAGATCTTAGGTGGCATATCACAGTCCCTGGAGGTGATAAAGGGTAAACCTATCCTCGAGGTTATTCTGTCTTGGGGTAAATTCTCCACAGTTGCCGCTGCGTTGCTTGAGTCAGGGGTGGCATGACATTTTATAGATGCAGACTTTGTTGGAAGACATGCTATCCCTTTGCAGTCTGGCGATTCTCCTTTGGCTATTGAAGCCATTGATGGGAGGCCCCTTCAACCCTCCCATATCACTCATGAGACACTTCCCTTAACCCTGTGTTTTGGAGCCCTGCACTCAGAAAACCTGCACTTCCAGGTTATTCATTCGCCACACTACGCTATTGTCCTGTGGTATCCATGGCTACAGATGCACAACCCCAGGATAGACTGGCAAACTTGTGATATAATATCATGGGCTCCCAGCTGAGCGAGTTCCTGTCTTTCACGTCCTACAAGACTATTGTGTACATCCTCTCCAGGCCTGCCGGAGGAGTACAGGGCCTTCCATGATGTTTTTGATAAAGGCCAAGCCGATGCGTTGCCTCCTCACAGGTCCTACAATTGCGAAATCAACCTAATCCCTGGTACTACTACTCCTAGGGGTCATGTTTATCCACTTTTGGTGGAGGAGACGAGGGTCATGGAGGAGTATGTAGCTTATGCACTTGCTAGAGGAATAATCTGCAAATCCTCTTCGCCGGCGGGTGCCGGTTTCTTTTTTGTCATAAAGAAGGATTGGGAACTGCATCCCTGTATTGACTATTGTGGTCTGAATAAGCTGGTAACCAAAAATGCCTACCCTATACCCGTGATAACCGAACTGTTTGACAGACTAAAGGGTTCCAAGCTCGATTTAAGGGCTACGTTCGTATCAAAAACGGAGATGAATGGAAGACAGCTTTTAATACCCGAAGTGGCCACTATGAGTATTTAGTGATGCCCTTCGGGTTGTGCAATGCACCTCCTGTCTTCCAGGAGCTGATCAATGATATCTTTAGGGACTTGCTGCAAAACTCGGTTGTTGTATATCTAGACAATATACTCATACATTCACTTCTCTATGGAAGCACATATCACAGATGTGTCAAGAGTCTTACAGCTACTGAGAGAGAATGGCCTTTACTGTAAACTTGAAAAGTGAGAGTTTCACAAATCTCAGGTCACTTTCTTGGGCTATGTGATAGCTGCCTCGGGGTTCGCAATGGACCCTCAAAAACTGTCTTCCACCGTACAATGGCCTCACCAGGTGGGGTTGAAGGCACTCCAACGCTTTTTGGGCTTTGCTAACTACAATCGCAGATTTATTAATAACTTCTCCTCGATAGTAAAACCACTTACTGATCTCACATGTAAGGGGGCGGACGCATCTAATTGGTCATTCAGGGTGATTGGGGCATTCGAGACTCTGAAGACTCTGGCAGAGCACTGACCCTAGGGGTCTAGGGTAAACGGAGGCAACACGGACAGGACTCTGGCAGTGACTGAACCCTAGAACACTAGGGTTAACTGAGGCAACACAGACAGGACTCTGGCAGTGACTGAACCCTAGAACGCTAGGGTTAACTGAGGCAACACAGACAGGACTCTGCCAGTGACTGAACTCTAGAACTCTAGTGTTAACGGAGGCAAGACAGACTGGACTCTGGCAGCAACTTGGCCCTAGCACCCTAGAGTTAATGTAGGCAACACGGACACGATTCTGGCAGTGGCTTGACCCTAGAACGCTTGGGTTAAAGGAGGCAACACAGACAGGACACTGGCAGCAACTAGGCCCCAGCACGCTAGGGTTAACGGAGGCAACAGACACCAGATACTGGCAGTATACTGACCATATACCACTAGGGTGAGCGGAGGCAACACAGGCAGAAGTCTGGTTTAGACTGGACTCTACTATTATAGGGTTACCGGAGGCAACACAGACACTGGTAAGTGATTGGGCTCCCACAGGCTCCAGGAGACTATTGGAGCGGTTAGGCCTAACAGGTGCTATGCGGTAAGCGAGTGGGAGAGAGCAAGGTACGTAACGGGTCAGTAACCGGTGATGCCCTGATCGGTACACAGAAGTAGTCAGCCAGTCCCTTGAGCAATGGAACCAGAAGCTCAACCAGGTCGGCACACACGGAATTCACAGCCAGTCTAGATGGACCAACAGACACTAGTCCAGCCAGACTGATGCATACAGAGTAGTCAGACAGTCCTTAGTCAGTAACAGAATCGGATACTCAGCCAAGCCAGTTCGGTACACAAGGAGTTAGTCAGCCAGTCCAATGTCAGCAACAGAATCGGATCACAGGAGCGTCAGGAACTAAACGTAGTCAGGCGAGCCGGGTCATACACGGAAACAGGAACAAGAGCTACTAGTCGCTATATACGGGTACACCACGAAAGGCACCGGTAGAATGACAGGAGGGCGTATTTAAAGGCAAACCCTGGGAGGTGTCATCAACACAGAGCCAATAAGAATACAGCCAGGGTCAACCCGGAAGTAACAATGTAGCTCAGACTGAATCACGGGCACCGTGATAGTACCCCCCTCTCAATTAACCCCCCCAGTCTTGAGGGGGGTCTAGGCTTAGCTTGAGACAACAATAGTGGAGCATGGATGTCAGAGTGGTTCACCCATGAGCGTTCCTCTGGGCCATATCCCTTCCAGTGCACCAAGTATTGTATCTGTCCATGGAATCTATGTGAGTCTATAATGCTCTGAACTTCATATTCATTGTGATCCTCAATATTATGTTATAGTCTCTACCGGCCTTACCAATACCGGGCAAGGCAGCCTGGACTAGAACACAAACTCTACCGGTGCTGAGGAATACGCAGCAAGCAACCGGTTAATACGTGGAGCTAACCAGTACCCGCGTACTGGAGGAACAACAAGTCTACCGGTGCTGTCTAGGACTGAACAGCAATCGGTTATGCATGGAGCGAACCAGTACCCACGTACTGGAGGTACAAAGACTCTCCCAGAGCTGTCTAGGTCTCAACAGCAACCGGCTATGCATGGAGCGAACCAGTACCCTCGTACTGGAGGAGGAAACTCTACCGGTGCAACAAGCAGCCGGCTGAATGGAGCGAACCAGTACCCGTGGACTGGAGGTACCCAACCACCACCGGTGCTGTCAGATGATATTAAGCAGCCGGTTATACATGGAGCGAACCAGTACCCGCGTACTGGAAAAACCTAGAACTCTACCGGTGCAACAGCAGCCTGTTGTATGTGGAGCGAACCAGTACCCGCGTACTGGAGAAACCTCGAACACCACGGGTGCTGTCAGATGATAGTAAGCAGCCGGTTATACATGGAGCGAACCAGTATCCAAGTACTGGTGGAAACCTAGAACTCTACCGGTGCGACAGCAGGCGGTTGTATGTGGAGCGAACCAGTACCCGAGTACTGGAGATACCCAATCACCACCGGTGCTGACAGATGACAAAGAGCAGCCGGTTATAAATGGAGCGAACCAGTACCCGCGTACTGGAGTAACCTAGAACTCTAACGGTGCCACAGCAGCCGGTTAACATGGAGCAAACCAGTACACGCGTACTGGAGTAACCAGAACTCTACCGGTGCCACAGCAGCCGGTTATACATGGAGCAAACCAGTACCCGCGTACTGGAGTAAGCCTAGAACTCTACCGGTGCAACAGGAGCCGGTTAACATGGAGCAAACCAGTACACGCGTACTGGAGTAACCAGAACTCTACCGGTGCAGCAGCAGCCGGTTATACATGGAGCAAACCAGTACCCACGTACTGGAGTAAGCCTAGAACTCTACCGGTGCAACAGCAGCCGGTTGTATGTGGAGCGAACCAGTACCCGCGTACTGGAGAGTGGAACACAAGTGAATGAAAATGTCACCAGGGCGACTGGAGGAGAGGGGCGCACTGCAGGCAATCCAGGAGCAGGAACACAGCCGTTGAGGAACAGGAAACAGATCTGCAGGCAGTCAACCGGATCAGGAACGGCAGCAGGAAACAGCAGTAGAGACAGCAGCCCCAACCGGATCAGGAACGGATGCTGGAACCAGGGAAGCTGGTGAACAGGAACTCAGGCGATCACTGACGAGCAGGAACCGAGAAATGGCCCAGGAAGCTCAGGAATCCAATGCAGGTGCAGGTAGCATAGAGACAACACGAAAGGGCAACCAAAGGATGCCCAAGCTCAGTTTAAATAGGCAACACAGGGCGGGCTGAAGGCAGGCAGCCAATGGAGAGCCTCCTACAGGTAACTGACAAGGAAATGCAGCAATCACAGGCACCGTGATAGTGTCCCCCTCTCAAAGACCCCCTCTCCTAGAAGGGGCCCCCAGTTTCTGAGGGTACTTAGAATGGAAAATTCGCAGTAATTTGGGAGCATGAAGGTCCTTACTGTCTACCCAGGATCATTCTTCAGGACCATAACCCTTCAAATGTACCAAATACTGCACTTTTCCTCTAAGTCTGCGGGAATCAATGATATTTTGAACTTCATACTCCTCCTGACCCTCAACCTCTATAGGCCCTGGCACCACAGGGTTGGTATTATAACAGTTGCATACAAGAGGTTTGAGGAGAGACACATGGAACACATTATAAATACGCATGGAAGAAGGAATGTCCAAAGCATACGAGACAGGGTTGATCTTGCGAATCACCCTATATGGACCAATGAATCGAGGAGCCAATTTATTAGACGGGACATGTAGTTTGAGGTTTCTGGAGGAAAGCCACTCTCTGTCCCCAACCTGAAAGGAAACCGCTGGTAGTCGTCTACGATTAGCATGGCGCTGTTGGCGCTAGAAGAACTGACTGAGTGCCCTCTGAACCTGTGCCCATGTGGAACAGAGTTGCTCGATATGCTCGTCCAGAGCTGGAATCTGCTGTGACTGAAATGAATCCGGGAGCAGACAAGGCTGGAACCCGTAATTAATCAGAAACGGGGAGCTCCCGGATGAAGAGTTAACTGCACAATTCCTGGCGAACTCTGCCCAGGGCAACAGGTCGGCCCAATTATCATGATGGTCAGTAATGAAACAGCGCAAGAATTGCTCTAATCCTTGATTGGCACGTTCAGCGGCCCCATTGGTCTGGGGATGGTAAGCAGAGGAAAAGGACAATTGGATGCCCATCTGTTCACAAAATGCCCTCCAAAATCTGGATACAAACTGGCTCCCCCGATCGGACACCAGCACTCTGGGTACTCCATGCAACCGAAATACTTCCTTAGCGAAAACCACTGCTAATTCTTTGGCAGAGGGAAGGCCACGGAGGGGCACGAAATGAGCCATTTTAGAAAACCTGTCCACCACCATAAGTATAAAGGAATACCCTCTAGACACTGGCAATTCTCCCATGAAATCATTGGAAACGTGGGACCAGGGACGTTCACCATTAGGTACCGGTTGAAGTAGGCCCACAGGGAGGTGTCTAGGGGTCTTGGCACGGGCACAGGTGGCACAGGCATTCGTAAACTCAGCACAATCTGCCCTCATGGAGGGCCACCAAAAGACTTGTGAGAGAGACCAGATCAGTTGATCTCTACCAATATGACCTGCAGCTTTAGAGGAATGATATGTCTCAAGCAATCGAGTGCAAAATGGCTCATCAACGAAACACTTGCCCACTGGGGTTTCTGGGGGAGCAGTAGCCTGGGAGGCCAATATCTCTTCCCCTTGTGGTGAAGTGATACTAGTACGTAGCGTAGCCAATATACGATCAGGCTGTATAATAGGAGCTGGAACCTCATCTCTGTCAGTTTCAGGCTCAAACTGTCTCGACAGGGCATCAGCCCTAACATTCTTGGACCCCGGCAAGTAAGATACAGTGAAATTGAATCGAGATAGAAACAGTGCCCATCTGGCCTGGCGTGAGGTCAGTCTTTTAGCCTCAGAGAGATAGGTCAAGTTTTTGTGGTCAGTCAGAATTAATACTGGATTTTTTGTGCCCTCTGCTAGGTGGCGCCATTCCTTCAGGGCAAGAATAATGGCCAGTAGTTCTCTGTCACCTATCTCATAATGACTTTGAGCCACGGACAACTTTTTGGAGAAAAACCCACAAGGTCTGAGAATTCCTCCTTTGACAGGTCGTTGAGAAAGTACTGCCCCAACCCCAATCTCTGAGGCATCGACCTCCAAAGTGAACGAGAGAGTTGGGTTGGGGTGGGATAACACAGGAGCATTAACAAAAGCGGATTTCAATTTCTCAAAGGCATCCTCCGCTGCCACCGACCATTGGGATGGGTTAGCACCCTTGTGAGTAAGGTCAGACAATGGTTTAACAATTGTAGAAAAGTTCTTAATAAACTTCCTATAATAATTAGCGAAACCCAGAAATCGCTGAATAGCTTTAAGGCCCTTGGGCCGTGGTCATTGCAAAACTGCCGCCAGTTTCTCCTTTTCCATGGCAATACCTTCTTTGCCAATGACAAACCCCAAGAATGGAACACTGGTTTTGTGAAACTCACATTTTTCCAATTTGCAAAACAATTTGTTTTTACGTAGGCGGAGCAACACTTCTGACACATCTTTAATGTGTTGTGACATATTTTCAGAATGAATGAGTATGTCATCCAAGTAGACAACCACACAGGACTGCAACATATCCCTGAGGATGTCATTGATTAATTCTTGAAATACTGCAGGTGCGTTACAAAGACCAAACGGTATCATTAGATATTCATAGTGCCCAGATGTAGTGTTAAAGGCAGTTTTCCACACATCACCTGCTCTGATCCGAACCAGGTTATAAGCAGCTCGTAAGTCCAGTTTAGTAAAGATTGAGGACCCTTTTAGCCTGTCAAATAACTTGGTGACGAGTGGTATCGGATAAGCATTTTTAGACATTAACTTGTTTAGGCCACGGTAATCAATGCATGGTCTCAGTTCGCCATTTTTCTTCTTTACAAAAAAGAATCCAGCCCCGGCTGGAGAGGTGATTTTCCTTATGATCCCTCTCTAAAGGGCATCAGAAATGTATTCCTCCATAGCTTGGTTCTCATCACACGACAATGGATATGTGCGTCCCCTAGGGGGCACCACCCCCAGAGGCAAATCAATAGCGCAGTCATAAGATCTGTGCTGGGGTAGGGTGCCAGCCTCTCCCTTACTGAATACATCACTGAACTGTTGATACTCGTCTGGGAGTGAAGGGGAGGTACACAGGATCTTAACTGGGTGGGACACACAATGCTCCATACAATACTGAGACCAAGCAGAGATTTCACACTTTTGCCAATCAAACTGTGGATTATGAAGCTGTAACCAAGGAAATCCCAGAATGACTGCATAGTGTGGAGAATTGATAAGCTGGAACTGCTGTTCCTCTTTGTGAAGTGCCCCAATAGTCATAGATAAAGGCATTGTTTCAAAGGTAACCTGTGCAGGTTCTAGGGGTCTGCCGTCAATAGCTTCAATAGCGAGAGGGGATTCTCTCTCAATCCACAGAATCCCATGCAATTCAGCAAAGGTATTATCCATAAAATATCCAGCTGCGCCAGAATCAAACAGGGCCAGAACCTCCACTGAGCGTTCTGCCCATGAAAGTACCACCTGTATGGTGGGTTTCAGTGTGACCAGACCTGGGGACGGTTGAACACCACCTAGGGCCTGTCCCCCAAGGTACCCTAGGTGTGTTCGTTTCCCGGACATACGGGACAAGATCTTAGCAGGTGCCCATTTTTGCCACAGTATAAACACAACCCCTGCCTTCTGCGGTATGTTCTCTCCTCCTTGGTTAGTCTGGTGAAGCCCAATTGCATAGGTTCCCCTGATTCCCGTAACTGTTCATTACACTTATATGCCAAGAGAGGGATGGGTGGGCAAAATGTACTGCTAGAACCGTTATTTTTTTACCTTAGCCTTTGATCTTTAGCCATCAATCTTTCACGGATCTGAGTGTCAATTAAGATAACATACTCAATATATTAATCTAGATCGGTAGGCAATTCTTTAGCTGCAATTTCATCTTTAATCTGGTTGCTCAAACCTTGAGCAAACACTGAAAGCAATGCCTCATTGTTCCAACCTACCTCTGCTGCCAATGTGCGGAATTCAATGGCATAATCGCCTACAGTACGCTTATCCTGCTTTATCTCCATAAGGTGTTTAGCGGTTCTACCAGGGAGCTCAAACACTTTTCGAAATGACTGCACAAATTCCCTGAAACTCTACGTGCACTGTCTCGCATTCTCCCATAAGGGATTGGCCCATGCCAGGGCTCTGCCAATCAGCAGGGATATCATAAACCCAACTTTACTGCGGTCATTGGGAAAGGCATGCAAAGTCAATTCCATAAATATTTCAAGTTGGTTGATAAAACCTCTGCACAGGCTAGGATCACCATCATATCTGAGTGGCAAAGGGGCGGAAGCGGTTAACCCCTTAACTGCAGCCCCTGAGGGCATGGTATCGTTCTCCGGTGTCGGACCTGGGGAGACCACCGGACTCAGGACAGACTTGTCCGTGAGTACTGTCCGTTCAAGAATAGTTTGGATCGCTACCGCTAGCTGATCCAGGCATTGCTCATGTACATCCATCCTCCAATGGATGTTCTGTGTATTACCATCACTCTTATTATCTGAGGTCATGGCCCTTTCGTACTGTAACGGTTTGTTATGACTCTCAGACACAGAGTTAAGATAAAACACAACTTTATTTAAGATAAAACACAACTTTATTGAAAAGTTTAATGGATACCCATGTGGGTAGCATACACATATAACATTTAATGTCAATACAGAGTAGCAAGAGAAGTGGTATACGGAATGTAACACGGGCTCTACCGGCCTTGCCAATACTGGGTAAGGCAACCTTAGATGACACAGATGAAAAGGTTCTGCCGGCCTTACCAATATACCGGGCAAGGCAGCCCTAGACTAGTAATGGAGAAAAGAAGGCTCTACTGGCCTTGCCAATATACCGGGCAAGGCAGCCTGGAGATTGGTACAGCGAATAGTAATAGGCTCTACCGGCCCTGCCAATATACCGGGCAATGCAGCCTGGAGACTGGTACAACGAATAGTTATAGGCTCTACCGGCCTTGCCAATACTGGGTAAGGCAACCTTAAGTTGGTACAATGTGGAATAGGTTCTACCGGCCTTACCAATACCGGGCAAGGCAGCCTGAACTGGAACACAAACTCTACCGGTGCTGAGGAATACGTAGCAAGCAACCGGTTAATACGTGGAGCGAACCAGTACCCACGTACTGGAGGAACAACAAGTCTACCGGTGCTGTCTAGGACTCAACAGCAACCGGCTATGCATGGAGCGAACCAGTACCCGCGTACTGGAGGAGGAAACTCTACCGGTGCAACAAGCAGCCGGCTGAATGGAGCGAACCAGTACCCGCGTACTGGAGGTACCACATCAAAATTAAATCACAAATGAAACATAGCAGTGGCATAAATTGTATGCTTGCAAATGCCAGAAGTTTAACTGGTAAAATAGGGGAACTGGAGCTGGTAGCTGAAATTGAAAACTAAGACTTGATAGGCATAACAGAAACATGGTGGGATGACACACATGATTGGTCAATCAATTTGGAGGGCTACATGTTATTTAGAAAAGATAGGTCAAACAAAAGAGGTGGTGGGGTCTGTCTGTATGTCAAACCAGCATTATTGCCTCAATTGCGGGAAGATATATGTGATGACAGTAGTGAACATGTGGAATCCCTGTGGGTAGTCACTGGGGGTAAAACTGCCCAAAAAATATTAGTGGGTATTTGTTATAAACCACCAAACATTGGTGACCTTGAAGAATCAAAGCTATTAATGCAAATAGAAAAGGCTTCTCAAAGAGGGAGAACTTTAATTATGGGGGATTTTAATTATCCAGAAATAGACTGGAAAATGGAACAGCTAATTCTGCTAAAAGCAGCAAGGTTCTGAACTTGTTGAATGACAATTTTTGTCATAACTAGTGCAGACCTCAACCAGAGGGAATGCATGTCTGGATTTGGTAATAACTGACAATGAAGAACTTATCTCTAACATCCAAGTTAGGGAGCACTTGGGGAATAGTGACCGTAACATGGTATCGTTTGAGATAAATTCAAAAAAGCAATTTAGTATGGGTCCTACCAAAACACTGAATTTTAAAAAGGCCAACTTTAGCAGATTTAATTCATCCCTTGGTCTCGTTGACTGGGATAAAATATTTTCAGGAAAAAACACAGAAGGTAAGTGGAATGCATTCAAAATAACTTTGCAAAAATACACATATAAATTTATCCCTGTTGGAAACAAATACAAAAGAAGCAAATTAAAGCCAATGTGGCTAACCAGTAAAGTAATTAATGAGATAAATAACAAGAAAGCGGCATTTAAACATTACAAAGCTGAGGGATCAGCAGAGGCATTTGCAGTATACAAAAATGTCAACAAAACCTGCAAAAAGGCTATTAAATTAGCTAGACTGGAGAATGAAAAAATATTGTTAAGGAGAGCAAGAGCAACCCAAAGAAATTCTTTAAATACATTAATGGCAAAAAAATAAAGTCTGATAATGTTGGGTCCTTGTTATCTTAAACGGGTGAGATGGTCAAGGGGGACAGAGAGAAGGCAGATATTTTAAATAATTTCTTTTCTTCTGTTTTTACTAAGGAAGACCCAACGGACAAGAATCTGCAGACTATTTTTACAGAACAGTCACAGCAAGCATGGGACTGGCTAACAAAAGAAAAAGTGTTAAAACATTTGAATGGTGTTAAGGTAGACAAAGCTCCGAGGCCAGATGGTATACACCCACGGGTACTTAAAGAGCTAAGCCAGACCATGGCCAGACCGTTATATTTGATTTTCAGGGATTCTTTTATTTCAGGTATGGTGCCCATGGATTGGTGTAAAGCAGATGTGGTGCCCATATTTAAAAAGGGATCAAAGTCACAGCCAGGAAATTACAGACCTGTAAGCTTGACATCTGTGGTAGGGAAGCTGTTTGAAAGGTTGCTAAGGGAATATATTCAAGAATTCTGCTGGAACAGGAATATCATTAGCAATAGCCAACATGGCTTTGTGAAAGACAGGTCTTGTCAAACTAACTTGATCGCATTTTATGAAAAAGTGAGTAATAATATAGATGCGGGAGCGGCAGTTGATGTGATCTATTTAGACTTTGCCAAGGCATTTGATACAGTTCCACACAAGAGGTTACTGTACAAATTGAATGAAATAGGCCTAGGGGAAAATGTTTGTGTGTGGATTGGAAATTGGCTGAAAGATAGAATGCAAAGAGTGGTAGTAAATGGCAAGTTCTCCAGTTGGATAAAAGTGATAAGTGGAGAGTACCTCAGGGATCTGTCCTGGGTCCTCTTCTTTTTAATTTGTTTATTAATGACCTCCCAGAGGGCATAGGGAGCCATGTATCAGTGTTTGCCGATGACACAAAATTAAGTAAGGTAATAAAGTCTGAACTGGATGTGTCTTCATTACAAGAGGATTTGGACAAATTGAGTAACTGGGCAGGCAAATGGCAAATGAGACTCAATATAGACAAGTGTAAAGTTATGCATTTTGGGTATAATAATAAAAATGCAACATATAGTTTAAATGGTGTTTCTCTGGGGAAATCTACAAATGAAAAGGATTTGGGAGTAATGGTAGACTATAGACTTAGCAGTAGCATGCAGTGCCATCTGGCAGCTGCAAAGGCCAATAAGATATTGGCATGTATTAAAAGGGGTATTGACTCAAGGGAGGACAATATAATTATGCCTCTTTACAGGTCCATGGTAAGACCCCACTTAGAATATGCTGTTCAATTCTGGGCGCCCTTTCTGAAAAAGGACATTATGGAACTAGAAAGAGTGCAGAGGAGGGCTACAAAACTAGTAAGGGGAATGAAAAGTTTTAGTTATGAAGAGAGGCTAGAAAAGTTAAACTTGTACACACTAGAGAAACGGTGTCTTAGAGGGGATATGATAACACTATATAAATATGTTCAGGGCCCATACAAAGGGCTCTCTAAAGACCTGTTCATTAACAGAACAGTACACAGGACAAGGGGCCACCCGCTTAGACTTGAGGAAAGGAGATTTAATCTACAACAGCGGAAGTCTTTCTTTACAGTAAGGACAATAAAGGTATGGAATTCACTGCCTGAGGAGTTGGTGCTATCGAAAACATTAGATGCCTTTAAAAGGGGCCTGGATACTTATTTAAAAGAGTATAACATAGAGGGCTATGTACATTAGTATTGGGATGAATATTTAGTTGGGGCTTGTTGATCCAGGGAGAAATCTGATTTCCATTTGGAATCAAGAAGGAATTTTTTCCCCCCCCATTCAAGGCAGAATTTTAAATTGCTAATTGAGGGGTGTTTTTTTGCCTTCTTTTGGATCAACGATGGTAAACAGGAATAGGAAAAGGTTGAACTAGATGGACGCAAGTCTTTTTTGACCTAAATTACTATGTTACTATGTTACTATGTAAATTACTATGTAGTACCCGCGTACTGGAGAAACTTAGAACTCTACCGGTGCAACAGCAGCTGGATGTATGTGGAGCGAACCAGTACCCGCGTACCGGAGAAACCTCGAACACCACCGGTGCTGTCAGATGATAGTAAGCAGCCGGTTATACATAGAGCGAACCAGTACCCGCTTGCTGGAGTAACCTAGAACTCTACCGGTGCCACAGCAGACGGTTAACATGGAGCAAACCAGTACACGCGTACTGGAGTAACCAGAACTCTACCGGTTCAGGAGCAGCCGGTTATACATGGAGCAAACCAGTACCCACGTACTGGAGTAAGCCTAGAAATCTACCAGTGCAACAGCAGCCGGTTGTATGTGGAGCGAACCAGTACCCGCGTACTGGAGAGTGGAACACAAGTGAATGAAAATGTCACCAGTGCGACTGGAGGAGAGGGGCACACTACAGGCGATCCAGGAGCAGGAACACAGCCGTTGAAGGACAGGAAACAGATTTGCAGGCAGTCAACCGGATCAGGAACGGCAGCAGGAAACAGCAGTAGAGACAGCAGCCCCAACCGGATCAGGAACGGATGCTGGAACCAGGGAAGCTGGTGAACAGGAACTCAGGTGATCACTGATGAGCACGAACAGGGAAATGGCCCAGGAAGCTCAGGAATCCAATGCAGGTGCAGGTAGCATAGAGACAACACGAAAGGGCAACCAAAGGATGCCCAAGCTCAGTTTAAATAGGCAACACAGGGGGGGCTGAAGGCAGGCAACCAATGGAGAGCCTCCTACAGGTAACTGACAAGTAAATGCAGCAATCACGGGCACCGTGATAGGTAGGTAAGATTTTATGGTCTGTGAGAATTATAATCGGCGCCCTAGTGCCCTCTAACAGATGGCGCCATTCATGAAGTGCCAAAATGATTGCCAATAATTCATGATCCCCAATATCGTAGACACTCTGGGCCTTAGTAATTAAAAAAAAATAAATCCACATGGCATTAAGGTCTTCCCAGGACCCAGTATTTGTGACAGTTCTGCTCCTACACCAGTCTCGGAGGTGTTCACTTCCAGAGTAAATGGCAAACCAGGTATAGGATGCGACAGGACTGGTGCTGAGGAGAATGTGGACTTTAAGGAATCGAACGCCTTTACCGCTTAAGGGGACCATTTGGAAGCATTAGCACCCTTGTGCATCATATCAGTCACTGGTTTTACAATCATAGAGTAGTCACAAATAAATTTTCTATAATAATTTGCAAAGCCCAGGAATCGCTGCAAGGGCTTACGACCAATGGGACGTGGCTACTGCAACACAGCAGAGAGTTTGTCTTTGTCCATGGCAATGCCATCTTTGCCAATCACGTAGCCTAGGAACGGTACCTTGGATCTATGGAATTCACACTTGCAAAATAACTTATTTTCTCTCAGTCTCTGTAGCACTGCTTTAACATGTTCCCAGTGTGTGTCTCCAGGTCAGTGGAATAAATCAGAATATCGTCCAGGTAGACCACTACGCAGGACTGTAACATGTCCCTAAGGACGTCGTTGATAAACTCTTGGAATACTGCTGGGGCATTGCATAGCCCAAAGGGCATCACTAAATACTTGTAGAGCCCTGTCCGAGTGTTAAAGGCATATTTCCACTCGTCACCTTCTTTTATTCTGAATAAATTGTATGCCGCCCTTAAGTCGAGTTTGGTGAAAATGGAAGCACCCTTGAGTCGATCAAACAATTCTGTTATGAGTGGAATGGGGTAGGCATTCTTGATCATTATCTTATTCAGACCCCTATAGTCGATACAGGGTCTTACTTCCCCATTTTTCTTTTTCACAAAAAAGAATCCAGCCCCTACGGGCTATGAAGACTTACGAATTATGCCCCAGGCCAGGACATCAGAGATATACTCCTCCATTGCCTGATTTTCTTCACAGGACAATGGGTAGGTTCTACCCTTAGGCAGCATTGAACTGGGGACAATATTAATAGCACAGTCATATGGGCGATGCTGTGGCAAAGTGCTAGCCTCTCCCTTACTGAATACATCGCTGAATGATTGGCATTCTAGCGGTAAAGAGGGAGAGGTACACAAAATCTTGGTAGGTTGGTGTAAACAATGTGTCGTACAGAATCTCGCAGGATCTCCAATCCATTTTGGGATTGTGTGTTTGCAGCCATGGGAAGCCCAGAATAATTGCATAGTGCGGAGACTGAATGATCTGGAACTTCAGGGTCTCCGTGTGGAGGGCACCAATGCGGATTACCAAGGGACAGGTCTCCTGGATGACCTGGGAAGGCACCAAAGGTCTCCCATCAATGACCTCAATATTCAATGGAGATTTCATCTCGACCAATGGGATATTCTGATGGCTAGCAAATTCTTTGTCCATAAAATAACCATCCATGCCGGAATCATTCAGGGCGGAGGCAACAAAGGATGACCCAGCCCAAGATGCCATGACCTCCACCACGGGTTTATTCTGGGTGCCCTCTGGGGACTGGTATACTCCACCTAGGATCTGTCCCCTACAAGACCCTAGATGCGTTCGTTTCCCGACCGTACTGGACATGAGTGCAAAAGGTGGTCAGACTTGCCACAATAGAAGCACAAGCCTTGTCTGCGTCGGAACAGTCGTTCCTCTTTAGATAGATGGGTGAACCCCAACTGCATAGGTTCGCTACTACAGTTTGTGGTGCCCGGAGGTGTGGGAGGAGAGTGAGGTATGAGTGGGCAACTAAGGTTAGGCAACCCACCAGAGGTCGGCCTCTGCTTGCTGACATAGAGACTCCTCTCACTTATGCGGGTATCAATTAGTGTAGTGAATTCAATGAATCTGTCCAGATCATCTGGTAAGTTACGTGCGGCTATCTCGTCCTTTATTTTGTCATTGTGGCCTTGTGCAAACGCTGCCACAAGTGGTTCATCGTTTCAGCCAACCTCTGCAGCGAGTGCGAAATTCTATAGCATAATCCGCAACCATTCGTGCACCCTTCTGGATTCTCATCAAACGTTTTGCTGCAGAGGTGGCACTCCCAAGAACCTCGAATACACTGCGGAAGGCCCTTATGAAATCATTAAAGTTTGCTGTAATAGGTTTGCCCGTCTCCCATGTTGGGTTCACCCAGGCTAGCGCTTGACCAGTCAACAACAAAATCATGAATCCCACCTTACGTCTCTCGCTCAGAAAAGCCTGGGGTACCAGTTCCAAAAAAATTTCTAACTGATTTAGGAACCCCCGGCATAAGGTGGGAATCCCCATCATATCTCAATGGGAGAGGAGCCGTAGCTGACAACCCTCTATTAGGCGTACTGGGGGTCATAGTCTGTGACATTGGTGCCAAAATTGGGGTGGCCACCGATGCCTGCACAGGTTTGTCTAGGTGAGCAGTACGCTCCAGGATAGTCTGTACGGCCAGCAACAACTGATCCAGACGTTGCTCATGCGCCTCCATTCTCCAGTGGATGTTCTGACTACCTTCACCTGAATTGTCTGTGGTCATTGGCCCTTTGGTACTGTCATAGTTTGTCAAGAACGCACAGATAGTTAGGTAAGGTTAAAATCTTTATTGAAAGTAATAAACAATCGCCCAACTCAGGTCCAGATGAGGTCCGTACCAAGTACTTTCCAAATCTGACTTGGGTCAGGGGGAGAACACACACACAGTAGTAATAATACAAGATAAATGTGATGATCTTGGACTTGCAGGCAGAAATTGCAGATAGTTTCAGGAACAAAAATATCCTCAACAGCCCCACACCGCAATAGGTGACACAAGCGACTAGGGATCTCGGAGGCAGCACAGACAGTGTAAAGGTAGACACTTGACCCTAGACTTCTAGGGTTAATGGAGGCAACACAGGCAAGACTCTGGCAGAAAACTGACCCTAGGGGTCTAAGGTAAACGGAGGCAACACGGACAGGACTCCGGCAGTGACTGAACCCTAGAACGCTAGGGTTAATTGAGACAACACAGACAGGACTCTGGCAGTGACTGAACCCTAGAACGCTAGGGTTAATGGAGGCAAGACAGACTGGACTCTGGCAGCAACTTGGCCCTAGCACGCTAGGGTTAACGGAGGCAACACGGACATGACTCTTTCAGTGGCTTGACCCTAGAACGTTAGGGTTAAAGGAGGCAACACAGACAGGACTCTGGCAGCGACTAGGCCCTAGCATGCTAGGGTTAACGGAGGCAACAGACACCAGATACTGGCAGTATACTGACCCTATACCACTAGGGTGAGCGGAGGCAACACAGGCAGAAGTCTGGTTTAGACTGGACTCTACTATTATAGGGTTACCGGAGGCAACACAGACACTGGTAAGTGATTGGGCTCCCACAGGCTCCAGGAGACTATTGGAGCGGTTAGGCCTAACAGGTGCTATGTGGTAAGTGAGTGGGAGAGATCAAGGTATGTAACATAACTGGTCAGTAACCGGTGTCGCCCTGATCGGTACATGGAGGTAGTCAGCCAGTCCCCTGAGCGATGGAACCAGAAGCTCAACCAGGTCTGCACACACAGAATTCACAGCCAGTCTAGATGGACCACCAGACACTAGCCCAGCCAGATCGGTGCATACAGAGTAGTCAGCCAGTCCTTAGTCGGTAACGGAATCAGATACTCAGCCAAGCCAGTTCGGTACACAAGGAGTTAGTCAGCCAGTCCTTAGTCGGTAACGGAATCAGATACTCAGCCAAGCCAGTTCGGAACACAAGGAGTTAGTCAGCCAGTCCAAGGTCAGCAACAGAATCGTATCACAGGAGCGTCAGGAACTAAATGTAGTCAGGCGAGCGGGTCATACACGGAAACAGGAACAAGAGCTGCTAGTCACTAGATACAGGTACACCACGAAAGGGCACCGGTAGAATGACAGGAGGGCGTAAAGGCAAACCCTGGGAGGAGTCATCAACACAGAGCCAATAAGAATACATCCTGGGTAAACCCGGAAGTAACAATATCGCTCAGACTAAATCACGGGCACCGTGATATCCTGCCCCAATCATTCCAGCTAATCGTATTCTGACTCACCTTCGTACTAGTATTACGTCTCCACTGGGAGAGTAGATTTTGGCTTCCCAGGTTTAGGCTCCTGCTGAAAAACCCAGAGGGAAGTGTTTTGTACCAGTTCATTTGCACACCAGACTATTGGAGACCTGCCACACTTCCAAAACAGCTGGCCACAATGGACATGATCTGGTCGATCTCTCAATTATTCTGGTGGCCAAGCTTAAGGAAGGACTGCTCCACCTTCGTGGCAGCTTGCCAGATTTGCGCACAAAGTAAATCTCCACGCAGCCTACCGGTGGGTCTCCTTCAACCCATTCCCAGTGGGGAGCGCCCATGGTCTCATCTGTCCATAGATTTTATGGTTGACCTCCCCGCATCTTTGGGTCACACTGTGATCCTTATGGTAGTGGACAGATTTTCTAAAATGGCACATCTTGTACCTTTGAAAGGGTTGCCTTCTGCCCGACAGCTGGCTGAGATATTTGCTAAAGAGGACTTCCGTTTACATGGCATTCCTAAAGTGATTATATCCGACCATGGGAGCCAGTTTGTGTCCCAGTTCTGGAGATGTTTTTGTATGCAATTGGGGATCCAGCTTGCCTTTTCTTCAGCCTACCACCCTCAATTTAATGGTGCAGCCGAAAGGTCAAACCAGGCCCTCGAACAATTCCTTCATTGCTATATAAATAACCACTATTACAATTGGGCTACTTTGTTACCCTGGGCGGAGTTTGCCAGGAATTGTGCCGTCAACTCCTCGTCTTAGTGTTCTCCGTTTCTGATAAATTATGGGTTTCAGCCCTCCGCTCTTCCTGAGACCTTCGAGGCACAACCTATTTCGGCTCTGGATGAGCACTTACGGGCACTCCGTTCCTCTTGGGTACAAGTACAGCATACCCTACATGGTTCTATGCAACGACACAAACGGCAGGCTGACTGTAGGGGAATACCTGCACCCACCTTTCAGTTTGGAGATAGGGTATGGCTGTCATCCGGGAATCTCAACCTCCAGGTCCCATGTAGAAAACTGGGAAAGTCAACCCGGTGGCTTATGCCCTGAAGCTTCCAGCTATGATGCGCATTCATAATGTTTTTCATGTATCTTTACTGAAACCATTAACCTGTAACCGGTTGTAATGCCTACCCCGCACAAGCCACCCAGAAGGGGACTCCACCAAAAACCCCCCTACTACCCAGAGGAGTAGATGAAGGTCAACCTCCTCCAACAAGGGATAAGATAGCGAGAGGCTGGGGAGCGACGCTGGGGCTCGATGCTAGCGAGCAGTGGTTGCCTAGAGGGAGTTGCGATGCAGCCGAGGCTGAATAGAGTTGCTAGCCGCAAAGCTAGATTAGCCCCCTTCAGTTGAGCCAAAGGGGACCCTCGAGAAATACTAACACTCCAACAGGAACCAGTACTCACTCAGGTAGAAGGTGGAAGGTGAAGAGAGCTGCGAGGAACTGCAACGTAGACAGGCAGCCAAGGAATCACAGGGGACCCTGGACCATGGAGCAGGCAGGAGAGAAGTCAGAATCCAAGCCGGGTCATACACGGAGCAGTCAGGAACACTAACAGGCACTGCAGGCAGAAGAGGAGTCTGGAACGAACCAGGTCATACGCAGGAGATCTGGAGGGCACAGGAAGCAAAAGGCAAGCAGGAGTCAGATGGACCAGTCTGATTCATACACAGATCCAGGGAAACAGAGAGCAATGGACAGACTGGCCAGTACAGAGCTGCGCTGGGCAGAGCAGAGCACAGGAAACAGCACTGAGACACTATACAAATGCGTCCCAGTGCTGAACTCACCCCACTAAGAGGCAGCAGGACCGGAAAGGGCAGGGCTGGAAGGCAGGCAAAACGAGAGGTGTGCATGCGCCCTAACAGGAGAGAGAGAAGCCCGGAGAGAGGACGGCGCGTCATCGCAACGCGCCGTACAAGCCGCAGTGACCCGGAAGAAGCGGGCATCCGACGGAGGTACGACACTGACCCCCACCCAACGGCTGCCTCCGGAGGCCGCTAAGCAGGCCAAGACGGATGCCGTGCATGAAAACGGCGACGGAGGGCAGAGGCATGGACATCCTGCAAGGGCATCCAAGAGTGTTCCTCCGGACCATAACCTTTCCAATTGACCAGATACTGGAGACGACTCCGCACCCGGCGGGAATCGAGGATATCGTCAATTATGTACTCATCCTGACCCTGAACAGAAACAGGAGCAGGAACGGACACCCGGGGATGGGGAAAATGAGCCGGAACCCAAGGCTTAAGGCGGGAGACGTGAAAGACGGGGTGAATACGTAGGGTACGTGGCAGATCTAGTTGGTAGACAACCGGAGATAACCGTCGAGCGATCCAAAATGGTCCCAGAAACCGTGGATCCAACTTAGTCGATGGCTGCCTGACGTGTGTATCCTGGGCAGACAACCATACCCGGTCACCAGGAACAAAGGAAGGACCTGTGGAGTGGTAGAGATCCGCAGCTATTTTCTGACGCCTTTGAACGGCAAGAAGAGTGGAACGAAGTCTCCGCCAATGGTCTACCAGGGAACAGACTCGGGTTTCTGCTGAGGGCACCAAAGCCGATCCGGGAGCCAGAAAAAGCACTCGGGGATGATAAAGGCAGCAAAGAAGGGGGAGCAACCCAGAGAGGTCTGTAAGAGGGAGTTATAAGATAACTCCGCCAAAGGAAGAAGGGACACCCAGTCGTCCTGCCTGTTGTTGCAATGGGTTCGTAGGTACGCCTTTAGCGACTGGTTAAGCTGTTCGGTCTGGCCGTTGGTCTGAGGGTGGTAACCGGAGCAAAACTGCAGACGGATACCCAATCGAGAGCACAGGGACCTCCATAATATGTGGGTGAACTGGACCCCCCAATCAGAAGTTATATTCAAAGGAATACCATGAAGGCGTACCACATGAAGGAGGAATAGGTCGACCAAATCGGATGAAGAGGGTAAACGGGGTAAGGGAATAAAGTGACCCTGCTTCGTAAGGCGATCGATAACAACCCAGATAACAGACATGCCAGAAGAACAAGGAAGATCCACAATAAAGTCCATCTCGATCTCGGTCCATGGTAGGGCTGGAATGGGTAGGGGTTGCAAAAGACCGAAGGGTCGAATGTGTGAGTTCTTCATGCGGGCACAGACCGGACAGGACATAACATAGGTAGCGATATCGGAACAACAACCCGGCCACCAAAAGTGACGGGTAAGGAGCTCATAGTTCCGAGCCACACCAGGATGGCATGCAAGTAAGGAGTGGTGGGACCATTGCATTATCTCGGTCCGGAACTGAGGAGGCACAAAAAGAGCCCTACTGGATCGTAAAGAAGAAGAGGACGGTGGAGCTAGGCGTTGAGAGGCACAAATGTCTTGGAGGGTGTTGGTGGATAAGGAGGCCACAAGACAAGAAGGAGGTAGAATAGTGTCTGAAGCGGCAGGACAGGAGGGAAGAAGAGGCTCAGACAAGCTAGACAAAGCATCAGCCTTAGTGTTCTTGCTACCAGGTATGTAAGAAATACGGAAATGAAATCTAGCGAAAAACAGAGACCAACGTGCTTGCCGGGCGTTCAGTCTTTTGGCAGAAGCCAGGTAAGCCAAGTTCTGATGGTCTGTGAGTATAGTCACAATATGAGGAGATCCCTCTAGCAGATAACGCCATTCCTCGAGAGCCAGTTTGATAGCAAGGAGCTCCCTATTACCAGTATCATAGTTTCATTCGGCCTCTGTAAACCGTCTAGAGAAGAAGGAACAGGGGTGTAAAGCACAGGTCTTTGGACACTGCTGTGAAAGAATGGCCCCGGCGGCCGTTTCAGAAGCATCCACTTCTAAGGTGAAAGCATGATGTGGATCCGGGTAAGACAAAATGGGAGCCGTGATGAAGGCCTTCTTCAATTGATTGAAGGCAGACAGTGCTGGGGAAGACCAGTTGCCGGGATCAGCTCCCTTTCAAGTAAGGGACACAATGGGGTGGATTATCCTGGAGAATCCACGGATAAATTTGCGGTAATAGTTTGCGAACCCTATGAAGCGTTGTATAGCCCTTAGGGTCCGCGGAACCGGCCATTCCTTAACCGCAGAGATCTTATCAGGGTCCATGAGGAGACCCCTAGGAGTAACTATATAACCCAAAAACAGCAGTGATGTCTGCTCATAAGAACATTTCTCCAATTTGGCGTATAGGTGGTTCACCCGTAGACGTTCCAAAACCATAGAGACATGGACATGATGTTCAGACAATGTTTTGGAGAAGATGAGAATGTTGTCTAGGTACACCAAGACATAAGTAAGCAAAAGATCCCGGAACACATAGTTTATGAGGGCCTGGAAGGCCGCCGGAGCGTTCCGAAGACCAAATGGCATCACTAAGTATTCGTAGTGACCGAATCTAGTGTTAAAAGCGGTCTTCCACTCTTCACCCTCCCGCATCCAGATGAGGTTATATGTGCCACGTAGATCTAGCTTGGTAAAGACAGTAGCACCCCGCAATCGATCGAGTAACTCAGGAATAAGTGGCAGTGGATAACAGTTCCTGCGAGTTATGGCATTCAAGCCTCTGTAGTCAATGCAGGGTCTCAGGGAACCGTCCTTCTTGGAAACAAAAAAGAAACCAGCCCCAGCGGGAGAGGTGGAAGGATGGATAAAACCACGTGCCAGATTGTCCTCCAGAGAGGCCGTCTCCGGTATGGACAAAGGGGACGTGCGTCCACGAGTGGGTACGGTTCCGGGCATTAAGTCGATGACGCAGTCATACAGGTGATGGGGAGGCAGAACACTAGCCTTGGTCTTGCAAGACGTCAGCGAAAGGCCGATAGGGATCTGGTAAACCCACTGTAGCGGATGGACAATCGGAGTCAGCACACAGGGTAACTGGTGCCACCGCCGTAACCGCAGGGAAGGACAAGGAACCCGCAGACCAGTCTATGGTGGGGTTGGTTCTCAGCAAACATGGAAACCCAAGGATTACAGGGGTAAGAGGAGACGAGATGATGTCAAAGACAACGGTCTCAGGGTGATTCTGGCCCACCTGCAAGCACACTGGCACAGTAGAGAAGGCTATACTACCGGTTCCAAGAGGTGAACCGTCAACAGCGATCACACGCATAGGAGGGTGTCGTCTCTGAGGAGGAATACCATGGTTTTGGCCAAGCCCGAGTCCAGAAAAAGGCCAGAAGCCCCAGAGTCGATAAAAGCAGATACACGAAAAGAGGAGGAAGACCAAGAGAGAGAGACAGGAACCATAAGTCGGTCAACAGGGGATACGGGGACAGGAATATGACTTAGAAGGGGTCCCCCCCCCCTAAGGGGTCCTGGAGTTTCCCGGCTTGTTTGGACAAAAGCGGGCTATGTGCCTGGATCCTCCACAGTATAGGCATAGACCCTGGTTGCGCCACCTGTTCCTCTCCTCATCGGAGAGGAGAAAGACGCGACCGACCTCCATAGGCTCTGGGGTGACCTCAGGACGAAACGCAGGAGCCTGGAACCTGGGGGCTAAGCGGACTGGTAGACATGGGGGTTGATGACAACCCCGATCCCGATCTCTCTCGTGGCGTCTTTCTACAATGCGATGCTCCAGGGAGGAGCACAGAGTGATGAGACCCTCAAGGGTATGGGGAATCGGACGCATGGTCAACTCGTCTTTAATCCGGTCATTGAGCCCTCACCGAAATGCTGCCTTTAGGGCGTTATTCCCCCAATCGGCGTCATAGGCTTGTGTACGAAACTCGATTGCATACTGACTCAAAGGACGTTGTCCTTGCTGCATCTCCAATATAGCAGCCTCGGCTTGTTCTTGGCGCCCTGGGATATCGAAGGCAGAGCGCAGAGCTGAAAGAAAGTCGTCCAGATCGTCCAGGATAGGGGACTGATGATCAATAAGCGGACACACCCACGTCAGAGCCTGACCGCGAAGGAGCGAGATCACAAACGTAACCCTAGTCTGCTGAGTGGGATACACTACAAGTTGACAGCAGAAATGCAAAAGGCACTGGTTGAGGAAACCCCTCAGATCCTTAGGGTTTCCATCGAGTCGCTCAGGCAAGGGTAAACGAGGACCTGGAGCTGCCATTGGAGGAGGTGCCAACACCGAAGAGCTGGTGGAGGAAGCGCTCGCTCCCTGCAGACTCTGTTGCAGCTGTTGTAGTAAACCTGAGATGGAGTCCAGCTTGTGATCCAGACTCTGGATCTGGGACGCATGCTTCTCCAGAATTGCGCCTTGCTGGACAACGGCCACGGACAACTCCTTAGGGTCGGTCGACATAGTAAAAGAAGAGTGTGGCGTTTGTATAATGTAATGCCTACCCCGCACAAGCCACCCAGAAGGGGACTCCACCAAGAACCCCCTACTACCCAGAGGAGTAGATGACGGTCAACCCTCTCCAACAAGGGATAAGATAGCTAAAGGCTGGGGAGCGACGCTGGGACACGATGCTAGCGAGCGGTGGTTGCCTAGAGAGAGTTGCGCTGCAGCCGAGGCTGAATAGAGTTGCTAGCCGCAAAGCTAGATTAGCCCCCTTCAGTTGAGCCAAAGGGGACCCTCGGTAACCGCCCCTAGACAAACTAGGCAAAAAGAGAGGTGCACATGCGCCCTAACAGGAGAGAGAGAAGTCCGGAGATAGGACGGCGCGTCATCACAACGCGCCGCACAAGCCGCAGAGACCCGGAAGAAGCGGGCAGCCGACGGAGGTACGACACCAGTTTACTTCTGCCTCCGTTCCCCTAGCCCCCATTCGGGTGGGGGATCATGACGAATATGAAGTACAAAACATCTTGGATTCCAGGAGGGTAAGGGGGAGATTGCAATATTTGGTGTAATGGAGAGGTTATGGCCCGGAAGAACGCTCTTGGGTCTCTTCCGAAGATGTGCATGCCCCCACGCTGATCCGTAGATTTCATTCCCGCTTTCCAGACAGACCTCGTCCAGATCCGCGGAGGAGGGGTCTTTAAGGGCAGCTCAGCCGCAGCTCACATCAGGTGGATCCAGCCGCAGCGTTTGTCTGTCTTGTTGAGCGGCGGCTGCTGAGCCGATCACAGCTGTACCCGGCAGCTCAGCCACAGCTTCCATCTGGCGACTCAGTGCTCTGCATATTGGCGCTCGTCCAGGCAGGGATGAGCGTCCCATTTAAAGTGACAGCACGCATTAGTGGCTCCTCCTCTTCCTGGGTTACTGTCCATATAAACTTCCTGGACACCACTCTCAGTCGCCCTTTCGTGGTGTCCAGTGTTGTTGGCTAGTGCTTACGGTGATTTTGTCTGACTATCTGTCCTGGTTCTGACCTATTGGCTCTGTGTATGACTACCCGAACTGTGTATGACCCCGGCTTGTCTGAGAACCATTCTGGTGCAGAACCTGCGGCTCTGGTAGACTATCTTCTCTGTGTATGACTCTTGGCCTGGCTGACTATCCGTTTTGGTGCTAACCTGTGGCTCTGTCTGTTTACCCGCTCTGTGTATGACCTTGGCTAGTCTGATAACCAATCTGGTGTAGACCTACAGCTCTGGTTTATGATTTACTCTGTATTCCTCTAGCTTGTCTGACTATCCACCTTGGTGTTACCTGAGGCTGTTCACTGCGCATCCAGCATCAAAAGCTCCAGTGATAGCCTGGGGGTTCTCCTGGTGGCTCTTGCAGACTTCCATTGTATCCATCCGTTTACTGGGGAACTCAGGTGCAGACTTGAGTCGGCTTTCCTCCAGCTTGTCTTCCGTGGCAGAGTCTTCCGGTACTCTAGCTATCTTCGTTGCTCCATACATTTACTGGGGTGTTCAGGTGCGAACCTGTAACTCAGTGTGCAGTATGAGATCTCAGTCTGTACAGGTGCGGACCTGTGGTAGATTGCTCGGGTGCGTACCTGAATTGTCCTTTTCTCTGCCTGCCTCCCGGGATTCCATTCTGCACCACTCAGCTGCATTTCTGGCTGAAAAATTTCTATACTATATTGTGTACCGATTGCCATATCTTTCTGTACGTTGTGTATTTTAATAAAGTTGGTCTTACCTACAGTACTGGTCCAGTTCTCATTCTTATGATCCGTGACACAGCCTCACCATCAGCCTTGCCATCAGCCTCACCAGCAGCCTCACCAGCACCACCAGCAACAGCCTCATCTGCAGCCTCCCCAGCACCAGCAGCAGCAGCTTCCCCAGCAGCCTCACCAGGTATATCCTCCTCCAGCAGTGCACGCAACGGGGAGTGGAGGCGGAGTGCTTGGTGCTACAGAGGAGGCAAATAAGGGAATTCCAGAGGACCAACAGGTACATCAGAAGGCTCCAAAGGGATTCCCTGAGGAACGCTGCAAGACTACAAGCCAGCATTCATGCCCTGGAGGTACAGCACACTGTGCTGACTGCAGAAGTGCATCAGTACCATGGGATGATGGACATGATGGGAGAGCTGCTGGTAGTGTTCAGAGACCACAACTGCAGGGAGAACCTGTGTGTGGGGAGGGAGCAGCAGTCAACCGAGGGTTCTACTGCACCCACCTCTCCCTCAAGAGTGACCCCTGAAACCACACCAAGGGTGCAAAGGGTGACCAGGCAATCAGACAGGGCATCCACGTCTGGCACCCAGTCCAAGCCCCCCCCCCCAAAAAAAAAAAAAATAAACAGCCCAACTTGTTATTTTCCCCCTAAATAAAACAAGCACTTCTGCATTTGAATCCTGTCTGTATGGTTTGTGTTTACTGATAGATTAGGTGGCAAAAATGTCTCCAATGCATTGCAAAGCAATGCAGTGAACACAACTTCTGCCCATGTTACATATTTGTAGAATGTTTCAACATGGGTTCTCACACACAACGTTGTCCAAATTCAACTTGCAATACACCACTGGAGCCAAATAACATGACAGTGTTATATGGCCATGATGTGGGTTGGATTTGAAGAACAGATACCTACCCCTTAGCACACCAACTGGTGCAATACTGTGAATATTCATTTGAATCAGTTGTTGTGGTTTAAAGGGGTTAACCAAACAGCAATTTTACTTAGCTAAGAACTAACAGGCAGGATAGCTAGAACGTGCAGCCAAATAGGCTGCGATTCATACTCTGATTGTGAAAATAACTTACTGTATAACCAAATGATCACCCTAAGGTTTCAATGTGTCTGCTATACATTGAAAGCCTAGGGTGAGCATTGGGTTATGTAATTAGTTGTGTTAAGGATTTTACTAAGATTGAAAATGACTTCACCAGTGATATCACATCGCCACTTTGTTTTATCTTTATTTTATTTTGTAGGCATTAAAAAAACATGAAGAACGATATGTCTTATCTCTGAAACCTTTATGGTTTGAGAGATATTTACTAGCAAATTTTCCCATCACGGTCAAGTCTGCCATCTACCTTTCAGATTTGGAATCCTGTCCCTGGACCGGCCGTGGCTCTGCAGCAGAACCGAGATTGCGAGATATAAGAAGAACTACTTCATTCGAATAGTCTACAAAGTGTGCCTGGTTTGCAAGCACACTTTTTAGACCCTTCCAATGAAAGTTATTTTTATATCTTGCGATCTCGGCTCTGCTGAAGAGCCACCTGTTGATCTGCAGACTGGATTCCAAATCTGACAGCTAGATGGCAGACTTGACCGGTTTGGTCAGTGAGGGGAAACTTCGCTTGTGAATATCTCTCAAACCATAAAAGTTTGAGAGATTAGACTTATATCACTCTTCATGTTTTTTTAATGCCTACAAAATAAAATAAAGATAAAATGAAGTATTACTATCCCTTTAATGTGGTCCATGAGAGACCTGACTGAGGACTGAGAGATGTCAAACTAAAGCAATCTCAGAACATTGATTACATTGATCAACATGAAAACTGTGGACATGAGATCACTGGAGAAGTATGTCCCCTATATAACCTCTTTATCACTCTCAACACACATTAGTGTATCACTGCCATCATCTCTTTGAATACATCACAAAGTCCACTCAAGGTCAAACAACTAGTGGACTCCTGTGATGTAGGTCATGCCTTCCTATGTATGAGGGATAGTCTAGCCATGGGTATGGTTCAACATTGAGACATTTCAAATACCAAATTTAATTTAAAGGGATATTAATGTCCCACAAAATATATTCTTCAATTTATAGTTGAGCACAGCACAAAAAAATGTTTCTCTCAAACGGCTATGGTTTGAGAGATACATGCATTTAAAGTTCGTGATTTCCTGCTGTCGGCCGACACAGAGGCTCTGCAGCAGAGCCGCAATTGAGTTATTTACAATTAATTACTTCATTGGAGTGGTCTAAAAAGTGTGCTTGCAAACCAAACATACTTTTTAGACAATTCCAATGAAGTAATTAATTGTAAATTATGTGATTGCGACTCTGCTGCAGAGCCTCCGTGTCGGCTGACATGGATCTCCTGCTGACAGCTTTACAGCTGACAGCAGGAAATCATGAACTTTAAATGCATGTATCTCTCAAACCATAGCCGTTTGAGAGATAAGGTTTTTTGTGCTGTGCTCAACTTTTTAAGGACTATAAATTGAAGAATACTTTTTGTAGGACATTACTATCCCTTTAACAGACACATTATTTTTGGGTATATTGACTATATGCATTGAACACTTGTATGTTCCCTCCCTGAGTGGAAAACAAGCAACATGTGAGTATTGTAGGCTGTCCCTTTAAGACAGTGTTGGGGCGTTGTCCAGGTGTGCTCATGAGATGAGTGATGACCAATGGGAGGGTGTTTGTTGTCCAGGTAAGTGTTTGCCTGCGTGTTTGTGTAATAAAATCTGCTGTGTTTTGATTGGTGTATAGCTGTTGCGAGTGTGGCATAGTGGAGTGCAGGTTGTGTCACTTTTGTGTTGAGATGTTGCTCAGGTGAGCTTGTTTTGTATTGAAAGGTGTCCGTGTTGTGTGTTAACTCCCATTTTTCCGTGCAATGTTGTGATGTGTTGTGTTGGTGTTCTTTTTGACAGCCTTGTTCCTGTGGTGTTGCTAGGTTGTTGTGTTGTGTGTGACAGTGATTTGTGGTGCATGGGCATGGTTTTTGTGTTATTTTGTCATTGCATGGGTTAATGTTTCCATTTGCATGCTTGTGCGGTATGCTGTTAGTCTGTTTTCTTTTGTGCAATGGTGGTTTCTTTTTGCCACTGTGTGTTTTACGGCTAACTAAACTGAGTCTTAAAGGAATAGTAATACTTCGTTTTCACTTTATTTTATTTTGTAGGCATTAAAAAAACATGAAGAATGATATAAGTCTTATCTCTCAAAACTTTATGGTTTAAGAGATATTCACAAGCAAAGTTTCCCCTCCCGCCCCTTTTACCTAGTGTAAGCCATCTCTTCTCAGATGTGGACTGCAGTCCATAGACCAGACAGATAACAGAAGAGGACAAGCTTCTTTGTATGAAAACAATGGAATCCCTGCCCCCCTTGACAAGCTTTTCAGCTTTTTCCCTTATCTTAATTGAAGATTGTCCCTCTCTGCAATCTACCTGGGCACCTCCCTTCTGCAGTGGCTGAACAGTGTGACATCAGTAAAAGGGGCAGGAGGGGGATACTTTGTCATTGAATTACTCTTGAACTACACCTCTGACAGAACTGAAGTAACACTCTCCAAAGTCCAACTACTATGATGATTAATTAGAGCTGCTTTTATTATGAAACATTACTATCCCTTTAACTTTTACCTGTTAAATGTATATTTTTTTCAGCCATTGGCAGTACCGCACTCTTTTAAATGGCTCTGGGGTCTTGTTCCATGAGTCTCAATGCATGTAAGATTATCAGCTGTAAGGATCAGCGACCTGCTGTTAGCTGTTCATAAGATGGACCTTTAAATGGCTTACTGCGCATTAAAACACATGACGGTGGGGTTTTTTTTGCAAACGTCTGCCTTTAAATCTACCCCTAAGTCTCTAATAATCTTAAGTTTTGAGTGCATGTAATATGGCACATTAATTTTCACTATTGAAAGATTCTTAATAATATAGGGACATGTAACAAAAACGAAAAGAAAATGTCCCTTTTGTTCAGGAGAGTAAGACTGTAGTGTTTTTCATCTAGAAAGAAATAGTTCCGTTTTTGAGATGGGATTTATTGAGACATATTAGTGAATAAAGATGGGAGAATGTTTACAAATATTTAGAGATAGTTACTTTGTGAATTTCACAATGTTTTAGTGTAGAACAATATTGAAGCAGAATTATTATACTACAATATCCGTTTAAGAATCTGATGTTATATAGGTAAATAAAAATATATAGCCATAGTATTTCTTTTCAAGGTCCTCTCTGCAATTAGTATTATCTAAAGTATATAGTAGGGGTGTTCCCCTTAAGACCTTGTCTTTAAAGAGTCCCTTCAAAAGTAATCACATTTGGATATAATTAACATTGGTTGGTTAAAGATACATAGTTGCCATGAATGCTGTGATTAATAAGATTATTATTAATTTTGGGACAGATGTGGATATTGGATTCCCCTTTATTTAGTATGACATATGTGAATGTTATATGTAGTTTCAATAAAAGTTTGTAATTTAAAGGGATAGTAATACTTCGTTTTAACTTTATTTTATTTTGTAGGCATTAAAAAATATGAAGAATGATATAAGTCTTATCTCTCAAACCTTTATGGTTTAAGAGATATTCACAAGCAAAGTTCCCCCTCCCGCCCCTTTTACCTAGTGTAAGCCATCTCTTTTCAGATGGGGATCTGGTTGTAAGACCAGACAGATAACAGCAGGGGCCATTCTTCTTCCTATCAGAACAATGAATGCCCTTCCCCCCTTGACAAGTTTTTCAGCTTTTTCCCTTATCTTAATTGAAGATTGTCCCTCTCTGCAGTCTACCTGGGTACCTCCCTTCTGAACTGGCTGAACAGGGGGGGATACTTTGTTTGTGAATATCTCTTAAACCATAAAGGTCTGAGAGATAAGACTTATATCGTTCTTCATGTTTTTTTTAATGCCTACAAAATAAAATAAAGATTAAACAAAGTATTACTATCCCTTTAAAGAATGGTAATGAGAATGCCTTTAAGAGGTAGTATTTTTAAACAGGTGCAACTCAGATGCATATTCACATTCAGCCATTACAATTTCCCTGAGGAAGAGATCAGCAGAGATCTTGATACGTGTTGGAGATTGTCGAGATGTGTATCCACATGCAATAACAAGCAAATTAAGAAAAGATATATCTGATATGCTTGGAGTTACAAGATAAATATTGACTGGACAAAGGAATCAAATAAAGATACCGGCTGATAAAAAAAGTCCAACACTGGAATGGTATGCAGAACAAAGGACATGTCTGTTACTGAGCCATATAAAAGATTGAACAGAGGGACGGCCAGTATCTGTGCTAAACCTGACAGAGACGTACCTCAGAGGTCCCCAATGAAGAAATACATCACAAGGAAAACACTGTGATAATAAGTCACAATGTATCAATGTGTGTATAGACCTGACATTGAATTTATATGAAATGTTCCGGAGAAGAACAAAAAATTATAATACTGATATTGGTCACCTTTTCAGTTGGAGAGATAAACCCAGCATATGGATGTGTATTTATAAAAATCAGTATATAATTGTGGCTATAACATGGAGTGTCATCTGCATAACAATATTATGTATATGAATATAACCTAAGTAATAATATTTGCCATGAGTGTACTACAGGAGACAACATTATTGTGGACACATTTTGGAGTGATCAATCATGCATTGGCTATTTTTGTGAGTTTGCACCATTTTTATTTAGATTTTTTATATTTTTTTTCATTTTCTAATTTTTTAGATTTTTTTGCATACGTCCTTTTGGGATTATAATATAGGGTGAAACACTAATTAGATTTTATTTTTGGGTGGAATCTGTTGTAATCATATGTGTATATACGGAGGTTATTTGAAACTGCACAGTTTCTGGTGGAGCACAATATGACCTTTCTTCTGCCGCCAATACACTGCGACTGACTTACCATGGTCATTTGTATTTTAGACCTAGGTTTAGCAAGTCGGAGTCTCAAGGGTTAAAGGGTGGGTAGGGTGAGCTTTGATACTCCTGTAATCTACCATCAGTGCAAATACAATTGTATCCATATTCAATACAGACCTGCGCTGTTAATTGGTTACAAACTTTTTGAGAATATAGATTGAGGAATATTCAAAGTATCATTTTCTTGGGAGATTTGGTGCTTTGGAAATTGTTTTCCCATCACACATTTTTATATATTTCTTGTAAGATTTTCTTGAATTGAGACGTCTATTTTTAATAAACGTATGCAATATTTTTTTCTACAGATATTGATGTAGTTGGTGATTCTTTCAGATGTATGTTTCAATTGCCCATAGATGTAGATAGCGAGTCTAGATTTCCAATTGAGTGCCAGACTATTGTTATATGCTAATTCAAAACCTTTCTTAATGAGACAGGTTTTCTCCTGGTTTGTAACATTTCACCTACCTTCACTGGATTTTCTACCATTTGAAATATTGTCCCTAAAAGTAAACTGCATTACACTGGCATTATATCTGAAACAGAGAATCCATGGGTGTCCCCACTGTAGAACGTGAATTCCTACAGATATTTACAGTCATTATGAAAGCAGCATATTGAATCATTATAAGTGTAATATAGATTTTTCACAATACAGGGACACATGAAAATGGCTGCTTAGAAACTGAACTACGGCCTTTTTGAATTATCATTATTAATATTTATAGATAAAGTGGTATGTACAAGTCTCAGGCATACCTGCCTCTGCTTGGAATGGAACAAAAGAAACCTTTTCACTGTGCTTTCAATCCTGAGCCACTAGAGGGCATTGGTTTAGAAATATTTTTTTGTAATCTGTTTCATGCTTCAGCTGCATGTTCTTGCATGTTTCCATCTTTTCTGAATGGACAGTTATGTCAGCTGATCCCTGCTTAGTAGGTACTTAAATCAGCCCAGTGAGCTTACTACCTTGATCATGCAGGAGTACAGTTTTGGTATTTCCAGGACTGATAAAATGTGTGTGCTCCATACATCTCAGCTTTTTTTTTCCAAATTATTCTCATGCAACAAACATTGGCTTGTTCCAGACCACAATTCTGACTCTTTGTAATGACTCTACCTAGTTCCAGACTACGATCTTGTTCAGACTACGATCTAGTTCAGACTACGTTCAGACCCTCAACTTTCCACAACTTTGTTTCTCTTTACATTTAAATTGAGTGTTCACTTGGCGACCCCTTTGATCCACTGCAATTCCCAGCTGGACCCTGCTAACCATTGGTGAAAGTTAATTGTGGTCGGGGCTTCCAGCGACTGGAAATATGGTGAGGTTTGCCATAACCCGGAGCTTTCTGGAAGCTCGGGTGAATGTCGATGTGGTAGGCCTGAATAGAAGGCCACCTGCGATAACAATGAAATAATGGGGTGATGGAGGGGGGGCACAATTGACGATGCGTCCCATGGGAGAGGCTGCTGACGGTATTTATGGCTTACAACCCCTCCCACAAATTCAAGCCCAGCCTTCCACTTGTGGTCAGGGCTTCCAGTGACTGGAAATGTGGTGAGGTTTGCCATAACCCGGAGCTTACTGGAAGCTTGGGTAAATGTCGACGTGGTAGGCCTGAATAGAAGGCAAAAAGAGCAAATTATTAAGATGTTCATGTACTTACACAAAGTTGACATAACTTAGATAAGTCTATACAGCTTGCTGAAATGTAGCTAAAGGTTTCTGGAAGTAACATGAGAAACCTGACAGCTTCCCTATGCCAAGTTAATTGAGATATTATTGATAATCTACTTAGAAGAGGAGAATGCCGCTCCTATACTAAATGCGTGATTCGAGAATAAGATATAATTCAGACCTAAACGTGAGGCTGGTTAGGATTTAATAAATTAAGTAGTTGAGAGGAGACTTAATTATAAAGGGAAACAAGGCTGACAGCAGAGTAATGCTGGTGAATGGTAGTTAGATAACTAGCGTTTGAAAAGGATACCATGAACCGATGAAGCAGTGTAATGCCTACATGTACTTGTACCATATAAATTAGAAATGATAAGGGTGAAGTAGTTGGTTAGTCAACGCATGGGTGCCCTTTAGTGAGGGTACCGGTCCCTGATGCCAGGAGCCTTGCCTGGGCAGGGAAACCCAAAAAAGACAAGACTCCCGGCAGCAAGGATGAAGATAATTTAAGGTTGCAAGAAAAGGGTTAATATCAGAACCATCGGCTACTGCGAAGAGGTAAGGTAATTAAGAGTGATCCTTCGGCTCCTGTGAAGAGGTAAGATACCAGGGGGGAACCTTCGGCCTCTGCGAAGAAGTAAGGACTGAAAGTGTGATCCTTCGGCCTCTGCGAAGAGGTAAGGACTGAAAGTGTGATCCTTCGGCCCCTGCGAAGAGGTAAGGACTGAAAGTGTGATCCTTTGGCCTCTGCGAAGAGGTAAGCACTGAAAGTGTGATCCTTTGGCCTCTGCGAAGAGGTAAGGACTGAAAGTGTGATCCTTCGGCCTCTGCGAAGAGGTAAGGACTGAAAGTGTGATCCTTCAGCCTCTGTGAAGAGGTAAGGACTGAAAGTGTGAACCTTCGGCCTCTGCGAAGAGGTAAGGATTGAAAGTGTGATCCTTCAGCCTCTGCGAAGAGGTAAGGACTGAAAGTGTGATCCTTCAGCCTCTGCGAAGAGGTAAGGACTGAAAGTGTTATCCCTTAGCCTCTGCGAAGAGGCAAGGACTGAAGGTGTGATCTTTTGACCTCCTCGAAGAGGTAAGGACTGAAAATGTGATCCTTCGGCCTCTGAGAAGAGTTAAGGACTGAAAGTGTGATTCTCCGGCCTCTGCAAAGAAGTAAAGACTGAAAGTGTGATCCTTTGACCTCTGAGAAGAGGTAAGGATCACGGTACTTAAAACAATGTAACTATGTATGTAAGTTAGCTAAAACATGGAATCAGGAATGAGATACTACAATAAGCTAGATAGAACGTGGAATAATTATACAGAAACAAAGTAATTATGTATGCATGAAGACAGAATGTGGAATCAGGATACTGAAACGATGTACCCATGCATATATATATATATATATATATATACATATACATACACACATATACACAAATACACGCATACATAAACATATATGCATGCTAGATAGAACGTGAAAACAGGAAACTAAAGAATGTGACTATGTACTCATGTAGATAGAACGTGGAAACAGTACTCTGAAGCAATGTATGTATGTTAGATAGAATGTGGAATCGAGACAATGTAACTATATACGTATGTTAATAAGAAGTGGAAGCAGGATACTGAAATGATGTAACTATGTATGAATGATGTAAGATAGAACTTGGAATGAAATAATGTAAGTATGTCTGTTTAGATAGAACTTTAGAACTTGAAATTATGATACTGAAACTATGTAACTAAGTATGCATGTAGATAGAACATGGAGTTAGGACTATGAAATTATGTAACTATGATAGATAAAATCAGGACTGAGACTCTGTAACCAAGTTAGATAGAATGCTGAATCATGACAATAAAACAAATTAACTAAGTATGCATGTAGATAGAAAGTGGAATCAGATACTGAAGCAGTCTTACTGAATATATTTTAGATACAGCGTGGAATCAGGATACTGAACAATGTAACTAAGTACGCATGTAGATATAACGGAGAACAGGACATTGAACGATGTAACTATGTATAAATGTAGATAGACTGTGGAATCATGACACTGAGACAATGAACTATGTACATATGTAAAATGGAAGTGGAAGCAGGACCCTGAAACAATGAAACTATGTACGTATGTATGTTAAATAGAACTTGGAAACAGGAAAACTGAAAGAATGTAATTATGAATGCATATAGATAGAACGTGGAATCAGGATTCTGTAACAATGTAACGATGTAGATAAAACGTGGAATCATTACCCTGAAACAATGTAGCTATGTGTTCAAGTAGATAGAACATGGAATCATTCCCCTGAAAGCAATGTAACTATGTATGCAAGTAGATAGAACATGGAATCAGGATACTTAGAGAATGCAACCATATATGAGTGTTAGATAGAATGCGGAATCAAGACACTGATACAATGTAATCATGTACATATATTAGAACATGGAATCATGGCTCTGAACACCTTAATCATGTACATATGTTAGAACGTGGAATCTGAATACTGAAACCATGTATGACGGTGCCCGTGATCCCTTTCTGTCACTCTCACTTGTGGTGCTCTCCTATTGGCTGAGGAGGTTTGGCCTGCCCCCGGTGACCTTTTTATACCCAGCCATTGACACCTGTCACTTGCCCTTTCGTGGTGTTCCTGAGCCAGTGTTGCTGTTGCTGTCTTCAGTGGATCCTGATTCCTGTGTACCGATTTGGCCTGTCCTGACTACGCTCCTGTGTTCCTGTTCCGTGATTCGACCCGGTCTGGCTGACGTTCCTGATTTGTGATTGATCTGGCCTGTCTGAGATCCACCTCCGTGTACCGATCTGGCCCGGCTGACTTCCTTCTCCGTGATCTGAACCGGCTTGTTCCTGTGACCTGCGTTTACAGCTTCCTGCTCCACTGTCGCCGTTGCGACATTCTGACTTCCGCTGAGGCTGAGTACCGGACTGTTTGTATCTCGCCACAGTACTCCTTCTGTGTTGGGCATCCTGTGCTGAGTCTCCGTTACCGACTGCTGAACTGTGCCTCCATTAAGAGAGACTCCTTGATACTTGCAGAGTATTTCTCATTCTCACTAAGCTTGATACTTACGAGCTGCTTAACCTGTTCAGTGCTGGCATACCTCTTGTGAGCCTTTATGCTTATTGCTGAGCCTATTCCTGTATACTGCTACTACTGCCGAGCTGGCCGCTTGTATGCTTATTTGGACGGCAGCTCAATCCTCCACCTAGCAGAGTAGTCGGTATTGCTTACCGCGTCTGGTGTGGCGCTATTGGCTTCAGTGATTGTCTTCGGTATACGCCCGTGGGGGCTATTGGTTCACCTCTCGTGCAGCACAGAGTAGCCTCCGGTGTACGCCCGTGGGGCTATTGGCCATCTCTAGCGTTTCAACAGTCTCAGTATTACACCCGTGGGAGCTATTGGCTTAAGATCTTGCAGGTTTCTCCGGCATACGCCCGCGGGGGCTAAAGGCTCGAATCACTGTATTGCTGGTTTCCATTATTATGCCCGTGGGGGCTATTGGCCAGTTCTTGCAATCTAGCAGTCTCCAGTAGGGACGCCCGTGGGGGCTACCGACTCTAGCACTAACTTCCATTGTGGTCTTCATCGCTACGCCCGTGGGGGCTATGCGCCGCTATTATCTAAGGCAGTACTGACTGTGCATTTAGCCTCCTGTGCACTACCATCTACAGCTTTATCACCACCTTGGGCGTGCCAAACTCCACAATTGAGACTGACTTTGTTGTATGAACCCTTGAGTAG
Source organism: Rhinophrynus dorsalis (assembly GCA_037306005.1). Classification (NCBI taxonomy): domain Eukaryota; kingdom Metazoa; phylum Chordata; class Amphibia; order Anura; family Rhinophrynidae; genus Rhinophrynus; species Rhinophrynus dorsalis. Next base: position 143,184,960 of record CM074721.1, read on the forward strand.
CCTGGCCACTGTTTCCTATCACTATATGTTACCAGTACAATCCTGTTCACCTACTTACTTGTGATAGCTAGTGTTCATTTTTCCTATTGTCGCCTGTAGAGGGCGTTCCTTTCTTTTTATTTAATAAAATTGTGTTCTATTTTACCGGCTGGTCTGAGTGTCTTGAAAACCGTAACACCATGTAACCATGTACACATGTTAGACCGTAAAATCAGGATGCTGAAAAAATATAACCATGTACATATGTTAGAACGTGGAATCAAGACACTGAAACAATGAACCATGTACATATGTTAGAACGTGGAAACAGGACACTGAAACAGTGTAATCATGTACCTATGTTAGAACGTGGAATCAGTACACAGAATACTGTAACCATGTACCTATGTTAGAATCAGGACACTAAAGCAATGTAACCATGTATGTATGAATGGTAAACAGAACTTTGAATCAGGACACTGAACAATGAAACCATGTACATATGTTATTACGGGGAATCAGGGCACTGAAGCAATGTAACCATGCACATATGTTAGTATGTGGAATCAGGGCACTGAAACAATGTAACTATGTATATATGTTAGAACGTGGAATCAGGACACTAAAACAATGTAACCATGTATATATATGAATGGTAGATAGAACTTAGAATCAGGACAGTGAACAATGTAACCATGTACATAAGTTAGTATGTGGAACCAGGGGACTGAAACAATGTAACCATGTACGTATGTTAGTATGTGGAATCAGGGCACTGAAACAATGTAACCATGTATATATGTTAGAACATGGAATCAGGACACAAACAATGAACCATGTATATATGCTAGAACGTGGGATCAGAACACTAAATTAATGCAACCATGTATGAATGGTAGATAGAACTTGGAATCAGGACACTGAACAATATAATCATGTACATATGTTGGAACGTGGAATCATGGTACTGAAACCATGTAACCATGAACATATGTTAGAACATGGAATCAGGACACTGAAACAATGTAACCATGTACATATGTTAGAATGTGGAATCAGGACACTGAAACAATGTAACTGTGTACGTATGGTAATTAGCATGTGGATTAATGCCATTAAACAATGTAACTATGTACTTATGGTAGATAGAACGAGGAATCAGTACACTGAAACAATGTAACCGTGTACATACGTTAGAACGAGAAATCGGGACACTAAAACAATGTAACCATGTACGTATGTATGGTAGATGAAACTTGGAATCAGAACACTGAACAATATAACCATGTACATATGTTAGAACGTGGAATCAGGACATTGAAACAATGTAACTAAGTATGTTTGTTATATAGAACGTGGAATCAGGATACTGAAACAATGTACTTTGTTAGATAGACTGTGGAATCAGAACATTGAAACAATGTAACTGTGTGTATGGTAGATAGCACATGGATTAATGCCACTAAACAATGTAGCTATGTACTTATTGTAGAAAGAACGAGGAATCAGTACACTGAACAATGTGACTATGTACGTATGGCAGATAGAACGTGGAATAATGACGTGTGGTAGATAGGATTTGTACAAGGAAACAAGGGGGGGGGCGTCCAGCATACACCAATGTTCCGACTATAGTAAAGCATTGTGTATCGATTAGATATCCTATCTCTGTAAGATTATTAAAAAGTACTGTGTGCCTCTTTAAGATTGGACTATTGTTCCCATGATGCTTTGCAGTAGATATGTATTAAATGCTTATACAGACCGATGTAATGCTGGAGTAGTAAGCCTTGTTAAATTTGTCTTCCTTTGTGTATGCATGTAATCTGCACATTACTCTCTATTGTGGAGCTTTGCTCCATTATGCAGTATTCGAGGGGCGACTATGCTTATGGGTTCATTTAAGAGAGCTCATAAGCTCTGTTATCTGCCTGGAATCAGATTAAAATAATAAGAACGGTGTTAATGCTGGATTAGGGTTTAAATGCTGCATATAACAGTATTTAGGGTAGTGTATAACAGTGTTGAATGAAAAAGATTAAGAGAGCTCAGTGTTATTGTGGTTGCAGCGTACGATTGGAAATTAAACTCTAACCTTGCATTGATTGCGGGACCGGAAGTGACATAATAGCGGATGCCGGACGTTCTTCCTGAAACTAACTAGACCGAAGTTTGCACTGACGGGCTTAGGGACGCACAATTGACGATGCGTCCCGTGGGAGAGGCTGCTGACGGTATTTATGGCTTACAGCCCCTCCCACAAATTCAAGCCCAGCCTTCCACTTATGCTGACCTGAACATTTGGCCTGACATGTACAGCTAAATGCTATTTAAATTGTTCAGCATACTGAAACCAAAGATAACCTCCAAAATGTTTAACTGCTTACAAAATGTAATCTAATGTTGAAATAAATCTGAGCAGGGGTGTGAGCGTTTTTCTCCCATCAATGCAAGCTACAATTGTGTCCTGTCATCTTGACTGATGATGAGCAAGGGAAGTAAGACCTACATGGAAGGATTTAACTCTTCCCTGTCAGGTTCACCTGCTCAGATTTCTTCTTTGCTTTTAGTTCTGTAGCTCTGATGCTGCCATGCCAGCCCAGTTCTGGGTACTGTGGGTCCCACCCAGGTAACAGCAACAGTACAGTAACAATAATTATGGAATATCACCAGTAAAGAAATAAACTATTCTATTTAATATCTTCAATATTGCAATCTCTACAACATTATATAAGGGAAAGTGAGAAGAAAAATAATTATAAAAAAATAATTTATACATATTTGTATACACATTTATAAATAAATGAATGATGAATATAATTAAGACTAAATAGAAAATGCTTTGTATACAAAAGGGAATAGCCGCACGCCAAGAACTGATAGAGTCAAATATAATAATAAAACATCTCTGTTTATTGGACACTTAAAAAACAAATAAATCAAACAGCAAGGTGACGGTAGACACGGAGCAAAAGGAAAGAGTCCCACATACCATCTAATGTGTTTCTCGCTAAATAGAAAATAGATACAAATAAAATAAAGACTAAAACAAAGCTAAAATTGGGATATAATACATTATAAAACATCCTATATAATAATTCGCTAATGTATGTTTGTCAGAAGCTGTCATGCGCAAAGAGGACTACGGTTTGAATTCGGAGCACCCTGCTCCGTTATCAGTCACAGCACTGGCAGTCTCTACTGTGCATGACTGCACCACGGCTGTTGCTGTCTGGCACTGTGGCCTGTGTACACGGGCTGTTCAACTAGTTCATTAATAAATGCCCACAGTAGGATAATTAAAAATGATAATGTAACAATAAACCAGTCCATTCTCTAAACAGTCACAATAATCACAGTCCTTTTTTAAGAATAGAACAATCGCCTACCTATGTTTGAAAAGAAAATGTAGTGGCACTTATCTGTCTTGTATAAAGGAATGTAGTGGTATTGAGATGAACTGTAAATGGAGATGGAAATGTGCAAATGAATCTATGGTCAGTCTTAATGTAACTTAATCACTTACTTATACCTCCACACCATTACTTTTTCTGAGCACATCTAAGACCTGAAGCCCAAAGGAAAGGGACTTCCATCTGATGGATGCACAAGAGAGAATGTGTGATTGAGGATATTGCATAAGGATGCTAATGAGTGACTGGACTTAGTGGACTAATTAGTTGTCAATCAAAAAAGGTACCAGCTGAATAGGAGGTAGGTAGTCTGATGCTATTAGGACCAAGAGGTAAAATGGATGCTTTATTTAGGGATTTCTGGAAAGTGATATATACAGTATTTTCTCTATGTGGAAAGTAAATAAAAATTGGATCTCTGTGCTTTCCACTCCTTTTTTATTTTGTCAGGGAGGCACATCTAACTTAGTAACATAGTTGATGAGGCTGAATAAAGACATGCGACCATCAACTTCAGCCCACTACAAATCACTAGTGTTGAGCGAGCATGCTCGGCCGATGCTCGGATCGGCTCGAGCATCGCTCTGCTCGGCACATGGCGGTACTCGTACGAGTACCGCATGTGCTCGCCCGCCATGTTCGGGTCTCCTCCCCGCACGTTTTGCGGCTGCTGCGCAGCCAATAAACGTGCAGGGAGGCTCTGACATCGGTGTAATGCCAGCAGCCATGTTGGCTGCTGGCATTACACTGATTGGCTGGCCAGAACCCGTGGTCAGGTGCTGTATAGCACCTGACCAGCGAGTTCGGCTCAGTCTGAGCCAGGGAGAGCTGAGGATAGGAAGGGAAAGGCAGTGTAGGGAGGAAAAAAACAAAAATTGTGAAAAAAAAAGAACCAAAAGTCCTTTTTAGGACTACTGTGTGTGGGGGCAGCAGGTTATTTGGTGTGGGGGGAAAAAAACAAAAAAAAAAAAAAAAATATATATATATTCTGTTTAGTGTGCAAAGTTGCAGATTAGAGCACATTCTGTTTAGTGTGCACAGTTGCAGATTAGAGCACATTCTGTTTAGTGTGCAAAGTTGCAGATTAGAGCACATTCTGTTTAGTGTGCAAAGTTGCAGATTAGAGCACATTCTGTTTAGTGTGCAAAGTTGCAGATTAGAGCACATTCTGTTAAGTCTTCAAACTAAAATATCAAAGTCACGTATTCCATTCAGTGTGCGTCGCCGCAGTTTAGCAGCACATTCTGAGTACTGTGCAGAGTTGCAGAATAGGAAGAAATACTGTTAAGTCTTCAAACTAAAATATCAAAGTCACATATTCCATTCAGTGTGCTTCGCCGCAGTTTAGCAGCACATTCTGTGTACTGTGCAGAGTTGCAGAATAGGAAGAAATACTGTTAAGTCTTCAAACTCAAATATCAAAGTCACATATTCCATTCAGTGTGCTTCGCCGCAGTTTAGCAGCACATTCTGTGTACTGTGCAGAGTTGCAGAATAGGAAGAAATACTGTTAAGTCTTCAAACTAAAATATCAAAGTCACATATTCCATTCAGTGTGCTTCACCGCAGTGTAGCAGCACATTCTGTGTACTGTGCAGAGTTGCAGAATAGGAAGAAATACTGTTAAGTCTTCAAACTCAAATATCAAAGTCACATATTCCATTCAGTGTGCTTCGCCGCAGTTTAGCAGCACATTCTGTGTACTGTGCAGAGTTGCAGAATAGGAAGAAATACTGTTAAGTCTTCAAACTAAAATATCAAAGTCACATATTCCATTCAGTGTGCTTCGCCGCAGTGTAGCAGCACATTCTGTGTACTGTGCAGAGTTGCAGAATAGGAAGAAATACTGTTAAGTCTTCAAACTAAAATATCAAAGTCACATATTCCATTCAGTGTCTTTCACCGCCGTTTAACAGCCTATTCTGTGTACTCTGCAGAGTTGCAGAATTATAAGAAATACTGTTAAGTTTTCAAACTCAAATATTAAAGTCACATATTCCATTCAGTGTCTTTCACCGCCGTTTAACAGCCTATTCTGTGTACTCTGTACAGTTGCAGAATTATAAGAAATACTGTTAAGTTTTCAAACTCAAATATTAAAGTCACATATTCCATTCAGTGTCTTTCACCGCCGTTTAACAGCCTATTCTGTGTACTCTGTACAGTTCCAGAATTATAAGAAATACTGTTAAGTTTTCAAACTCAAATATTAAAGTCACATATTCCATTCAGTGTGTTTCAACGCCGTTTAACAGCCTATTCTGTGTACTCTGCAGAGTTGCAGAATAGTAAGAAATACTGTTAAGTTTTCAAACTCAAATATTAAAGTCACATATTCCATTCAGTGTGTTTCACCGCCGTTTAGCAGCCTATTCTGTGTACTGTGCAGAGTTGCAGAATTATAAGAAATACTGTTAAGTTTTCAAACTCAAATATCAAAGTCACATATTCCATTCAGTGTGCTTCGCCGCAGTGTAGCAGCACATTCTGTGTACTGTGCAGAGTTGCAGAATAGGAAGAAATACTGTTAAGTCTTCAAACTAAAATATCAAAGTCACATATTCCATTCAGTGTCTTTCACCGCCGTTTAACAGCCTATTCTGTGTACTCTGCAGAGTTGCAGAATTATAAGAAATACTGTTAAGTTTTCAAACTCAAATATTAAAGTCACATATTCCATTCAGTGTCTTTCACCGCCGTTTAACAGCCTATTCTGTGTACTCTGTACAGTTGCAGAATTATAAGAAATACTGTTAAGTTTTCAAACTCAAATATTAAAGTCACATATTCCATTCAGTGTCTTTCACCGCCGTTTAACAGCCTATTCTGTGTACTCTGTACAGTTCCAGAATTATAAGAAATACTGTTAAGTTTTCAAACTCAAATATTAAAGTCACATATTCCATTCAGTGTCTTTCACCGCCGTTTAACAGCCTATTCTGTGTACTCTGTACAGTTGCAGAATTATAAGAAATACTGTTAAGTTTTCAAACTCAAATATTAAAGTCACATATTCCATTCAGTGTGTTTCAACGCCGTTTAACAGCCTATTCTGTGTACTCTGCAGAGTTGCAGAATAGTAAGAAATACTGTTAATTTTTCAAACTCAAATATCAAAGTCACATATTCCATTCAGTGTCTTTCACCGCCGTTTAACAGCCTATTCTGTGTACTCTGCAGAGTTGCAGAATTATAAGAAATACTGTTAAGTTTTCAAACTCAAATATTAAAGTCACATATTCCATTCAGTGTCTTTCACCGCCGTTTAACAGCCTATTCTGTGTACTCTGTACAGTTCCAGAATTATAAGAAATACTGTTAAGTTTTCAAACTCAAATATTAAAGTCACATATTCCATTCAGTGTGTTTCAACGCCGTTTAACAGCCTATTCTGTGTACTCTGCAGAGTTGCAGAATAGTAAGAAATACTGTTAATTTTTCAAACTCAAATATCAAAGTCACATATTCCATTCAGTGTCTTTCACCGCCGTTTAACAGCCTATTCTGTGTACTCTGCAGAGTTGCAGAATTATAAGAAATACTGTTAAGTTTTCAAACTCAAATATTAAAGTCACATATTCCATTCAGTGTCTTTCACCGCCGTTTAACAGCCTATTCTGTGTACTCTGTACAGTTCCAGAATTATAAGAAATACTGTTAAGTTTTCAAACTCAAATATTAAAGTCACATATTCCATTCAGTGTGTTTCAACGCCGTTTAACAGCCTATTCTGTGTACTCTGCAGAGTTGCAGAATAGTAAGAAATACTGTTAATTTTTCAAACTCAAATATTAAAGTCACTTATTCCATTCAGTGTGTGTCACCGCAGTTTAGCAGCCTATTCTGTGTACTCTGCAGAGTTGCAGAATAGTAAGAAATACTGTTAATTTTTCAAACTCAAATATTAAAGTCACTTATTCCATTCAGTGTGTGTCACCGCAGTTTAGCAGCCTATTCTGTGTACTCTGCAGAGTTGCAGAATAGTAAGAAATACTGTTAAGTTTTCAAACTCATATATATTAAAGTCATATATATCGTGTAAGATGAAGAAGGCGGGTAAAAAGGGACGGGGAAGTGGACGTGATCCTGAAAGTTCAGGGCGCGGGTCAGGACGCGGAGAAACTGTGCCTGGTGCCAGAGCACAAGAAAGAAAGACATCCACCATACCTAGCTTCATGTCTGATTTCACAGGGCGTCGCAGGACATCACTCTCGAGGTCCGACCAGTGCGAACAGGTGGTCGGTTGGATGACAGCTGATACTGCTTCCAGTCGGTTAAGCACCACCCTGTCTTCCACCAAGTCCACTCTCAGTAGCCAAGAGTCTGGTCAACATAATCCTCACTCTGATCATCCTTCCTCCCACCATACACGGTCTGGTCAAAGAAGTGATCCCACACTGGGATATAGTGATGAGCTCGTCTCATCACCAATCCTTCATTTGACCCTCTCTCCAAGCACGCTTGCAGAGGAACATGACATCTTGTGCCCTGATTCACAACCTCTAGAGGCTACCCAATCACAAGAAGATGACAGATGTGAACGGCATTTAAGGTCAAAGGAAGTAGTGGATGATGATGATGATGATGAGACACAGTTGCCATTAAATCAACCACTATTTCCTTCTCAAGACCTTGTTGAGGAGAATGTTATACAGTTGTCAATGACCGAGTATGTGGTGGGATCAAGACTTGAGGAGGATGATCAGAGTGAGGAAGTGGAGGAGGACTTGGTGGACGATGAGGTGACTGACCCCACCTGGGAAGGTGTAGAGCCGAGCGATGACAGCAGTCCTGAGGGTGAGCCATCTGCAGCACCGCAACAGGCTGGAAGAGGCAGTGGTGTGGCTACAGAAAGAAGGCGGACCGCACCAAACCGGCCCGCAAATGTTCCACGGAGCACCCCCTTGCGTAAATCTACCTTGCCAAGGGGTAGGTGTTCCGCGGTATGGCGTTTTTTTAAGGAAAGTGCGGACGACAAAAGAATTGTAGTTTGCAACCTGTGCCACACCAGAATGAGCCGAGGCATGAACACTAGAAACCTCACCACCACCAGCATGATCCGACACATGGCATCCAAGCACCGTAGTAAGTGGGAGGAACGCCTGGATCGCCCATCTGTGTCTGCAGGCCACACCACTGCCTCCTCTTCCCCTGTTTTCGGTGCCGGCCAATCGCCTGTCGAAGGCGCAGGCCCGCATACCTCCCGCCCTGCACCTGTAGCATCTGAAGCACCATCAGCGACCACATCCACTTCCCTGTCCCAGCACAGCGTCCAAATGTCGTTACCCCAGGCATTTGAGCGCAAGAGAAAATACCCAGCCACCCACCCACAGGCCATAGCACTAACCTCACACCTTTCAAAATTACTGGCCATCGAAATGCTGCCATTTAGGCTTGTGGACACTGAGTCCTTCCGCAGCCTGATGGCAGCAGCTGTCCCTCGGTACGCGGTCCCCAGCCGCCACTACTTTTCCCGGTGTGCCATCCCCGCATTACACCACCATGTGTCCCGTAACATCACCCGTGCCCTGACCAACGCAGTTACTGGGAAGGTCCACTTAACGACTGACACATGGACAAGTGCTTGTGGCCAGGGACGCTACATTTCCCTGACGGCACACTGGGTGAATGTCGTGGAGGCTGGGAGCGACTCGGACCCTGGGATGGCACGGGTGCTACCCACGCCGAGGATTGCGGGCCCTACCTCCATCAGGGTTTCCACCAGCACCTACGTTATTGGCTCCTCCTCCTCCGTTTCCACCTCCGAATTCTCTACACACACCGCCACTCCCCCATCAGCCAGTAGCTGGAAGCAGTGTAGCACTGCAGTGGGGAAGCGTCAACAGGCCGTGCTGAAGCTGATCTGCCTTGGGGACAAACAGCACACGGCCTCAGAGCTGTTGCAGGGGATTAGTCACCAGACCGAGCAGTGGCTCTCGCCACTCAACCTGCAAGCAGGCATGGTTGTGTGTGATAATGGGCGTAACTTGGTGGCGGCTTTGGAGCTCGGCAAGCTCACACACGTACCATGCCTAGCGCATGTATTTAATTTAGTGGTGCAGCGATTTCTAAAAACCTACCCCAATGTGCATGATCTCTTGACCAAGGTGCGCCGCGTGTGTGCACATTTCCGTAAGTCATCTACAGCTTCGGCCGGCCTGTTGAAGCTGCAGCAGCGCTTACAATTGCCAGCTCACCGGCTGCTGTGTGACGTGAGCACGCGCTGGAACTCCACCTTCCACATGTTGGCCCGGCTTTGTGAGCAGCAGAGGGCAGTAGTGGAGTACCAGCTGTTACACGGTCGTCGCCTCTCCGTTCAACTTCCTGTAATCAGAAGTGAGGAGTGGGAATGGATGTCAGACCTCTGCGAGGTTTTACGCAATTTTGAGGAATCGACACAGATGGTGAGCGGCGATAACGCTATTATCAGTGTAACCATCCCACTTCTGTGTCTACTGAAACGCTCGCTGCTCACAATTAAAACCGACGCTTTGCATGTGGAAGAGGTGGAAATGGGGGAGGAAGAGCTTACACAAGGTGATAGCCAGAGCACCCTCACTTCGTCTTCTCAGCGACAATTGGAGGAGGCGGAGGAGGAGGAGGAGGAGGAGGAGGAGGAGGAAGACACGGTTGCCTCCGCTACAGAGGGTAGCCATGGAACTTTAGTTCCATCTCTTCAGCGTGGGTGGGCAGAAGAGGAGGAAGAGGATGAGGATATTGAGAGTCAGCCTCCTGGTGAGGACAGCGAAATCTTGACTGTTGGTACTCTGGCACACATGGCTGACTTTATGTTAGGCTGCCTTTCCCGTGACCCACGCGTTGTACGCATTTTAGACAACACGGATTACTGGGTGTTCACCCTTCTGGACCCCCGCTACAAAGAGAATTTCTCATCTCTCATTCCTCCGGTGGAGAGGACAAGCAAAATGGTGCAATACCAGAAGGTTCTTGTTGAAAAATTGCTCCAAAATTTTCCATCTGACAACGCTGGCGGCAGAGTACGTGCTACCTTGGCCAACCGAGAAGGGGAGAAAAGGGGAGCACACAGCAGTTCCGACAAAGGCAGGGCAACACTCTCCAAGGCGTGGGACACCTTCATGACACCCCGCCAGCACCCTCACCCTGATGCGCAGCCTAGTGTCACAAGGAGGGAAAAGTTTTGGAAGATGGTGAAGGAGTACGTAGCAGACCGTGTCAGCGTCCTCAATGATCCCTCTGTGCCTTACAACTACTGGGTGTCCAAGCTGGACACGTGGTATGAACTGGCACTCTACGCCTTGGAGGTGCTGGCCTGCCCTGCCGCCAGCGTTCTGTCTGAGCGGGTATTTAGTGCTGCTGGTGGCATCATAACAGATAAGCGTATCCGCCTTTCCACCGACAATGCTGATAGGTTGACACTTATAAAAATGAACAAGGCCTGGATTTCCCCTGACTTCTCCACTCCACTGGAGGAAAGCCCCGGGGGAACATAAACTCACTTTATATATGTTATTTACAATGATGGGAATACTCTGTATTCCCATTCACCCCTTTCACCCCAAAAACGGGTATATGGTTGACTCTTAATGTTCTCATCCTCCTCCTCCTCTTCCATATGCCCTGGGATATAATTTTTATATAGGGCCAGCTCACCAGCGTGCCCTGGGATATAATTTTTATATAGGGCCAGCTCACCAGCGGGCCCTGTGATATAATTTTTATATAGGGCCAGCTCACCAGCGGGCCCTGTTTGCCAATTTTTATATAGGTCAGCTCACCAGCGGGCCTTCTCATATAATGTTTTATTGGGTCAGCTCTCTAGCGGGCCCTCTCATATAATGTTTTATAGCGTCAGCTCACTAGCGGGCCTTCGCATATAATGTTTAGGATGGTCAGCTCTGCAGCAGACCCTCACCCATAATGTTTTAGATGGTCAGCTCAGCGCACGTTTCCCTCTTAATCATGGCCTCAGTTCTGAAAATCAAGGAAATTTTTGGGAGAATTTGCCTCTGCGCACGTTTCCCTCTTAATCATGGCCTCAGTTCTGAAAATCAAGGAAATTTTTGGGATAATTTGCCTCTGCGCACGTTTCCCTCTTAATCATGGCCTCACTTCAGAAAATCGATGAAATTTTTGGGAGAATTTGCAGATGATATACAAGTAAATATACAGCAAATACTGTTTGGTAACAATTTTTCGCCTAAAGTCGTTTTTATTTTCCTTTTTGTGTGTTTTACGGTCAGTCTGTAAAAATGGCGTACTACGGGCGAAAGATCGTTCCCAGCAGCGATGTTGGAGTCCAAGGTGCATCCAGACATCCTCCCTATGCTGTCCCTGAACCATTTCTGTAGTGTTTCCATCTTTTTCTGCCCTTTTCCTATGGACCAGGCACCCTCCCCTCATCAGAGCAGGGGGTGCCTGGTGTAATGCTCGAGTCCTCCCATTGACTTCAATGGGGCTCGGGTGCTCGGCCGAGCACTCGAGCCTCAGGGGGTGCTCGGTCAGAGCACCCGAACATCCGAGCATTGGGGTGCTCGCTCATCACTACAAATCACCACTGTTGATCCAAAGGAAAGCAAAAAAAAAAAAAACATCAAAGCCATTTCCAATTAAGCTCCAAGTGGGTAAAAAATGTCCTTCCTGCCTCCAAAGGGCAGTCAGATACTTCTCTGGATCAACATCATATCTGTTTTGAAGGCAGTTGTCATAATTCTCAATATTTCTCTGTGCTAGATAGGTATCCATTACTTTTTTGAAAGCAGTAACACTATCTGCAAGCACAGCATCCGGGGGTAAATAATACCATACGTTTACTGCTCATTTTGTAAAAAAAATTCCCTTTTTTTGTTTTAGTTGAAAGAGCCTTTCCTCTAGTCTTAATGGATGACTTCTTGCTCTTCACTCAGCTCTTTGAATAAATAGTTAATTGGAAAGTTCTTTGTATTGACCTTGAATATATTTGTAAATGCAATTATATCACCCCTTGGATGTCTCTTCTCTAATGTAAACAAACTCAGTTTAGATGGTCTCTCTTTATAACTCAGCTCATCCAATGCCTTTATCAGTGTTCTAAATGAGGCCATATCTTTTCTCTTCCTTTGACTCCCTCCTTCACCCTCCATCTGCTTCCCCTGCTAACTCCATACAGCCACAAGACTTTGCTGACTATTTCAAAGTCAAGGTGGACTCCATCCGGGATAATATACCACCTTGTGTATCTCTTCCTAGCCTCCCTCGTTCCCCTCCTGGCACTCTGGACTCTTTCTCACTAGTCACGGAGGAGGAACTGACTAACCTACTATCCTCCACTCCGTCCACTACATGCGCACTTGATCCGCTCCCCTCTCACCTCATCCAATCCCTCTCCCCCACACTAATCCCTATCCTATTACAAATCTTTAACTCCTCCTTTGCCATCGCTACCTTTCCTGATGACTTCAAACATGCCTTAGTAAAACCTATCCTTAAGAACAACTCTTCTGACAGTAACACACCCTCTAGCTATCAACCAGTTTCTCTTCTGCCTTTTGCCTATAAACTCTTGGAACGCTTAGCCTACTCACGCCTGCTTGACTTCCTAAATGCATACAGCCTGCTCGACCCTTTACAATCTGGATTTTGTAATGCTCACTCCACTGAAACTGCTCTTACAAGAGTTGTCAATGATCTTCACATTGCCAAATCTCAAGGTCACTATTCAATTCTTATCCTGCTTGATCTCTCAGCAGCTTTTGATACTGTTGATCATGCACTCCTCCTCCGCATTCTTCACTCTTTAGGAATCCGCAACACAGCACTGGACTGGCTCTCCTCTTATCTATCTAACAGATCCTTCAGTGTCTCCTCTGCCACCTCTTCATCCTCCCCCACCCAACTCTCTGTTGGGGTTCCTCAAGGTTCTGTTCTAGGACCACTTCTGTTTTCTCTTTACACAATAACACTTGGTGATCTTATTAACTCATTTGGTCTCAAATATCACCTCTATGCAGATGACACCCAGATTTACTTATCTGTACCTCAACTCACTTCTGATATCCAGGCTAAAGTCACAGATTGCCTCTCGGCTATCTCAGACTGGATGGCTCATAGGCACCTCAAACTCAATATGTCCAAAACTGAGCTGCTCCTCATCCCACCTAGACCTGGCCCTGTAGCGCCCTTCCAGGTGACTGTAAATGACACTACCATAAATCCAATATCAGAAGCACGGTGTCTAGGGGTGATAATTGACAACTCTCTCTCATATTAATGCCATTACTAAATCCTGTCGCTTCTTTTGCGTAACATTGCAAAAATCCGTCCCTTCCTCTGTTCCTCCACAGCTAAAATTCTTATACGTGGAATCATCCTCTCCTGCATGGACTATTGCAACATTCTTCTGTCTGGCATTCCTGCTTCCCATCTCCAACCACTTCTATACAGAATGTTGCAGCACGAATTACTCTTCTATCACCTAGGTTTGTCCCTGCCCCACTCCTACTCAAAACTTTCCAATGGCTGCCTATCAAACTCCGGATATCTTACAAAATCTTACTTCTCTCTTTCAAGACACTTCTCTCCTCTACTCCTTCTTACATTTCCACACTGATCTCCCGTTATACCCCATCCTGCCACTTACATTCAGCCAATAACTGTCTTCTCTCAGCTCCTTTTGTCTCGACAGCTCTGTCACGTATCAAACCTTTTTCTCATATTGCTCCGTATCTATGGAATGCTCTACCATTCAACCTGTGCCACTGCACCTCTCTGATAACCTTCAAATCTCGCTTGAAAACGCACCTCATGGATAAAATCTTAACATGTTAGAAGGCACTGATGTTGTACAATGAACGCTCTTATAAATTATTTACATTACTGATGTCCTCTAGTTTCATGAAAACTAGCACTGTATTCAGCACTTGACCCTAATGTACTCTGTATGTCTCCCATTACCACTTTAGATTGTAAGCTTTCGGGCAGGGACCTCGCACCCAATGTTTCACTCTACAAAGCACCTGTAAACCTGTATTGTTTAAACCCTGAAATTGTAAAGCGCTGCGTACACTTGTGGCGCTATATAAATAAACATATTCATTCATTCATACCATGTATTTATATAGAAAAATATTGGCCCCTTTTTGAACAATTGTACATCAGCTTTCCCCCAATGCCTGATGAAACAAAATCAATAAATATTAAATATAATGGTCTTGCTATCACTGATCTAAGTTCCTTAAGTACCCTTGGGTATTTGTGTTTTGTTTACCATAACTTTTTCCAGTCCCTTTTGGACTTTGTCCTCAGTAAGCCATATACATGTACATGATGGAGGAAATTCTGCTGTTTTGTTTGTTTTCCCATGGTACCCCTCATGAGCTGCTCATATATATTTATTGATTCCATGGGCCATTGCAGAGCAAAATTTCTATATTCATTATAGCTGTGCGAGGCTGTCCAAAAATTGTTTTTTCCCCATTATAACTTGACATGTTACAATGAAAATTTAGCCACGTCAATTCAATGTGTGTTGTGTGTTTGAAGATTTGTTTGAAGATTTGGCAATTGTGAATGAGAAGGATGCTTGATCAAATGAAACATTATTGATTAAAAAAAGTAATGTAAGTTGTGTGCTTCAAGCAAGCTCAAACAAATAAAATATTAAGTAAAAAAAGTTGATGGTGTGTGCAAAGCATGCTTGATGAAAAAAAGATCAGATAAAAAATGTTGATTATGCAAACGTGCTTGCATGCTTGAATAAAACGTTGCATGAAAAAAACTAAGATATTGTGTACAAGCATGTAAGATAAAAAAATCCAGAAAGTTATTTAAACTTACCATTTTTTCCTTGCCTGACAATTTACCATGGTATCATTCACTAAAGGGGTTAAGTCTCCATCCAACAGGCAGTACAGGAAAAAAAAATCAAAAGTATAAATCGCACCCCAAAAGTGGTTCTCTTTGGTGAATGACATTTTCCGTGATCTACTGTTGACCTTCATAATCATGTACTTAGGTGACATTCTCATCTTTTCCAAGGCTGAGAGGAACATAGGAAGCATGTCGATTTCATATATGTACTTTCAGAATATTACAGTTAAGGCTTTTGTTAAGTCCTTCTGTAAGGAAGCAGCAGCTTAAACATAGTATGAGATTATAGACATACCCTCTTAAGCGCTGTCCATTGGGAAAAAACAGAAAGATCTTATAATAAGCATTGGAGGTGGATGCCTCACTAATACTTAAGAACAAAAGATTTTGTTTCTTGGGGTAGTCCCATATTCTCTAGTTTCCTTCTTTCAAGTTCCAAGCCCTTACCTGCAGTGATCCTGGGTCTGGATAGAGAATTGGACTCTGGGCTGTCATGCATGGAACTGATGGTAGCAACCATGATTTTGCTATTGTTAGTGACTTCAGCATAGGAAACCAAGAGGCTCACATGAGAATGAATGCTAAAACATGAGCTTTATTCAATGTTATCTTCTTTAGCACCTTGAGAACCATGGGAAAAGGAGAAAAATGTAACCAAACTTGTTGCTCCAACTGTGAAAAAATGTTCCACTCCCACTGTCACTGTGTAGGACTTGCATTCATAGGGTTAAACCGACTAAGTAAAGCAACATTGCATTAACACTTAACATTAATCCTGATGTCCAGCGGAGTCCACAGCTTTCTGGTCATCTTCTGTACTTCTCTTCAGTCTTCCCATCCTTCTGTCTTCTTTCTTCTGCCTTCTCTTCAGTCTTCTGTCTTCTTAGTTGTGCGTTACTACTGTGTGTGTGCTCTCGTTTGACCCTTGCTTGGCTTCCGTTGATTCTCAGATTTGAACCTTGGCCTTGTCTGACTACCCACTCCGGTATAGACCAGTGGCTCTGTCTGACTACCCACTCCGTGTATGACCTAGGCCTTGTCTGACTACCTGTTCCAGTCTGACCCTGATTCTGGCTGTCTATCCGCTCCATGAGTTCTGTGGCTCTGGCTGACTACCTGATCTGGTTTTGACCCGTGGCTCTGTCTGACTATCTGCTCCGTGTTTGACCCCGGTACTGTCGGACTCTCCACTCTGGCTTTTTCAGGCTCTCACTCCGTACAGCCTACGAGCAAACTTTACCTCCCTGGTATTGTTGCAGCTGCCTTCCACTTGGTAGCTCAGGGTTAGTCTCACAACAGTTATTGCGTTAGCAGTCTTGCTCTGTGCATTCTTGACTAGCTGTACCTCCGAGGCTAGTACCTGTTTGTACCCGGTCTTGCTCCTGTTGCCTCATCCATAGCTCTCTAGGGTTCTTCACGCTCTCTCTGTAGAATCATAGGCTAGATTCTACCTCCTTTACTCCCTTGGTGATCCGCAGTCGCAGGTTGTAGCTCAGTGTCAGCTACTGGGTAGTGGACTGAGCACTGTCCTCTCACCTGTTCCTAGGAAGATTGGGGAAGTGTTTTGCTCCTGTATATTGATCTTAATAAACTGGTTAAATTCACCTGTACCTGTGTGTTTCTTTATCCTAAGTGTACCGTGAGAGTACGAAAGGGCCATGAGTACTGAAGGTACAGGTGTTTCACCAGTTCCAAGCATTTTGGCAAGAATGGACATACAGGATCAAAGAATCGATCAGTTGTCATTGGCCATGCAGACTCTCCTGAATCATACCGCACACCTTGGTTAGGCTACTCAACAACCGATAGCCCCTTCTGATACAGTGCCGGTTGTGCCTGCTAATCCTGAGACTAGTACAGTTTGTGGACTATCCGATACCACTCCCCTTCTTCAATGCCATGAGGGGGAGCCTACACTCTGTAGAGGTTTTCTTAACCAAGTGGGCATGGTACAACATGCGTTTCCAAGTGACCGAAGCAAGGTCGGCTTCATGATTTCACTTTTCTCTGGTAAGGCACTGGCATGGGCCAGTCCTTTGTGGGATATGGAGAAATCCATTGTAGCTAACTTTACAGAATTTGTGTGCGAATTCTGCATGGTCTTTGATGTTCAAGCATGAGTAGTATCAGCAGCTAAACAACTTATGACCATACGCCAGGGCGCACGTACGATTGCTGAATATGCAATAGAATTTCTTACCTTGGCAGCAGAGATGGGCTGGAACAATGATGCTGCATTTTCACAAGGTCTGAATGATTCAGTTAAGGATGAGATGGCAGCCCTTGAGATGCCAGAGGATCTGAACAAACTCATTACCTTTTCAATCCTAATTGATATTAGGCTCAGAGAGAGACCTTCGTTCAGAGAATGTTTGTGTAGGCCTGCCGCTCGATTGGCACCTAACTTTACTCTCCCAGCCTGTCCTTCCTTGCCTCCCATGCCTCCTGGCTCTGAGCCCGTCAGGAGTGAACCTATGCCTTCTTTCAAGTTCCAAGCCCTTACCTGCAGTGATCCTGGGTCTGGATAGAGAATTGGACTCTGGGCTGTCATGCATGGAACTGATGGTAGCAACCATGATTTTGCTATTGTTAGTGACTTCAGCATAGGAAACCAAGAGGCTCACATGAGAATGAATGCTAAAACATGAGCTTTATTCAATGTTATCTTCTTTAGCACCTTGAGAACCATGGGAAAAGGAGAAAAATGTAACCAAACTTGTTGCTCCAACTGTGAAAAAATGTTCCACTCCCACTGTCACTGTGTAGGACTTGCATTCATAGGGTTAAACCGACTAAGTAAAGCAACATTGCATTAACACTTAACATTAATCCTGATGTCCAGCGGAGTCCACAGCTTTCTGGTCATCTTCTGTACTTCTCTTCAGTCTTCCCATCCTTCTGTCTTCTTTCTTCTGCCTTCTCTTCAGTCTTCTGTCTTCTGATTCTTCTTTCTTCTGCCTGTAAAATAAAATCAAAGTATAATTGCCAAGCATAAATGAAGACATGGTTTAACCCTTTGAGTGACACAGTGACGCTTTGCAATGCGTTGTGTACCTCACTGGCACTCAAAATGTTAAATATCATTGTGCCATATATATTCCTCACATTAAATGCCTCTATTTAATGCCAAAATAAATAAGAATGCAATGAATAAATAGTATATATATACAGAGAAAGAAAAATCATGCATAAATGCTAAGTAAAACTACTTAGCTAAAATCTTCATGTCTCTGCTGCTTGGAGCGGCCGCGAGGGCAGCGGCAGCAGAGACACAGATGACCAACATGGGTCCCCCTTCAGCCCTGTATGGGCCGATGTCCGAAACACACTGAGGGCATTGGAGTGAGCATGCCTTTATATATGAGCAGGCTCACTTCCATTTCCTTCACAGCCATTGGCTGGGGTGTTCTTACTCACATCCCAGCCAATCAGACTCAAGCAGCTGTTCTTTAATCTTTTATCGAAGTTTTGGGAACTTAATTCACAAAATGGATGTTTAGCCACAAGACCGTTTCTGTGGCTTAACGTCCTTTGTGGTTTTAGCTGGTAGGGACTCTAAATACAGTGTTAGACATGTTAGTTTTTCAGCCGGTATTCACTTTGGCCCTACCGGCTATCTTAACGCCTGCCTTTAAATCTACCCCTAGCAAAGTTACTGGAAAAAACATACATTTGCCAACACCCCAAAAGCCATCCCATTAATTTTAGGATATACCCAGAGAAGTTTGTTTTAATGACCAATACCACAATAACACCCCAGTACTAGCAATAAGCAATAATATTTAATAACAAACAATAACATGATAATAAGAAAAATACACTGTATATTATCAAATATATTCTAGCTAAACATCTAATAATTCTAACTAGACATCCTCCCATCCATCACTCAACTGCTCCAGTCAAAAACTTCCCTCAAGGGCTCAATGGCAGTCTCTTTTATTGTCTGCAAGCCGCCCATCACCAGCTCACTTTACCTGACCAAAACACCCCTCCTCCTTTCCCCCCTAGCAGCAAAGGAGACAAAGGGAGCTGGTCATTGTCGTCGTGCTCGCTGTTTTGTAGCCTTCGGCACTAATTGGCCGATTGTGTCACGCTTTCTCCTTTGGCCTTATACATGGCCTGAATACTGGGCTTAGTTGCCCTTAGTTGTGCGTTACTACTGTGTGTGTGCTCTCGTTTGACCCTTGCTTGGCTTCCGTTGATTCTCAGATTTGAACCTTGGCCTTGTCTGACTACCCACTCCGGTATAGACCAGTGGCTCTGTCTGACTACCCACTCCGTGTATGACCTAGGCCTTGTCTGACTACCTGTTCCAGTCTGACCCTGATTCTGGCTGTCTATCCGCTCCATGAGTTCTGTGGCTCTGGCTGACTACCTGATCTGGTTTTGACCCGTGGCTCTGTCTGACTATCTGCTCCGTGTTTGACCCCGGTACTGTCGGACTCTCCACTCTGGCTTTTTCAGGCTCTCACTCCGTACAGCCTACGAGCAAACTTTACCTCCCTGGTATTGTTGCAGCTGCCTTCCACTTGGTAGCTCAGGGTTAGTCTAACAACAGTTATTGCGTTAGCAGTCTTGCTCTGTGCATTCTTGACTAGCTGAACCTCCGAGGCTAGTACCTGTTTGTACCCGGTCTTGCTCCTGTTGCCTCATCCATAGCTCTCTAGGGTTCTTCACGCTCTCTCTGTAGAATCATAGGCTAGATTCTACCTCCTTTGCTCCCTTGGTGATCCGCAGTCGCAGGTTGTAGCTCAGTGTCAGCTCCTGGGTAGTGGACTGAGCACTGTCCTCTCACCTGTTCCTAGGAAGATTGGGGAAGTGTTTTGCTCCTGTATATTGATCTTAATAAACTGGTTAAATTCACCTGTACCTGTGTGTTTCTTTATCCTAAGTGTACCGTGAGAGTACGAAAGGGCCATGAGTACTGAAGGTACAGGTGTTTCACCAGTTCCAAGCATTTTGGCAAGAATGGACATACAGGATCAAAGAATCGATCAGTTGTCATTGGCCATGCAGACTCTCCTGAATCATACCGCACACCTTGGTTAGGCTACTCAACAACCGATAGCCCCTTCTGATACAGTGCCGGTTGTGCCTGCTAATCCTGAGACTAGTACAGTTTGTGGACTATCCGATACCACTCCCCTTCTTCAATGCCATGAGGGGGAGCCTACACTCTGTAGAGGTTTTCTTAACCAAGTGGGCATGGTACAACATGCGTTTCCAAGTGACCGAAGCAAGGTCGGCTTCATGATTTCACTTTTCTCTGGTAAGGCACTGGCATGGGCCAGTCCTTTGTGGGATATGGAGAAACCCATTGTAGCTAACTTTACAGAATTTGTGTGCGAATTCTGCATGGTCTTTGATGTTCAAGCATGAGTAGTATCAGCAGCTAAACAACTTATGACCATACGCCAGGGCGCACGTACGATTGCTGAATATGCAATAGAATTTCTTACCTTGGCAGCAGAGATGGGCTGGAACAATGATGCTGCATTTTCACAAGGTCTGAATGATTCAGTTAAGGATGAGATGGCAGCCCTTGAGATGCCAGAGGATCTGAACAAACTCATTACCTTTTCAATCCTAATTGATATTAGGCTCAGAGAGAGACCTTCGTTCAGAGAATGTTTGTGTAGGCCTGCCGCTCGATTGGCACCTAACTTTACTCTCCCAGCCTGTCCTTCCTTGCCTCCCATGCCTCCTGGCTCTGAGCCCGTCAGGAGTGAACCTATGCAACTGGGTTTCACGCGCCTTTCAGGGGAGGAGAGAGCTTTCCGTAGGAGAGAGAGCCTTTGCCTATACTGTAGTATGGTGGGACACTTGTTGCGGTCTTGTCCCGTCCAGCCGGGAAACGCTCGCACCTAGGGTTATGTCAGGGACAGACCCTGGGTAGAGTTTTGCAGTCCCCGGATCATCTGCAAGGGAAGCACATCCTTGAGGTGATTGTATCTTGGGCTGCATCTTCAGTAACGTCTCTGGCGTTGATAGACTCTGGAGCCGCTGGGTATTTCATTGAGGCTGAGTTTGTGGCCAAGCATGCTATTCCGTTGCTGCCACGTTCATCTCCACTGGCTATTGAGGCTATTAGTGGGAGACCGTTACAACCATCACATGTGACACATGAGACGTGTCCTTTATCTCTACACGTGGAGACCCTACAAATTAACATTCTAAAACATCCTCACTATGCAATCATTCTGGGGTTCCCCTGTCTACAGACACACAACCCCAGGATAAAGCCGTTGGGTATTTCATGGATGCTGAGTTTGCAGCCAAGCATGCTATTCCGTTGCTGCCACGTTCATCACCACTGGCTACTGAGAATATTGACAGGAGACCATTGCAACCGTCACATGTGACGTTTCCTTTATCTCTAAGGGTAGGGGCTCTACACGTGGAGACCCTACAAATTAACATTCTAAAACCTCCTCACTATGCAATCATTCTGGGGTTCCCCTGTCTACAGACACACAACCCCAGGATAAACTGGCAAATGTGCAGCATTCTGTCTTGGTCTCCCTACTGTGACGAGTCCTGCCTACAGCAGCCTACCAGAAAACTTTGTACCTCTTCCTCATTACCTGTTGAGTACCAGTGTTTCAGTGAGGTATTTAATAAGGTAGGGGTTAGTACATTGCCAGCACATAGGCCATATGACTGTACTATTGATTTAATTCCAGGTGCCATACCGCCAAGGGGACGTGTGTATCCTCTGTCGGTGGAGGAGAATCGAGCCATGGAGGATTATGTGACCAATGCCCTAGCCAGAGGAATTATTTACAAATCCTCCTCACCAGGAGGTGCAGGATTCTTTTTCGTAAAAAAGAAGGATGGTGAATTAAGACCTTGTATTGACTTCAGAGGGCTGAATAAGCTGATGGTCAAGAATACTTACCCCATGCCATTGATTACGGAATTGTTTGACCAAATTAAGGGGTCAACGGTATTTACCAAGCTTGATCTAAGGGCCGCTTACAACCTTGTCAGATTTAAGGAAGGGCACGAGTGGAAAACAGCTTTTAATACTCGTAGCGGACATTATGAGTATTTGGTGATGTATTTCGGTTTATGTAATGCCTCAGCTGTCTTCCAAGAATTAATTAATGATGTATTGAGAGACTACTACAAATATGTGTATTGGTCTATTTGGATGATATTCTCATCCATTCACCGACCTTAGCAGCACATCGAGCGGATGTTGCGTCGGTCTTGCAACTATTGAAGGACAGTAAGTTGTTCTGTAGATTGGAAAAATGTGAATTCCCCAAATCCCAGTTGACATTCTTGGGTTATGTGATCTCCTCATCTGGGCTGGCTATGGACCCACAGAAACTTTTGGCAGTTCTGCAGTGGGGTTGAAGGCCTTACAGAGATTTTTGGGTTTCACAAACTATTATAGGAAGTTTATAAGAAACTTTTCCACTGTGGTTAAAGCACTAACTGACATAATGCACATGGGGGCAAATCCATCTGACTGGTCTGCCAGTGCTCTCCAGGTGTTTGACAATTTGAAGTCTACCTTTGCCAGGGCTCCGATCTTGTCCCACCCGAATCCAGCACTGCCCTTTACATTAGAGGTTGATGTGTCTGAGCAGGAGTAGGAGCCCTCCTGTCCCAGTGATCAGCTCCTGGTAAAACCTTAATTCCATGTGAGTTTTTTCCAAGAAATTGTCTAGGGCTCAGAGTCTGTATGCCATTGCGGATCGGGAACTCCTGTTCATTATCCTCACGCTTTGAGAATGGCATTACCTACTGGAGGGGACCAGTTCCCCAATCCTGATACTCATAGACCACAAGAATCTGACGTATCTGTCTGAAACTAAAGGCCTGTCTCCACTCAGTCCAGATGGGCGCTGTTTCTTTCCAGGTTCAATTATGTGGTCTCCTCTCTTCCTGGAAATAGGAATGTTCGAGCGGACGCTCTTTCTCAACAGTTCGGGTCTGATCCCAAAGCAGAGAGTCCTCCTGTGCCTATCATTCCTTCCGGCCCTATCTTGGCCACCATTCGTACGAGCATTACCTCAACCTTGGGTGAGGAGATCTTGTCCTCTCAAGCTGCTGCACTGGTAGATAATCCCAGTGGTAAATGTTTTTTGCCGAGCCTCTTTGTACTAGGTTACTAGAGACATATCACTCTTCGAAGGCCGTTGGACATATTGGTCTTGACCAATTAATATGGTCCATCTCTTGGCTCTTCTGGTGGCCTAGTCTAAGAGCCAATTGTTCTGCATTCGTAGCAGCGTGTTCCACATGTGCTCGTACCAAGACTCCTAGACATCTTCTGGTGGGGCTACTTCAACCAGTTCCTAATGGTGAGTGGCCTTGTCACACTTGTCCATTGATTTTATGGTAGAGTTACTTGTATCTAAGGGATATATGGTCATCCTTATGATTGTTGACCGGTTTTCAAAAATGGCTCACTTTGTGCCACTTAAGGGACTGCCTTCCTCCAGGGAGATGGCTGAGGTCTTTGCTAAAGAGGTGTTTCGGCTCCATGGAGTATCCAAGGTGTTTGTCTCGGATCAAGGGAGCCAGTTTGTGTCCCATTTCTGGAGGTCCTCCTGTGGTTAGATGGGTATCCAACTCTGCTTACCATCCCCAGTCGAGCAGTACTGCTGAAAGAGCTAACCAAGGTTTGGAACATTTTCTATGCTGCTTCATTTTGGACCATCACGATAACTGGGCGAACTTGTTACCGTGGGCCGAGTTTGCTAGGAACTGTGCCGAGAACGCCTCTTCTCAGAATTCTCAGTTTCTGATTAACTATGGTTTTCAGTCATCTTTGCTTCCCAAGTCTTTTGAGACACAAGACATTCCGGCTCTGGATGAGCAACTTAGGCAACTCCGCTCCACTTGGGTACTGGTTCAGAGATCCCAACAGAGGTCCACGCAGTGCTATCAGAGACATGCAGAATGTCGATGACCACCTGCTCCGGTTTATCAGGTTGGAGAGAGGGTATGGTTATTCTCCCGTAATCTGAACCTCCAGGTACCTTGTAGGAAGCTGGCACCTTGTTTGGTAGGCCCATACCGGGTTCTTCAGAGAGTTAACCCTGTCACATACGCCCTAGACCTTCCTGCTGGCATGCGCATTCCCAACATATTCCATGTGTTTTTACTAAAGCCGTTGGTTAGTAATCGCTACACTTGTACACCAGTCCAGCCTGGTCCTGTACAAGTCGAAGACCATGAGGAGTATGAGGTGCAAAATATTTTAGACTCACGTAGAGTCAGAGGACACCTACAATATCTTGTACACTGGAAAGGTTATGGGCCAGAGGAACGTTCCTGGGTATCCAGTGGCAATGTTCATGCTCCAGCTTTGCTCCGTAGGTTCCATTATCAGTTTCCTGCTAAACCTGCTCCTCTCCCGCAGGGGAGAGGTCATTGAGGGGTGATTACTATCACGGTGCCCGTGATTATTGGCTGTCTGGTATGGGTACCTGTCCTGTTCCCTTTGGTGAGCGGGCAGCGGCGTTGCTGGCCGCTGCTGCCTGTCTGCTGACCTCTCTGTCCCGGATGCATGTCATTGACATTGCACTCACTGTTTTGTTGCCTTCGGCACTAATTGGTCGATTGTGTCCCGCCTTCTCCTTTGGCTTTATATACGGCCTGAATACTGAGCTTAGTTGCCCTTTCGTGATATACCTGTGCGTTACTACTGTGTGGGTGCTCTCGTTTGACCCTTGCTTGGCTTACGTTTATTCTCCGATTCAATCCTTGGCCTTGTCTGACTACCCTTCCTTTATTGACCAGTGGCTTTGTTCCGACTACCCACTCCGTGCTTGACCCTGGTAATGTCTGACTGTCCACTCTGTCTCTACTGGCTTTTGCTGGCTACCGCTTCGTACAGCCTACGAGGAAACTTTACCTCTCTGTTATTGTTGCGGCTGCCTTCCAGCTCAGGGTTAGTCTCACCCCAGGTATTGCTCTAGCAGTCTTGCTTCGTGCATCCTTGTCTGGCTATACCTACATAGTAACATAGTAAATTAGGTTGAATAAAGACACAAGTCCATCAAGTTCAACCTTTGCCTCATACCCCAATGAATGAGAATTTTATAGCTTTCCTGCTACCAAATAAGTTAGTCTTTAGCAAACCTTCCTGATCTGCCTACTAAGAAACAGTATAATTCTATATGTTCCCTTTTGAAAGAAATGTATCTAATCTTCTCTTAAATGTATCCATTGTATCTGCCATAACCACCTAATTGGGAAAGGAATTCCACAATTTAACATACCTTACTGTAAAAAAAAAACCTTCCTCTGCTGAAGTCTACACCTCCTCTAATCTCCATGGGCCTCCCCTAGTCACCTGATTAGGCCTTGGAATAAATAGCTCACCACAGAGATCTTTGTATTGGCCTCTAATATACTTGTACAATGTGATAAGGTCTCCTCTTAGTCGTCTTTTCTCTAGAGTAAATAAACCAAGTTTGTCTAGTCGTTTCTCATACGTCAAGTCCTCCATTCCCTTGTTCTTTTTCTCTTTTCTCTTTTTTCTTCTCTGTACCCTTCTTTAGTTCTATTACCTGTGACCCCATTCTCTCTCCTGTTGCCTGATCCCTAGCTCTCTAGAGTTCTGCACGCTCGCTCTGTAGAATCATAGGCTAGATTCTACCTCCTTTGCTGCTTTGGTGATCTGCGGTCGCAGGTTGTAGCTCAGTGTCAGCTCCTGGGTAGTGGACTGCACACTGTTCTCACTCCTGTTCCTGAGAAGGTTGGAAAAGTGTTTTGCTCCTGTATTTTGATCTTAATAAACTTGTTAAATTTACCTGTGTTGTGTGATTCTTTATCCTAAGAGTACCGTGACAATTATAGTCACAGCATTGGCCAGAGTCCATTTATCCAATACATTTTTTATATTTTTTTATATTTCCATTTTTGCTTCTGCCTATATATTATTATATATATCTTGTACTTTCTTATTTTTGCTTTAAAAGGATAGTAATACTTAAAATGTAAAAAAAATATGTTGTAAGGTTTATTCCCCTGAGTAAAACAAGAGTACTGTCACTGCTGAAAGGTGTTTCATTCAAAAGTTATTAATTTTCAAAGTTGAATTTTTTAGGTGCAATATCACAGTAGCCTGAAATTGTACAGTGGCGCTGTTGCTACACGATCCTATGGACATCTCTGGTCCCGGGACCATAAATCTCCATAGGATGGTGTAGCAACAGCGCCACTGCACAATTTCAGGCCACTGTGATATTGCACCTAAAAAATTCAAATTTGAAAATTAATAACTTTTGAATGAAACACCTTTCAGCAGTGGGAGTACCCTTGTTTTACTCAGGGGGATAAACCCTACAACATATTTTTTTTTACATTTTAAGTATTACTATCTCTTCAATGCTGATTTTATGTTGATATAGGTTTTTGTATGATGCAACAATAAATGTATCCTACAACTAGGTTGGTCATTACCTTGCATGTTGTCTTATGAGAATATTGCACTTTCTGTCAATTGCATTTATTTTATATATATATATATATATATATATATATATATATATATATATATATATATATATGATATTTATATATATTTTATATATATATATATATATATATATATATATACATACATACATATAGATATATCTCATGCACACCTGTACTATACATAAATCTGTTGTGCGTTGTTTCTCTTTTTTTTTCTTTTGCCACTGAGCCTGCAGTGAGAGATCGGATCTTCTACAATACCAGAATAAGACAAAGAATACTGATCTCTTTCCTTTAGTAACACACATTCTGATTGCTCATCAAAAATGAGACAAATTGTCAATGAAGAATGGGCCACACTAGATTCTGATCCTAGCCTACCTGAATCTTTACATCAGAAGCATCTGCACTCATATTGTGGTGGTCCAAATTTAAGAGACTTATTAGTCAAGCCTGATCAGGTGGATTTGATATGAAAACCACCAGATTAAACAATCACTGGTTGTACAAAATGCTTGTCATGCATGACTTGTAAATACATGCTTAGTGGTTCCATGTTTGTTCACCCTCAGACTGGTATCAAATTAGTACTGCCAAAAATGTCTCTTGATTCAGTTATATGTCATATATAAATTAAAGGGATAGTAATGTTTCACAAAAACAGCAGATCCAATTAATCTTCATAGTGTCTGAGCCATACAGAGTATTATTTCAATACTGTCAGAGTTGTAGTTCTAGAGTAATTGAATGATAAATTTTCCCCCTCCCGCAGAAACAAAGTTCAGAGAGCGTATGAATCAACATTGGTCTTCCATCAAACAATTTCTTATCCTTTACGGACATCGAGTAACAAAGCCTGTTGCAACACACTTTCAAGTGGCCAGACATTCAATATCTAATCTACGATACATGATTGTTGATCAATAACCTGTTCCAGCTAGTGGGGAAGATACAGGACACTTGTTGCTACAACAATGGCCAATATTATGATCCCACATGGTTTAAATGAGACAGCAAACTTTCACTGTTTTTTATTATTTCAGATAATAATTTAGGTTTCTATTTTATAGCAGGGAGATGATCTATATGTCTCACTGGATATTTATTTTATGAGAATATTATTTGCATTTTCTTTGTAGCGCTTTAGTTTTAATAACTTGTTTTAGCTAATTTTTATGCACATCACTGCATGATTATGGGTGATCTATTCCTCTTGTGATTGCTACTTTCCTATTTTCCTTACAGGGATTCCTGATGTTTATGGTTTTCATGGACACCAGGTACCTGATCCTTTGGTCACTACCTGATCACATCACATCTGGTTTTGTTTCATGTGGGACTCTGGTGAGTACTCTTTGATCACACGTCTATTTAATATATATAAGTTCTGATATTTTAAGTTCATGTTGTCTTGATAAAGACTCATGTTGGAGCTGAAACGTTGACAGCATTTTTTAATTTGTAACAAAAGGTTCCTGTTGAGTGCCAGTCCTTCAGGAAATATATATATTTATATATACAGTACTGTGCAAAAGTTTTAGGCGGGTGTGAAAAAATGCGTAAAGTATGAATACTTTCAAAAATAGACATGCTAATAGTTTTTTCAATTAACAAAGTGCAAAGTGAGTGAACAGAAGAAAAATCTAAATCAAATCAATATTTAGTGTGAGCACCCATCAATTCTTCAAGTTTTTTAAGGAACGCGGCAGGTACGTCGTTCCAAACATCTTGGAGAACTAACCACAGCCTCAGTTGCTTCTCTCTCTTCATATAATCCCAGACAGACTCGATGTTGAGATCAGGGCTCTGTGGAGGCCATACCATCACTTCCAGGACTCCTTGTTCTTCTTAATACTGAAGATAGTTCTTAATGACTATGGCTGTATGATTGCAGTCATTGTCATGCTGCAGAATACATTTGGGGCCAATCAGATACCTCCCTGTTGGTATTGCAGAATGGATAAGTATCTGCCTGTACTTCTCAGCATTGAGGAGACCATTAATTCTAACCAAATCCTAACTCCATTTGCAGAAATGCAGCCCCAAACTTG
Source organism: Rhinophrynus dorsalis (assembly GCA_037306005.1). NCBI lineage: Eukaryota > Metazoa > Chordata > Amphibia > Anura > Rhinophrynidae > Rhinophrynus > Rhinophrynus dorsalis. Next base: position 143,213,677 of record CM074721.1, read on the forward strand.
CAAGGAACCTCCACCATGCTTCACTGTTGCCTGAAGACACTCATGCTCCTACTGCTCTAAGCCTTTCAGTGCACAAATTACCTTCTGGTAAGCCAAATATTTAACATTTTTGACTCATCAGTCCAGAGCACCTGCTGCCATTTTTCTGCACCTAAGTTCTTGTGTTTTCATGCATATTGAGTGGCTTCGCTTAGTTTCCACGTAGGAGGCATGGATTTTTTGGCAGCATGAAGACCACTTCTGACCAGACTTCTCCAGAGAGTAGATGGGTGTACCAGGGTCCCACTGTTTTCTGCCAATTCTGTGCTGGTTGCATTGATGGACATCTTCCAATTGTGAATGGAAGTAAGCATGATGTGTCTATCATCTGCTGCACTAAGTTTTCTTGGCCAACCACCATAGATGCGGTCCTCAACATATTAAACTGATGATCATTAACATCTGTTTGGTAGAACTGTTTAATCATTCACTTGACTATATGCCTACAAAATCATTGACTTTGTGCAAGTGTACCTTGGAGAATTTATGCTAGGTGGTCACGCCAAATATTCATTTGATTTTCCTTTTGTTCACTCCCTTTGCATTTTTTGAATTGACAAAAATAAACTATTAACATGTATATTTTTAAAGCATTCTTATGTTACATCATTTTTTCACACCTGCCTAAAAGTTTTGCACAGTACTGTATATATTTGTATTCACATAGGAATGGTTACCGGTTGAGGTAAATTGGCTTTTTTTGTTGTTAATTCTTTTTTTTTTTATTTATATCTCTTATAGATAAGAGATAGATTAATCAAGTCTGGCTCATGTTGAGGAATATGAAGTGTTATATTTCTCAATTATTCAAACCACATGTCCCACTGTCCAAACTTCTTGGGTGAACTAATATATGCCCAACTAGGCTGTTTCTCCATCTTAAACTGATATTTTAACTGAGGTATAATTAGAGGCCAGGGAATTTTTGTAGACTGTTTCTAATGCTGAGCAATACTAATCTTAACTGCCAAAAAACTATGAATAATTAAAGACCTATTTTTATCTGTCACCTGAAGCCAGTTCATATGTTACAGAGCCACTATAGGGGATATATCCAACCTAATCAATGTTAAAGTTTCTATAAGATTAAATACTTTATTCCAACAATCTTAAGAGGAAGATGGTATCCCAAGCATAATATTCAAATCTCTTTTAATAGAATCCCAAACTCTCAGTATCTGACCCAAAATGAAACTAGAACCCTTAACATCCTTTAATCATTCTTTATCCGTCTGTATTCCAAATCAAAACATTTAGATCCTTAAACCCATATGCCTAGGATTCAATATCATACCAACATTCTTTATAAGACTCTACTAACTGTAGTCGATATATATGTAAGACCACACCTGTCAAAAAATAATTTTCCACAATCGGAAACCCAAACCCGTTCATTAGTCCTCTTTGCCAACAACTTTTGACTGTAAGCGCCATGCTTACCTTCTTTGGAGGGGAACCGGCCGCTCCGATGCTAGGGAAGGCCAGCCCCCTCTACCTGCTGCCTCGCGGGGTTTGCCACATTCTGTCTGGCTTGGAACCGGTGCGTCCTGGTGTTCTTCTGGGTGACCAGCTTCCTTGCTGTTGCCCCTTGTGTCTCCTGCCTCGTCTGAGGATGTCCCTTGCACTCAGAGAGTTGGGAGAGAGTCACTGGGGTATCCTTCAGTGAAGTCACGTCCTGACTCTTAAAGGGACAAATCCATTTAGTGCTCCGCCTCCCGGGGGTGGGGGAATACATTTATAAACTGCCTGGTCACCACATCAGTAGCACTTTTGTGGTGTTCCAGTGCAGTTGCAGTTTGTTTGAGCTCTGTGTATGATCCTTGGTATTGTCTTCCTAGTTTTCCCGGTGTCCAGTGTTGTGGCTTGTCTTACTACCCGCTTGGTATTGGACCTTCGGCTCTGGCTGACTATCTGCTCTGGTACTGACCCCTGGCTTGTCTGACTACCCGCTTGGTTTTGACCATCGGCTCTGGCTGACTTCCTCTGGTTCTCCACCTTGGTTGCCTATATCTTCTGATACTGACTGTAGGCCTATTCATTGGTTGCCTTTATCATTTCACTCCACATCAATATACTATCTTTTTCTGGGTCTTAGCCCCAGCATTTCGATATCAGCATACTATCTATTTCTGGGTCCTAGCCCCAGCCTTACTACGTCTGTATACTATCTATCTCTGGGTCCTAGCCCCAGCATTAGTGCTATTGCATGGTTCCTAGCCTTAGACTTGCAGGTGCAGTCTACTATTTCTGGTAGTAGCTATTGCTCCCTGCTTAGCACTCTATCTCTGCCGGAGTGTATATTGATTTGTCGTACTATATTATTGTGCAATAAAGGTGTTGTTTCTATTACTGTTCCATCTCCTGACTCCTCCTTGGGTTCTGTGACAAAAGGGCCACAATGAGTACTAAGGGTACAGGAAACCCACCTAGTATGAGCATTTTGGCTAGGATGGACAGCCAGGATCAACGCATTGATCAATTAGCTTTGGCCATGCAGACTCTGCTTAATCGTACAGCTCACTTGGACCATCCCAGTGGGCAACCGGTGGCCCCTGCTGATTCCGTTCCAGCACCGGTTATTATGGATGCCCAAGAGGCCAATGTTGCCAGGACAATGTCCGCATCAGCCCCGCTTCTTCAAAGATATGACGGTAACCCAGTACTGTGCCGCAGGTTCCTCAATCAAGTAGGCATATACATGGAAATGGTTCTGCATGTGTTCCCTACAGCGTGCAGTAAGGTAGGGTTCATGGTTTCACTCCTTTCTGATAAGGCTTTGGCATGGGCCAATCCACTATGGGAGAATAATAAGCCTGTCATCCACAATTTTGCAGAGTTTGTGGCTGCTTTCAAATAGGTGTTTGATGTGCCTGCCCACTTAACCTCTGCTGCCAAACATCTAATGTCTATCCGCCAGGGTAACCGTACGGTGGCCGAGTATGCAATCGAGTTTCGCACTCTGGCAGCAGAGGTGGGCTGGAATGACGAGGCACTGGTAGCCGCCTTTTCACAGGGGCTAAGTAATGAAATCAAGGATGAGATTGCTGCCAGAGACTTGCCTGCTGATCTAGACGAGCTGGTATCATTTATCATTTTGATCGACACCCATATCACAGAGACCGTCATTTAAGGAGCTCCTGTGGAGGGCTCCAGCACGCTTAACACTGACATTCAGTCACCCACCCATTCCTCCCTCGCCTCACATGCCTCCTAGTTCAGACATGGGAGGGGGGGGAGCCTATGCAGTTAGGATTTACCTGTCTCTCGGCACAGGAGAGAGCATTCCGCAGTCAGGAAGGGCTTTGCCTATACTGCCGCAAATCTGGACACATGTTGCGCACTTGTCCCATACGCCCAGGAAACAGGCGCACCTAGAGTAACATCGGGGACAAATTCTAGGTGATGTTTCTCAATCCCCAGAAGATTTTCAGGAGAAGCCGACCCTGAAGGTCATATTATCTTGGGCTAATTCCTCTGTGATTACCCCAGTGTTTCATTGATGCTGGCTATGCCGAGAAACACTCTAATCCCCTGCAGCCTCGGGCATGTCCGCTGACCATTGAAGGTATTGATGGCAGGACGTTACAACCACTGCAGGACACGCACAAAACCATTTCAGTGTCACTGCTGGTAGGAGCACTCCATCAGGTGAGTCTTCAATTTCAGGTGATTAATTCACCACATAATGCGATCATTCTGGGGTTTCCTTGGCTCCAAAAACATAACCCCAGGGTGGACTGGCGTAGTTGCAACATATTGTCATGGTCTCCATATTGTACAGATTCTTGTCTCGCCTGTCCTACCCGGATATTGGACAAGACTGTTTCCGCCTCCCCCACCCTACCGGAGGAGTATCAAGCCTACCGTGACGTATTTAACAAGGTGTAGGCCTTGACCTTACCTCCTCACAGGCCATATGATTGTCCTATTGAATTGGTGCCAGGGGCTGTTCCTCCAAAAGGCCAGGTATACCGGCTGTTTATGGCTGAGAATAGAGCCACTGAAGAATATGTGGTGGACGCCCTCTCCAGAGGCATAATTCGGAAATCCACCTCTCCGGCAGGAGCAAGATTCTTCTTTGTTAAGAAGAAGGACAGAGAATTGAGACCATGCATTGATTTCCGTGGTCAACAAACTTATGATCAAGAACACTTATCCTAGTTCCCTGCTCACAGAACTATTTGATCGGTTGCGGGGTTCGGTGATCTTCACTAAGCTTTATCTTTATGCAGCAAATAATCTGGTACGAATCAGAGAGGGTGATGAATGGAAGACAGAGTTTAACACCAGGAGCGGGCATTACGAATACTTGGTAATGCCCTTTGGGCTTTGCAATGCTCCCGCTGTCTTCCAGGAGTTCATTAACGATGTCTTATGTGAACTTTTGATGAGTTGTGTGGTTGTCTATCTGGATGACATTCTCTCCACTCCCCAAATTTGGCTCAACACCAAAGGGATGAAGCAAAGGTATTGTAACTCCTACAGGCCAATAAACTATTCTACAAACTAGTCCCAGGTAACCTTCTTGGGTTATTTCCTCCTCCGGGTTGGCAATGGATCCTGGAAAGCATTCTGCTGTTCTCCAATGGCCCCTTCCAGTAGGTCTTAAGGTGATTCAGTGATTCCTGGGCTTCGCCAATTACTATCGGAAAAATATATTCATCACTTCTCTACTATTGTTAAACCTCTGACGGATATGATGCACAAGGGTGCTAATACTTCCGAATGGTCTCCCAATGCACTCCAAGCCTTTGAAAACCTCAAAGCAGCATTTGCCGCAGCTCCACTCCTCAGACATCCAAATCCTAAACTACCGTTTACATTTATAGGTTGACATGTCTGAGTCAGGAGTAGGCGCCCTCCTGTCTCAGCGGTCTTCCCCAGACGAGCCTTTGATCCTTAAGGTTTCTTTTCTCGTAAACTTTTGAAGGCCGAAACCTTGCATGATATTAGAGACAGAGAATTGCTAGCCATTATTTTGGCTCTACGTGAGTGAAGGCATTTACTTGAGGGTACCGCGGTCCCTATCTTGATCCTTACAGATCACAAAAATCTGACCTACCTTTCGGAGGCCAAACGTTTGTCCCCACAACAGGCTCGCTGGGCATTTTTCTTATCCCATTTTAATTTGATTTTGTCTTACCTGTCTGGTACAAAGAACATTAGGGGCTCGATTTAAAGGGATAGTAATACTTCGTTTTAACTTTATTTTATTTTGTAGGCATTAAAAAAACATGAAGAATGATATGTCTTATCTCTCAAACCTTTATGGTTTAAGAGATATTCACAAGCAAAGTATCCCCCCCCCTGTTCAGCCAAAGCAGAAGGGAGGTGCCCAGGTAGACGGCAGAGAGGGACAATCTTCAATTAAGATAAGGGAAAAAGCTGAAAAACTTGTCAAGGGGGGAGGGCTTTCATTCTTTTCATACAAAGAAGATTGTCCCCTGCTGTTATCTGTCTGGTCTTACAACCAGATTCACATCTGAGAAGAGATTGCTTACACTAGGAAAAAGGGGAGGGAGGGGGAAACTTTGCTTGTGAATATCTCTTAAACCATAAAGGTTTGAGAGATAAGACTTATATCATTCATCATGTTTTTTTAATGCCTACAAAATAAAATAAAGTTAAAATTAAGTATTACTATCCCTTTAAAGGCAGCCGTTAGTCAAAAAAAGACTAACGGGTGCGTTAAGGTGCAGTAAGCGATTCAAAGCTCCGTGTTATGTTCAGCTAACGGCAGAGCACAACAGCCGATACACTTACATGCATTGGGACCTGTAGAGCAAAATTCCCCAGAGCAATTCAAAGGAGTGCGGAACTGCTAACAGCAGCGAAAAAGATACATTTAATGGCCAAGAGTTAAGACCCAGTTTTGTTAGGCGTTAGACATCTAACGGACAAACCCCCCCCCCCCGCTACATGGTAAAACAGACTAACTGCTCCCCGCACAAGAATACAAATGGGAAAATTAACCCGTGCAATGCCAAAATAACACAAAAAACATGTACACACCACAGATCACTGGCACACATAACACAACAACCAAGCAACACCACATGGACATGGCCCAACAAAAAAACACCAACACAACATGCCACAGAACAATGGCGGTTAGCACACAACACGGACACCTGCCAACACAAAACAAGCTCACCTGTGCAACATCACCACACGATCCAGACACAACCTGCACCGCAAAGCTCCACACCTGCAACTGACAGGGACACAGCAACCACAACACAGCACACTTGTAAACACAGACACACCTGCAAACACTTACCTGGACAACAAACACCTTCCCATTCATCAGCACTCACCTCATCACCACACCTACACAATGCCCCACCACCTACTTAAACGGACAGCTAACCACACTCACTTGTGGCTTGTTTTCCACTCAGGAGAGCTAGAGATAGAGATAGATAGAGAGAGAGAGAGAGAGAGAGAGAGAGATACACATGAGCCACACAGGAGCCCATCCCCACCTAGAGGACACCTGCCTGCAGATACACAGCTGCAGCAACAGGATGCTCCCTAGCTGCCATAGGGACCCCTGAAGCAGCCCAGGATGCATAGACGACCACCAAGGACCAGGGTATACCACCCAAGGGTCACTCTCTTTGGAATGACCGATGACGAGGTCATTGATCGCTACAGGTTGAGGCCGCACAGCATCATTGCCCTGTACGAGGTCGTCAAGGATCAGGTGGATCCCATATGCACCCACAACTATGCCCTAACTGGCCTGCAAAAACTCCTGTGTGCCATACACTTCATGGCAAGTGGTGCCTTCCAGTCGACAGAGAGTTACGCATCTGGCATGTCCCAGGCCACATTCTCCAGGGTGATGGCCCAGGTCTTGCCAGCCCTCAAAGGCAAGGCTAGTAGGTACGTACATTTCCCCACCACCGACATGGAGTGGACACATCTCAAGCAGGGCTTCTACGAAAGGGGAGGCATGCCCAGGGTCATGGGTGCAATAGATGTCAGAATCAAACCACCAGCACGTCGGGGACATGTGTTCATCAAACGAAAAATCTTCCACTCCATGAACGTGCAGATGGTGTGTGACAGCAAATTGGCCATCATGAATGTCTGTGCAAAATAACTCCCATATACTCAAAAACTCATCTGTGCACAGAGATTTCGAAAATGGGACCTATACAGGCAGATGGCTTCTGGGTGAGTTAACAATACCAAATTATACCACATACACACGTGCTAGTACGTTCACCTCATGAAAGCATTCACACAACATGTGCTCATTGTCTCACCATGTCACTCACTTCCCACAGGTGATGCTGGCTATGGCTGCAAACCATGGCTCCTCACCCCACTCGCCAATCCACAAACTGATGCCCAGGAAAGATATAGCCAGGCTTATGCCAGAACTCGCAATGCCATTGAGTGTACCTTCGGCCTCCTCAAGTCCCAATTCCGATGTCTGGACCACTCGGTCAGTATGCACCTGGCAAAGTCTGTGACATTGTCATGGCATGTGCCATCCTCCATAATATTGCGGTCGCCACCAGACTCATCGACGATGTACAGCCCCCACCCAGACCTGATGACCCAATGGACATTGTCCAGAGTGAGAAAACCCTAACAGGGATGCAGACAAGACACAGATTGATCAGGGATCACTTCAGCTGTGAGTATAATACATGTATGCACACAATCCATGCATGCACACCCACCACAACACACATCTTCTGTTTCACCCCACAGGATCAGTGACACAGCCCTGACACTGGCTGCAGTATGGACCACCACCATCAACCATTGCATGGACCAGTCAGATTGGGCCTAGAGATTTCGATTACATCTGACATCCTGTCATCCATGTTGATACTGTCACCCCAAGGATGTCATGCATGTCCCCCTGGAAACCAAGGTACGACACTTTAACCTTGTGCAACATATTCCACGGCTCCCCAGGCACCAACTTAAGTAGTTTTTCTAGGAGCACACCCATAGCAACCGTGGTACCCCTGTAGTGAGAGAGTCTCATCCAAGGCAATGCATCGGATAACACTCTATCACATCAGGGGTTAAGGGGACATTTGAGTGAACATGGGACCTGTAGTTTGCCAGAGCTAAAAAGAGCAGCAGAGGGATGGATCTACAGTGGTAGTGTGTTACACAACATAGAGCTCATTACATGTGGATCACGTCTCCAAGGACACCATGCTGACCTGTGTGTTTGCGCAGTGATATGTGCCCCAGACAGAAATACACACATCAACAAATATGTCCTGATAGCTCCATGATCCAAACATATTTGGACTGTCTCTGACAGTGGCAGACCAAATATATTGTTGTCAGGAAGCTATCAGGACATATTTGTTGATGTGTGTAACCATGTTAGGGGCATATATCCCTAAAGATGGTTAACATCCCCTTAGTTATCCCCCATGATGGTTCATATACCAGTACACAACACATTCCACAGCAATGGTTCGTGTAGCCCCATGTAAGGAGAAAGATGAAGAGGATCATGATGTTGTAGCTGTTGCATAATGAACACTTCGAGGGTGATGTTCCAAATCCTGTCCTCTTGTCCCACAGGCATCCATAGCACGATCCATCCTTGAACAGAGGAGTTTCCATGTGACTGGACTGAAGTCTGGACAACACTTCCATGAAGCTCACCCCTTGGTGTTTCCAGTGATTGTGTTGGTGATGCAATGTGTGACCTGATGTTCACAGCAACCTCTAATAGAACATTCACATATAGACACGCATTCATGTGTGTACTACCACCCAGGTATCAGACCTGTACAGTAAGACTGCTCATCACAGAGTAGACAAACCATGTGAACAACACATAAGCAGTTCCCCAATGTTACTAGAGTATCCCTATTTAGTTCAGATGTACAGTCTGTGTGCTCATACAAGTGTTTCATGCATATAGGCTATATACCCAGAAAACAGATGTATGTGTTACTGTAGTCTGAGACACAATAAAGGAGTACCAGCAATATTCAGAATGTGTCTGTCTGTATGAATACATGTTAGATTTGACATCTCTCAATTATGAACCATACTCAGAGCTAGAGTATACCTCATACATAGGAAGGCATGACCCACATCACAGGAGTCCATTGGTTGTTTGACCATGAGTGAACATTGTGATGTATTCATGCAATGGGATGATGGCAATGATACACTAATGGGTGTTGTGGTGATTGCAGGTGATACAGGGGACATCGTTACTTCCACAGTTATGTCACGTCCATGGTTTGTGTCTTGCTCAATATAATCAATGTCCTGAGATTTCTGTAGGTTGACATATCTCAGTACATGGGCTATATCAAAAAAACAACAAGACCAAGTGGACAAGTGTTATTACTGGTGTAGTGTGTTACAACCTTAGTTAAACAACAACACAACTTAGTACATAACCCAATGCCCAGCCTAAGTTTTCAATGTGTTTGCTACACATTAACATCTTAGGAAAATCATTGGGTTATCCAGTAAGTTAAGTGTTGCACCAGTTGTTGTGATGAGGGGTATGTTCAGAACAATTCTAATACACAACATGGCCATGTAACACTATTGTGTTACATAGCAACAGGGATGGGTTGCCAGGTGAATTTGGACAACGGTGTGTGTGTGTGTGTGTGTGTGTGAACCCATGTTGTAGCATCCCACAAACATTTCACCCAGGCAGAGGTTGTGTTCACTGCATTGTATGGCAATGCATTGGAGACAACCCTGCCACCCAATCCATAACTGAAGACACAGCAGATCAGACAGGAATCAAAAGCACAATGTTTCTTTATTGAGGGGGCAGTTAACAGGTTGGGCCTTTCATTTTTTCTTTTTTTTTTTGGGGGGGGGGGCCTTAGACTGGGTGCCAGAGGTGGATGCCCTTGTTGATCGCCTGGTCACCCTCTGCCCCCTAGGTGTGGCTTCAGGGGTAACACTGGAAGGGGTGGTGGTTGCAGTAGACACCTCCGTGGAATGCAAGTTCTCCCTCTCCATCCTCAGGGTCTCCCTGCGGTTGATCTCTCGCAACTCCACAAGTACCTGTGTGAACATGTCCATGATCCCCGTCTGGAGCTGGTGGAGTTGTGTGTTCACCCTGGCCACCTCTGACTCCAGGGCTTGGATTCTGGTCTCCAATCTGGCTGTTTTCCTCCTGGATTCCCTCTGGCTCCTGGTGATGTTCACATCTGTGCTCCTGCTCGACCGGAGTAGTCTTCTCTGCAGGGCCATACACTCCGCCTCCATCCCTGTGAGGCGTGCAGTGCTGGAGGTGGATGTGCCCGGTGACCCTGGTGCTGCTGTGTCCTCTGCTACTGAGGGTGCTGTTTCCTCTGCTGCTGAGGGTGCTGTTTCCTCTGCTGCTGCTGGAAGTGCTGTTTCCTTGGCTGCTGCTGCTGCTGGAAGTGCTGTTTCCTCTGCTGCTGGAGGTGCTGTGGCTGCTGTGACAGCTGTTGGAGTGGCTGGTGCAGATGATGGGCATATGCCCACCACATCAAGTGACTCCGAGCTGCCCAATGATGTGTGTGCTGGTGGAGGTGTGAAAATGTCCTTGGGTAGAGGGTGCTGGGGCTCACCAATCAGGCCCAAGTGTGGGTAGTCCAGTGGCCAAGGGTCATATGTTGGCCACTGATAGGTGCTTGGACCCCACCTTGGATCATACCTTGAGGCATGCTGTGGAGCCATCCAGGAGGGTGGGTTTATCTGTGATGCATATGGCCCATATTGGGTGGTGGCCACTGTCCCTGGCAGCCATTGCCTCCCTGGCGGTGGTGGTGCTGCTGCTGGAGGGTAGTAGCTGGTGGAGGTGCCTGGATACATCCACCTCTCCTCCTGTTGCATCCAGACACTGTACTGGGGAGGTGCAGCTTGGAGGGGTGCAGCCTGTGGTGGTGCAGCTTGGAGTGGTGCAGCCTGTGGTGGTGCAGCCTGTGTTGGAGGAGATGGGGATGGTGGTTATGGTGACCACCGGCTGGTCCCCTCCTCTGTGTACTCCTCACTGGGGGGTGACATAGCCTCCTCCACGGGCTCTCGCTGGGCTTGAGGGCTGTAAGCTGTGTGGAGAAATAAGATGTTGTGATTAGTGAACTTAGCCATAGGTTTGAGGAGACAGTTATGCTTTGATATCTGGTGAAGAAAAGTATATGTGTTTGGGTTAATCCGCCTGGGTAAACAAGGGTACTCCCACTGCTGAAAGGTGTTGTTTGAGTTATTACGGTTAAAGGTTTCATTTTGAGGTGTAATATCACAGTGGCCCGAAATAGTACAGTGGGGCTGTTGCAACACCCTCCCATGTAGATTTCTGGTCCCTGTACCACAGCTGTCCGTATGATAGTGTAGTAACAGAACCACTGTACAATTTAAGGCCACTGGGATATTGCCCCTGACATATCCATGTTTGAGCTGTGATACCTTTTGAATTAACACACCTTTCAGCAGTGAGAATACCATTGTTTTACTTGGGGGTGAATCCTACAACATTTATTTGTCTTTACAACTTTTAGGGATGTCTATCCCTTCAAGGGGATAGTAAAGGTTAAGTCCACCTTGATGTCATATTTTAGACATTGTGAAAACAGATGTTGTTCACTCTTAGTCCTATCCCTCCTACCCTCATGGTTATTCAGATATTGCTCTATGGGACAGATGGAGATTTCAGTCATTTGTCCACACGGAGGCTCTTCAGCAGAGCCAAAATCGCCCAATTTAGAGAACAATACTTAATTGAATTGGTGTACAGAGTGTGTTTGGTTTGCAAGCACACTCTGTGGACCATTCCAAAGAGGTATTTATCTCGAAATGTTGCAAATTTGGCTCTGCTGAAGAGCCTCCGTGTGGTCAAATGACAGATATCTCCACCTGTCACAAAGAGCAATATCTGTATAACCATGAGGGTTGGAGGGATAGGACTTACATCGAGACACATCTTTTTACGATGCCAATGATATTACATCATGATGACATTACCCATTGCTATCCCATTACAGTTACACACAAGTAGAAATGGTCATATATGTATGTGGATATGTACCCTTCATATGGATACAAAAATATCCTTCCAAGATGTGAAGCCAGAGAGCAGTTCAGTACGTGTGATTGCCTTACTGGCTATATATGTGCACCCATCCAAAAACACATTGGATGGATATGATGGATATGAACATACCTCGTATATCCCATCCTAGTAGAGTGTGATATACTATATATGTGTATTTGGATGGTAGCAATGTAGGTTAATTTTTGATGGGTGCACATATCTGGCCAGTAAGGCAATCACATCCAGTGAACTGATCTCTGTGTTCACATTGTGTTGGGACATATTTTGAAACATTTGAAAGGTACATATCTGACCGTTTTTGTTAGTATCCATATCTCTTGTGAATGGATCTGCAGTGGGATTCAAGTGTTATTCAACCCTATCTTCTCATTTGATCCTGTACAATGCACAATTTTGGATTACTTGACAGGTGACTCTCTGGTTGTCATGATGATATCCTATGCATTACATTGTGATGCATGGGATACCACCCTGCCAATCACAGATTGATAAATTTGACAATATCCTGTCCGTGTTGTATGTTCCAGTTGAATCCTAAGGGCAACAATCAAGCCAGTAGTGAGGGATAGACTAGTGCGAATTCATTCGGAGACATTCGGATTTTGTCGAAAATGGGGTCATTCGGAGACATTCGGCCAATCCGAAACTCAAGGGTCATTCAGAAAAAATGATCCGACTCCGAACAGCCCAGGACCGAAATTCGTCGAAACCTTCGGAAGTTTCGGCAATCGACAAATTTCCAAAAGTTTTGACTACTTTCAACCAGGACTTTTTTGTACTTCCTGTGCGCGCCCAATTACTTTCCCTCCATAATTTTCCCTCCATGTCTCTAGTCCAATTCCATTCTCCGTTTCATGCACTACTTCCCTCTTTTGTCTGTATTCCAATAGCCTTCTTCATTTCATGATGGGGGTTGGACTAATGACACAGTCACACAGACAGACAGCCTGCATTTCCTCATTGCATTATTGGAGCTCATAGAGAGAAGAAGAGATTAGAGAGTGTCCAGTTGTTGTGTAGGCAGGCAGGTAGCATTAGGCTTGGCATAGGTAGGCAGCTAGCATTAGTTCCAGTTATTGCCACCGCAAGAGCGAGTAATATTTGTTCCTGTGCAAAATATTAAAAAATTAGGTATTTGTTCGAATACAGGGCCGGCCCTTACATGGGTCCCAGTGGGTCCATGGACTCAGGCGGCACTTTGACAGGGGAGACAATTTGCCGTCCCATAGCATGTTTATTTTGTGCACTTCCACCAGTTCTGTGTTGCAGGGTGTCCCATCAGTGTGACTGTCAGCAGCCGGGCAGCCCTATGCTCACTCAGTGGCGATGCCTGCTGGCTGCTTCAGTGACGTGAATTATGTGATAGTGAAACATTATGCCTATTTTGTATTGTTTATCGCCCACCTAAAGTCAAGACTTGAGTAAATAGGTCTGCCGTCCCAGATTTGCTAGAGAGGTTTTACAAATACAGGAGGGTGCCCCCTGTATGAAATGAGTCTAAACATTTGGATCCCTAGTATGAGTGCACGACAGTGCATGATGTGTCCTGAACAGGATTGCTGTGAGGTGTCTCCACCCTGAAGGTGCTGGCCAGGCTGAGCTTCAACATTGTGACGAGTGGCCAACTAAGAGCACCGTGACAGACTTAATCTGCAGCCATAGCATCACCCCCTCCTACTCTCCGGGTCCCGCTGACTGGCAATAACAGGTGAGTCACTAAGAGATCTGAAGCCTTTCCAGAAGTCCTTTCACTTGGAAAGGGGCTAGGTATTACTTGGGGGAGTTGCCTTGTGTGTAAATCATTTCTAGGTGGGAGATGAATGTGCATCACTTATGTGTTTCCTAACAGTAGTTAGAATACAACTCCCATCATCCCCTGATTATGACGTTGGGAAATGCCCAGCAATTGCCGTAGAGCCCTGTATTGCACACTCATGGAAAACGGTGATATTACTATACTAAGACAATGCTGTGGACCCCTCTTCAGTATAGATGTCAAGCATTTTTTTTATTTCTCTCCTGTGTTGCAGTTCGTTCACAACAGAATGTCTCAATTTTTCTTTTTAACACATTACATCTACAGTAGTACAGTTGGATATTACCTATACAATAATACTACATGTAATTATTTAATCCTATAATTAAATAATAATAGCAGACACTGGATGACAAGCACAGAAAATATTGGATTGCATTTCAATGTTAAGGTCAGGGACCAAAAGAGCCTGCTGGGTCCAGAGAGTCAAAACCAGGGACAGCTGGCAAGTGTGCATTATGGAAAACCTGTAAACATTTTTTAAACAGTCAAATAGTGAAAACCATTTTATGAACATATTCTTCACAGATTATACATGCATTTTATTTGGAGTGAATGTATCATATATACTATATCCCATTCAAAAAACAGAAAACATTTTATTTTTTGGCAGGATGTCGCTGCAGGTGGAACAAGGCTGCGGAAGCAGACAATGTAATTACGATCTATGGCTACTAATGGAACAAGAGTGTGGTGTCTGACAGTCTATATGTGGTGCTGTGGCTACCAGTAGAATGCCACTAAGGAAACAGTGCATGTAGGTTCTACAGCAGTGTTTCTCAACTCCTGTCCTTAGGACCCACTAACAGGCCAGGACTTAGGGATATACTAGAACTAGAGAGGGTACAGCGGAGAGCAACAAAATTAATTAAGGGAATGGAGGACTTGACATATGAGGAACGACTAAACAAACTTGGTTTATTTACTCTAGAGAAAAGACGACTAAGAGGAGACCTTATCACATTGTACAAGTATATGAGAGGTCAATACAAGGATCTCTGCGGTGAGCTATTTATTCCAAGGCCTGCTCAGGTGACCAGGGGACACCTCTTGAGATTAGAGGAAAGGAGGTTTAAACTTCAGCAGAGGAAGGGTTTTTTTACGGTAAGGTCTGTCAAATTGTGGAATTCATTGCCCAGGGAGGTAGTTATGGCAGATACAATGGACACATTTAAGAGAAGATTAGATACATTTCTTTCAAAAGGGAACATACAGAGTTATACTGTTTATCAGTAGGCAGATCAGGAAGGTCTGATAAAGACTAATATAATTGGTAGCAGGAAAGCTATAAAATTCTTAGTTACTGAGGTATGAAGCGAAGGTTGAACTTGATGGACTTGTGTCTTTTTTCAACCTAATTTACTATGTTACTATGTTACTATTTCTCTGCTAGTGTGGTGATCAGAGGCTCATGCACATTGATTAACTCACCTGTGCTCTAACAAAGAAATCATCAAATTCTGGCCTGTTGGTGGGTCCTGAGGACAAGAGTTGAGAAATACTGTTCTACAGCAACCACTGGGGCAGTGGAACAAGGCTGTGGCTGTTATACAGTGTATATGTGGTTCTGTGACTAATAGAGGACAGTGGAACAAGGCTAGGGTGTCAGAAAATGTATGTTTCATTCTTTGCCTACTAGTGGTACCATACTGGGAGCAGACAGTGTAGATGTTGTTCTGTGGCTACTAGTGTAGCAAAGCCGCCAGGTCTGTGTTTCAGTATGTCCCATCATTGTCACTCTCAGCATCTGGGTGGCCCTATGCTCACTCATTGGCGATGCCCGCTGGCTGCTTCAGTGATGTGAATCATGTGATAGTCAGTGTCAGTCCACACAGACACACCACCAGGCTCAGTTCCGGAGTGTGCTATGCCTCACAGCTAACCCACAAGCACCATCGCATCACCAGCCTGCCACCAGCCAATTAAAGAGGAGCATATTTGCTCACTCAATATGGTCCATCCACATTGGCTGGTTGGGGTGCGTACCGTGCGTGTGGTGTGAGACCGTGCATGATCTGACTGTTGCTGTGACTCTGTCCTGCTGAATTCTGAGTTGAGACCGTGAGTGAGTTCACCCAGGGCCCAGGGGTAGGATGCTATGGTTCTGAGATAGATAATGGCTTATTATTTCCCTCATCTTCCTATTTTCTTCCATCCCAAGTCACCAGGGGCTGTAAATGTGCTCTCTCTAATTTACAATATGTCTGTAGACACCAAGTCCAACCAAGTGTAAGGGCATAGCTGCTATTTAGTCTAAATATCGGTTACGCTCTTACACTTGATTGGTGTCTACAGGTATATTGTAAATTAGAGAGAGCACATTCACAGCCCCTGGTGACTTAAGCTGTCTATGGACAGAAGACCCCACCATCATATTTACTGGCTGAAATATTGTAAATCAGAGTGCATGTTTACAACCCTGGTGACTTAAGATCTCTCTATGGACACAAGACCCCATTATAATGGATGTGGGTGTGTTTTGGTGGGCATGTTTTTTTTTTTTTTTTTTTGTTTTTTTTTGAGGGGGCAGCATTTAATCCTTGGACCCAGGCAGCACAATGTATTGGGCCGGCACTGTTCGAATAATTTTCAATGTCACATCAACCAGTCTGACAGTCCTATAGGCAGGCAGGGTGCATTTTCGCCACCGCAAGGGGGTCATCTGTGTTTCTTAAAAAAAATATATAAAAAGTACAAGTTATTTGTTTGAATAATCTTCAGTGTCACACTGCCAGTGTCACAGTTGTATAGGCAGGCAGGGTGCCTTTTAGCCACCGCAAGGGAGAGTCACATGTGTTGATTTTATTAAAAATATAAAAAATACAAGTTATTTGTTTGAATAATCTTCAGCGTCACACTGCCAGTGTCACAGCTGTATAGGCATGAAGCATGCCTTTTTGCCACCTCAAGGGAGAGTCACCTGTGTTGGTTTTATTAAAAACATACAAAATACAAGTGATTTGTCTGAATAATCTTCAGAGTCACACTGCCAGTGTCACAGTTGTATAGGCAGACAGGGTACCTCTCTTTCCTCCTCCATGCTGAGGTAATGGATCAGCAGCACACCTCAGATAACATTCGCAAAGCACTGCAGAACATGGTGGCGCAATGGCTAGGGGAGCAGGCAGGCACACAGGTGCAAATGGGGTTTGTGGTTACTGATGGTGCAGCTAACATGATCAAGGCTCTCCGGGATGGCAGACTTGTGGGTGTGCGCTGCTCAGCGCATGTTCTGCATCTAGTAGTGAAGGCTGCTCTTGAGGATGGCAGTAACACTGGAAGGGTGTCAGCACTTCTGGAGTCGTGCCGACAAATTTCTGGCCACTTCCATCGAAGCGTCAAAGATAGCCAGCTACTCAGGGAGGAACAGAAAAAGGCAGACCTCCCAGAGCACCGCCTAAAACAAGATGTTGGGACCAGGTGGAACTCCACTTTAGATATGCTAGAGCGTATCCTGGAGCAGAAAAAGGCAATTCATGCAATGTCATGTCACCATTTCATTGGCAGTAACAGAACACTGGGCAGGGATGACTGGGACCTGATGGAACAGGTAGTGACAGTCCTTACGCCTTTCCGTGCTTTGACGGAACTTTTGAGCAAAGAGTACGCTAGTCTGGCAGAAGTCATTCCCCTCTTCACGCACCTCTCCTTAAAACTGGATGATTTCCTTTCCCAAAGGGAACGCTTGCCTGGTGCTGAGGGTAATATACTTCCAGATGTTGCTGCCCTTCTAACGAGGTTGAAGAAGGAACTTACTCGGCGCATGGAAGAGCACATGGACAATTGTCCCGAGTTAATGCTTGCCACAATTTGCGATCCTCAAATCAAAGGCAAGTTGGCACTTCGTTCCAGTTCTGTCAGTCTCTGAGAAGGGTTAAGTGAGGTGATGATTTAGCACAAGATTAACCCCTTAATGACCGGCCAAACGCGCACGCTCCCGGCACTTAACAACAGATTTTTCTTCTTCTTCATGCTAGTGAATGACTTCCGGGACTTACCAGGTAAGTCCTGTGTCACTAAGTGACAGTTTTTGAGGGACGTACCTGGTAAGTCACTTGTCGCGATGGGGTTAATGTATTTTCAATACACAAATTAGTTTAGACACACATACTGCAGTTTAAACAATCATGGATGTTTATTCTTGATGTAGTATGAAACACTACAATGTATATACACAAAGACTTATCTGATATGAGTGGAAATCAGGATAGGAAAACGAGAGAGAGGAATTTGGGTACTAAAGAGGGACAGTAGGGTAGGAGGCTGGTACCAGAAAATGAAACCTTAATCTTTACCCATGTACTAACATAGAATGTGACATGTAGTTTGTCCATGTTCGAGTCGACCACTTATGTTGCATAGAATGTGACAGGCATGGGTTTTCAATGTTCAAGCATATGCTAAATTGAATGACAGGCATGGGTTTTCGATGTTCGAGCATATGCTATATTGAAGGACAGGCATGGGGTTTTGATGTTCGAACATATGCTAAATTGAATGACAGGCATGGGTTCTCGATGTTCGACGTTTGCATTGTGACTGGCATCCCATGCTGGAGTAGAGGTGACATGCACAGACTGGCAATGTACGACAATGTCCGTTTTTTGGATGGATCTTTTTCTAAATGCACACCCTGTCTGCAAAGAATGATAGCAGCATGCACGGTGGCGCACTGCTATAATTTAACCCATGTTAAATTCGACCGAATAATTCGGAATGGATCAGAATTTCGTTCAAATCGAATAGGCCCGGTCCGAAATTAGGATCATCCGAATTAGAAAAAAAAAATTTGTCCGAATTCGAATTTAATTGAAAATTTTGCCCGTGCACAAGTCTAGTGAGGGATATCTTTGATTGAGGCCTGTTTTGTTCTGTGTATGAGCCCATCCATCTTTCTGTGTGAGGCAACCGTACTCAATCCGAGATATCCATCATTCATGGCCTGTTGGTGACCAAGGTACAATGGTTGATATTTGGTTCCCATGTGTATCCTGCAAACAGTGGCTGGTGTACCATACATCCATGGCATCAGCACCCCTGTGGATCCATGTGGGAATCAGATGTGGGACATGTCATTTCAAGTTAGAGTAAATGATTGCAGCCACAACACCAAGGCCTGCTTCATCCACCTTTCATTCTGGGGAATAGTTTTTGGCCTGTGTGTTGCACATACAAGCATTTATTCTCTGGGACACTGTGATGTGTGACCTGATCCACCCTTTTTGTGATTCAGTAAGCGGTGATGTTGAACTGATGAAGTGAAATGATGCTGACTTCTCCAGTGATCTCCTTTCCCCAGGGTCTGGTTAACCCTTTGAGTCCCAGAGGGGTTGCCAAATCATTGTTGATCGATGCATTGATGATCCCTCTAGCACTCAAGGGGTTAGGTGCTGACTTCCCTGTGGGGTCATGGGTGACATTGTGTGTGAACAGTGATGATATTTAACAGACGACATTTTGAACAGCACGGTTTGTGTATTGTGTGATGAGCACAGCGACAGGAGGGTTGAACTAGGACTTTGACAGGTTTGTCCCAAGTTGGACCTTGACATTTGTCCTGGTGTTGTGTCCTCTTTTTAACCCTCAGGGTGCTGTGTTGGTGCAGTTGTATGGATGAATGATGGGCATGTGTTGAGGTGTGACTGTGTGTGCAGCTGGTGCTGGTTGATGTAGTGTGTGGTTATGTAGTGATACACTTACCGGTAGTGTGGAGGCTCCTCTCATCCCGAGTGTCAGCTCCTCCAATGACCCCTCGATCAGGGTCGGACACATGGTCTGCCGCACCCTCTCCTCCCACCCACAGAAGGTGATGGGGACAGATGGGCCACCTCCAGTGCCTCGGGCTTGCTTGGCCATGTCAGACATCTTGTTCTTGACCACCCTCCGGCAGTCGCCCCATCTCTTCTTCACAGACTCCACATCCCGCCTGCATGTAGCCACCACATTCACCCAGCTGCAGATCTGGTTCCAGGCTGCCTTCCTTCTCACTGACAGGACAGGGAACTTCGCCGTTGGATGGAGAACACTCTGTTTCTCCAGGACAGCCTCCATGAGAGCTGTGTTCTCCTCCTCAGTATATTTCAGATCCCTGATCCTGCCCTTGTCAGCTTCGGCATGGGAGGATTCTGAGCTGGAGTGTCCTGCCTGCTCTGACCTTGATTGTGTGGGGTGCTCCCCAGCAACTACCCCTCGTCCCACTGCAGGTTCTGTCCCTGTCGTCCGTGTGCCTGCTCTGGTGGGCCGGATCCCCCTCCGCCCTGCGGATCTCCCTCTCCCACCTCTGCTCTGCTCAGGGATACCCTCCTGACCTTCCTCCTCCTCCACTACTCTCCCTATCCCTCTCTCCTGTCCTCTTCTCCTGGCCATCACTCACCCACTCACACCCACACACTCCCGCAGGCCCTCACAGACACATTAGATCCACTCACTCTCTGTCACACACTTTCACTCACAGATTCACACTGTAAAAATAAAATTTAAAATGTGCAAGGTGTTATATAAAAAAAAGGACTATGTGTATGTATGTGTATGTGTTTGTATGTGTGTATGTAATATGTGCAAAGGTGTGATATGTGTCGAATTATGTACAATGCTCGCCAAACTCCTCTACCTCCAATGTACGCTCATGTCTCCCTCTCTGTGATCACTATCCTCTGTTCCTGGGTCCTGATATCTAGCTCTCAAGAACTCGATAACAGACAGTGTGTGATGGTTATTTTTGGGTATATATAGGTGTATTTGAAGTTTTTGGATACTTTGGGGCTTTGGGATTGGCTGTGTGTTTGAATTTGTTGTTGCATCAATCAGGATGGCTAGCCAACGGCAGATGTTAGGTTACATGTTGTTTTGAGCTATGTTATCGGGTGATTTGACTGCACGTTGTGCACTAACATGAGTGACAACGGGTTTTTTGTTACGTGTTTTGGCAGTGCCTACGTTCGATAGCTATTCTTGTAGAGTACCTATTGAATCTGCTGTAACTCATTTATTATTTGCGAGCGATGTGCCTTTTTCACTTAGCGGCTGGTTTAACGTGAGCCTTTAAATCTAGCCCTAGGATGGATGCCCTGTCTCTTGTCTAAGGACGAGTGTGATCCTATACCTGTGATTCCTCCTGATCGTATCTTGGCAACCATTCGCACCAGTAGTACTTCTCACTCGGGTACAGAGATATTGGATGCTCAGGGGACGGCTCCGGCCGACAAACCACAGGGGAGATGCTTTGTGCCAGAAGCTTTAAGGGTCAAACTATTGGAGACAAATCACTCATCTAAAGCAGCTGAGCACATTGGTAGAGTCCAATTGTTCTGGTCCTTATCTTGATTGTTCTGGTGGCCCAGCATTTGTAACAATGTATCTGCATTTGTGGCAGCTTGTCAGACTTGTGCTCAAACCAAGACTCAGCGCCATCTTCCTGCGGGTCTTTTGCTTCCAGTACCGAATGGGGAACGCCCTTGGTCGCACATTTTTATTGATTTTATGGTGGAGTTACTATCATCCAACGGATTCACAGTCATTCTTATGATTATGGGCCGATTTTCGAAATTGGCTCATTTTGTACCCCTCAAAGAATTACCGACTTCTCATTGATTGGCTGAGATTTTCACTAAGGAAGTGTTTCGGCTCCATGGGATACCCAAGGTGATTGTTTTGGATCAAGGGAGCCAGTTTGTGTTCCGCTTCTGGAGAGCCTTCTGTGCCCAGTTGGGAATCCAGCTTTCTTTCTCCTCCACCTACCACCCTCAGTCCAATGATGCGGCAGAGAGATCGAAGCAGGCCTTGGAATAGTTCCTGCGCTGTTATGTATCTGACCATCATGACAATTGGGCAAGACTGTTACCGTGGGAGGAGTTTGCCCGGAATTGTGCCAGAACTCTCCTTTCATTATTAATCATGGGTTCCAACCTTCGGTACTTCCTGAGTCTTTTGAGGCACAAAATATTCCAGCTCTTGAACAGCATTTAAGGGAACTCTGCTCCACATAAGTACGGGTTCAGAGAACCCTGCAACAGTCCAGTCAGTGGCAGAAAAGGCAGGCCAATCGTGGGCGATTGCCGGCACCGGTGTTTCAGGTGGGGGAGAGAGTCTGGCTGTCTACACGTAATTTGTACCTACAAGTATCTTGTTGAAACCTGGTTCCCCAGGTCGTGGGTCCTTTCCGTGTCCTGCGTAGGATCAATCCTGTTGCCTATGCCCTAGAACTACCTGCTAATATGCGAATTCATAACGTCTTCCATGTTTCCCTACTGAAACCCTTGGTCTGTAACCGGTATACCTCAGCTCCTGTCCGTCCTGCCCCTGTGAGAGTTGCACCAATAAATCCTTCTTGATCTAAATGTATCATATTATCCATAACCTTCTTTAACCTAGTTGCCAGGGTTGCAAAAAACAATGTTATATCTTCGTTGATAAGTGAAATAGGCCTATAATTACTTACTTCAGTAGAATACTTGCCTTGTTTAAGAATAGGCATGATATTTGCTTGTGTCATCTCACTAGGAAAATATCCTTGAGAAACTATTTCATTAAAAGTAAATGCCAAATGCTCCACCAACTGTGAGCCAAATATTTTAAAAAACAAATTGCTATACCCGTCGGGACCTGGAGTCTTATATCTCACTAAACTCTGTATTATCATTCTTACTTCTCACGCTGTTATAGGAACATTCAAAAGACTCTTTTGATCAGCTTGAATTTGGGGAATATCCGTTTTGTCTAAATATGCCTCTATCGCATCCTGCGGAGTCTCATTTTGCAAATTATACAAGTTCCGATAATAATCGTTATAGCATTTCCCAATCTTCTTTGGTGTCATAAATACTTGATTTTTATTAATCAATTTAGAAACACAATTATTAGTTCTAATCTTTCTCAACCTATGAGTCATCATTTTATCTGTCCTATTTCCCCTACAATAAAATTTAGTTTTTAACTTCTCCATATTATGCAACGTTCTCTCCATAATTTTCTCATTTATTTTCTTTTGAACCTCCTTCAACTTCAAATATTTTTCCTGTGATGGAGAACTTTTATTGTCAATACATAATTTATTGTAGAGAATATAGAGTCATGACAAGTTCTAACCCCCTCTCCTTCTACATCCTACTTTTAATTTTAATCAAACATCCTCTTATTACTGATTTAAACGTACATTGCTGCTGATGTATCTGAAAGATCGTTTTCTTCAAAAAAAACCATTCTATCATTTCTTTTATATATTTTTCATTTCCTTTGTTACATATCAACAAGGCATCCAGCCTCCAGGTTGTTCTCATATTACTTTTAATCCTTTCTTCAATATCTGCCATTATAACACTATGATCTGACCAGGTATTATTTTTAATTTCTATATTTGTTACTTTATTAACCAATGGAAGATTACCTAAGACTAAATCAATTTGAGAATATGAACAGTGAACCTTAGACAAGGGCGTATAGTTTCTTTCTTGAGGATGGTAAATTTACCAAACATCATAAAGACCGTATCTTTTAAATACTCTGTTCATACCTCGAGCTTGAGTCTTAATCCTTATATCAATCCCTTTACCCCTACACAATTTTTTATCAATATTGCAATCTACCACACAGTTAAAATCTCCTGTGATTATACAACATCCCACTTTAATCTTCTCTACTTTCTCCATAATTTTCTTCAAAAGAAGCACTGGAGCAAAATTAGGCAGATACACATTTACCAACGTATATGACTCATTATTTATATTGCAAACAACTATCAAATATCTACCTTCTGCATCATACACCATATGCTGAATTTCTAATTGTACTAATTCAGAAAACACTATAGCAACTCTTCTTTTTTTAATTCAAATTAGATGCATGGATCACCTTTGGAAATTTTCTCCCTCCCCAGGATACTTTATCTAATCGTCTCCAATAGGTATCGTGAATAAATCCAACTTCTACCCGTTCTTTCACCATAAAATTATAGACAATAGAGCATTTCTGAGATGTATTCATACCCTGAACATTCATTGAACAGAATTTAACCATCCAGACTCTTCAATCTCCCTCCATACATCCCCCCCGGTAGCCATTCACATATATACATAAAACCCAACAGATAACATCGATTCCCGAGCCTCCATTTAGGAGTCGGTAAACCCCACCCATAGAAATATCTGGGAACATCTTCAGAGCCCACCTCTGAGGCATATCCTTCGTGTTTACCCAACATCAACACAATATCTATGTCTAATACAAGACATACAGTGGGGACATAACACTATCACTGGATTTATCTTTAGTCTTTTAATCCTATTCTACCATTTCTCTACTAACTAATCATTTCAGATCAAGAATCCCAGACCTCAGCAGAAATGACAATATCCAAAACTGACTTTATCACCCTTCTTCTTCGCAGAGCTTAAACTAAAAATATAAGAATATAACAATAACACTATATATAATAAAACACCCCATCTAAACATTAAAGGAAGAGGATATACATCTATACAGTATAGGGGGCTAAATTAGAGCTTCCTAGTAAAATGTACTTTATCTCTATTAAACAACGCTTATTACTACTAAGCCCCATCCCAGACAGGGCACCAATCTTTATCTAATAACCACTGTTCCTATTTTAGGATCATGCATGCAGTGGGGGTGTGTATAAATAAACATTAAGGGCTAGATTTAAAGGCACCCGTTAGTAAAAAAAATCACTAACGGGTGCATTAAGTTCCATGTAGAAATTCAAAGATCCGTCTAAAGAACAGCTAACGGCAGTTTCAGAATCCTTATGGCCGACACTCTTACGTGCATTCAGACGCATGGAACAACATACCCCAGAGCCATTCAAAGGATTGCGGTACTGGTAACGGCTGAAAAAAAGACACACCTAACGGCAAAAAGTTAAGACCAACTTTCCTCAGACGTTAGACACTTAACGGGCAAAACAAAACACCCGTTATATAAGAAAATACACAAAATGCTTACCGCGCAAGCATGTAAATGGAAAAATTAACCCGTGCAATGCCAAAACAACACAAAAACATGGACAAACAACACAAATCACTGTCACACACAACATCAAGCAACACCACAGGAACAAGGACCCCCAAGAAAACAACAACACAACATGACACGGAATAATGGGGGTTATCACACAAAGCGGACACCTGCAAATATAAGCTTACCTGTGCAACATCAACATGCGACCTGCATCCCACAACTGCACACCCGCAAATGGCAGACACATACCAAGTACAACACACCACATCTTATAACACACACACACCTGCAAACACTTACCTGGACAAAAACAACTCTCCATTGGTCAGCACTCACCTCATCACCACACCTACACAACGCCCTATCAAGTACTTAAAGGGACAATTCACCACACTCACTCATGGCTTGTTTTCCACTCAGGGAGGGAAAAAGAGAGAATTAGAGAGAGATAGAGAGCGCAAACAGTATGTTGGTATCACGGTCCCCGTGATTCCCTGTCAATCTCTGTATATATACATTTGCATTGGAGGAGTCTGATTGGCCCGCCCAGGATGTGCCTTTATATGCTGAGGCTTGGGCACTTGTCGATTGCCCTTTCGTGGTGTTGTGTTGCTGCGCCTAGTTACTGATCTCCAGTGTCTCCTGTGTACCGACCCGGCTAGTCTGACTCTCCTTCTGTTCCTGCTTCGTGATCTGACCCGGCTCTGGCTGACGACCCTGCACCGTGATCTGACCCGGCTCTGGCTGACGACCCTGCACCGTGATCTGACCCGGCTCTGGCTGACGACCCTACACCGCGATCTGACCCGGCTCTGGCAGACGACCCTGCATCGTGATCCGACCCGGCACTGGCTGATGACTCCGCTCCGTGATCCGACCCGGTTCTGGCTCCTGATCCTGCTCCATGATTGTTCCGCTCTCCGGTGGTGTTCCTGCGACTCAGTCATCCGGTTCCGGCTACTGCTCCTGTCCGGTTGCTGCTCCTGTGTACTCCGGTCGTGCTGGCGACATTCTGACTGTTCTCAGTTTCCTCGCTCATTACGCT
Source organism: Rhinophrynus dorsalis (assembly GCA_037306005.1). Classification (NCBI taxonomy): domain Eukaryota; kingdom Metazoa; phylum Chordata; class Amphibia; order Anura; family Rhinophrynidae; genus Rhinophrynus; species Rhinophrynus dorsalis. The sequence continues at coordinate 143,239,594 of CM074721.1, forward strand.
GTAGCCGAGGTTGCCTGCCTTGTTCTCGTTGAGCATTGCTCTTTTCAAATGTACCAGATTAACCCTTGCACTGCCGGTAGCCTCCGATTACGTGCCATTTTGATACATTGCCAAGCTCCGGTGATTCTCTGAGCCTTTACACTTTTGAGCCTCCGCTTTACGCTATACCAGTCCTTGCAGAGCTCCGCTTGTTCGATGCCCGGTGAGCATCGTGATCACGCTGGTTGACACTGGTAGTCCATTCGCTCTTGCAACAAGGATTCTGGGTGACACCGTGTGGGTGTCTGGGCAGTTCCTCATTCGCTCAAAGTGCTTTATCCCAACTGCACTACTCTGTGCATTGGCTCTTCATAGCTTGGGCAATTCCGTTCTACTGTGGCCTCCCAAGGGCTGGCATATTTCCGTGGCAGACGCAGGGTTACTCGATACTCATTCAGGGCGATTTCTATTTTGGTTACATCAAATTGGCAGTAGCAATCCTCATAAGCCCACTGTGGTGGTACGGGCTCAGCTTAGAGCAACAGGGGCTCATCCTGTTTATGCTTCAAGAGTGTTACAGCGCTTTTCCTGAGTTCCTGATCTACATTTAAAGACTGTTACCATAGACTGCTATATATCTCCTGGGCGTTGGCCAATCTAGTCTGAGCCTTACCAGTTGCTCCACTTAACCCTCTATGCACTACTGTTTGTAGTTTACTCCATCCTCTGTTCATATTGCCTGTTCTTACCTTTACTAGCCCCTAGGGGCAGTGTTGTTAATTTTTTATTTCAATAAACTGTGTTTTACGTTACATCCTGGTCTGAGTGTCAGTAAAACCGTAACAGTTGGGTTACATATTGTTGCAAAGACTGCAGAGAAGGCGTGCAAGGGAGAGAGCTAGGGAACATCAGCAACCTCCAGGCACGCCTGATCAACAGCCTTCACCTATTGCAAGTGAGGAGGCTCTGGCTCAGCAGCCAGACAGGAGTCCATCCCCACCTGGAGGACAGCACCTGCCTGCACATGCACAGCTGCAGCAACAGGATGCTCCACAGCAGCAGAGGATGTATAGATGACCACCAAGGCCCAGGGTATACCGCCTTTGGAATGACTGATGATGAGGTCATTGATCAATACAAGTTGAGGCCTGACAGCATCATTGCCTTGTATGAGGTCATCAAAGATCAGGTGGATCCCATCTACATCCACAACCATGCCCTAACTGGCCTGCAAAACCTACTGTGTGCCATACACTTCATGGCAAGTGGGGCCTTCCAGTCCACTGAGGGTTACGCATCTGGCATGTCACAGGCCACTATCACGGTGCCCGTGATTGCTGCAGTTCCTTGTCTGTCACCAGTAGGGGGCTGCTATTGGCTGTCTGCAGATAGCCTGCCTTTCATTGCCTATTTAAACCTGGATTGGGCACCCTTTGGTTGCCCTTTCGTGTTGTTTCTGACCTTGTTGCTATCACTATGCCAGTGATAGCTGGGCCTCTGTTCCAGTGTTCCTGAGTTCCTGATCTCATGTGTTCTTGAGTTCCTGATCTCTACTGTTCCAGTGTTTCCTGCATGCTGAAGTACTTCCAGTCCTGGTTCCGGCCTAGTCTCTGGTGTTGCAGTTCCTGCTGAACTTCTTCTCTGCTGTTTCCTGACCTGACTGATCGTTGCTGGTTCCTGTCATCGCATCGCCTGTCTCCTGTATCCTGGCGACCTCCTGCCTGGTCACGTCGGCGACATTGCTTGTTACTCCAGTGTGCGGTCACTGGTTTGCTCCACAGCCTATCGGCTATACAATTCTGTGTTGGTCCCAGCGTGCAGACGCTGGTTTGCTCCTAAGCCTTGCGGCTAGACAAACTCGCTTGTTACACCAGTGTGCGGTCACTGGTTTGCTCCAAAGCCTATCGGCTGTACTATCCTGTGTTGGTCCCAGCGTGCGGACGCTGGTTTGCTCCAAAGCCTTGCGGCTATACAAACTCGCTTGTTACACCAGTGTGCGGTCACTGGTTTGCTCCAAAGCCTATCAGCTATACAATTCTGTGTTGGTCCCAACGTGCAGACGCTGGTTTGCTCCAAAGCATTGCGTCTAGACAAACTCGCTTGTTACACCAGTGTGCGGTCACTGGTTTGCTCCAAAGCCTATCGGCTGTACTATCCTGTGTTGGTCCCAGCGTGCGGACGCTGGTTTGCTCCAAAGCCTTGCGGCTATACAAACTCGCTTGTTACACCAGTGTGCGGTCACTGGTTTGCTCCTAAGCCTATCAGCTATACAATTCTGTGTTGGTCCCAACGTGCGGACGCTGGTTTGCTCCAAAGCCTTGCGGCTATACAGACTCGCTTGTTACACCAGTGTGCGGTCACTGGTTTGCTCCAAAGCCTATCAGCTATACAATTCTGTGTTGGTCCCAGCGTGCGGATGCTGGTTTGCTCCTAAGCCTTACGGCTATACTAACTAGCTTGTTACACCAGTGTGCGGTCACTGGTTTGCTCCTAAGCCTCTCGGCTATACAATTCAGTGTTGGTCCCAGCGTGCGGACGCTGGTTTACTCCAAAGCCTTGCGGCTTTACGATTCCTCTGTTAGTCTCAGTGTGTGCACACTGGGTTGCTTACGATCCTGTCAATTTGCCATTACCATCTGACTGCTGCTACTATCTCTGGGCTGCCCTGCCCGGTATTGGTAAGGCCGGTAGAACCTTTTGCCACATTCCATCTGAGGTTGCCTTACCCGGTATTGGCAGGGCTGGTAGAGCCTACATTATGAATCTATTGAGGCTGCCTTGCCCGGTAATTTGGTAAGGCCGGTAGAACCGTTATGCGAGTCCATCTGCAGGTTGCCTTACCCGGTATTGGCAAGGCCGGTAGAGCCTAACATTCTATTACTTCAGACTGTCCTGTCCGGTATATTGACAGGACCGGTAGAGTCTGCCTTCTGTCTTGTTATATTCTTAATATATCTGTATGTATGTGATTGCCATCCTACGTTATCAATTTATTATTTCAATAAAATTGATTTTTACCTAAAACTTGTGTCTGAGAGTCATAATAAACCGTGACAGTACGAAAGGGCCATGACCTCAGACAGCAAAGGTGAAGGTAATGCACAGAATATCCATTGGTGGATGGATGTGCACGAGCAACGTTTGGATCAGTTGGCAGTTGCAATTCAAACGATCCTTGAACGCACGGTACTTGCTGACAAATCTAGCTCTAGCCCGGTGGTCTTGCCAAGTCAGACACCGGAGAGTGATACCAGACCCCTAGGGGGCACTGTTAAAGGGTTAACGGCTTCTGCACCCTTGCCGCTAAGATACAATGGTGACCCTAGTCTCTGCAGAGGGTTCATCAACCAACTTGAGATTTTTATGGAATTAACGGCACACGCATTTCCCAATGATCGTAGTAAGGTGGGGTTTACAATATCTTTGCTCACTGGCAGAGCTTTGGCTTGGGCTAACCCCTTGTGGGAGAATGCTAAACCTTGTACTAAAAACTTTAGAGAATTTGTGCAATCCTTTCGAAGAGTGTTTGAGCCTCCTAGTAGAACCACCTCTGCTGCCAAACGCCTTATGGAGATACATCAGGGCAGGCGTACAGTAGGCGACTACGCCATCGAATTCCGCACATTGGCAGCAGAGGTAGGTTGGAATAACGAGGCATTATTGGCAGCTTTTTCTCAAGGCCTGAATGACCACATTAAGGACGAAATCGCTGCTAAAGATCTACCTATTGATCTAGATGACTACATTGAATATGTTATGATAATTGACTCCAGAATACGTGAGAGATCAATTGCCAGAGATCATAAGTTACGGTCAAAGAATAATGAGCCTAGTGGCATGTTTTGCCCACCCATCCCTCCCCTGGCATTGAAGTCTAGTGAACCTGTACGGGAGACAAGTGAACCTATGCAAATAGGCTTCACTAGACTAACCAAGGCTGAGAGACTTTATCGCAGAAGACAAGGGTTGTGTTTATACTGCGGTAAAAAAGGGCATTTGCTAAATTCCTGTCCGGTACGTCCGGGAAACGCACACACCTAGGGTACCTTGGGGGACAGGCCCTAGGTGGTGTACAATCGTCCCCAGTGTCGGGCACAATGAAACCCACCATACAGGTGGTATTATCTTGGGCACAACGCTCTGTGGAGGTTTTGGCCTTGGTTGACTCCGGTGCAGCAGGGTATTTTATGGATAATACCTTTGCTGAATTGCACGGAGTTCCACGCATTGAAAGAGAAAATCCCTTGACTATTGAAGCGATTGATGGCAGACCCTTAGAACCACCTCAGGTTATGTTTGAAACTATGCCACTGTCTATGACTATTGGGGCACTTCACAGAGAAGAGCAGCAGTTTCAACTGATTAATTCTCCGCACCATGCGGTAATATTGGGCTTTCCGTGGTTACAGTTACATAACCCACAATTTGATTGGAAAAAGTGTGAAATTGCTGCTTGGTCCCAGTTTTGTATGGACAAGTGCGTCATCCAGCCTGTTAAGGTCCTGTGCACCTCCTCGGCTATACCGGATGTGTACCAACAGTTTGGCAATGTTTTTAGCAAAGGAGAGGCCAGTTTGCTACCTCAGCATAGACCTTATGATTGTTGCATCAAATTGCAGCCTGGGGCAGTACCTCCGAAAGGACGCACTTATCCATTATCTTGTGAGGAAAATAAGGCTATGGAGGATTACATTTCTGATGCCCATGCTAGAGGGATCATACGAAAATCTACCTCTCCGGCTGGGGCTGGGTTCTTTTTTGTAAAAAAGAAAAATGGCGAATTAAGACCATGCATTGACTACCGGGGCTTGAATAAACTAATGGCAAAAAACGCATACCCAATACCACTCATCACCGAGCTTTTTGACAGGCTTAAGGGCGCTTCGATTTTTACCAAATTGGACCTACGGGCCGCTTACAATCTGGTGCGCATTCGAGCAGGTGATGAGTGGAAAACTGCCTTTAATACTCGAGCTGGGCACTACGAGTATCTTGTAATGCCATTTGGGCTATGTAATGCCCCCGCAGTTTTCCAGGAACTGATAAACGATGTTCTGAGAGATATGTTACAGACACGTGTTGTGGTTTATCTGGACGATATATTGATTTACTCTCAAGACATGGCACAGCACATCAAAGATGTATCCGCAGTATTGCTACGACTCCGTGAGAACAAATTATTTTGTAAACTGGAAAAATGTGATTTTCATAGAACCAGTGTGCCATTCTTGGGGTTCATAATTGGCAATGATGGCATTGCCATGGACAAGGATAAGTTGTCAGCTGTCTTACAATGGCCAAAACCCAAGGTGCTTAAAGCCATACAGCGTTTCCTGGGTTTCGCTAATTATTATAGGCGGTTTATTAAGAACTTTTCTTCCATTGTTAAACCTTTGTCCGATCTTACGCACAAGGGCGCTAATCCTTCTTGTTGGCCGGTATCTGCTGAGAATGCCTTTGAGAATTTGAAGCTGGCATTTGCTGCGGCTCCTGTGTTATCCCACCCCAATCCTCTACTTCCATTTACGTTAGAGGTGGATGCCTCAGATATTGGGGTTGGGGCAGTACTTTCGCAACGACACGAGAAAGGTGGTACTCTCAGACCTTGTGGGTTTTTCTCTAAGAAGTTGACTGTCACTCAAGGCCACTATGAGATAGGTGACAAAGAATTATTGGCCATTATCCTCGCTCTTAAGGAGTGGCGTCATTTGCTTGAAGGTACCAAGACTCCCGTATTAATCCTAACAGATCATAAAAATCTGACTTATCTCTCGGAGGCCAAGAGATTGTCCTCCCGTCAGGCCAGGTGGGCACTGTTCCTGTCTCGATTTAATTTCATTGTCTCATACTTACCGGGGTCAAAGAATATCAGGGCGGATGCACTGTCAAGACAATTTGAGGCCGACAGTGACAGAGTGGAAGCACCAGCACCCATCATCCAACCTGATAGAATACTGGCTACTATACGCACGAGTATCACTTCTCCTTTAGGGGAGGAGATCCTGGCCTCTCAGGGGTCCGCTCCCCATGAAACTCCAGTGGGCAAATGATTTGTCGATGAACCATTTCGTACTAGGCTGCTTGAAACCTACCATTCCTCTAAGGCTGCGGGACATATTGGTAGAGACCAATTGTTATGGTCCCTTTCTCAGTTATTTTGGTGGCCCTCCATGAGAAACGATTGTGCCGAATTTACGAATGCCTGTGCCACCTGTGCCCGCGCTAAGACCCCGAGACATCTCCCTGTGGGCTTGCTTCAACCGGTGCCTAATGGCGAACGCCCCTGGTCTCATGTTTCCATTGATTTTATGGGAGAGTTGCCTATGTCCAAGGGGTACTCCTTTATATTCATGGTGGTGGACAGGTTTTCTAAAATGGCTCATTTCGTGCCCCTCCGTGGTCTTCCTTCAGCGAAGGAATTGGCAATGGTGTTCGCCAGAGAAGTATTCCGGTTGCATGGAGTGCCTAGGGTATTGGTGTCTGACAGGGGGAGCCAGTTTGTGTCTAGATTTTGGAGGGCATTTTGCCAACAGATGGGCATACAGCTGTCCTTCTCCTCTGCCTACCATCCCCAGACCAATGGAGCCGCTGAACGAGCTAATCAGGGCTTGGAACAATTTCTCCGTTGTTTCGTTACTGACCATCATGATAATTGGTCCGATTTGTTGCCTTGGGCAGAGTTCGCCAGGAACTGTGCGGTCAATTCTTCATCTGGGAGCTCTCCATTTTTGATTAATTATGGGTTCCAGCCCTGTTTGCTTCCAGACTCATTTCAGACGCAACAGATTCCAGCTCTGGATGAGCATATCGAGCAACTCCGTTCCACATGGGCACAAGTTCAGAGGGCACTTGGTCAGTCATTTCAGCGTCATCAGCGCCATGCTAATCGCAGAAGGCTTCCAGCGGTTTCCTTTCAGGTTGGGGATAGAGTATGGCTTTCCTCCAGAAATCTCAAGCTGCAGGTTCCGTCTAATAAGTTGGCTCCCCGGTTTATTGGTCCATACAGAGTTATTCGCAAAATTAACCCTGTCTCCTATGCACTAGACCTACCTGCATCCATGCGTATCCATAATGTGTTCCATGTGTCCCTTCTTAAGCCTCTGGTTTGCAATCGCTATACTACCACACCTGTGGTGCCAGGACCTGTTGAGGTCGAGGGCCAGGAGGAGTACGAGGTTCAGAGCATTATTGATTCCTGTAGGCTTAGAGGAAGGGTACAGTACCTGGTACATTGGAAAGGGTATGGTCCTGAGGATCGATCATGGGTGGATAGTACGGACCTTCATGCACCTAGGCTAACTAGGGCCTTTCATGCCAATTACCCACAGAAACCTAGACCCTATTCTAGGAGAGGGGGTCTTTGAAGGGGGGGTACTATCACAGTGCCCGTGATTGCTGCAGTTCCTTGTCTGTCACCAGTAGGGGGCTGCTATTGGCTGTCTGCAGATAGCCCGCCTTTCATTGCCTATTTAAACCTGGATTGGGCACCCTTTGGTTGCCCTTTCGTGTTGTTTCTGACCTTCTTGCTATCACTATGCCAGTGATAGCTGGGCCTCTGTTCCAGTGTTCCTGAGTTCCTGATCTCATGTGTTCCTGAGTTCCTGATCTCTACTGTTCCAGTGTTTCCTGCATGCTGAAGTACTTCCAGTCCTGGTTCCGGCCTAGTCTCTGGTGTTGCAGTTCTAGCTGAACTTCTTCTCTGCTGTTTCCTGACCTGACTGATCGTTACTGGTTCCTGTCATCGCATCGCCTGTCTCCTGTATCCTGGCGACCTCCTGCCTGGTCGCGTCGGCGACATTGCTTGTTACTCCAGTGTGCAGTCACTGGTTTGCTCCACAGCCTATCGGCTATACAATTCTGTGTTGGTCCCAGCGTGCGGACGCTGGTTTGCTCCTAAGCCTTGAGGCTAGACAAACTCGCTTGTTACACCAGTGTGCGGTCACTGGTTTGCTCCAAAGCCTATCGGCTGTACTATCCTGTGTTGGTCCCAGCGTGCGGACGCTGGTTTGCTCCAAAGCCTTGCGGCTATACAAACTCGCTTGTTACACCAGTGTGCGGTCACTGGTTTGCTCCAAAGCCTATCAGCTATACAATTCTGTGTTGGTCCCAACGTGCAGACGCTGGTTTGCTCCAAAGCCTTGCGGCTAGACAAACTCACTTGTTACACCAGTGTGCGGTCACTGGTTTGCTCCAAAGCCTATCGGCTGTACTATCCTGTGTTGGTCCCAGCGTGCGGACGCTGGTTTGCTCCAAAGCCTTGCGGCTATACAAACTCGCTTGTTACACCAGTGTGCGGTCACTGGTTTGCTCCAAAGCCTATCAGCTATACAATTCTGTGTTGGTCCCAACGTGCGGACGCTGGTTTGCTCCAAAGCCTTGCGGCTATACAGACTCGCTTGTTACACCAGTGTGCGGTCACTGGTTTGCTCCAAAGCCTATCAGCTATACAATTCTGTGTTGGTCCCAGCGTGCGGACGCTGGTTTGCTCCAAAGCCTTGCGGCTATACAGACTCGCTTGTTACACCAGTGTGCGATCACTGGTTTGCTCCTAAGCCTATCAGCTATACAATTCTGTGTTGGTCCCAGCGTGCGGATGCTGGTTTGCTCCTAAGCCTTATGGCTATACTAACTCGCTTGTTACACCAGTGTGCGGTCACTGGTTTGCTCCTAAGCCTCTCGGCTATACAATTCAGTGTTGGTCCCAGCGTGCGGAAGCTGGTTTACTCCAAAGCCTTGCGGCTTTACGATTCCTCTGTTAGTCTCAGTGTGTGTACACTGGGTTGCTTACGATCCTGTCAATTTGCCATTACCATCTGACTGCTGCTACTATCTCTGGGCTGCCCTGCCCGGTATTGGTAAGGCCGGTAGAACCTTTTGCCACATTCCATCTGAGGTTGCCTTACCCGGTATTGGCAGGGCCGGAAGAGCCTACATTATGAATCTATTGAGGCTGCCTTGCCCGGTAATTTGGTAAGGCCGGTAGAACCGTTATGCGAGTCCATCTGCAGGTTGCCTTACCCGGTATTGGCAAGGCCGGTAGAGCCTAACATTCTATTACTTCAGACTGTCCTGTCCGGTATACTGACAGGACCGGTAGAGTCTGCCTTCTGTCTTGTTATATTCTTAATATATCTGTATGTATGTGATTGCCATCCTACGTTATCAATTTATTATTTTAATAAAATTGATTTTTACCTAAAACTTGTGTCTGAGAGTCATAATAAACCGTGACAGCCACATTCTCCAGGGTGCTGGCCCAGGTCCTGCCAGCCCTCAAAAGCAAGGCCAGTACCTATATACATTTTCCCACCACCGACATGGACTGGATACACGTCAAGCAGGCCTTTTACGCAAGGGGAGACATGCCAAGGGTCATGGGTGCTATAGATTGCGCCCATGTCCGTATTAAAGCCCCAGCACGTCACACACAGCTATTCATCAACAGGAAGAACTTCCACTCCATCAATGTGAAGATGGTGTGTGACAGCAACATGAGGATCATGAATGTCTGTGGAAAGTATCCTGGCAGCTCACATGATTCATACATTCTACAAAACTCCTCAGTCCACAGAGATTTCGAGAATGGAACTTTTACAGGGGGGTGGCTTTTGGGAGAGTTCACAATACAAAATCACACCACATACACAGGTGTACACACAACGCGGCTCAGCATGCACCTGACCCACAGCTATTACATCCACCACACAAAACATCATTCACACAACATGTGCTCCCTGTCTCACCATGTCACTCACAATACAAAGGTGATGCTGGCTATGGCTGCAAGTCCTGGCTACTGACCCCTCTGGCCAATCCCCAAACACATGCCCAGGAAAGGTACAACCAGGCTCATGGCAGAACAAGGAATGCCACTGAGCGGACCTTTGGCCTCCTCAAGTCAAGATTTAGATGTCTGGACAACTCGGGGGGAGCACTGCAGTATGCACCTGCAAAGGTGTGCAACATAATTGTGGCGTGCGCAATACTGCACAACATCGCAGTGGACACCAGGCTGCTGGATCACATCCAGAACCCCCCCATACCTCAAGTGCCCATGGACATCGGCCATGTGGAGAGGACCTTGAGAGGGGCGCAGATCAGAGACACACTCATCAAGGAACACTTTACCTGTGAGTATAACACAGGCATGCAAACAATCCATGCAAGTCCCCCATCAGTCCTGTGACACTAACCACACTGCACATTATGGTCTGTCTGAACCCACAGGAACATTGACACAGCACTGTACTGGCAGCAGCATGGCCCCAAACATCAACCATACCATGGACGTTGCAAATTGTGTGTGTGGATTCAAAAACCATCCTCCATTCCACTCTCCACGTTGACATACAGACCCAAAAGATATCACGCACACCCCCAGGAGAAACAAGGTACAACATATAACCCATGTTCATCACCTTACAGGGCTTGATTGACAGCAACTAACTTGATATGCCATGATCATAGCCTGAGCAACCATGCTAGCCCAGTAGCGAAAGAGTATTATCCAATGCTATGCATTGGATAATACTCCGGCACATCAGGGGTTAAAGGGCCATTGGACTCAATATGGGACCTGTACTGTGCTAGAGCTGAGAAGAGCAGCAGAAGGGTGGATGTACAGTGGTATTGTCACACAACGGAGAGGTCATGAAACGTAGATCAGATTACCAGGGACTCCATGCTGACCTGTGAGTGTGCAGACATATGTGCCCCCGACATGAATACACACATCAACAAATATGTCCTAATAGTTCCATGGAACAAATTACATTGGTCTGCCACTGTCACTTTCACAGTGGCAGCCCAATGTCATTACTTCCATGGAGCTCTCAGAACACTTGTTGATGTGTGTATACATGTCAGGGGCACATATCCATAGGGCTGGTGCATATGTCCGTAGTTCTCCACATAATTGGTTACAGATGAGTACACAACACATTGTCAAGCAATGGTTTGTGTACTCACCTGTAATTAAGAAAATTGAGGGGATTAAAAAGTCGAAATTGTTGTTGCTTGATGATCAGTTCAGGTCTACTGCTCCAAATCCTGTCCTCTTGTCCCACAGGCATCCATAACATGATCCATCCTTGAACTGAAGATCTTCCATGTGACTGGATTGATGTCTTGACAACATCTTCATGAAGATCACCCCTTGCTGTTTCTGTTGATGTTGTTGGTGATGCAATGTTTGACCTGAGCTTCACACAAACCTTTACTGGAACATTCTCATATAGACACAGAAAACATTAATTTTAAAACATGACAGGAGGCTCCTGTTTGCTTATCTTTCTTTATTCACCTCCAATAGCAGCAAGGCAGTAACAAGGTGAACAACCAATAAACAAAAAGATATGACAACAAATGGGCTTGCAGTATAATCTACTTCCTCTTTCTTGCTGCTCACCTCCAACTAGCAGGTCAGAGTTTTTTGGTCTCCAACTGTTTATTACTTGTATATCCAAATTGTATGCAGTTTGTCAGTTTAATTAATATTTATAATATTTATGTATTCACTTTACTTAATAGTCTTACTTTTTCACACTGTTACATTATTGTGATCTATTTTTACTTTATACTTTTATCCGTGTACTTCTCTTGCCTCCCTTGTTCCCTTCAACTGTCTTCTCAGTGTTTTTTATCGTCCCGCTCGCTTTTCGCGGCACTTTTACCTCAGAACTTGTTATTCCCGGTGCCTGCTTCCTACCTCTTTTCTTCCAACTTGTCTTTCGGCCATTTCTTCAAATCTCGCTTATCGCGAGATTTCGGACGCCATTTCAATCGCATCTCTTCCGCTCCGTTCATTCAGCGCACCTTACCCGAGTGAACGGAGCGCTCTTTCGTCTGAGAGTAAAATACTTTTATCGCCTGCAGCCTGTTCAAGGGTGAGCCCCTTATCCCCTCCTCTTTCTGCCAACTTTTTCTTTAGAGGGTGAGCCCCTCTTCCATTTAACCTGCCGCAGATATTATAGATCATATTATAGATCTTATTAAATTGCAGTTGCCACAGAGGGTGAGCCCCTCTTTCTTTCGATTACGTATATATATATATATATATATATATATATATATATATAATTTGCCTCACAGGGTGAGCCCCTACTTCTTTTCTCCTACAGTTATACTGTTGTCAGATTTTATCTTACAAGGGTGAGCCCCTTCCATTATTAATAATGTCTGATTCTCAAAAATCCATTTTGGGGTCTGAAGACCTACAAGCTATTATTAATGCCGCGGTGTCAGCATCTCTGGAAAAGGCCCTGGCAGGCATCCTACCACAACCCTCTGGCTCTACTCAGACCCTTTCTTCCCCCCCCTTTCTCCCATGAGTCAGATTTATCGGATATTGAGCAATCTCAGGCCGCCAAGCGCCATTGTAAAGGATCTTTGTCTAGGTCTAATCCAGCCAAAGGTAAAATCCCAGTTAAAAGAGTGAGGCTGACCTCTGCCCCGAGGTTACCGGGGCTTCCAGATTGTCCTCGGATGAGGAGGACCAAGATTTCTCTCCAGAATTCAAGGAGCTGGATGCTTGGCCGGCTGATAGCTCTGATTTTTCAGATGATGGAGAATTCTATGGCTCCAGTTCCTTTAAGGACAAGCCATCATTGAGTGAGCCTCTGGGATCTGATATTCCTTCTTCTAAATCTCCATCTAATCTAAATTCTGACAATTTGGTAGAGTCCGATATACTTGATTCCTCTGGTATTCCTATGTTTGATCCAAGGACCATTAGACACCCTCGTTCTACTGAATGGGTCCCTCCTCCGCTCACATCGCAATACTTACATTACTGGCTGAGACACCCCTTAGAAAAGGAAGTCAGAGCTCGTTTACGGAGTGAATGCCCTCATCCTTTAATTCCTGATAAGGTCGCTCTCACTCCTGAATTTGATCAGTCCATGTATACTTTTATGTCAAAATCTGGCAGAGATCCTCGAAAAGGTCTTGAAAGAGGTCTCAAGCTTACACAAGATAAATTACTGGACATTACTGGTCCCATTGCCCAGATCTTTGGCTGATACAGCCCTCTCTACAGGCACGAAACTAGATCCTCGAGCTATTCGAGAATGGGCTCAACGAGCGATCTGTTTACTGGGCAATTCAAATGTGGCAATCTCTTCTGAGAGACGTAAGGCTGCTCTTCTCAGAATTGACCCTAAGTTGGCAGATTTGAGTGATAAGGAATTGGGCCCGTCAGCAAATGGTATGCTGTTTGGCGAACCATTTCTAAAACAACTTCAAAAACATGTAAACATATTTTCCTCTCTTAATAAAGCCCAACAATCTCTAAAAAAGGTTTTTAGACCCACTTCTCAAAGAGGTGTTTTTGGCAGGGCTGGACGACAGCGGGGCCATGTCTCCAGTCGTTTCTGGCCCTCAGGCCCCAGAAGTTATGTCTCCCAGGACTTCTTCAAACAGCCTACTAACAGGATTCCGTTACAGAATCAGAGAGGCACTAGTGGAGTTCGAGGCTTTCATTCCAGAGGTCGTTCCAGATACACCTCAGGTGAGTTCAACTGCTATAAACACTTCTATCCCTCTGTTTTCAGCAGGCAGAGTCCCTTTTTTCTTGCAGAACTGGACTCTGATTTCATCAGACGCATGGATTCTGCAGACAGTCCAAGATTTCAGAATCGACTTCGTCTCAACTCCCCATCAAACCTCTTGGCCAAATCCTGCCCCTTCTTCATTCCATCAACAGTCTCTATTATCGAGAACTCTCTATTCTCAGGGACAAGGGAGCTATTCAGAGGGCTCCAAACACAGATGGATTTTTCAGCAACATTTTCCTGGTTCACTAAAAATTGGGAGATCTCAGACCCGTAATCAACTTGAAATCCCTCAATTCCTTTGTCCGGTACAGACACTTCAAGATGGAGGGTATCCATCTTCTCAGGGATCTTCTTCTAAGAAACGACTGGTTCACGTGTCTAGATTTAAAAGATGCTTACCTTTCGGTCTTAATTCATCCTTTTGGAACAACGAACCATGGCAATTCACATGCATGACTTTCAGGCTCAGCTCAGCCCCCTGGTGCTTCACCAAGCTCCTCAAACCTGTTCTAGCCTGTCTTCGATCCTCAGGGATTCGTTGTATAGTCTATTTAGACGACATTTTGTTTTTCGGAGCAGACAAGGATCAATTATCTGCTCACACAAACATGGCCGTCCATCTCTTCGAGAACCTAGGTTTCGTGGTCAACACAGAAAAGTCTGTGTTGACCCCGGTTCAATCGATCATCTTTCTAGGTTTCAAAATAGATTCTCTGTCCTGCACCCTTCGTCTACCCCACTCAAAGATCATATCTATCAGGAAAGAACTTCGGCGACTACTTTGACGGTCGTCAGTTCCCCTTCGACTTCTGGCTTGCACGGTGGGCCTCTTATCGTCTTCTATCCAGGCGATATTTCCAGGTCCCCTCCATTACAGGGTGATGCAGCACCTCAAAGCCCAATTCCTGAGAGTAGATCCTGTGACGGAACTGTGGCGACCATGGGAGATATTGGTGTGTTAGAGATATGGGATCTCATGTCTTCAGGCTATTTCTACCCAAAAGACAAACTCCCATAGACTGAGCTTAGCCATAGTTGATTCCAGTACATTTCTGGAGTGCAGAGATAGTGGGGGGGTTGGGCTTTGATTCCACTCTACTCCAGGCCTGTGCTAAGGAATGTTAATTGATTCCTGCTGTGCTTCCTTGACCAATCAGAGGCGGTTCTTGATGAGCCAGTTAAGAATGTATGATTTCAAGTCTTAATCTGCATTCTTATCCTGATAAGGTGCTGGTGGCTGATTGGTCAAGCATAGAAACACTGTCCCAAGTATTTGTTTGCATGCTGATCAAGATAAGAGTCTCTGTAGTGTATATAAGCTGTGTGTTTGAGTCAATAAAAGAGAGTTCTTCCCTTCATCAAGTCTCGGCTGATGTTTGGGAACAGGAGGGTCAGTTTACTATTGGATTGTTATTCTGAGGGAGAAAGGAACTATAAAAGAGGTATCCAGCTTATGATACAAGGCGTCACGTTACAACTGGTGGCAAGCGGCGGGATTCGGCTTATCCCAAGGAACTGAAACTGAGACCAGCATCCAGGGGGAGATATAGCCGCTGGCTTGACCCTGGTCTCAGCAACGCAGAGAGCAGTGGATGGAGCAACAGCGAAACTGAGACCAGAATCCAGGGGGAGATATAGCGACTTGCTTGACCCCGGTCTCAGGAACGCAGCGAGCAGTGGATAGAGCGTAGGTTCACCTGAACCGGAGGAAGCAGTATTGCGGCGGGCTTAGCGAAGCCCTGGAGGATCTGCTGTTGTCCAGAGTGCAAGGGGGCCCCAACCTGTGGATGGCCAAAGCAACTTGAATATCCTAGAACTTGGAGTACTAGTATCCAGTGCATTGGGAGGTACCTGGGATCCTGCCTGTGGAACATGGCAAATCTAGGACCAATGGGAGCTGTTAAGTCCAACTGGAGACGAATTGAGAAGCTGGTGGCATTGCGATGGCCGCTTCTGGGAGACAATCCTCTGCTGGATTGGGAGGACAGCATGGACTGCTTTGTGAAGGTGGAAAGTAAGCTACAGGATCAGTATATCGCCCTGTACCGGAAAGCAGAGCAGAAGTATTACAGCAGGATCCGCCCCTCTTGTTCTGCTGCAGGCAATGGATACAATGGCCCAGGAGTAGGATGGGAGGCCATCTGTGTCGACCCCAACTTTGGCAGCAAGGAGGAGAGTAGGTTTTGGGAAATCAGGGATGCCCGGGAGGAGATGATGGGGTTCCAGAATATCCCTGAGCTAGCAGAGGAGCTGGAGGACCTGGTGGAGCAAGAGTGGCATCTGGAGCGAGCTTACCAAGGCCTTATCCGGAAAGTTGCGAGGCATACGGGGGAGGGACCATGGGCAGCCCCCCCATATACTATACCGCAGGAAGACGTGGCCTGGCTGGCCAACCCGCCCTGGGATGGAGGCTCTGACCTTGGAATCGAACAGTCCTTTGAGTCCTGCGACCCGGTGGGGTGGAGAATGAGGAATCTACTGCCCCACCTAGGACCCAATCCGTCGGAAGAGACGGTTGCCCAACTTAAACTGTCGGTCGAGCAACAGTACTTTCAAGACATCCAGAGCCCCTGGGTTGCCCCATGCTGGGGGAGTGAGACAGTGATTCGCACCAGCCCCTTTGTTACCCCGGACCTGAGGAGTGGGAATTCGCTGCTCCTCAGCCCCAAGAAGGCCCCTGTACCAGGGGGTGGGACAACCACCCCCCCTGGTGGACCTTTGGCCCCTTCCCCTGTTTTTCCTACTGTTGTGAGTGAGAGAGAGCTCACCAGCAGCACCAAGAAGATGCTCCCTTTGTTAATGGACACTGCCCTGGAGAAGGAGCGATGTGTGCTTTCCAGGGGCACTGATGATACGGCCCTGAGGAATGGGACTGCTGTCTTCCTCAAGGCAGAGAATGGCCCTGCGGTTTGTGGCCTGAAAGAAGAGGACCCCAGCAGACTGAAGGAGAACAGTGCTGCTGGCCCTCTTGTTGATCCTATGGACTGTGAACTGGTGGGTGGGAATGCGTTCCCCACCAGCCCCCCTGTGAACCCTGGCCTGGTGAGTAGAAGTGAGCTCCCCAGGGCCTGGGAAACCCCTGTTGCTGTGGATGAGACGCAGGTCCCCACCAGCAGCCCCTGTCCTTCCCCTTTGTTATTGGATACTGCCCTGGAGAAAGAGAAATGTGTGCTCTCCAGGGGCGTGGATGTTATGGCCCTGAGGAATGGGACTGCGGTCTTCCTCAAGGCAGAGAATGGCCTTGGAGTTTGTGGCCTGAAAGAAGAGGACCCCAGCAGACTGAAGGAGATGAAGGAGAACAGTGCTGCTGACCCCCTTGTTGACCCTATGGACTGTGAACTGGTGGGTGGGAATGCGTTCCCCACCAGCCCCCCTGTGAACCCTGGCCTGGTGAGTAGGAGCAAGCTCCCCAGGGCCTGGGAAACCCCTGTTGCTGTGGATGAGACTCAGGTCCCCACCAGTAGCCCCTGTCCTTCCCCTTTGTTATTGGATACTGCCCTGGAGAAAGAGAAATGTGTGCTCTCCAGGGGCGCGGATGTTATGGCCCTGAGGAATGGGACTGTGGTCTTCCTCAAGGCAGAGAATGGCCCTGGAGTTTGTTGCCTGGAAGAAGAGGACCCCAGCAGATGGAAGGAGAACAGTGCTGCTGACCCTCTTGCTGTACATGTGGACTGTGAACTGGTGGGTGGCAGCGAGCCCACCAGCCCCTATGTGACCCCTGGCCTGGTGGTTGGGAGCGAGCCCACCAGGCCCTGTGAAACCTTGGCTGTGATGAGTGGGACAACAGTCCTCATCAGCAGTCCAAAGCCTGTTGCCCCTTTTCCTGATACCCCAGCCTTGGTGAGTGGGACCACGGTCCTCACCAAGGATGCCCTTGTTGCCCCTGGATCTGTTGACCCCAGCCTGGTGGGTGGGAAGTCATTCCCCACCAGGCCAACTGTTGATCCAGCCCAAGGGAGGGGGACTACCGTGCTCCCTAAGGAAGTTGGGAGTTGCCCCAGTTTTGTCAGCAGCCCACAGTCTGTTAGTCCTGGATTGGTGAGTGGGAGTGCGCTCCTCACCGGTCCTCTGGATGCCCCTACCCTGAGCAAAAGAGTCCCCAGTGTTTCCAGTAGCCCTTTGGATGTTGCCTCAGCCCAGGAGAGTAGGAGCAGCATCCTCTCCTGTTCCCGTGGGGTACTTGCTCAACCACAAGGGGGAGATGTCCCCAGCGTCCACCAAGGTGACACCCAGGCCATTGGGAACCCAGAGACACTGTTGCCAAAAGGAGGTCCACCTTATAGACTGGCTATGGACCCTGAGCCACTGGACCCAGACCCAGGAGGGTCTGACCCCAGCTCTGCCTGGAGCCTGGCCCAGGAGAGGCCTCCCAACTTAGTGACAGCCAGGACCAAGAGGTACACGTTTCACTGGCCCAGGATCAAGGACCCCAGTTTTACTCCTGGCCCCGGACACGGGGCTCGTTTATTCTTTCCAGACCCCAGGACTGTAGGGGCTGGCTGGGGACAAGACTTTTGGGACAAGTACTGTTGTGGTCATGGCATTACCAGATTATGTGTCCACGCTGGACAGCAGCGAGCTGACCCGTGTGGATCATGCTGTGGCTGTCGGAGGTGGACAAGGGGGAGATATGTGACGGAACTGTGGCGACCATGGGAGATATTGGTGTGTTAGAGATATGGGATCTCATGTCTTCAGGCTATTTCTACCCAAAAGACAAACACACATAGACTGAGCTTAGCCATAGTTGATTCCAGTACATTTCTGGAGTGCAGAGATAGTGGGGGGGGGGGTTGGGCTTTGATTCCACTCTACTCCAGGCCTGTGCTAAGGAATGTTAATTGATTCCTGCTGTGCTTCCTTGACCAATCAGAGGCGGTTATTGATGAGCCAGTTAAGAATGTATGATTTCAAGTCTTAATCTGCATTCTTATCCTGATAAGGATGCTGGTGGCTGATTGGTCAAGCATAGAAACACTGTCCCAAGTATTCGTTTGCATGCTGATCTAGATAAGAGTCTCTGTAGTGTATATAAGCTGTGTGTTTGAGTCAATAAAAGAGAGTTCTTCCCTTCATCAAGTCTCGGCTGATGTTTGGGAACAGGAGGGTCAGTTTACTATTGGATTGTTATTCTGAGGGAGAAAGGAACTATAAAAGAGGTATCCAGCTTATGATACAAGGCGTCACATTACAGATCCTTCCTACGATCAATTGATTCCTCTCTCTCCCGAAGTTCGCTCCGAACTGACTTGGTGGCTTCTCCACATGCAGGTATGGAATGGTCGCGCAATTTTCAGAACGACCCCAGACTTCATCATCAACTCAGATGCGAGTCTTTGGTGTTGGGGGGCTACTTGTGCAGGACTCTCCACAGGAGGAGTATGGTCCACTTCAGAAGACTCCCTTCACGTCAATTGCTTAGAATTGATAGCGGGTTCCTTCGCTATTCGCAGCCTTGCAAAGGATCTGACCGATTGTTGTATTTTACTGCCCATGGACAATTTCTCGGCCGTTCAATATATGAATCGCCTAGGAGGAGTGCATTCAAAGATTTTGTCCGAAGAGACGAAAGAAATCTACCAATTTTGCTTCAACAGGAACATCACACTTTTAGCGGAATACTTACCGGGGAAAGTCAATTTGGAAGCGGATTGGTTTTCCCGTCACTGGAGAGACTCCAGCAATTGGATGTTGGATCAAACTGTATTCGCTCACCTGATGCATCAGAGAGGCACCCTGGTTCTAGACCTTTTTGCATCTCAAGTCAATCATCAGCTCCCACACTATTTCAGCTGGCTACCAGATCCCTTCTGCACAGCTGTGGATGTTTCCTTCAGGAATGGCCTCTTTCAGGGGCGTATGCCTTCCCTCCGTTCGCTATGATCACAAGGGTGATTCGTTACCTTCGACTTCTAGGATCAGCAATAACATTAATAACCCCTCTTTGGCTGAGCCAGCCTTGGTTTCCAGATCTCTTGTGCCTCTCTGTCCAGGATCCTCTCCTTCTTCCTTCGTTTCCGAGTCTTATAACAGACCCGAAAGGGGAGCTTCACCCCCTGATCCTTCATCAACGCTTGCAACTGGTAGCCTGGTCTCTTTCAGGGGATCCTGGGAGGTCGGAGGCCTATTGGAATCGGCTCTTCGACTCCTCTGGGACTCCTGGGCCCCGGGAACTCGACGCTGCTATTCTTGGGGATCCTGGTCTCGTTGGTGTCTAGAACGGGATATCGATCCCCTTACGGCCCCTGTACATTTCGTAATCAATTTCCTTTCAAATTTATTTGATCAAGGAGAATCCTATAGAACCATAAATGTCTACAGGTCGGCTATTTCAGCTGCTAATGTTTCTAATCTTGGTCTCCCTGTGGGTAGAGAGCCTCTCGTTTGTCGCTTGTTGCGTGGTATTCATCTTTCCTGTCCTCCTCGTCCCAGATATTCTTCTCTCTGGGACGTATCTTCAGTTTTTCAGTTTCTTAGAACTTGGCCTGAGAATGAACTCCTCTCTTTACGCCAATTGTCTGCTAAGCTCACTCTCCTTCTATGTCTGGTTTCTTTCCGTTGTGTGTCAGATGTTAGAGCTTTTGATGTAGATGGCATTGCTTTTTCTCCTGAGGGAGTGGTTTTTTCTATATCTCGCCGGACTAAGTCCTTTTCTCGTTCTATCTCTTATCCCTTTTTTCCTTCAGAACCTAAACTCTGCGTTCCCTCTTTTCTCCGCTCTTACCTGGAAAGATCAGCTCCATTGCGTTCTCCGGATTCCAGACAACTCTTGATCTCCTATGTTCGGCCTTTCAATCCAGTTTCTTCTCCTACACTTGCTCGTTGGATCCGCTGGATTTTATCTTTGGCAGGAGTGGACTCCTCTTTTGGCTCTCACTCTGTCAGTGGAGCAGGTGCTTCAACTGCGTTTCTGGCGCTTCGCTGGCCGATATTCTTCGCTCAGCAGATAGGTCCCGTGAGTCTACTTTTCGTACTTTTTATTTTCGCCCGTCCTCTCACCCGGGTTCTTTTCTTTTGGGTGAGTGTTAAAACTGCAAATAGGAGCCTCCTGTCATGTTTTAAAATTGGAAGATTATCCTAGATTTAGTGAAGAGATAATCTGAATTTTAATAATGACAGGAGGCGAGTATCCCCCCCCCCGACTATTTTTCTTCCCATCCCTTTCTGCATCGCCTAGATTCCTTTTTACTCTTCGAACATTCACTGATTGTTAAATTCCTTTCCTCTTACGCACTAATGTTTAGTTTCTCTTGTCTATACTCCTATGTATGTTTTTTCCTTACTTATTGACTATATTACTATAAGATGTTTTGTTTTTACTGTTTTTCAGCTTAATTGGCACCTGTGGATCGTTACCATTGTAGTCTGTACATGAAGGATATTTCTCCTGTTCCTGTCGTTTTTTCCAGTTTGGAATCATTTCGTCTACTGACTTTCCTTCATAAGACTCTTCTAGGTGTCGTTGGGTTCACCTCAAGAAAGAGGAAGTAGTTTATACTGCAAGCCCATTTGTTGTCATATCTTTTTGTTTATTGGTTGTTCACCTTGCTGCTATTGGAGGTGAATAAAGAAAGATAAGCAAATACTCGCCTCCTGTCATTATTAAAATTCAGATGATCTCTTCACTAAAGCTAGGATAATCTTCCAATTCTCGAGTGTTATAACCTGTACAGTTAGGATGCTCATCTACAGAGTTGTCAAGCCTTGTGGACAACACATGAGCAGGGCAGCAGTGTTACTAAAGTAGTACAATTTCATTTCAAAGTACATTCAGTGTTCTCATACAAGTGTTCAATGCATATAGGCAATACACACAGAAAACACATGTACGTTCTAATGTACTTTGAGATACAATAAAGATGAACCATCACCATTCTATCTGTGTCTGTATGAGGATATATTTGATAACACATTTGTCAATGCGTAACCACACCCAGGACAGAGTATCCCCCATACATAGAAAGGCATCACCCACATCACAGGAGTCCAACACTTGTTTGCCAGTGAGTGTACTCTGTGATGTATCCATGCAAACAGATGATGGTGGCAGTGATACACTAATGTGTTGTGGGAGTGATAAAGAGTTGATACAGGGGACCTACTTCCACAGTGAATTCCTGTCCACAGTATCTGTGTTGCTCAGTATAATCAATGTTCTGAGATTTTGCTCCACTTTGACATATCTCAGTACATGGGCTACATCAACGAACAACCAGACTAAGTGGACATGTGTTATCACTGGTGAAGTCTGTTACACCCTTAGGGAAACAACAACTTAACTTACTGGAGACCCCAGTGCTCACCCCAGGATATCAATGTGTGTGCTACACATTGAAATCCTAGGTTAAAAACATTGGCTTCCCCAGTAAGTCAGTTGCACAATGAGTGTTTGAATCAAAGACAATATTGATGCATGTCCCATTTATCTGTCCTGCTTGTTATGTCCCTGCTAAGTCACATAGCTGTTTGTTTGGTTATCCCATTAACCCACCGAGTGCAAGAGTGGTCCCCAACGCATTTCTTTGCAATGCGTTGCCTACCACCCTGGCACTCAAAGGGTTAAAAACAACATATAATATAGACTAATGTTCAATGTTGTACTATTTGTTGTGCTAAGGGGTATGTTTTGTTGTTCAAATTCAACACACATCGCCATATAACACAGTGGTGTAATATGGCTCCAGGGATGTATTTCAAGTTGCATTTGTACAACGGTGTGTGTGTGTGAACCCATGTTGTAGCATCCCACAAACATTTCACCCAGGCAGAGGTTGTGTTCACTGCATTGCATGGCAATGCATTGGAGACAACCCTGCCACCAATTCCATAACTGAAGACACAACAGATCAGACAGGAATCCAAAAAAAAGGTTGGGCCTTTCATTTTTTCCTTTTTGGGTGGGGGGCCTTAGCCTGGGTGCCAGAGGTGGATGCCCTTGTTGATCTCCTGGTAACCCTCTGCCACCTAGGTGTGGCTTCAGGGGTAACACTGGAGGGGGTGGTGGTTGCAGTAGACCCCACGGTGGAACGCAAGTTCTCCCTCTCCATCCTCAGGTTCTCCCTGCAGTTGATCTCCCTCAACTCCACAAGTACCTGTCTTAACATGTCCATTAGACCAGTCCTGAGCTGGTGGAGTAGTGTGTTCCTCCTGGCCACCTCCGACTCCAGGGCTTGGATTCTGGTCTCCAATTGGGCTATGTTCCTCCTGGATTGCCTCCTGCTCCTGGTGATGTTGCTGTCTGTACTCCTGCTCGACCGGAGTAGTCTCCTCTGAAGGGCCATACACTCTGCCTCCATCCCTGTGAGGCGTGCAGTGCTGGAGGTGGATGTGCCCGGTGTCCATGGCGCTGCTGTTTCTTCTGCTGCTGAGGGTGCTGTTTCCTCTGCTGCTGAGGGTGCTGATTCTTCTGCTGCCAAGGGTGCTGTTTCCTCTGCTGCTGAGGGTGCTGTTTCCTCTGCTGTTGCTGGAGGTGCTGTGGCTGCTGTGATAGCTGTTGGAGTGGCTGGTGCAGATGATAGGCATATGCCCACCACATTAAGTGACTCCGAGCTGCCCAATGATGTGTGTGCTGGTGGAAGTGTAAAAATGTCCCTGGGTAGGGGGCGCTGGGGCTCACCAATCAGGCCCAGGTGTGGGTAGTCCAGTGGCCAAGGGTCATATGGTGGCCACTGATAGGTGCTCGGACCCCACCTTGGATCATATTTTGGGGCATCCTGTGGAGCCATCCAGGAGGGTGGGTTTATCTGGGAGGCATATGGCCCATATTGGGTGGTGGCCACTGTCCCTGGCAGCCATTGCCTCCCTGGCGGTGGTGGTGCTGCTGCTGGAGGGTAGTAGCTGGTGGAGGTGGCTGGATACGTTCACCTCTCCTCCTGTTGCATCCAGCCACTGTACTGGGGAGGTGCAGATTGAATGGGTGCAGCCTGTGGTGGTCCAGCTTGAAGGGGTGCAAAAGGTGGTGGTCCAGCTTGTAGGGGTGCAGCCTGTGGTGGTCCAGCTTGTAGGGGTGCAGAAGGTGGTGGTCCAGCTTGAAGGGGTGCAGAAGGTGGTGGTGCAGCCTATGTTGGAGGGGATGGTGATGGTGGGTACGGTGACCACCGGCTGGTCCCCTCCTCTGTGTACTCCTCACTGGGGGGTGACATTGCCTCCTCCACTGGCTCTCGCTGGGCTTGAGGGCTGTAAGCTGTGTGGAGAAATAAGATGTTGTGATTAGTGACCTTAGCCATATGTTTGTGGAGACAGTTATACTTTTATATGTGGTGAAGAAAAATATATGTGTTTGAGTTAATCCCCCTGGGTAAACAAGGGTACTCCTACTGCTGAAAGGTCTTATTTGAGTTATTACGGGTGAAGGTTTCATTTTGAGGTGCAATATCACAGTTGCCCGAAATAGTACAGTGGGGCTGTTGCAACACCCTCTCATATAGATATCTGGTCCCTGTACCAAAGCTGTCCATATGATTATGTAGTAACAGCACCACTGTACAATTTCAGGCCACTGGGATATTGCCCCTGACATATCCATGTCTGCGCTGTGATACCTTTTGAATCAACACACCTTTCAGCAGTAGGAATACCATTGTTTAACTCGGGGGGGGGGGGAATCCAACAACATATATTTGTCTTCACAACTTGTAGGGATGGCTATCCCTCCAGGGGGATGGCAAAGGTTAAGTCCACCTTGTAGACATTGTGAAAACATATGTTGTTCGCTGTTAGTCCTATCCCTCCTACCCTCATGGTTGTTCAGATATTGCTCTATGTGACAGATGTAGATTTCAGTCATATGTCCACACGAAGGCTTTTCAGCAGAGCCAAAATCGCCCCATTTAGAGAACAATACTTAATTGGAATGGGGTACAGAGTGTGCATGGTTTGCAAACACACTCTGTGGACCATTCCAAAGAGGTATTTATCTCAAAATGTTGCGACTTTGGCTCTGCTGAAGAGCCTCCATGTGGTCAAATGACAGATACCTCCACCTGTCACATAGAGCAATATCTGTATAACCATGAGTGTTGGAGGGATAGGACTTAGATCGAGACACATCTTTTTACGATGGCAATAA
The DNA here is from genome assembly GCA_037306005.1 of Rhinophrynus dorsalis. Taxonomy (NCBI): domain Eukaryota; kingdom Metazoa; phylum Chordata; class Amphibia; order Anura; family Rhinophrynidae; genus Rhinophrynus; species Rhinophrynus dorsalis. Next base: position 143,264,194 of record CM074721.1, read on the forward strand.
TATGACATCATGATGACATTACCCATAGCTATCCCATTACAGTCACACACAAGTAGGAATGGTCATATATGTATGTGGATATGTACCTTTCATATGGCTACAGTAACATCCTTTCAAGATGTGAAACCAGTGAGCAGTTCAATCGGTGTGGTTGCCTTACTGGCTATATATGTGCACCCATCCAACAATACATTGGATTGATATGATGGATATGAACATACTTCGTATATCCCATCTACGTAGAGTGTGATATACTATGTATGTGTATTTGGATGGTAGCAATGTAGATTGATTTGTGATGGGTGCACATATCTGGCCAGTAAGGCAATCAGATCCAGTGAACTGATCTCTGTGTTCACATCGTGTTGGGACATATTTAGAAACATTTGAATCCTAAGGGCAACAATCAAGCCAGTAGTGAGGGATATCTTTTATTGAGACCTTTCATTTTCTGTGTATGAGCCCATACATCCTTCTGTGTGAGGCAACCGTACTCAGTCCTAGATATCCATCAGTCATGGCCTGTTAGTGACCATGGTACAATGTTTGCTATTTGTTTCCCATGTGTAGCCTGCAAACAGCGGCTGGTGTACCATCCATCCATGGCATCAGCACCCCTGTGGATCCATGTGGGAATCAGATGTGGGACATGTCATTTCAAGTTAGAGTAAATTATTGCAGCGACAACACCAAGGCCTACTTCATCCACCTTTAATTCTGTGGAATAGTTTTTGGCCTGTGTGTTGCACATACAAGCATTTATTCTCTGGGACACTGTGATGTGTGACCTGATCCACCCTTTTTGTAATTCAGTAAGCGGTGATGTTGAACTGATGAAGTGAACATGATGGTGACTTCTCCAGTGATCTCCTTTCCCCATTTCCAGTGTTTTCTATGGAGTCTGTACAATGGGACCCTATGAACTTGATTCTTGTTTTTGCATATTCTCCATAGACTAACACTGGTATTGGTGAAGTGAGGGTGTGTGAGGGTTACTTTGTGTCCACTGTCTCTTTGTCACCGCTTAGTGAATGTCCCCTGTGTAGCATGTGATCGTTGGCCTATTGACTTGTTTGTTGTCTGGTTAACCCTTTGAGTCCCAGAGGGGTTGCCAAAGCATTGTTGATCGATGCATTGATGATCCCTCTAGCACTCAAGGGGTTAGGTGCTGACTTCCCTATGGGGACACGGGTGACACTGTGTGTGAACAGTGATGATATATGACAGATGACATTTTGAACATAACGGTTTGTGTATTGTGTGTGATGAGCACAGCGACAGGAGGGTTGAACTAGGACTTTGACAGGTTTGTCCCAAGTTGGACCTTGACATTTGTCCTGGTGTTGTGTCCTGCTTTTAACCCTCAGGGTGCTGTGTTGGTGCAGTTGTATGGATGAGTGATGGGCATGTGTTGAGGTGTGACTGTGTGTGCAGCTGGTCGATCAGGGTCGAGGATATGGTCTGCCGCACCAGCTCCTCCCAGCCGCAGAAAGTGATGAGGACGGATGGGCCACCTCCGGTGCCTCGGGCTTGCTTGGACATGTCAGACAGCTTGTTCTTGACCACCCTCCAGCAGTCGCCCCATCTCTTCTTCACATACTCCACGTCCCGCCTGCATGTAGCCACCGCGTTCACCCGGCTGCATATCTGGTTCCAGGCTGCCTTCCTCCTCGCTGACAGGCCAGGGACCTTTGCTGTCGGGTGGAGAACACTCTGCCTCTCCAGGACAGCTTCTACGAGAGCTGTGTTCTCCTTCTCAGTATATCTCGGATCCCTGATCCTGCCCTCATCATCTCTGGCATGGGAGGATTCTGAGCCGGAGTGTCCTGTCTGGTCTGACCCTGACTGTGTGGGGTGCTCCCCAGCAACTACCCCTTGTCCCATTGCAGGTTCTGTCCCTGTCCTGCGTGTGCCTGCTCTTGTTGGCCGGGTCCCCCTCCACCCTGTGGATCTCCCTCTCCCACCCCTGCTCTGCTGAGGGATGCCCTCCTGACCTTCCTCCTCCACTACTCTCCCCATCCCTCTCTCCTGACCTCCTCTTCTGGCCATCACTCACCCACTCACACCCAGGCACTCCCACAGGCCCTCAGAGACACACTCGATCCACTCACTCTCTGTCACACACTTTCACTCACAGATTCACACTGTCAAAATAAAATGTAAAATGTGTAAGGTGTTATAAAATAAAAGGACTATGTGTATGTGTTTGTGTTTGTATGTGTTTGTGTTTGTATGTGTGTGTGTAATATGTGCAAAGGTGTGATATGAGTCGTATTATGTGCAATGCTCTCCTCTCTCCAAACTCCAAAACTCCTCTACCTCCAATGAATGCTCCTGTCTCCCTCTCTCTAATCACTATCCTCCGCTCCTGGTTCTGAAGAACTCGATAACAGACAGTGTGTGACGGTTATTTTTGGGTATATATATAGGTGTATTTTAAGTTTTTTGATACATTGGGGCTTTGTGATTGGCTGTGTGTTTGAATTTGTTTTTGCATCAATCAGGGTTGCTAGACAACGGCAGCCGTTATGTTACATGTTGTTTTGAGCTATGTTATCGTGTGACTTGGCCGCCCATTGTGCATTAACATGAGCGACAACGGGTTTTGTGTTACGTGTTTTGTGTGTGCCTACGCTCGATAGCTATTCTCGTAGAGTACCTATTGAATCTGCCTTAACTCATTTATTATTTGCGAGCGATGCGCCTTTTTCACTTAGCGGCTGGTTTAACGTGAGCCTTTAAATCTTGCCCTAACTGTGATATGTATCCATACCAGCAAAGGCTCATCCATATCAGACAGCACTAATCCTATTATATGTCCATGAAGACCATAAGTTTATCTATTATATCACCCTATAGATCATATTATGTTCAAAATTGTATAAATAATCACCAAATCTAAACCAAAATCTTCCCATATAGACTACAAATCCTTAACTAATAAGTATTCTAACTTATTTACTATACTTGGTGATTAATAAAAAATAGGTGCTATTCTAGATTTCAAAATTACCCCGCTCTAATACCCCTATCCGCAAGGAAACACAAACCTTTAGTGCTGAAAGGAGAAGAAGAAATAAGAAAAAAAAACACCTTCCACTTCTTAAATTAAAACCCCATTCTATTTCAAAACCCAGTTTAGAAAGTCCTCCACCAATCCTCAAATATCTTCATCATATAACATATGAAATAGGCATTTCGCTATGCCAAAAAAACTCCTATACTCTCCCAGATCATTAACTAATAATTATAATTTTAGTATTAAAAAATAATACATGCTTTTACATGTTATCTTTACCAATTTGTTATAAAACAGAAAAAAAAACTATCTCACCAGTGAATTTCAACATTACCCCCCTATAATACCCTTACTCATGAAGGAACACAAGCCGTCAATACACCTAGGCAAGTGTTCCTCCATGACCAACACCCCCTAACCCCAATGACATCGCTCACCCAGAGACTCTTCAACCTACCCCCTATATCCCTCCCCATAATACATATCAGATATTGTAACATTTTTCAACCATCCTTAAGAGAAAACAGACCCTCTCCACAGCTTCCCCTATTATCTACCAAATACTACTTTCCCTACCCAACAATGGGCTGCAAACATCGAAGATACCCCCCCATTTCATCCCCCTTAACATCTTTGCAACCGACTAAATCCACGTCTGCAGCGCATTGCTCTGAGGGTAACACAACCGAACAACTCACCCTTCTTAGCTCAAACCCATTTAAGTTTCAGCACCCAATTTAAGAGTCCTCAGCCAACTGTCAAATATCTCAGGGGCATCAAAATGTCTCATTTGACCATTCCACCAGACCCTTAGGCCTGATGGAAAGCTCCAACTATACTTAATATTATTTTGTCTCAGCATTAATAAGCCTGTTGAAAAGCCTCTTCTCCATCTTCTTGTCTGATATGATAGACCTTGATATATTTGAATATGTCCATATTTCTTGTAATATTGCTGCAGCCGCACACTTCGTAACTGGTAGATACAATCCTCGTAGTCTTTCTCTGGGTGCTCTTTACTCAGCTCCTTAGCTTCCAGCCAGAGTATAAACATACAATGTAAAGCAAGAGAAAAAGGCACTCACCAATGGCAGGAAATCTTCAATGCTTTATTCAAATTCACGTGCAGAATGTTTTACAGGCAAGAATGCTCTCAGGCCATTAGAAAGTTTCGGGGGAATCCCCCTTCCTCAGCTCGGCCACTATCATTCTGCACGTGAATTTGAATAAAGCATTGAAGATTTCCTGCCACTGGTGAGTGCCTTTTTCTCTTGCTTTACATTGTTGGAATAATTTTAGGTGACTTGGAATAATTTTAGGTGACTGGAATAATTTTAGGTGACTCGTTGCTAGAAAAAGACCTGGGTATCCTTGTCAACTACAAACTTGGAAACAGTGACCAGTGTCAAACAGCAGTAGCAAAGGCAAACAAAGTCCTGTCTTGCATAAAAAGAGGTATTGAAGCAAGAGTGGATAACATTATTTTGCCATTATACAAATCATTGGTAAGACCTCACCTTGAGTATGCAGTGCAATTTTGGGCACCGGTTCTGAAAAAGGATATACTAGAACTAGAGAGGGTACAGCGGAGACCAACAAAATTAATTAAGGGAATGGAGGACTTGACATATGAGGAACGACTAAACAAACTTGGTTTATTTACTCTAGAGAAAAGACGACTAAGAGGAGACCTTATCACATTGTACAAGTATATGAGAGGTCAATACAAGGATCTCTGCGGTGAGCTATTTATTCCAAGGCCTGATCAGGTGACCAGGGGACACCCCTTGAGATTAGAGGAAAGGAGGTTTAAACTTCAGCAGAGGAAGGGTTTTTTTACGGTAAGGTCTGTCAAATTGTGGAATTCATTGCCCAGGGAGGTAGTTATGGCAGATACAATGGATACATTTAAGAGAAGATTAGATACATTTCTTTCAAAAGGGAACATACAGAGTTATACTGTTTATCAGTAGGCTGATCAGGAAGGTCTGATAAAGACTAATTTAATTGGTAGCAGGAAAGCTATAAAATTCTCAGTTACTGAGGTATGAAGCGAAGGTTGAACTTGATGGACTTTTGTCTTTTTTCAACCTAATTTACTATGTTACTATGTTACTATGTATGTTTATGCTCCGGCTGGAAGCTAAGGAGCTTTTTCTCTTGCTTTACATTGTATGTCCATATTTCTCATTAACAGGTTTGCCTTCTCTATTTGCTCTGAGAATTTGTAAATATGAAGGTGTGAAAATTTACTATAGCAACCCTAGGGCGAACTTCAGATAGGCCCTTAGGTCATAGCATACAATGAACCCTATCCATGATATTATCAGGGTCTTCCCACTTTAACCCCCATATCACCAAATAACCCCAACAAAAACTCCTTCAATTGATCATTCGTTACATACTCCTCAATATTGCGGAATCGGAGATTACATCTCCTAGATCTGTCCCCTAAATCTCTTATTTTCTGCTCCATTATATCTATTCTTTGAGAAAGACTTGTAGTTTTATCCTTCGATGCCAGTTATTTAGTATCCAGACTCTCCAGTTTTACTTTCACAGAGTTCATCTTCTCAGACAGCTCTCGCAACTCATGTTTGATTTCCAAAGAGCCTTTAACAATCTCCTGTTTAATCTCATCAAACTACAACAATAAAAATTCTTGGGAAGCACCAGAAGAAACACTCATACTTGGCTGTCCTTCTATTTCCTGGGATTTTTCCAAATGCGATATACCTGTATCATTCAGATTTTTTCCATGGTCATCTTTAGCTGAAGTTGGCTCGAACAAATCTGATACCCTCCCTTCTTGTTTTTCATTTTTATCTTTCTTCTTTTTTTTACCACAGTCTTTAATCTGGCCTTTTTTGTAGCCATTTTACTTTCCTATCTTCTTTCTCCCACTCCTCTCCTTCACCTCCTCCACCTTTCTCCTTCCTCCCTTATTTTCACCTCTTTCTTTAGATTATAGAGTAATAAGCTATGAGCCAAGCCTCCATATCATTATGTCACTTTCCGCCTTATGATTTATGATAACCCACACTTCACTTCTCACACCCACTCCATTTTATATCTTCTCAAATCTGCCCAGGCCTCTCTCTCACCTAAGCCCATCCCATCTCATCATAACAGGGAGACAGACACATACAGAGAGGGAAAGGGATTTTCCTTTTATTTCATTATTTTTATTTTTTAATTTCCCTTTCTCCTTTATTTAAAACTGCAGCACTTAAAACCGTGGCTTAAATACTTATAATGGCCAAACCACTTATATCTCATCAGGGGATATACCCCTACCGGCTAGTGGCCACTTCCACTTTATTTCGTCCTTCTAATCTGTATAACCGTAGATTACTCCGGCCATATATCAACCAAGCTTTATCCAACTCTTTCAGATTTAAAACAGTTTGATTTTATGTAACCATTACATATTTTATGACCACATACTTTCATCTGGCTATTTCAGCTTTAGCATAATACAGATAGTAGATATTGCTGAGTTACGGATTGCAGTCTCATACTCACAACATCCACTTAAGACCAAACGTTGGCTTTGTTACAGTCCCCACGTTCCACAAGTCTCCATCTCCCCCTGACAATTCCCAGTCGTATTCACATTCACCGCAGGATCTTCAGGGTAGTAAGGGTGTGTCGGTTCTTTTATAAATGTCCGAACTTTCACTAGGCGATCATCCTCCGGCTTGGCTCATCCAGTGTGTCTCACATCCCAGCGTCCTCCCATTCAATGCATCTGTTATCTGGCTCTGCTCAGTCAGCGTTTCTCATCTCCCGGGGCTCATCAAGTAAGCACACCAATCCCCACCTCCTCCTGCGTGAGCGTCTTCACATCATCACGCCTGTGACCCCAATGGGTGCTAAATTTTTTGTTGTTAATTTTTTTTGCAGTTTATTGGTTTGGGTTAGCTATATAGCTTAGGTGAGTAATTACTTAGTGGGGAATTAGGTAGTTTTAGGCTTTAGGTAGTTTTATTAAAACATTAATAATATAATAATAATAATAAATAATTTATATAGATGTGTAAGTTAAGTAGCTTATTAAGTGGGTGGGTGGCTATTTAGTAGAAATTAGGCATTAAGTAGTTATCACGGTGCCCGTGATTCGTGCTGTTCAGTGTCTGTCACTTGTTGAGTAATCATGATTGGCTGTCTGTGATTAGCCTATCACGGTGCCCGTGATTCGTGCTGTTCAGTGTCTGTCACTTGCTGAGTAATCATGATTGGCTGTCTGTGATTAGCCCTCCTCACACAGCCTTTTTAAACCCAGGCTGAGCACTTCCAGGTTGCCCTTTCGTGGTGTTTCTGACTTCACTCTGCCTGACCTGCTGGTCAGGCTTCTGGGCCTGTTCCTGCTGTTCCTGCTGTACTTGCTGATCCTGTGTTCCAGTGTTCCTGTATGCTAGCGTTCCTGTGTTCCAGTGTTCCTGTATGCTAGTGTTCCGGTGTTCCAGTGTTCCTGGGTGCCTGTATTCTAGTGTTCCTGTGTTCCAGCACCTCGTGGGTTAATCTTACTCAGTTCCTGAATCTCCTGCTCCAGCCGTCGCTCCGGCGACATTGTTCTTCTCGCTGCTGATCATACATTGTTGGCTCCAGCGTGCGGACGCTGGTTTACTCCACTAAACCTGGTTGCGATTACATTGTTGGTTCCAGCGTGCGGACGCTGGTTTACTCCACTAAAACCTGGTTGCGATATACATTGTTGGTTCTAGCGTGCGGACGCTGGTTTACTCCACTAAACCTGGTTGCGATATACATTGTTGGTTCCAGCGTGCGGACGCAGGTTTTCTCCACTAAACCTGGTTGCAATATACATTGTTGGTTCCAGCTTGGGACGCTGGTTTGCTCCATTAAACCTGGTTGCGAGATATACTGTTGGTTCCAGCGTGCGGACGCTGGTTTACTCCATTAAACTTGGTGGCGACATTTACTGTTTGTCCCGGCGTGCGGACGCTGGTTTACTCCATTAACCTGGTGGCGTTATTTACTGTTGGTCCCAACGTGCAGACGTTGGTTTGCTCCTGAATGATCCAGTACTTTGGCCAGGTCGCTGTCCACTCCTATGCAGTCGTCTGATTATCCCTGGCAATAGACTTCTGCTGAGTAAGACCATAATTCCTATTTCTCTCTGCTGTCTTAGTCATCTGACAGCTGGTCTACTCGCTCAGGCTGCTCTGCCCGGTATTGGTAAGGCCGGTAGAACCTTGTACGTTACCATCCTTAAGGTTGCCTTACCCGGTATTGGCAGGGCCGGTAGAGCCTACTACAGTACTCCTTTGGGCTGCCTTGCCCGGTATTGGTAAGGCCGGTAGAACCTTGTACATCACCATCTTGAAGGTTGCCTTACCCGGTATTGGCAGGGCCGGTAGAGCCTCCATTCCGCATTCCTTTGGGCTGCCCTGACCGGTATTGGTAAGGCCGGTAGAACCTTGTATTTCACCATCTTTAAGGTTGCCTTACCCGGTATTGGCAGGGCCGGTAGAGTCTCCATTCCGCATTTCTTGGGCTGCCTTGCCCGGTATTGGTAAGGCCGGTAGAACCGGTATATGTCCTCTCACGGTTGCCTTAGCTGGTATAGTCGGTAGAGCCTGTCATTATTACTGTCACTTGGGTTGCCTTGCCCGGTATTTAGGCAAGGCCGGTAGAACCTATTATATCTGATATTACTGTTGTATTGTTATGTATGTTTATCCTATGGGGACTGCCTTTAACTTTTAATAAAGTTAAGTTTTTACCAAACCTTAAGTCTGAGAGTCTTCAAATCCGTGACAGTACGAAAGGGCCATGACCTCAGACAGTAAGAGTGACGGTAACGCACAGAATATCCATTGGAGGATGGATATGCTCGAGCAACGTTTGGATCAGCTAGCGGTTGCTATCCAAACTATTCTTGAACGCAGTTTGGTACTTGGTGATAAGTCCGGTTCTAGCCCGGTAGTCTTGCCAATTCAGACACCGGAGAATGAGTCTAGGTCCCCAGGGACCGCATTCAAAGGGTTAACAGCTTCTGCACCCTTGCCGCTGAGATATGACGGTGACCCTCAACTATGCAGAGGGTTTATCAATCAACTTGAAATATTTATGGAATTGACGGCACACGCATTTCCTAGTGATCGCAGCAAGGTTGCTGACTGGCAGAGCATTGGCTTGGGCTAACCCACTTTGGGAAAACGCTAAACCCTGCAGAAAGAATTTCTGTGATTTTGTGCAATCCTGTCGAAGAGTATTTGAGCCTCCTGGTAGAACTACCTCTGCTGCTAAACGTCTCATGGAGATACAACAGGGCAGGCGCACTGTTGGCGATTATGCCATTGAATTCCACACCTTGGCAGCAGAGGTAGGATGGAATAACGAGGCCCTGTTGGCAGCCTTTGCTCAAGGATTGAGTAACCAGATTAAAGATGAGATCGCAGCAAAAGATTTACCTACTGACCTAGATAATTATATTGAATACGTGAGAATACGTGAGAGATTAACCGCCAGAGACCAACGAGTACAGTTAAAAGATAATGGGTCCAGTAGCATATTTTGCCCACCCAACCCTCCCTCTGCATCCAAACCTAGTGAATCCATACAGGAACCATGTGAACCTATGCAGGTGGGTTTCACTAGGTTAACTAAGGAGCAGAGAAGGTATCGCAAGACACAAGGATTATGTCTGTATTGCAGTAAAAATGGTCACCTGTTAAGATCTTGTCCGGTACGTCCGGGAAACGAACACACCTAGGGTACCTTGGGGGACAGGCCCTAGGTGGTGTCCAATCGTCCCCATTGTTGGGCACACTTAAACCCACCATACAGGTGGTATTGTCATGGGCACAACGCTCAGTTGAGGTTTTGGCCTTGGTTGATTCTGGTGCAGCTGGGTATTTTATGGACAATACCTTTGCCGAATTGCACGGGGTACCACGGATTCAGAGAGAAACCCCTCTTGCTATTGAAGCAATTGATGGCAAACCTTTGGAACCCGCCCAAGTTACTTTTGAAACGATGCCCTTGTCCATGACTATTGGGGCTCTTCACAAGGAAGAGCAGCAGTTCCAACTGATTAATTCTCCTCACCATGCCGTGATTTTGGGCTTTCCTTGGTTACAGTTGCACAACCCACAATTTGATTGGCAGAAATGTGAGATTGCTGCTTGGTCTCAGTTCTGTATGAATAATTGCTTACCCATCCTGTTAAGCTCTTGTGCACCTCCCCTTCACTACCGGATGTCTACCGGCAGTTTAGCGACGTTTTCAGTAAGGGAGAGGCTGGCGCCCTGCCTCAGCACAGACTATACCATTGTCGCATAGAACTGAGTCCTGGAGCAGTGCCACCGAGGGGACGCACGTATCCATTGTCTTGTGAGGAGAACCAAGCTATGGAGGAATACATAGCAGATGCCCTCAGTAGAGGGATCATAAGGAAGTCTACTTCTCCGGTCGGCGCCGGGTTCTTTTTTGTTAAGAAAAAAAGTGGCAAACTGCGACCATGCATAGACTATTGTGGGCTGAATAAGCTGATGGCTAAGAATGCCTACCCAATACCACTCATCACTGAGCTGTTTGATAGACTTAAGGGGTCCTCGATTTTCACCAAATTGGACCTAAGGGCAGCGTACAATTTGATACGTATCAGAGCCGGTGATGAGTGGAAAACTGCCTTCAATACGAGATCTGGGCATTACGAATACCTAGTCATGTCATTTGGTCTATGTAATGCTCCTGCAGTATTTCAAGAACTGATCAATGACGTTCTTAGAGATATGCTACAATCTTGTGTTGTAGTCTATCTTGACGACATACTTATCCACTCCAAAGACCTGTCACAACACATCAAGGATGTGCCTGAAGTCTTGCTGCGCTTACAAAAAAATAAATTATTCTGTAAACTGGAGAAATGCGAGTTCCACAAAACCAGTGTACCGTTTCTGGGGTTTATAATTGGCAAAGACGGCATTGCCATGGATAAAGAGAAATTGACGGCAGTCTTACAATGGCCTAAACCCAAGAGCCTCAAAGCCATCCAACGGTTTCTGGGCTTCGCCAATTATTACAGGAAGTTTATTAAAAACTTTTCCTCTATCGTGAAACCTCTGTCTGACCTCACGCATAAGGGCGCTAACCCATCCCTCTGGCCGGTGGCTGCTGAAGAGGCCTTTGAGAAGTTGAAGGTAGCCTTTGCTGAAGCGTCTGTGTTGTCCCACCCTAATCCACTACTTCCCTTTACCTTAGAGGTTGATGCCTCAGATATTGGGGTCGGGGCGGTGCTCTCTCAGCAACAGGTTAAAGGCGGTACACTCAGACCCAGTGGATTCTTCTCAAAAAAATTGACTAGTGCTCAAAGTCATTACGAGATTGGTGATCGAGAATTACTGGCCATTATCCCCGCTCTCAAAGAATGGCGTCATTTACTTGAAGGCACAAAAACCCCCATTTTGATTCTAACTGATCACAAGAATCTGAGGTATCTTTCTGAGGCCAAGAGACTGTCTTCTCGCCAGACAAGATGGGCACTATTTCTATCCCGATTCAATTTCGTTGTATCATACTTGCCGGGATCAAAGAATGTTAGGGCTGATGCTCTGTCTAGACAATTTGAAGCGGTGGTTGACAGAGAAGAGGTACCAGCACCTATCATTCAACCTGATCGAATATTGGCTACCATACATACTAGTATTACTTCACCACTAGGGGAGGAGATTTTGGCATCCCAAGCCTCTGCTCCTCGTGAGACTCCAGTGGGCAAATGTTTTGTCTCTGAGCCATTCCGTACTCGATTACTTGAAACCTACCACTCCTCTAAGGCTGCGGGACATATTGGTAGAGATCAATTGTTCTGGTCTCTCTCTCAGCTATTTTGGTGGCCTTCTATGAGAGCAGATTGTGCCAATTTTACGAATGCCTGTGCCACCTGTGCCCGTGCCAAAACCCCTAGACATCTCCCTGTGGGCTTGCTTCAGCCGGTGCCTAATGGTGAACGCCCTTGCTCTCACGTCTCTATCGACTTTATGGGAGAATTGCCCAGGTCTAGAGGGTACTCCTTCATATTGATGGTGGTAGACAGGTTTTCTAAAATGGCACACTTCGTACCCCTCCGTGGCCTTCCTTTGGCCAAAGAACTGGCAATGGTATTCACTCGAGAAGTGTTTCGGTTACATGGAGTACCCAGGGTACTGGTGTCTGACAGGGGGAGCCAGTTTGTGTCCAGATTCTGGAGGGCATTTTGCGAACAGATGGGCATACAGCTATCATTCTCCTCTGCATATCATCCCCAGACTAACGGGGCCGCTGAGAGGTCCAATCAAGGATTGGAACAGTTTCTGCGATGTTTTGTGACTGACCATCATGATAATTGGGCCGACTTGTTGCCTTGGGCAGAGTTCGCCAGGAACTGTGCAGTTAATTCTTCCTCCGGGAGCTCTCCGTTTCTGATCAATTATGGGTTCCAACCCTGTCTGCTCCCGGATTCCTTTCAGACACAGCAGATTCCAGCTCTGGATGAGCATATAGAGCAACTCCGTTCCACATGGGCACAAGTTCAGAAGGCATTGGGCCAGTCTTTTCAGCGACATCAGCGTCATGCCAATCGCAGAAGGCTTCTAGCGGTTTCCTTCCAAGTCGGGGATAGAGTATGGCTGTCCTCCAAGAATCTAAAGCTCAAGGTCCCATCTAATAAGCTGGCACCTCGGTTCATTGGTCTGTACAAGATCATTCGCAAAATTAACCCTGTTTCTTATGCCTTGGAATTACCTGCTTCTATGCGCATTCATAATGTATTCCATGTGTCTCTCCTTAAACCTCTGGTTTGTAACCGTTATACTACCACTCCTGTGAGGCCAGGTCCTGTTGAAGTCGAGGGGCAGGAGGAGTATGAAGTACAAAATATTATTGATTCCCGCAGACGTAGAGGAGGGGTACAGTATCTGGTGCATTGGAAAGGTTATGGTCCTGAGGATCGTTCCTGGGTAGCCAGTAAGGACCTTCATGCACCCAAGTTACTACGTATATTTCATGCCAAATACCCTCAGAAGCCTAGACCCTACTCTAGGAGAGGGGGTCTTTGAAAGGGGGGTACTATCACGGTGCCCGTGATTCGTGCTGTTCAGTGTCTGTCACTTGCTGAGTAATCATGATTGGCTGTCTGTGATTAGCCCTCCTCACACAGCCTTTTTAAACCCAGGCTGAGCACTTCCAGGTTGCCATTTCGTGGTGTTTCTGACTTCACTCTGCCTGACCTGCTGGTCAGGCTTCTGGGCCTGTTCCTGCTGTTCCTGCTGTTCCTGCTGTACTTGCTGATCCTGTGTTCCAGTGTTCCAGTGTTCCTGTATGCTAGCATTCCTGTGTTCCAGTGTTCCAGTGTTCCTGTATGCTAGTGTTCCAGTGTTCCAGTGTTCCTGGGTGCCTGTATTCTAGTGTTCCTGTGTTCCAGCACCTCGTGGGTTACTGAGTTCCTGAATCTCCTGCTCCAGCCGTCGCTCCGGCGACATTGTTCTTCTACCTGCTGATCATACATTGTTGGCTCCAGCATGCGGACGCTGGTTTACTCCACTAAACCTGGTTGTGATTACATTGTTGGTTCCAGCGTGCGGACGCTGGTTTACTCCACTAAAACCTGGTTGCGATATACATTGTTGGTTCTAGCGTGCGGACGCTGGTTTACTCCACTAAACCTGGTTGCGATATACATTGTTGGTTCCAGCGTGCGGATGCTGGTTTTCTCCACTAAACCTGGTTGCAATATACATTGTTGGTTCCAGCGTGCGGACGCTGGTTTGCTCCATTAAACCTGGTTGCGAGATATACTGTTGGTTCCAGCGTGCAGACGCTGGTTTACTCCATTAAACTTGGTGGCGACATTTACTGTTGGTCCCAGCGTGCGGACGCTGGTTTACTCCATTAACCTGGTGGCGTTATTTACTGTTGGTCCCAACGTGCGGACGTTGGTTTGCTCCTGAATGATCCAGTACTTTGGCCAGGTCGCTGTCCACTCCTATGCAGTCGTCTGATTATCCCTGGCAATAGACTTCTGCTGAGTAAGACCATAATTCCTATTTCTCTCTGCTGTCTTAGTCATCTGACAGCTGGTCTACTCGCTCAGGCTGCTCTGTCCGGTATTGGTAAGGCCGGTAGAACCTTGTATTTCACCATCTTGAAGGTCGCCTTACCCGGTATTGGCAGGGCCGGTAGAGCCTCCATTCCGCATTCCTTGGGCTGCCTTGCCCGGTATTGGTAAGGCCGGTAGAACCAGTATATGTCCTCTCACGGTTGCCTTTCCCGGTATAGGCAAGGTCGGTAGAGTCTGTCATTATTACTGTCACTTGGGTTGCCTTGCCCGGTATTTAGGCAAGGCCGGTAGAACCTATTATATCTGATATTACTGTTGTATTGTTATGTATGTTTACCCTATGGGGACTGCCTTTAACTTTTAATAAAGTTAAGTTTTTACCAAACCTTAAGTCTGAGAGTCTTCAAATCCGTGACAGTAGTTTAGCATAGGTAGCTATTTAGGTAACAGATTGAAGCAAATGTATAAGCCTGAAGAGTTGTATGCCTTTTTGGCATCAGATTCTGAAGCCACTGATACTGCATCAGATTTTGATGCAGCCCAGTTTGTTAATACTTCAAGTCAGGGCTCAAAATTTCCATTCGCCACTAGCCAATGGCAAGTGAAAATTTAGGCCTGGCGAGTAGAAATTCAGCCCTGGTGGGTATGTTTTGACTTGCAGTGGAGAGTAACTTTTCAGGTCTGGCTAGTAGCAAAGGACTTAAAATTATAAGCCCTGTTCAATGATACCTCTAGTGATCACACTGGGCCCCTTCTTAAAAAGAGCTATATTGCCCCAAGTACTACTCCTCATCCTGACCTGGGGGAATACCACCAGTTGCCTTTTCTCCACAAATTCCTGAATTCAAAGCCAATCAACGCATTAATAATAATAATAATAATAATAATAATAATAATATAAAAGTATTTTACCAGGAAGGATACATTAAGATTGTCTATTGTATGTCCTGGGGTATAGATATTATTACCTAATTTAATGGTACTCATTTTATTTACCTCAGAAGGATGAAAGGCTGAATCAACCCTGCTGGGACTATAACCTTATTGTTTGAACAGATTCTACTGCCGGTGCCTTAACCAACTGAGCCATCTCCCCAACATCTCACCAGAATTAAAGTATATGTGTAAAAATGTACCCCTGTCCATTTTTTTAAAATTTTTTTGGGGGAAGACATTCTGGGGGAGATTGTATAACAAACAAATGAGTATGCAGCCCAATACATTGCCACCAATCTGTCATCACATGTTGCAAGGCAGCAATCATGACAAATGACAGATATTAATGAGTCCTAACAATGGCTATGGGGATTAATAAAAAAATCAAGCATTAGGTCATATTGCAGCACAAATCAAATTTTTGCTACCCCTATTTTCCCAAAAACAATGACCAGGAGACAGGGGCGGATTGTAGTTCATTACTATCTCCGGGGGATTTTTTTTATTTAACTGACCCACTAGCTGGTATTCGAAATGGGGGGTGGGGGGTGGTACACAGTGCATTGTTCAGCAAAGCTTTGTGCACCCCTCTGGCACTCAGAGGGTTAAATACATCAGTAGAAATGTCTGATTCTTTCCCCCACTCTGTACTCCTGCCCCAACCTATTACTCCCACACACAAACACCACCACCCCTTTTCTACCTACAGCCCACTTAGTAATGCAGGAGCAGGCAAAGCTTCTGGGTCCTAAGTAACAGTTTCAACATGTATTAACTTCACTGTATTATAAGCTCTTATTAACCTAACCCACTGTATGCATTGCTAAAGAGGTATAAATGATTATATATTAACCCCTTAACCTACTGTATGAAATACATTTTCAGTTATTAACCCCTTGCATGCCAGAGAGGTGTACAGTAATGTGTTCTGAGATTAACCCATTTATTGTCTCACTAGTGTAAAAGCCCGTGTACATGGGCCAATTTCTGGGAGATGTTAACCCTTTGAGTGCCGGAGGGGTACGCAACACATTGCAAAGGGTTAAAATGCCGGTACTGCTCTGTGCCTGCCATCACTCACGCGATACACAATAGAGAGTGCCCAAACGCACAGAGTGCTCCAAGCATTCTGAGTGTTCGGGCAGTCTCTACTTTGCATGACGGCTTCTGACAAATATCTTAGCGAATTATTATATAGGATAGGTGCACATCACATTGCACAGGAACATGCAATGAATAACCCCTTGTGTGCTAAAGAGGCATAATTCACCAGTAATTAACATCTTTAGTCACCTTTCTGGCATACAAAGGGTCAGTTACTCATGAATTATGCATCTCTAGCATACAAGGGCTTAAACAGTGAGTTACTGCACCTATGAGGAATTCAGTGGGTTAATTACAGAATAAAACATTGTTGTAATCCTCTCTTGCATAGAAAGGGTTAATAACTGATGATTTATACCACTCTAAAGCATACAGGGGGTTAAAGGGTTAATAGATTATAAATTAAGCCTCTCTAGCAACAGTACATTTTGAACCATGTTTCTGTTATACCAATTATGTCTAATTGGTCATTAACCACCAGCAATTCTAGTTATCCTATTTTATCTACCATACTTCTTGCATTTGCTAGCTTACAATTAATTTTGAAGTCTTTACATATATCACTCCTTACATGCCTTTTATCTACATCTTCATTTACTAGGAATTCCTCCCTATTTTCTACATTTATCCCCACCCTTTCTCCACCCCCTGGTCATTTACTTGGACCCGGTTCCTATCTGCTCTATCTACCCCATTTTTGCTATCTATACCCTCCCCCCTTCCCTAGTTTAAAAGCTCCTCCAAGCTTCTTAGCATTCGCTCCCCTAGCACAGAGGCTCCTGTACCATTTAGGTGCAATCCATCACTTCCATATAGATTGTACCCAAGAGCAAAGTGAGCCGAGTGTTCTAAGAACACAAAACCCTCCTTCCTACACCATTGCTTGAGTCATGCATTAAGCTCCCTGAGCTCCCTCTGTCTACCTGCACTTGCGCATGGCACAGGCAGTATTTCGGAAAATACTACCTTAGAGGTCCTTGCCTTGAGCTTGCACCCTAAGTCCCTGAAATCATTCTTTAGGGACCTCCATCTTCCTCCTACTTTGTCATTGGTACCAATATGTACCAAGACAGCTGGATCACTTCCAGCCCCTCCTAACAATCTGTCAGCCCTGTCCGCAACATGCCGAACCTGAGCACCCGGGAGACAGCATACTGTTCGGCATTCACATTCCTGGCGGCAGATTACCCTATCTACTCTCCTAATAATAGAGTCCCCTATTACCACCACCAGCCTTGGTTTCTGCATACTCTGCATCCCATCTAGCCTGGAAGGAGGACTGTTCCCCTGGCTGCTACAGGAATTAGCCCTCTCCAGTGTTGCCAATTCTGAGCTATCCTCATCCACATCTTCACACAATCTTGCAAATCTGTTGGACTGAGTCAACTCAGAACTTGCCTTCCTCTTCCTCTGCCCACTACCTCCCCTCCTTACTGTTACCCAGCTGCCTACCTGTTGCTCCTCTTCTACAACTCCACCCTCTTCAAAACTAACCTCACATACTACCTGCTCTGTGAATTCTAAACTCCTTTCCAGGTTTCCAATGTCTCACAATGTTGCAATATTTATTTCCAAATCCAATATCTTAGACTCTAAAAAGAAAATATGCTCACACTTGGCACAGCGGTATGACCCCTGGAACGATTGCTCCAAGTGTTCTAACATGTGACAAGAAGTACATTGCGTGAGATTGTCTAACCTGCTATCACTCATGCTTGGTTTTACAATTCAATAAGATGTATACTGTCCTCTAAAGCTCATTCTAAAGTAAGTAACCATCTTTCAATGTGAATGCAGTAACTCCCTTGAAATTATTGTCACCTCAGAGCTCTGCTGATTTCCAATTCCTGATTCTATTCCAACTCCAGATTTTTTTCTAACTCTTCTTCCCTTGTCTGCAGTCACAAGAAATGCAGTCTCAAAGAGCCTGGGGACTGTATTTATAGTAGCACTGCAGCCAGGTGACTTCCCTTAGCCAACCACCCTTAATCACACATATCAGAGAAAATAAAAAATAACAGTTGGTTTATTTAACCCTCACAATACCCACACAAAATGAAAAAAAAACTTATATTTTTTAAACCTTAATAAAACATCAAACGGACTCTCATATGCTTAACCAGATTTTTTCTAACTCCTCCTCCCTTGTCTGCAGTCACAAGAAATGCAGGCTCAAATCGTCAGTCGTCTTCTTCTTGCTGATGGATAAAATCTATCAGCGGTGATTTTTGGATACCGAGGCTTGTGCCTCACTACTCCATCTTCTTGGGTTGGGTTTTAAGTCGCAGGTTTGGATTCTTCTTGGTCTGTGTTGACTTGTCACAGTTGGGTTAGTTTCACAGGGTCTTCGCTGTGATGGACACCGGGTAGCGGTCGAAGGGGTTTGCAGTGGTGGCAGTGAGTTTTCTGATCAGAGGGTTCGGGTTCTGATCCAGTCCTTGGCAGAAGTTCTCACTCAGCTTCTCTAGGTGTTCGTCCAACATCTCGATGTCCAGCTCCCTGTGAAGGTCAGCTGTCCTTACGAATCTTGGAGCTCCGGACGATATCCGCAGGGTCTTGTTCTGGATTCTCTGAAGACTCTCCCAGTGTCGCTCATAGCAAGTGATCCATGCTGGGGAGGCATACGTCAGGGTAGGTCTGATGATTGCCTTGTAGACGTTAATCTTTATCCGTAGTGGCATTGGGACTTAAATGGAAATGTTAAAATGATGGAAGTGCTCACTAAGTAAAAATGGGGAGGTAGAAGAAAGACACTGAATGGGGATAAATGTGGATGAAAACAGGAACAAAAAACAGAAACGAAAAATGTAAAAATAAGTATTATATCCTTTCTGGATTGGTAATTTACCTACATTAGATATAACATATATAACAATCATCAAAACAGAATCAGAGTATCAATGTAAATGTGAAGTACTATACATGCACACAAATATATACATAAAATGCAGTATAAAGTCTACATGAAAAAAAAAAGTCCCAAAAAAGTTATGTATCTTATTTATACAAACAAGTCCCAAATATTAAGTAATAATCAAAGGGAAAAAAATAAAACCTGTGAGTATTACCAGTTCCGTAATATAAATGAAACCTCCAGTTCTGTTATGGATAAGATGAAAAATGTAGATGACTGAAAGGAATGGTGATGAAGGTAATAATGTCTGGTGTTAGTTCTGAAAACTTGTCAGTAGAAGCTCTGTGCTGCTGTCAGATGCCCAGAGTCATCTCGAGCAAGTGTATATGGAAAAAGAAGACAGTGCGCAAGATATCTAAGTACAGTAAGAGGATTAGTGTTCAAAGGAATTATGAAAATAAAAAAGAGGTATATGTATATACCAGTTAAATAATCCCCACAAAAATAGTAAAAAAAAAAAAAGTAATGACTCATAAGTAGATAAAATACATTTATGGGTAAAAAAAGCTAAAAAAATGACAAGGTCACATTTATACAACATTATTGTAATAAAAAGGAATGTATAAACAATAGATCTATACAATGAATCAAAATTGACCCGGGGATCGTGTAACCCAAATGGGTGAACAGGTAACCAAAGCTTCAACTCCCAATGAATATCAGAGAATATGCTGGAGGGCCGGTATATACAGAAACGAGATTAGTCATGGGCGAGGATATTGGCTATCAAAAGATATGTCAGCTTAGTCAATACAATCTGCTCACCATAATCTGATCAAGGTGCATCTGTATGCCAGTCACGGCAACATGTTGGGATGATCAGCTGCTAAGGGAACATTTCCTCCATCCCCACGTATTTTCATTGCTCTCTATGATGGGCCCTTCACTTTTTGGCCGCTAAATATCTTTCCTTTTTGTTTTTCACTATTGTTGTGAGTCAATTTTGTCTACTTCCCAGGTGTATTCATTTAGGGGAATACTTACTATGTCATATCTTCTATAGTCTTCACACTTATTAGGATTATCGATACACCAAACCACTTTTTTTTTTTTAAAGAAGAGATATCTCTGTTCCCCCCTCATTAACTAGGTTACTATGTTGCTATGCTCTGCTCTGCAATCTATCTTGATTTATTATCTATACTCAACTGCAGGTTTTCAAGCCCAGGAAAAGAATGTGCATGCCATTTTGAAATCAAACATGTGTAGGTAAATATGACTGCTATTTACTAAGATTTGTTAAAAAAATGGATAATATATCAAGCAATCTATTACCCCATTTTTGTCTTTTTACAGAGACTCTTACCTCCTATTTACAGTTTACCTCAGTTATGAAAAAGGAAAATGCGTGGACCAAATGCCATAATATATTAAGGCCTTCTGCTGCCCTAAACCCAATCCAGTGTATGCATCAACCCCCCCCCCCCATACATACTTTGCCATACGCTCTCTGTATCAGGCCCCTTTTCAGACCTCTCACCTTCCTTAAAGACATAGAATCATTATATCATTGCAAATAACTAGCTCCCAGTGTGCTTAAAGAAAACAGGAAATGTGAAATACGGAGAAAGCCCATTTGAGTAAGTTCACTATGGGAAAGAGGTGCCTAGGAGGAGTCTATAAGTCATGAACATAAGAGGTGCAAATATTTAAAATAGGACATTTTCTTTGGAAAATGGATATAGGCGCAAAGCAGCAAAGCTGCTCAATCTAGTCATGCATGTAAAGGAAAGAGCAGTTTAAGTTTCACTCAAAAATAGTTTACACAAACCGACTATGAGTTTATGATGTTTAACAGAATTATTAACTAATTTTTGTTTTAGATGATAATGTCGCTTCAGCGTATTGCTCATTCCTGTAAGCCACATTTTCCAAGACTGTTATTGTCAAACTCTGGTAATAGTTTTGAATATTGCAGTATCTGGGAAGCCACAAAGAAATGAAAAAGTCAGGTAAACTTTCATTCATTCCACTCTACTTTGTATATAAGCCTTCCCCCTGGCACTCAAAGGGTTAAGGCAAGAAACAATTACAGACAGACATGTTTTTGGTTTGCGCATTTCTGTAAACTATTATATTTTACTGGTACCACAGCTTTTGTTTTTACAAAAACACCTCACAATTTTGAAACTGTTTATTGTCACACAATCTTTACTGTCAAAAAATGTACTGATAGTTGACATCTCTGATAAGCACTTTATATATCAATACCATTTCTTACATTACTATTTCCATGATGACAGTATGCCAAAGGCTCTTTAAAGAGATAGTAATGTTTCATAATAAAAACAGCTCTAATTAATCATCATAGTATTTGGACTTTGGAGAGTGTTATTTCAGTTCTGTTGTAGATCAAGAGTAATTCAATGACAAAGTGTCCCCCTCCCGCCCCTTTTACTGATGTAACACTGCTCAGCCAAAGCAGAAGGGAGGTGCCCAGGTAGATTGCACAGAGGGACAATCTTCAATTAAGATAAGGGAAAAACCTGAAAAGCTTGTCAAGGGGGGCAGGGCTTTCATTGTTTTCATATAAAGAAGATTGTCCCCTGCTGTTATCTGTATGGTCTTACAACCAGATTCACATCTGAGAAGAGATGGCTTACACTAGGTAAAAGGGCGGGGAGGGAAAACATTGCTTGTGAATATCTCTTAAACCATAAAGGTTTGAGAGATAAGACTTATATCATTCTTCATGTTTTTTTAATGCCTACAAAATAAAATAAAGTTAAAATGAAGTATTACTATCCCTTTAAGCATTTAATTCTTTCCTATAGCCAGCAGTGTAAGCTTATTTTACATACCCACATTCACAGCAGGTACTCCTACATTCACACCACCTCCCTGTACTTAGAAAACAGTGACACCTATATTCTGTCAGATTTATTTTCTCTCACCATTTGTTCTTCCAAACAATTCCTTTCAAAATGTTGCCATATACTACTACAACAATTGCATCATGCTGCTTGTATGATGCAGACATTTGAGGTATCCAAAGGTGTCAGTTTAAAAGAGAAACAATATACAAACAATTAGCCAATTAAACATTTGTAAGTTTAAACAGGGAGACACTATGCAAACAATTGGCCAATTAAAATTAATAGAAATTTAACACCAACAAAGCTTCAGTGAAAGAAGTTGTCGGAATATGTGGAATTTGAAAGTTAGAGAAAGGGAGAATTAACTAGTGTCACTACCACAGAATGTATAAAGAAAACTGCACCCCCAGCCTTCTGAAAAACAATACATGCAATTTAATATATCTAAAGTTATATTGAGGTATCTCAATATTTACTTAACCAGACAAATTTACAAAGAAAAAAAAAAAAAAAAAAAAAAAAAAAAAAATATATATATATATATATATATATATATATATATCAACATATAGTCAGGCACCTCATACATTAACATATTGGCAGGGATTTACTGCAGGATGATACGCCATTTACATGAGAAATGATGGGGAGGTAATTCTCATTCACCCCTCATAAGTAAGCATGAGTGAAAATGTTCATCAGAAAAGTGAAACATGAAAGTAATTCACATTTTGCCTTGTGTAGTGATTTTCCCTAAGGAGTGTTTTTTTTGTTTTTTCCTCCCATTCATTGAATTGTACATTACAATTTCCTCCCACGTGTATAATTTCCTCATGTATTCCTGCATGCTTAGTGTCAGTGTACAATATTGGTAGTATGTGCTGAGAGAGAGAGAGAGAGAGAAAAAGAGCTGCTGAAAACACATCCAGCCTTGCCAAACAGGTAGCCATAGAACTGCGCACACAGACTCTGACCCAACTGAATATAGGCTTTAAAATACCAAATTTGCATTGCAGTCAAACTATAGTTTATAGAACTTTGATAGTAGCCCCTTAAATGTTTGAACCAGCTTAGAAACTATTTGGGTTTATTTTCCGCTGTATTCGTATTATCTATAAAGTAATGCTTTTTGTGGGAAAAAAAAATCACTATGACGATTGCTGTATATTACTCCAAATCAAATTCTTCTAGTTTTTCCATTTTTTTTAAACCCTGTATGCTTAGATTTTCTATGTAGTTTTACAATTATAACATCAAATTACAAGGTGCTTTATTTATGGAACGGTTCAGCATAGTTGCTATTCCCATTTTTCATATTTGTGTCTCTGTATGCAGTCGTACTGTTGAGAACAACATCCTGCAACCCAGGCAATGTGTGTATATGTGAATGGAGGCATTCTGTCACAACTGACAGTAATCTCCACACACTTTTTCTTATGGCAATGGGCTAATTTTGAAACATGCAGGCAGATTATTTAATCAGCTCCATGTAATGACTGTAGATGTGGACTGTATCCTTCTGCTGAATGGGACCAATGACTCTGCTAACATCACTCCCAGTCCATTTAAACTGATTGTGAATTATATAAATAGCATAGTGCACTAAGGCTGTTTATCTATGGCATAATGGTTCTTAAGCATTAACACATAAATATACTTCCCCTCAGCCATTCTTGTTGTTACAGTTGGTTGAAATAAAAACTAATGAATGATGAAATTCAACTTGCCACTTTACGAAAGAGTTTGTTGTAACTAACACTTCTTACCTCCTGCTGTGCAGAACAAAAAAATGTTCTGTTCATACCAAAGCAACTTATTTTAGCATATTTTTATGTGGGATGCAGGACCATTTTAAAAACAACTTAACCCACTTGCTACTGCACAACAGGGGACAGATAACAAATCCAAAATCCCAACTGATTTAAAAGGGATACTTTAACCCTTTGCATGATTAGGAGTTCTCAAGTAACCTGTAAGCATTGTGTTGGAGACATCACTAGTTCTATTGTTATCTATGGTACAGTTGGTTTGCAAGACTTATCCCTCCCTGTTCTTTTTATGTAAGATTAATTTTGGCCTTCATTTCATTTTAGCCAAATTGGACACTGAAGAAAAAAGTCCTGCTATAAATCTCTCTTTGAGAGACTTTATCCGATTCCAGCCAATTCATTACATAGGTATAACATCACTGGAAGGACACTTCAGAGTTGACTGGCTCCAGATAAAGTAACCATAGAACATCAGAGGAAACATCCAGTTAAGGGATTACATGGCAGTCAATCAGGACTTTCAATTTCACCCTGCCTCCCAACTGGAAAATGTCTGCTGTAACATGTCTAGCATGTTGAATTGTGTGAGAGAGAGCCAAATTTTTATCTCACGTTGGGTCAAAAGCGTGATTTACTTGAGTAATGGATGTAAGTTAGTGTGATGTGCAGGCATTCGTTTTTGGGCATAATAAGACATCACAAAAATGTTGGGATATAGAAAGGCCACAGCTTTATTTTCAACCAAATTGAACATCATGTAAACATTATTTCTACCTTATGACAACCTTGTCCTTGCCAGCTGTAGTGTAACAACTAAGAAACCAACACTTTTATGTCCAAGCCTGGACTCTCCAAATTTCTAAAAACAATTTTCCCAGTACCCCATCGGCCAGCTACACACCTAAGCCCAATGGGTACAGCCAAGTTAACCTGCGGCAAAGCCCTGTGTGTGTACATCCCATAAGGCCATTGGACTGTACATTTTCCTCCAGTATCTGCATCCCTTAGATTACCCTATCTGCTTGGCAAGGACTCACTGCTTAAGCTGTGACAAAAAAGTGCTTAACACAACCCACAACCAAACAGAGGGAGGGTGGGGACACAGGCATACTGCAGAGGACTGGCAGCCTTCTTTTCTCCGCCGGCAATGAATTTCCTGTCTCTTCCCCCTCCCCTTGCTCCCCCCACCCTTTCCCTATCTTCCAATCAGCGATGTTCAACAGCAGCGTGTGCCCACACTAAGCTTCAACATGCTTCCCCTCCATTAACCCCTTCAGGGGTTTCACATTCCGTGGAAGTTCTGTCACAAACATTGCCCTGAATGGAAGCTGTGTTGATTTTTAATATTTCATTACCCTTTTGGTGGATTATTTAAGACTTTAAAGTAATGTGCCAATATACTGACCTTGTGTCTCTGCAGATAGTTCAAAGCAAAACTCAGAAATGTACATTTCAGCTACCTTCTATGCTTATCTGTAGGATGTCACTAATAATCATCTAATAATTAGTTTTATCATGTTTGGCACCCAAACGATTTCCTTGCATAATTAAATCTTCACATCACTACACATGTATACCTAAGCAATAACCGCATTCACTCATGGACACACATGCACGCAAGGGGTTA
The DNA here is from genome assembly GCA_037306005.1 of Rhinophrynus dorsalis. Taxonomy (NCBI): domain Eukaryota; kingdom Metazoa; phylum Chordata; class Amphibia; order Anura; family Rhinophrynidae; genus Rhinophrynus; species Rhinophrynus dorsalis. The sequence goes on from CM074721.1 coordinate 143,289,444, forward strand.
CAGAGCACAGAATGTTAACACTTTACCTCAGTAGGGTTGAAGTTTCCATAAAAGCTGACAAATTTGCTCTATTTCAGGCTGCTCATAATAAACTTTTCAATGCTTATCTAGATCTCCTGAAGAAAATATTTCAGCAGGAAAATGTTTGCATTATTTTGGAATGGAAATTTCAATATATGCAGCAATGAAATCTATCAAAGTTGTATTTAGTAAAGTGGCTCTTCTGGAGACAAATTCAGACAATATGAAATCCAGGGCTTTGTATATATATTATTGAAGGGTATATATCAATATATCAAGTGGTGTTGAAGCAGCATTAGGGCTATTTTAGGTGCAATTAGTGATAATTTCACCAAAAGACACATGTATAATTAATTATCGACAATTTTTCTAGTAAATAACAACAAACTGGGGAAAAATTGCACCCTCTCCATGATAGTTTATTTGGGGGGAACTATGGCATCACAAAGTAGACTTGTTTTGCTCCCTGTTTGCCACATATGTAAAATTGGGCAAAAGTTGCTCCTGATTGTAGATCCAAATAAGTATGCTAGGAATCACTGGCATAGTAGTCAGTCTTCTGGAGCAAATTACTACCTTTATGGAGCAATGTATGAAATTAACTTAATAAGGAATTTAAGATGGGCAAATGGGGCAAGCTGTACAAACTGTATAAGCTGTACAGTCAGTGTGACATTATGGGTCAGTCAGGAGACATTATGGGAGTGTGTTGTGGTGTCTTCCCTGAAGTGGACAGAGATGTGATAGGTGTGTCAGCACTTGCCTATACCCTAGGACTGACACCACCTCTGACATGCCAGTCTGTGGTAATGGATCTCCATGTGGATGGCAGTTAGGCATGGTTGTAGCTGATCTGTTTGTCAGTGGAGATCTGTCCAGATATAGATGATGACTCTGCTTATGCCCCTTAAAGGGATAGTAATACTTCATTTTAACTTTATTTTATTTTGTAGGCATTAAAAAAACATGAAGAATGATATAAGTCTTATCTCTGAAACCTTTATGGTTTAAGAGATATTCACAAACAAAGTATCCCCCCCCTGTTCAACCAGATCAGAAGGGAGATGCCCAGGTAGACTGCAGAGAGGGACAGTCTTCAATTAAGATAAGGGAAAAAGCTGAAAAACTTGTCAAGGGGGGAAGGGCTTTCATTGTTTTCATACAAAGAAAATTGTCCCCTTCTGTTATCTGTCCTGTCATACAACCAGACTCACATCTGAGAAGAGATGGCTTACACTAGGTAAAAGGGGCGGGGAGGGGAACTTTGCTTGTGAATATCTCATAAACCATAAAGGTTTGAGAGATAAGACTTATATCATTCTTCATGTTTTTTTTAATGCCTACAAAATAAAATAAAGTTAAAACAAAGTATTACTATCCCTTTAACCCCTACTCATATGCATTGTGCTGACTTGACTCTCAAGCAACATGGCCCTACAGTATGTATCCAGGACCTGGATGTATGCCTCCCCAAAACCTTCTAGACCTGGGGAGAGAAACTTTGGCTGGGTGTGTAGTTTATGTCTTCTCTTCTGAGAACTCCCAGGTATGTGAGGTGATGAAAATAGCTGGAGGAGACACTTGTACAGCCTGTTGTTCATCCACTTCATACACAGACTTGAAGACAGCATGAAATGGCAGGGACATGTGAAATGGCTGTCAAGGAGGAAGAGACAGTAAAAGGAAGATAAGTAAACATGTGCTTATGTGCATAATGTATAATCTGCATGGCAATCGGTTCTACCTACATTTCAAGTCAGGATGCAGTCATTTGTACAAAAGAGGTGCTTATCCTTTTACTGGAATGCAGGCACAGATCCTTAGTCTCCCAGCATTGTGCAAGAAGATCCTGATTAGTGTTGAGCGAGCATGCTCGGCCGATGCTCGGATCGGCTCGAGCATCGCTCTGCTCGGCACATGGCGGTACTCGTACGAGTACCGCATGTGCTCGCCCGCCATGTTCGGGTCTCCTCCCCGCACGTTTTGCGGCTGCTGCGCAGCCAATAAACGTGCAGGGAGGCTCTGACATCAGTGTAATGCCAGCAGCCATGTTGGCTGCTGGCATTACACTGATTGGCTGGCCAGAACCCGTGGTCGGGTGCTGTATAGCACCTGACCAGCGAGTTCGGCTCAGTCTTAGCCAGGGAGAGATGAGGATAGGAAGGGAAAGTCAGTGTAGGGAGAAAAAAAGCAATTGTGAAAAAAAAAAAGAACCAAAAGTCCTTTTTAGGACTACTGTGTGTGGGGGCAGCAGTTTATTTTGTGTGGGGGGAAAAAAACAACAAAAAAAAAAATTTCATATATTCTGTTTAGTGTGCAAAGTTGCAGATTAGAGCACATTCTGTTTAGTGTGCAAAGTTGCAGATTAGAGCACATTCTGTTTAGTGTGCAAAGTTGCAGATTAGAGCACATTCTGTTTAGTGTGCAAAGTTGCAGATTAGAGCACATTCTGTTAAGTGTGCAAAGTTGCAGATTAGAGCACATTCTGTTAAGTCTTCAAACTAAAATATCAAAGTCACATATTCCATTCAGTGTGCTTCGCCGCAGTTTAGCAGCATATTCTGTGTACTCTGCACAGTTGCAGAATAGGAAGAAATACTGTTAAGTCTTCAAACTAAAATATCAAAGTCACATATTCCATTCAGTGTGCTTCGCCGCAGTTTAGCAGCATATTCTGTGTACTCTGCACAGTTGCAGAATAGGAAGAAATACTGTTAAGTCTTCAAACTAAAATATCAAAGTCACATATTCCATTCAGTGTGCGTCACCGCAGTTTAGCAGCACATTCTGTGTACTCTGCACAGTTGCAGAATAGGAAGAAATACTGTTAAGTCTTCAAACTAAAATATCAAAGTCACATATTCCATTCAGTGTGCTTCGCCGCAGTTTAGCAGCATATTCTGTGTACTCTGCGCAGTTGCAGAATAGGAAGAAATACTGTTAAGTCTTCAAACTAAAATATCAAAGTCACATATTCCATTCAGTGTGCTTCGCCGCAGTTTAGCAGCATATTCTGTGTACTCTGCACAGTTGCAGAATAGGAAGAAATACTGTTAAGTCTTCAAACTAAAATATCAAAGTCACATATTCCATTCAGTGTGCGTCACCGCAGTTTAGCAGCACATTCTGTGTACTCTGCACAGTTGCAGAATAGGAAGAAATACTGTTAAGTCTTCAAACTAAAATATCAAAGTCACATATTCCATTCAGTGTGCTTCGCCGCAGTTTAGCAGCATATTCTGTGTACTCTGCACAGTTGCAGAATAGGAAGAAATACTGTTAAGTCTTCAAACTAAAATATCAAAGTCACATATTCCATTCAGTGTGCTTCGCCGCAGTTTAGCAGCATATTCTGTGTACTCTGCACAGTTGCAGAATAGGAAGAAATACTGTTAAGTCTTCAAACTAAAATATCAAAGTCACATATTCCATTCAGTGTGCTTCGCCGCAGTTTAGCAGCATATTCTGTGTACTCTGCACAGTTGCAGAATAGGAAGAAATACTGTTAAATCTTCAAACTAAAATATCAAAGTCACATATTCCATTCAGTGTGCTTCGCCGCAGTTTAGCAGCATATTCTGTGTACTCTGCACAGTTGCAGAATAGGAAGAAATACTGTTAAGTCTTCAAACTAAAATATCAAAGTCACATATTCCATTCAGTGTGCTTCGCCGCAGTTTAGCAGCATATTCTGTGTACTCTGCACAGTTGCAGATTTGCAGCACATATTCCGTGTAAGATGAAGAAGGCGGGTAAAAAGGGACGGGGAAGTGGACGTGATCCTGATAGTTCAGGGCGCGGGTCAGGACGCGGAGAAACTGTGCCTGGTGCCAGAGCACAAGAAAGAAAGACATCCACCATACCTAGCTTCATGTCTCATTTTACAGGGCGTCGCAGGACATCACTCTCGAGGTCCGACCACTGCGAACAGGTGGTCGGTTGGATGTCAGCTGATACTGCTTCCAGTCGGTTAAGCGCCACCCTGTCTTCCACCAAGTCCACTCTCAGTAGCCAAGAGTCTGGTCAACATAATCCTCACTCTGATCATCCTTCCTCCCACCATAGACGGTCTGGTCAAAGAAGTGATCCCACACTGGGATATAGTGAGGAGCTCGTCTCATCACCAATCCTTCATTTGACCCTCTCTCCAAGCACGCTTGCTGAGGAACATGACATCTTATGCCCTGATTCACAACCTCTAGAGGGTACCCAATCACAAAAAGATGACAGATGTGAACGGCATTTAAGGTCAAAGGAAGTAGTGGATGATGATGATGATGAGACACAGTTGCCATTAAATCAACCACTATTACTGTCTCAAGACCTTGTTGAGGAGGATGATATACAGTTGTCAATGACTGAGTATGTGGTGGGATCAAGACATGAGGAGGATGATCAGAGTGAGGAAGTGGAGGAGGACTTGGTGGACGATGAGGTGACTGACCCCACCTGGGAAGGTGTAGAGCCGAGCGATGACAGCAGTCCTGAGGGTGAGCCATCTGCAGCACCGCAACAGGCTGGAAGAGGCAGTGGTGTGGCTACAGAAAGAAGGCGGACCGCACCAAACCGGCCCGCAAATGTTCCACGGAGCACCCCCTTGCGTAAATCTACCTTGCCAAGGGGTAGGTGTTCCGCGGTATGGCGTTTTTTTAAGGAAAGTGCGGACGACAAAAGAATTGTAGTTTGCAACCTGTGCCACACCAGAATGAGCCGAGGCATGAACACTAGAAACCTCACCACCACCAGCATGATCCGACACATGGCATCCAAGCACCGTAATAAGTGGGAGGAACGCCTGGATCGCCCATCTGTGTCTGCAGGCCACACCACTGCCTCCTCTTCCCCTGTTTTCGGTGCCGGCCAATCGCCTGTCGAAGGCGCAGGCCCGCATACCTCCCGCCCTGCACCTGTACCATCTGAAGCACCATCAGCGACCACATCCACTTCCCTGTCCCAGCGCAGCGTCCAAATGTCGTTACCCCAGGCATTTGAGCGCAAGCGAAAATACCCAGCCACCCACCCACAGGCCATAGCACTAACCTCACACCTTTCCAAATTACTGGCCATCGAAATGCTGCCATTTAGGCTTGTGGAGACTGAGTCCTTCCGCAGCCTGATGGCAGCAGCTGTCCCTCGGTACGCGGTCCCCAGCCGCCACTACTTTTCCCGGTGTGCCATCCCCGCATTACACCACCATGTGTCCCGTAACATCACCTGTGCCCTGACCAACGCAGTTACTGGGAAGGTCCACTTAACGACTGACACATGGACAAGTGCTTGTGGCCAGGGACGCTACATTTCCCTGACGGCACACTGGGTGAATGTCGTGGAGGCTGGGAGCGACTCGGACCCTGGGATGGCACGGGTGCTACCCACGCCGAGGATTGCGGGCCCTACCTCCATCAGGGTTTCCGCCAGCACCTACGTTATTGGCTCCTCCTCCTCCGTTTCCACCTCCGAATTCTCTGCACGCAGCGCCACTCCCCCATCAGCCGGTAGCTGGAAGCAGTGTAGCACTGCAGTGGGGAAGCGTCAACAGGCCGTGCTGAAGCTGATCTGCCTTGGGGACAAACAGCACACGGCCTCAGAGCTGTTGCAGGGGATTAGTCACCAGACCGAGCAGTGGCTCTCGCCACTCAACCTGCAACCAGGCATGGTTGTGTGTGATAATGGGCGTAACTTGGTGGCGGCTTTGGAGCTCGGCAAGCTCACACACGTACCATGCCTAGCGCATGTATTTAATTTAGTGGTTCAGCGATTTCTAAAAACCTACCCCAATGTGCATGATCTCTTGACCAAGGTGCGCCGCGTGTGTGCACATTTCCGTAAGTCATCTACAGCTTCAGCCGGCCTGTTGAAGCTGCAGCAGCGCTTACAATTGCCAGCTCACCGGCTGCTGTGTGACGTGAGCACACGCTGGAACTCCACCTTCCACATGTTGGCCCGGCTTTGTGATCAGCAGAGGGCAGTAGTGGAGTACCAGCTGTTACACGGTCGTCGCCTCTCCGTTCAACTTCCTGTAATCAGAAGTGAGGAGTGGGAATGGATGTCAGACCTCTGTGAGGTTTTACGCAATTTTGAGGAATCGACACAGATGGTGAGCGGCGATAACGCTATTATCAGTGTAACCATCCCACTTCTGTGTCTACTGAAACGCTCGCTGCTCACAATTAAAACTGACGCTTTGCATGTGGAAGAGGTGGAAATGCGGGAGGAAGAGCTTACACAAGGTGATAGCCAGAGCACCCTCACTTCGTCTTCTCAGCGACAATTGGAGGAGGCGGAGGAGGAGGAGGAGGAAGACACGGTTGCCTCCGCTACAGAGGGTAGCCATGGAACTTTAGTTCCATCTCTTCAGCGTGGGTGGGCAGAAGAGGAGGAAGAGGATGAGGAGATTGAGAGTCATCCTCCTGGTGAGGACAGCGAAATCTTGACTGTTGGTACTCTGGCACACATGGCTGACTTTATGTTAGGCTGCCTTTCCCGTGACCCACGCGTTATACGCATTTTAGACAACACGGATTACTGGGTGTTCACCCTTCTGGACCCCCGCTACAAAGAGAATTTCTCATCTCTCATTCCTCCGGTGGAGAGGACAAGCAAAATGGTGCAATACCAGAAGGTTCTTGTTGAAAAATTGCTCCAAAATTTTCCATCTGACAACGCTGGCGGCAGAGTACGTGCTACCTTGGCCAACCGAGAAGGGGAGAAAAGGGGAGCACACAGCAGTTCCGACAAAGGCAGGGCAACACTCTCCAAGGCGTGGGACACCTTCATGACACCCCGCCAGCACCCTCACCCTGATGCGCGGCCTAGTGTCACAAGGAGGGAAAAGTTTTGGAAGATGGTGAAGGAGTACGTAGCAGACCGTGTCAGCGTCCTCAATGATCCCTCTGTGCCTTACAACTACTGGGTGTCCAAGCTGGACACGTGGTATGAACTGGCACTCTACGCCTTGGAGGTGCTGGCCTGCCCTGCCGCCAGCGTTCTGTCTGAGCGGGTATTTAGTGCTGCTGGTGGCATCATAACAGATAAGCGTATCCGCCTTTCCACCGACAATGCTGATAGGTTGACACTTATAAAAATGAACAAGGCCTGGATTTCCCCTGACTTCTCCACTCCACTGGAGGAAAGCCCCGGGGGAACATAAACTCACTTTATATATGTTATTTACAATGATGGGAATACTCTGTATTCCCATTCACCCCTTCCACCCAAAAAACGGGTATATGGTTGACTCTTAATCTTCTCATCCTCCTCCTCCTCTTCCATATGCCCTGTGATATAATTTTTATATAGGGCCAGCTCACCAGCGGGCCCTGTGATATAATTTTTATATAGGGCCAGCTCACCAGCGGGCCCTGTTTGACAATTTTTATATAGGTCAGCTCACCAGCGGGCCTTCTCATATAATGTTTTATTGGGTCAGCTCTCTAGCGGGCCCTCTCATATAATGTTTTATAGCGTCAGCTCACTAGCGGGCCTTCGCATATAATGTTTAGGATGGTCAGCTCCGCAGCAGACCCTCACCCATAATGTTTTAGATGGTCGGCTCAGCGCACGTTTCCCTCTTAATCATGGCCCCAGTTCAGAAAAATCGAGGAAATTTTTGGGAGAATTTGCTTTTGCGCACGTTTCCCTCTTAATCATGGCCTCAGTTCAGAAAAATCAAGGAAATTTTTGGGAGAATTTGCCTCTGCGCACGTTTCCCTCTTAATCATGGCCTCAGTTCAGAAAAATCGAGGAAATTTTTGGGAGAATTTGCAGATGATATACAAGTAAATATACAGCAAATACTGTTTGGTAACAATTTTTCGCCTAAAGTCGTTTTTATTTTCCTTTTTGTGTGTTTTACGGTCAGTCTGTAAAAATGGCGTACTACGGGCGAAAGATCGTTCCCAGCAGCGATGTTGGAGTCCAAGATGCATCCAGACATCCTCCCTATGCTGTCCCTGAACCATTTCTGTGGTGTTTCCATCTTTTTCTGCCCTTTTCCTATGGACCAGGCACCCTCCCCTCATCAGAGCAGGGGGTGCCTGGTGTAATGCTCGAGTCCTCCCATTGACTTCAATGGGGCTCGGGTGCTCGGCCGAGCACTCGAGCCTCCGGGGGTGCTCGGTCAGAGCACCCGAACACCCGAGCATTGGGGTGCTCGCTCATCACTAATCCTGATCTGATCATTGTGTTTGACCTTCCTCTTCCTCCCTCTGACTTCCCGGTCAGCCACTCTTTGTATCCCTGATATGAAAAGTATACCTGCATCTCTCAGCACACTAGTAGCTCCACCTAACTCTGCACCTAACTCTCCTCCACACCCTGCAATCACCCCCTTTCCCACTCTCTGTCTCTGGTTGCCCAGGCTATGCCCCTTTTCCTGGGCCTCATCCACTCTTTTCCTCCCTCCTCAGCACCCTTCCTTGCTACAGCAGCCATCACAACATGCATGAATACACACACACACACACACTTTCTTTCTCTCAATCCCAAACACACCATCATTTACTCTCTCTTGCACTCATTCACGCACTAAAAAACACACACATTAGCTTTCAATGCCCAACAATCACTCTGTACAAAAGAATTATAAAGACAAACTATAAGAAAGGAAAAGATAAATAAAAAGTTGAATGGAAATGTGTGGAGAAAAAGAGGAATGTGAAGGGCAGAGTGGGCAATCATTTTGTACAGCGAGCATGTGCGTGTACATTTGTATAATTTATATATATATATATATATATATATATATATATATATATATATATATATAATGTTTGTGTATGTGTGTGCATGCTTATGTTTGAGAGAAAGAAATAAACAGGCAGATGTTTGTTTGCGTGGAAATGAAAGGGTTGGATGTTTGATCACATAATACAACAAATATATTCTTGCAAATTGAATGTATCAATTCTGTCTGTCTCTGTACTGGTAGAATTATACATTGTACATTGGCAGAGAAAACCTAAAGTGATCTAACATAGTAACATAGTAAATTAGGTTGAAAAAAGACACAAGTCCATCAAGTTCAACCCTCGCCTCATACCTCAGTAACTGAGAATTTTATAGCTTTCCTTCTACCAATTCAATTAGTCTTTATCAGACCTTCTTGATCAGCTTACCGATAAACAGTATAACTCTGTATGTTCCCTTTTTAAAGAAATGTATCTAATCTTCTCTTAAATGTATCCATTGTATCTGCCATAACTACCTCCCTGGGCAATGAATTCAACAATTTGACAGACCTTACTGTAAAAAAAACCCTTCCTCTGCTGAAGTTTAAACCTCCTTTCCTCTAATCTCAAGGGGTGTCCCCTGGTCACCTGATCAGGCCTTGGAATAAATAGCTCACAGCAGAGATCCTTGTATTGACCTCTCATATACTTGTACAATGTGATAAGGTCTGTTAGTCGTCTTTTCTCTAGAGTAAATAAACCAAGTTTGTTTAGTCGTTGCTCATTTGTCAAGTCCTCCATTCCCTTAATTAATTTCGTTGCTCTCCGTTGTACCCTCTCTAGTTCTAGTATATCCTTTTTCAGAACCGGTGCCCAAAATTGCACTGCATACTCAAGGTGAGGTCTTACCAATGATTTGTATAATGGCAAAATAATGTTATCCACTCTTGCTTCGATACCTCTTTTTATGCAAGACAGGACTTTGTTTGCCTTTGCTACTGCTGTTTGACACTGGTCACTGTTTCCAAGTATGTAGTTGACAAGGATACCCAGGTCTTTTTCTAGCAATGAGTCACCTAAAATTATTCCATTAAGTTTATAAGTAGCCTTGGGATTGTTTCCTCCCAAATGCATGACTTTACACTTCCCCACATTAAACTTAATTTTCCACGTTTGCCCAATCTGACATTGTATGTAAGTCCCTCTGTAGAGAGAAAATATTGTGTTCTGAATTAATGACTTTGCATAATTTAGTATCATCTGCAAATATTGATATTTTGCTTTCTATATCTATTTTCAGGTCATTTATAAACATGTTAAAAAGCAGCGGACCTAATACTGAACCCTGAGGTACTCCACTCTCCACTTTAACTGTACTGGAGAATTTTCCATTTACAACCATACACTGTTCCCTATCCTTCAGCCAGTTTTGTATCCAATTGCAAAGGTTATCTCCTAGCCCCAGTTTCCTTATTTTATACACCAGCCTTCTGTGTGCAAATGCCTTTGCAAAGTCTAGATATACTACATCTACTGCCTTGCCATTGTCAAGGTTGCTGCTTACCTCCTCATAGAAGCTGAAAACATTAGTTTGGCATGATCTATTCTTCATAAAACCATGTTGATTCGTGCTAATGATTTTATTTTTTGTGTTGTAATCCTGAATATAGTCCCTTATTATCCCTTCTAACAGTTTTCCCAGGTTTCTGTTAAGAAACCCTGCTGTATGAGTGCAGCCAGCCAGACCTGAGGGCCACAGAATATTGGACCACTGGCCATGTTGTTGTCCCTCAGTGGAGTATTGTGTGTGGAAATGTGATGTGATGTGTGTGAGAATATGTATATGTAGAGTTGTAATGTATTGCAATGGAAAGTAATGTAGTTAGTTAAGAGTAAGTAGAAAAACAAGCACAAATCTCATTTCCTCACCTCTTATTCCCTTACTTCTCAATATTAACCTCTACTATACCAGACTCTGTGTTCTACCTTGGGAAACCACTGAAAAAAGCTAAATAAATAGCACCAGGGGAGTTGTTAGGTACTGCCGGGGGGTTGTGCTAAAGCTTCAGGTCTTGTTGCCTGATTGGGCATGCTGTAACACTAATCTACCTACTTGTAATGGGGCAATTAGGTTACACAGTGCATTAATAATGTATGAGATTAGTCAAAGGTCTTATGGGACTCTGGCAACTCTCCTGTATGGAATAGTTCTGTTTCTATACCTCAGAATAAATCCAATTGTGACTCTCAAACAGCTTATTGAAATTCACATAACAAATGCAGAATCTGATGTCTGCAGACATCTGTGGACTGGATAACCAAGTTATTTGAAAGTGTTTTAGGATCTTGCAAGGAAACACCTCAATGTTACAAGTACAGGTATTGGTGGGGGGATATGTTAATTGGCTGCTCAGTTGCAGGATAATGGCCTCCAAGTGCAGACAGAAACTTGTGAAAATGACCAATAAAGAGATTTTCTCAGCTGGAATGGAATCTATGATTTAGTTTTATACAGCACTACTAATTTACAAAGCACCAAACAGATTATTTAAAAATAATGGTTTATTTAAAAAGAAAATGGTGCAGCTGTACAGTAAACCAACTGAACCACTGTGATAAAAAATAATTTTGTTTTAAATGAAATTTTGAATCCCATGAATTCTAGAAAGGTCTCAAACAAATTTCTTTGCAATACTCTAGACCCCAATTTAAATGAATTGAAGATTATTGATTTTTTTGTGTGTGTTCCCTTTGTGCAATTGGTTTGTTCCAGAATTGCACCAATTGTTCCTTGTTAAATCAACTTCAGTGCATTTTTGCCCTATAGTGCTTACAGTCGCATTAATAATAAATTTACTTGCCTAAGGTAATCAAACCAGACGATAATACTATATATTTATATAATAGGATCCACAAATAAATCATGTTTAATGCCTTATCAAGATTATTATGCATGAATGGGTAAGATATGAACAGGATTCATTGAAAATATATCATGAGGATATTACACTTTCAATTAAAATGAGCAAAGGAATATATAGCTCTACATGTACCATCATCCTCAAACAGCTGATAGAACCAAAGGATGCTCAATCTTAGATCATAAAATCATATTAGGAAAAGCTGGTTCAAGCATACTGGTCACCTTAGGGGAAACCTCTAATTATTGCTTCTCTCTACCAGATTCCTCTTTGCATCTCCCACTCCTCAAATTTGCATATATCTCTCCACATTTTAAATATCTCATGTCTTATTTTACACTTTTAATTCTTTCATTACTAGCTCACTAAAATATACATACAGCAATGGATACAATTGTATATTCGGAAGTCTTCTGCAACCCATACTCCAAATATACCTGTTTGATTACCTAAACAACATAATATTGTCAACTACCTATGGATCTTGTAGAAGTATCCCTATAAATATGATATACCCTTAGATCAGGCATGCCAAACTTAAATACAGTTGAAGACCTCATACTCAACATTTTACTACATTGTCTGCTAGGGTCAACGTATGTGTGCATGTGGGTTTGTGTGTATTATATATATACTAGTTGAAGAGCCCTTGTACACAGGCCACAGTGCCAGCCAGTCTCAGGATAGTCATGCACAGTAGAAACTGCCCTCGCCACAGCTGATTCAGTGCCAGCCGGTCGCGGGGCACTCATGCACAGTAGAGACTGCCTGCTCCGCGGCTGATACTTCGGAGAGCATCGCTCTGTTTCAGCCGTATCATGGGCAGTCTCTACTGCTCATGAATGCGTTGTTACAAACTTTTTTTTTTTTTTTTAAATAATCTTTATTTTGACATGGAAAATACAATACAACATTTCTTTGTACAGTAATGCTTTCCAATACAGAGTGAATTCATACATTTAAAACAATAACATTCTTAATACCTGCAACGCAGTGAACTTTGGCAGCACACAGGTACATTTGAACTTTATTGTATCATCACTTTATTGAACTCAACACTTGTACTTTATTTCACTGTATTAAAGACTCTGTGGGCATTCGCCTGGGGGATTGGGTGTGTGTGTATGTGTGTGGGGGTGGGATATGGGGCATGGGTCAGGGTGTGTCAGGGGGCCAAGGGGAGGTGACTGTGATATTGAGCCATTGGAGGGGATGCTAGTCCTCCTCTTCAGGGCTGTCCAAGATGTTATAGTCTCTTAGCAGACTGTGGATCAGTCTACGACAGTACTGTGTTGTCACCTGTTCTCTCCTCAGCACCAGATGATTCCTTGCAAACCACTGAGCGTCTTTGACACAGCACATGATGCGCCAGGCTTCCTGGATAGCACCATACGAGTGTGTCTCTGGAAATAGTCCATACAGTACCGAACAGTACAACAAGTGTCTCTTTGGAACAGAGTCTTTGAGTTAATTTTCCAGGTCATCCAACAGAGCTTGGGCAAAGGGACACTGCCAAAAAACATGCAGGGCAGTTTCTTCTGCCAAGCATCCTCTGAGAGACAGACCCCACTGAATGGCCATCCATGCAGTGTCCTTGTGTCTGTTGGTGAGTCTCCCTGATGACATGTTCTGCCATACCATCTTGGAAGTGGCAGCTGGGAGTCCTGAAATTGTCTATATAATGTCTTTTGCTCTGATGAGCTTATATATGACCTTTGGGGTCCACAGTTCTGGTTTAACACCCTCCAGCTGGTTCTCCCTCACAAATCTACCAACATCCTGGTCGAACCAGGGGGTAGTCCAGTTGTAAGGGATGGAGCTGTCCCACCTGTCCCAACCGAGTCCCCTCCAAAGAGGAAACAGGAAGAAATGGGACATGGCATTACCGGCAGATCCCTGGTCTCTCTCTCTTAAAGTCCTCCGCACACAGTTGCACACAAAGAAGGCCCGCAATATGGTGGGGATGTCTGGCACCCCCTTTCCTCCTTTGTGGGGCTCCTTGTACATAACTGCACACTTCACTCTGTCCATTTTGGAGCTCCAGGTGAAGTGAAACACTGCTCTTGTGATGGCTCTGCAAATTGTTGCCAAGGGTGGCCAAGCTTGGGCCATATACTGCAGAACTGGAAGGATCTCATTCTGTAGTACCAGTATTTTTCCCTCTATGGTGAGGTCCCTGAGGCTCCATAGTCTCAATTTCTGTCTGACTTTTGCTAGTCTTTCATCCCAACAATTTAGGGCCATGCCTTTTCCACCGAATTAGACCCCCAGGATTTTGATGAGGCCTGTCCTGATGGGGAAGGGGTCAGAAGACAGGTGCCACTACCCGAAGAGCATTGTCTCTGACTTCCCGCAGTTGACCTTTGTACCCGAAGCTTTGCCAAAGTCCTCACATGTCTGGACAAGCTCCTTCACTGATTGCTGGTCAGCGCAGAAGATGGTTACATCGTCCATGTACAGCGAGCACTTTGACTCGTCTGCCACGTATTGGTGCAGTGATCCCCCTGATCTCTGGATTCTGTCTGAAGCATTCAGCGAAGAGCTCTATACAACAGACAAAAAGGAGAGGTGAGGGAGGGCAACCTTGTCTGACCCCAGAAAGCACTGGAAAGGGGTCAGTCTTCCAGCCGTTCACCAGCACCATACAGAAAATGTCAAGGTACATTAGATTAACATATGAACAGAACATTTCTCCCAGCCATAATCTGCGCAGTGCCCGGCCCATGAATTCATGAAAGACACGGTCAAAGGCCTTCTCCTGATCAAGGCTGACCAGGGCCGCCTTTATACGGCGGTCTCTGATATAGTGGACCGTGTCTCTGATTAAGGCAAAGTTATCTGCTATTCTGCAACCGGGAATGCCGCAGGTTTTGTCTGGGTGAACAATCTGACCAATGACCCTCTTTAGCCTGTTGGCTATTACCTTGGCGAGGATCTTGTAGTCCACATTCAGAAGAGAGATGGGCCGACAATTTTTAAGGTCGCATCTCTCTCCCTTCTGTTTATACAAGATCGTGATCATCCCCTCCCTTAGCGTCGGAGGCATTCTGCCCTCCGCCATCATCTCCTCGTATAGTTCAAGCAGGTCCGGGCCTATGAGGTCCCACAGCTTTATATAAAATTCAGCTGGGAGACCATCACAGCCCGGGGTCCTGCCCGACTTGAAGGATCTGGCAGCAGAGAACAGCTCCTCCAATGCCAGGAGGGAGTCCATAGCTGCTGTACCTGCGGGATCAACAGAGTTAGTGATACCTGACAGGAACTTATCAGCTTGGTCTGTGTCTTTGGGGGAGTAGAGGTCTCTGTAGAAGTCTGTGACCACTTTCATGACCCTTTCCTTCCCCTCTTGGATTCTGCCATCTCTATCCGTCAGTTCTATCAGGGGAGTGTGTGCAGAGTGTAGCTTCCTGAAAAAAAGAGTTACATTTCTCACCCTCCTCCAGGTACTCCACCTTGGAACGGAAGATAATGCGCCTGGACTCCTCCTCAAAATGCCTTTTCAGGCTCCTTTCACACATCCCAGCCACAGAGTTGGAGGTCCTGCAGGGAGTGCAGTTTCTTTTGAAGTCTCCTGAGTTCACGCCTCCTCTCACACTCCTGGCGTCTGCCTTTCGCCTGAAAGAAACTGCGGAATTTAACTTTCATAAACTCCCACCACTGGGCCATTGTGGGGAAGTACACTTTATCGAGTTCCCACATTTTATAAGCACCCCGCAGCTCCTCTACAATCTGCGTTGTTACAAACTATTTAGCGAAATATATATATATCTCACAAACTGAAAAGGTTATGGTGGAGAAAAAAGTGAATGGAAACCCCTTCCACCTGAATTTGGTGGGTGGTAGATACAATGTTAAACAAAAATTTGACACACCAGTCAAGTCATAAGACTTGGTTTTCCCACAGAAATCTTACATTTGCAGTGTTACTACTGCAAGGGATTCTGGGTAGGCATATGCAAATAAGCTTAACAAGGAATCACCTTTTTTGCCTCAGATTCTACTTTATACATTGATTACTTAGAGTATGTTGCTCAGAAATCCATGTATAAAGTGGAATCTAAGGCAAAAAGGTGATTCCTTGTTAAGCTTATTTGCATATGCCTACCCAGAAACCCTTGCAGTAGTAACACTGCAAATGTAAGATTTCTGTGGGAAAAGCGAGTCTTATGACTTGACTGGTGTGTCAAATTTTTGTTTAACATTGGATCTATATATATAATTTGATCCAAGGTTGCACTCATATCATCCAACTCAGCCTGTCTGGGTGCTTATCTGGTAGAATATTCAATCACAAAAGGCACCATTTGTGATTGTATATATATTAAAATAAAATATTAGAATCTACAGAATGTTGGAAATGATCATACACTGTCTGACAGCTTGCAATACTCAGTACTTCTTTGACACCTCTCTGGCACTCAAAGTGTTAATATACACTGTATTTCATATTACTTGTGAGAAAATTTTATCCATATGCCCAAAAATCTGGTCATTATATTACCCTGTGTTATGACTACTTGGCTGCAGCATCATAGTTTGATTATGCAAGATTGTAATCCGGTCTCACCAGTAATACATACAATTATTTGTAATCATGGGTATAAAATAATCTAAGCTCTTATGAATAGGATACAATGATGGTGTTGATCTGAATGATATAGATTAATTAATATGTAAAAATTCTATATTGCAGGGTTTATCCTGAGTAAAACAAGTGCACTCCCACTCCTGAAGTGTGTTTTATTCAAAAGCCATTGCAGGTGCAGTTTCTCAATGGCCTGAAATGTTATAGTGGCTCTGTTACTGTTATTGGTAACTGTACACTATATGTTTTCTGCATATTATGTATTCCTAACACATCCTTAGAATAACCTCTGCTTACATTACTATCACTAGAAAAATCTAAAGGCCCCTATCAATTGTGCCTTTGTGCCATTTCTTCAACCAATCCTGGATGTCGTGTCCATAGAAGCAGACAGGACAGTTGCATCTAGTAGAATCACATTACATCAAACCCTGCTTACTGCACATGGTAATTTTAACCCTTTAAGGACTTAAGAGGTGTTCTCATTGTTCCACAATGTGTTGTACATCTTCCTGAACCTTAAAGAGATAAGTAGGCTCATGCACTCTGTCTACTTCAGTTTGAAAAAACTGACAGGAACTGTCATGTCTGCCTCCATGGACACAACATCCAGGAATTATTATTATGCAAAATTCAAAGAGAATATTAGTATTTTTTGGCCAAGAGAAAGGTTATTGCTGCGTGATATTATTTATCCATTAATATATACAAGCTTGCACAAGCAAGTATAGATATACACCAGTGTGCACATTCATTACAGAAGCAAAGTTAAACCCATATTAAAGGACTCATACCTAGGACGTATTTGGTTTATATAATTCCTGTGATTACAGGTTATTTAACCTTTTGGATGATAGGGGAATTTCCAGAGCATTGTTCTTCAATTTGTTATAGACTTCTTTGGTATGCAGGGCATTCAGGCTTTTTAGGTGTTTGTGTCCCTTTAACTTTTGTGTCTTACCTACAGTCTTTTTAATATTTTCTGCAAGAACACAATTGTGTTGGTCCTAATAAAGCAATGAACATTCATCCAGTATGGACTTCCCTTCTGGACAAGATACGTAGGCAACTTAATCAAATTCACAGATTCACAAGGACTGTTGCATAGATGTATCCACACTTGACCCGTGGTACCCCAGGTGATTTATTTATTTGTCATAATATAATTCATAACAACCAATAGCTTGTTGCTTTTCAAGATGTCAGCCAATAAAATATAGCTAATTTCATAAATTAAAATTAGCAACTAACCCTCACCAAGTTACGCCAGAAATCTGCAGCAGGATTGCAGCTTAAAGCAGTTTTTTTAGGTGACTGGAGCATGGCAACACCAAAGTTAAGTTCAACCATTCAGATAATTCACTGTGTGTTGACCCTGCAAGAGAATTACAGGGATTGATTCACAGGATGAGGAGGGTGAAAGAGATAGAGATATGGCATGATGGACTTCATCCAGACATAATTGGTTGATGCAAAGTGTGGCCCCACAGTGATTAGATATTGTGAAATACACCTCAGTGATTTAGTTGTTCGTGGGAACATATGCACACAGTGGCCCTACAGGCCTTCATGCAGGTACTTCATTCTGCAACTTCCCTCTGATTATGTTTTGTTACCACAGTTTTTTTCTGTTTTTCCATGTCTACAGTATTTTACAGGAACAGCGATTTCTAGCTGATAGTTTTAGAGAAATTGTAGAGGAGCTTTTTACCTTTGCTCAGCAGGTATAAACTAACAGTGAGTCTGATCTGTCTTCATTAGGCAGTATTTTGCATTCATTACTTTCTCACAGAGCAACAACTTTAATCCCCTGCTTCAAAGTGCTAGAATTTACAACTTTACCAGACTGTCCCCAGTTTCCCTTTCACAGATTCTGTGTTGATAAGTATCTTCTATTGCTTGCTAATAAATTTGGAGCCAGAAGATAAAATGCTCTAAACATGTTATCTTTATTCTCATCTCTTGTGTTTTACAACCCTTCTCACATAGGTAAGACAATTTTAAATGTTTTAGAGCAGTTAAACATTTAGAACAGTAAAGCACTATCTAATTATGTCCCTCAATGATTGTTTTGCTATACATATTAGCAGCAGAAAGGTTACCAATGTACACAAAGTACTGTCTTAAACTATGGAGGCCATGGTCCTTATGTACAAATGCAAACCGGAATAATTATTGGCTAATCCATCTGCACCATCGGGGACAAAAAAAATGCTATTGCTCTAACTGGGGATTTTAACCCAATGTATGCTAGAGAGGATGACCTCTCTAGAGTTCATATGGATAAAAGATAATTTTTACTCCAGTATATTTTTATGCATAAGACTCCTTATATTTAGTAAGATATGTATAAATTAGGGAGTAAAAGGTTGGTAAATATAAAATTTGATGGCAGAAATTAGCTGTGTTACCCACTTAATCATATATACAAACGAAATACAGGAATTATTCTGTGTCAATCCAACTGCTCTATAGAGAAAAAATAAAAATCCCTATTGATTTAAATGTGGCTGTAAAACCCTTCAAGTGCCAATGCAATGTATTTCTCACTTCTCTAGCACTCAAAGGTTTAAGCTCTTGAATGCTATAGAGATTGTCAACTCATTTCTTCACATTGCATTGGAGACTTTCTTGGCATCCAAGGAGCTAAATGTTCCTTTTAATAAACTGTAATTCTCCCCCCCCCCTGCAAAAATTGTTCTCCTTTTGCTTTTGTATGTATGGCTCACCAAGTATGCTGGGTAGGGCTTCCATTTTACATTAAATGAAGTAAAAACATGCCTATGAGTGCTGGGAATTTAGGGAATAACAAAGATAGAGGATAATAGTTATGATGTAATCAGTTTTCACCAAATGTTTAAATTAAAAGATACCCAGCACTGCATTGTTCAGTTTCACACTATAAATGATACTATACTGAGCTGTCGTGTCTGGATCTGCCACTGATTTCTAGTGCACATCCATATAAATCCAGCTCTGGTTACAATGCACAATTTATAAATGCAGATGCCATTTCATACCTGCATTCTTGTACTTAATATTAAACCTTTAAGGAACAGATGGGTGTTGAAATAATTGTGAAGCAATGCATTGCATACCCATCTGGTTCATAAAGGGTTAACCTGCATCTTAACCAGTCTTTTCAATTTACTCACTATCTTATCCTGTACCATTCTTCCTGCAAGGCCATCCCATGAACTTGCTTATCTTCCCATAAAGTGGTAATTCCATAAATTTCCCCTGAGTATCTAATTATCCAGTGTCAGAGCATGTTTCTTGTTCTGGCTCTTCTCATCTTCCTTATTCTCCTCTGGACATACCACCCATATACTGTCATGTCATAGATTACAAAGATGGCAATGAAGGAACAGAGATAGAGATAAAATGATGGAAGATTTCAATCTGCCAGATGTGAACTAGCAGATCTCTGGTTTGACAGAAATTGAGGAATCTGGAATTTATTTCAAAAACCAACTAAAAGCAGTTTTTGCTGGGGCCTACGCATAAAGAACGGATTTAAATCTTACTATTTTTCTTTCAATCTGTAGATTATCTTCCTTCAAAAACCTGTTTATAGATTTTGTTTTCTTTTTTACACTTGACAGTATACAAAAGCTTCTTAATAAATTGTTGGCTGCAACAGTATTCCCCACCTTATGGTTGTATATACTTATGCCACTGTACCTATGAGAAGTGAAAACACTTATATGCTACATCTGCATGCAAACAACAACATTTACAGTGATTTCAAATGGACTCTGAAGTGTCACTAGAGGCTTCTTGCTTCCAGCTCTGGTATATTAATAGGTCAGCTCTAACATTTGTAGTAACAGTACCATGATCATACAACAGCCATAGTCTGAAAAAACTGTTTCTCAGGATCATACCGTTCCTGAATGCAACACTAGAAAGTTCAGTAGTGAATTTATAGATAAAAGGTCATAAGAACAAGAAATGGAGACATTCTGGGGCAAACCAACTGCACCTTATAGGCTGTCTGAGAAATATGACAGGATCATGAACATTTTGGGAAAAAAAGGATAATTTGCATGCTTAGGATATAATTTGTATTTCAGTGGAAGACTAGGCTGTGAATGAATGTGCTACTCATTCAAAGACTTGATTGGGTGCTGAATTGTGAATTATAGCATAAAAGCATCTAGGACCTGATGGGCCCTGAAGTAATATTTTAACTTTGAGTCCAATCTGCCCTGATGCACACCAGTCTGAGAGGTTGCAGGGGTCAAGAGGTAAGGGAATCATAGGAGAGAGAGAGAAAAAAAACACAAGACCAGACATTTTAAACTGATAAGTATTTGAGGGCAGATGAAGAATGATTAAGTTGGCCTGGGCCCTTATATTTTTGAGGCCCCCCCGATAGTTACTTCCTGGAATCACAGCGAACCCTATACACTGAGTTGACAGGAAAATACATAAATAAAAATAAGTAAAAAATGTAACAGGTTAAACTAAGTGAAGAAGCAGGATAACATGTGCCATGACGTTTAAAAGTACGGATCAGACTAAGTCTTCATTGATCAGTTAGCACTGATCTGCTTAAGAATTATCTTAGGGCAGCAGTGGGCAATCTGCAGCACTCCAGTTGTTGCTGGTCTACTGCTCCCATCATCCTCAGACAGCTTTTGGCTTGCTAAGAATGATGGAAATAATTGTCTTACAACAGTTGCAAGTCCTGAAATTTCCCTTTCCTCTTTACAGGTTGATTACTATGTAAACGCTATAAGGGCAAAAAAAAAAAATATATATCTGTTTGGCTGCCATTCTCAAATACTAAGTGGGACATCAATGTCCAATAAGGAACCTGTGTCATTGCTTTCTGACATGTCAACCCCAATGAGAAAGCCTGACAGGTACAGATAATATCAACATTTGGTAGGTTCACAAAAGAAGTGGAGCCTGGTCCAGCCTAACGTATTAAATGTTAAATGTACCATACATTTATAACCCCCCTATATTACTTAATTATAGCAGTCATATTCTATATTCATCTCTGTCTAGCTCGAAGATTTGTAATATTTATTTCACAAAAATCAAATCCCATCTATAAAATAAAAGGCAAAAGTAGTTTTATCATGGAGTGCTCAAGATTGTTATGGAGGCTGGTGTACTGAGAACTGGAGCAATTCTGGAGAAAACCCACTGCATAGTAGGGGACAAAGAAAAATTCCCAAGATTCACATTGATTTATATATGACGTTTAATCCTTTGAATGCTAGTAAGACCTCCAGTGTATAGAGAAGCAATGCACTGGAGGCCTCTATAGCATTTACAAGGTTGAAAGCCCTTTTCAAATCAATAGAAATATTTATATCCCCTGGGGCACGGGTGGTTTGCCATAGAATTTCTCCAGTTTTTTAGTATATCAGCTGCAATGAGACTCTAGAAACTACATATTTAAACTATGATTATTTAAGTTTGAATATTCCAGAAAAAGATACAGTGTTTTTATTGCCTGATCAGACGGTAGTAACATTGTTACATATAGAAAATATGGTGGAACACACTCAACTAGGAAAATAGGTGTCAACCCTTTTATTTAAAGCAGTGAAAGATATACAAAAAGGGGAATATATGAATCCACCAGTGCATCTCATTTCTGAGTATATGTGTTAGCTTAATCCCCTGAGGACTAGAGTGGTGTGAAATGTATTGAGGAGGGATTAAAAATCATGCGCCTGCACATATGAGTATTTAACAGTCTACAGTACACTGCATATACAGTATATGTACGCATTAATACAACTTGCATGTTACAATGATTATAATTATTGTTTTGTAAAGTATATACTTTATTATTAGTAGAATTAGTTCTGTGCAAAGCTGTTTACTCCATATTTTGCACCTACAAAGGTTTACAGGCACATAACCTATGTTCAACATGGACCTGTTACCCTAAGATAAATTTAGATAATTTGAAAGAGAATTAAAAACAGCCTGTATGTTATACTAGCCAAAAATTGCTTTTTGAGAAATTAACCTTTAATTGTTGGAGGTAAGGTGGGGTATTTTATGCTAATTACATGATATGTCATGTCAATATTACCACACTGGTCACTGAATGAATCTTGGCTGAACTTACACACAGGGGACATTTCTCACAGCACACAGTGAAAATATAGGCCTTGAACATAACTAAATTGTAAACAGAGCAGAAAATTAGCATCAGATGCCATATAATGCTGCTAAAACATAAAAGTAACCAAATCATGTCATAAGCAGTATGCCTTCACCAACATCTCTCTTAGTCCCAAATTCACCTACCTGAAGTTGGTGAAGTTGGGATATTTCCATATCTTTCTTTGCAGCCACTAAGGACAGTTTACTGTCCCAATTGGTTCAGCAGAGACAGCAGCTGCCCTCCCTTTATGGTCATTGACTTTCAAAATCCTGGTTTTCCATTACTGTCATAAATACTGTTGTTTTAATAATAGTAATGAAATTATCTGCAATTTGTGAAACTTTGATGCTCCATCACTTAGAGTTTACTGTAATTGCAAAATAAGAGATTTTTTATTGCAGTTAAAATGTAGTAATAGATTATTCCTTTGGACTATACATATATTTACATGGCAATTTAATCTCCATCATTTTGTTGATTACCTCATTAACTGCAAAATGCTTTATAAAAATCCCTACCTTTTATTTTAAGCCACATAAGAATGTAAACGATTAAGGAGAGATATGGATATGTAGTAACATAACAATTAGGTCTAATTGTGCATAAACAATATAAGTATTTAATTGGAATACAATACTGGCAGCAAGTAAAAAGTTGAAATCTGTCTGTTGAAGTGTAGACAGAATACAGCTCTTCATAACAGACCTCACATACCATATAAACTAAGAAATATGTATTCATTTGGAAGGATAGATAAAATGAGATTTAGCATAGCATGATGTTCATCATAATTCAAAGTTTTCCTCACCTGTGTATTGGAAATCTCTAAATAGCAGCCTAATGTTAAAAATCACTATTTCAGTCTAACGTGAGGCTTCACACTATTGAGAAGATTGAAATACACTTCTGTGGAGAATTTTGAAAATTCTCAGCTAAAAAGAACTCAGAAATATGGTAAAAACTGAAGTATACTGCTGTTGAGAACTTGATATTTGACTATCTCTGAAATTATTTGCTATACAGAACTTTGAAACAAACTTCAGTGGAAAACCTTCAAATGCACCTCTATGGAGAACTTTTAAATATATCAATTACACCATGTAATGTGCTATACCTGAATAAGAACAATCTGAGGTTTTGCTTAGAAAACAATACAAAATGGAAATCTTGCCTGCTTTAGAAAGAAGAAATTGTTTTTTGAGCTCTGATTTCATCACCAGCTACTGGACCTCAGTGCATTCTGTGTATAATCGCATTATCATACAAACATTACCTCAGGAATATGAAAATGACTCATTAAGTAAAACTTACATATTCATAAAAGTAATTGATGAAGAGTGAATGCTTCTCAATGTGTTGCGAAACTCACTGATCTTAAAATGGTTAATAAATGTGTTTGCACACATATAGATGATAATCAGATCTCTGCAACTATAGAACACTTAACTGTTATCATAAAATATATGTATAGTTTCCCCATAAGTAATGCAAAATCCTGATCATCAATGTAAATGACTAGAAGGAGAACTTAAAAGTCTGTGTGGTCACTGGAGCAGTACAAACTTTATTTTAGAATCTGTAATGAGGTGCAGATGTTGTTCAAAGCAATTTAAATGTTTTGACTCCTATTCAGAAATGTCTTCATATGAAAAAAAAATTTAGATTCCATTGCATAACTTTCTCATGAACAAAATATGGATTAAGGCATTTTGTACAGTACTATCAGTCAAATAACATATGTTTTATAAATAAAATGTTGTTGCTCACTCCTACCTTCCTAGAGAAACCCATATTACAAGAAGCAATATTTAATGTTAATTACATTTGGAGTTTCTTTACCATTAATTCCGTGAAAACAAAAATTCCTACTAATGTAGTGGCAACATTTTATTCATAAACACACTGCCCCTTTGACCAACTATGCAGGTTTAATAAGCTTATAACTTAAAATGAAAAGGGAAAATGTTCAAAATACTTTGACCTTGTGACCTCAGACAAGTCACTATCAACCAGAGGGAGAAAAACTAATAGGAGGTAGTATACTGAAGTATACTAGGTGCAAATCTGGGGACATTAACTTTTATATGAATCAAAATATGAAGCAGTTTAAGAGAAGAAAATGCAATTTATGTATCAACGAAAGAGCCAAGTTGAAATAAATGAGACTTTGTTTTATTCGATGCACTTTTACCTTGGTAGAAAAAAAGTCTGAATATTTGCCCTGACGTTCCCCTGCTTTTGCTCCCAGTAGACTTCTGTTAACCTTTTGAGTGCCAGAGAAACATTCAGCAGCCCCCCATTCTGGTGATATATGCAAAAACGATACTATAATTGTATCGTTACCACGTTTTATAAATCTTTATCAGTTTATGACACTAAGTTGTTATGACAATTCAAATAAAGTTTAAAATAAGTAATACCGTATTATACAATGATGTTGTCAGGAGCAGAGATGTTAAAGCACACTAGTATTTAATTCCCAAAGAGAAACGATAATTATTAGAATTATAATTATGTACCATTTATAAAAATCACCCATAACACGATTCATCTTGACTCCAGTATACTTCCAAAGTAAACAAGGATTGCTTAACCCGTTGAGTGCCACACAGGTATCCATGCGTTGGGTACCAATCTCGCATTCAAAAGTTTAAAGGACGTTGGTGTCCTCATAGATCTTAGTCCAAGCGCCTGTCTAAAAGTCCTAAATTGAAATGCTATTGTGGATTCCGAACGAATGTAATTGGATGCTTACAGTGTAAAAAAAACAAACAAACAAACAAACGTACAAGTGTTATCTTTAGTAATACACGTTAATGTACATTAGCAGTAGACATAAACATTATATATAATAGTTTGTAATCGGCATCTAGTTAAGCCATTTTAGATGACAAGTAACTGTTTTTTTCTATTATATTTCACACATAAATTACATTTGCAGTGATACTGAAGTAAATGACCATATGTAGGTATATATGTAAAGAAAAGTTTAACTACAACAGTTTTTCTTGTTTGTTTATTTTTCTCTACTTAAGACAGCTCAAATGCTTAATATAATTAAAGCCCTCTATTGTAAGTTAACACTACTTTATTCCTGTAAATCTGTGTGACTTTCATTGTCTTTTCAAGTGTTGCAGTAGGCGTCTCCTTTCTCACACTGACCAGTGACTTTCTCAGTGCTATTGGTCAACCACAACAAAGTTTCCTGCTAACCCTTCCTATGCCATATAAATATCAGACCTGTGTCTTTAACTCTTAGCTTTGGTCATTTGCTGAGGTTACTGTAATGTGTAAGGATTAAACAGGACAGCAAGGACTTATGATCATGAAAAATAACACATTGTTTGTCCTTATAACTTTTCTAATATGTTGTCCATTTTTTACAGCATCAGCATGGTAAGAGTTTTGATGCAATCTAATGCATGCATTATAATTTAACAAAGAATATTGATCGTTAAGAATATTTTGTGTAACCGATGTTTGTTCTTGCAGGTCAGTCAACAACTTTCTGATGACGGGACCCAAGGTAATTCAGTATTTCTTGTAAATGTTGTTCCATTAAGTTATTTAGTACACATACATCCACTATACATATGTAAATGCATATTTGTCTAAAATGTGTTCTTTACTCTTAATAAGGCTTATTTAACATACTCCACAAGTGTGTCAGTTGGTGCTCAGAGTGGGATTGAAGAATGCAAATATCAGTTTGCATGGGAAAGGTGGAACTGCCCTGAAAGTGCTCTTCAACTGGCAACTCACAATGGACTGAGAAGTGGTAAGAATCTTTGTATTATTGTTATTAGTAGTAGTTGTGGTATTAGTGATTTGGTGATATATTTTGAAGAGTTTTGCTGTTCTTATATTCGCTTTAATATCTAAACATCCATTTGCAGAACTGTTGTTAAAATACTTGTTGTGGGGCAAACCAACTGCTCCACGGGACACAAATATAAATTCCCCAAATCATTTGTTTGAACAGGGGCATTTAACCCCTTGAATGCTATAGTGGTAGCCAGCGCAGTAAGAAGCAATGCGTGGGCGACCTCTACCATTCAAGGGGCCACAAGCTCCATTTCAGTCAATGTGTTTTTTTTGGTTCTCCCCTATAGTGCAAACTGGTTATCCCCAAGTCACAGTGGACTAAGACATGGTAAGAATATTTTGTGCTAGTTAGGTGATGACATGTATGGAAGTAATGGAATCAATATATTTGTTTGTATTTTTAGAAATCAAATTACTCTCTTGTTAATCTGTCTCTTAGTGAGGCAAGCCAACTACACCATCACCACAGTTTCTATCAATAGGGATTTGAGATGTTTTTACCCCCACCCCTCCCTTGGTGTAGCTTATTTTCTCTAAAATATATTCCCTCTCTTTTTATACATATGAGGCAATAAATATATATAAACGTCCATAGAAAGCTTATCATTGCAGGGGTGTGCCACCTCTCTGTCCTTAAAGGGTTAAATCCATTCGAATTTCCCAAAGTCTGCAGTACTAAGTGTAAGTTGTGCAGTTCAGGCGCAAACCAACTGCTCATTAGGGAACAAATATCAATTTTCATTTACATTGGGACTTTTAACCCCTTGAATACTAAAACGGTCTCTATCGCTTGGAGACCTCACTAGCACTCAACGGGTAAGCCTCATTTAATTCAGTGGGCATTTTGATTACATGCTCTTATGGTGCAGTTGCTTCGCGCCAGAATGAACCCGTTTGTACACAGTACATCAGTATCTCTAATTATCAGCTATTAACTACTTTGGGGACAAGAGAGGCTCTCTACAGCATTGCATGCCAAACTCTTATAGTTTCCAATGTTAAATATCGATAAAATGTGTTCTCAATGAATATTGCAAAATCATTTTAACCCGTTGAGTGCCAGAGGGGCGCGTATCCCTCTAGCACCCAAAGGGTTAAAGATGCCTGAGCACAACCATAATGCAGGAATCAGCATCCTGTGGACCTGGTAAGGAAGATGCTTTAAATCACATACCGTTATAGCAATTTGTGCCTTATTTTTTGTAGTTTTGATCTAGAAAGTGATGTATTTGTCGGTGCTCGTTAACCTTTTGAGTACCAGAGGGGTACGCAACGCATTGCAAAGCAATGCGTTGCGTATCCCTCTGGCACTCTAAGGGTTCATCTCTTGGATGTTAGAGAGGTCTTAACGCACTGCAAGTGGTTAAGAGTTATTATGCACCAAAAATTGTGGAGACACATACAACTTTACACAATTCCCTTTGATTTAAATGGCCGTTTTAATAACATAAATGCTAGAGATATTGCGAAGCTCTGTGCCAACTCTCCAGATTTCAATGGGTTAAACGAGCCGCTTAAATCCATATCAGTTTTTATTTGTTCTCTATTTTGTTGTGTAGTTGTTTAGGTTAAACGTGTTCCTTTTGCAGTTGTATATATCGTACTAAAATGCGTATATAACTATATGTCTCTAACATTCAAGGGGTTAAGTTATATATAAGTACCGATGTGACATAATGTATATATGTATTAATATCACATAACTGCTAGGTCAGTTGCCTTTAGAACATAATACATTGCAGGCTAATTCGTGGTTTTGTAAATTTAGATGGACTAAAAAAGCTGGGAGTTATTCTGAGCCAAACTAACTTCCCATTGGTTTAAGTGGGTTATTTAACGCCCGAATGCAAGAGTGGTCTCGGATACGTCTCTAGCATGCAAGGTTTTTAAAAAGCTCTGTTTTTGAATTCATGTGATTTTGTTCGCATTATTTATCCAATATTGTTCCACTGATTTGCTTCGAGATCCCTCCACTTCTTCTTATTAAATCAGTGTAACTGTACATAGCATAAATAGCTATATAATATGCTGATGACTTATTTTGATTTGTGATGAAAATACTTATTGAGTTATTTCATATGACATATATACTTCATTGCTATAAATGGGGCTTTTTAACCCATTGATTGCCAGAGAGTTCTCCAACACATTGCTTTGATATGCATTGGAGACCACTCTAGCAACCATGTGATTAAAAGTGGGGAATTGTATCTGACCCCTGTGTGGCAGATAGTTTGGTAAAAAAAAAATCTCTCCACATTAGAAACGATTGGGCCTTATATTTAAAGAGGCAAAGAACAGCTTTTCTGGAGCAAACCGATTGCAGTGTAGTTGACAGAAAGAAAATTCCTAAAATTATCCATGATTTAAATGGATCATTTAACCTATTGAATGTAAACTAGGTCTATAACCAGTACCAGGGCTGATTTTCAGCCAGGCGTGGTAGGTATACCTAGTAATATATGCCACCACTAGAATTACAGCAAGGGTTGCTCATTGTTGGACTTACACCTGCTGGGGATTACAATTCCAGAAATCCCTGGTAAGTCAATTGCACAATAGGTAACAAATACAATTTGTTATTGATTTAAATGAGGCATCTGATCCCTTGAAAGCTAGAAAGGTCTGTAACTCTAAAAGCCATACCACTGAAACCTGTCTATCACTATTTCCATTTGTCCCTTAAAGGAGCAGTAAACTTTTTTTTATGAAAACACATATTTTATAGAGCTTTTCCTGCTGAATAAAACAAGGGTACTACTTTGGCTGTCAAGTGTTTTATTCAAAAATTATAGCAGTTTAAATAATCAGGAAGTGAATTTACTATGTTTACTTCCTGATAGTTCTAACTGACAGGAAGTGACAGGCAGTTTCTGTCACATTCTATGGAGAACTGTTATGTCTCTGACTTTTCTGACTTTCCTCTCCATTAGAATTTAACAGGAAATCTAATTAGAATTTAACCACTAGAGGGCACTGGTAGTGTAAAAAAACATGGGTTTAAACTGTAATAACTCTAGAAATATAAATCTCTCGGCAGTGGGAGTACCCTTATTTTACTCGGTAGGAAAATCCCTACAATATATATTTTTTCATAAAAAAAGTTTACTGCTCCTTTAAGGTGCAATGCAATCGTTTTCCCGGAATTGCTCCACTTTGTCTTCATACATAAAGTGCCTTTGTTAGGGTCAATGTATAATATTAATGCAAATGTCTAGAGTCTGGGGTAATTTATCATCTGTCCCTTTCAGCAACCAGGGAAACCTCTTTTGTACACGCAATAAGCTCTGCTGGGGTCATGTACACACTGACCAGAAATTGTAGCATGGGGGACTTTGATAACTGTGGATGTGATGACTCCAGAAATGGAAGGATTGGTGAGTTTTTACAAACAATTTTTCTACTTTCACACATGTTACACCATAATAAACCTTTTAGTGCCAGATGGTTGTCCAATGCATTGCTTCAAATTCAAAGCCTTAAAGGGATAGTAATGTTTCATAATAAAAGCAGCCCTAATTAATCAGCATAGTTTGGGACTTTGGAGAGT
Source organism: Rhinophrynus dorsalis (assembly GCA_037306005.1). Taxonomy (NCBI): domain Eukaryota; kingdom Metazoa; phylum Chordata; class Amphibia; order Anura; family Rhinophrynidae; genus Rhinophrynus; species Rhinophrynus dorsalis. Next base: position 143,319,154 of record CM074721.1, read on the forward strand.
GTTATTTCAATTATGTCAGAGTTGTAGTTCAAGAGTAATTCAATGACAAAGTATCCCCCTCCAGCCCCTTTTACTGATGTAACACTGTTCAGCCAGATCAGAATGGAAGTGCCCAGGTAGACTGCAGAGAGGGACAATGTTAAATTAAGATAAGGGAAAAACCTGAAAAACTTGTCAAGGGGGGCAGGACTTTCATTGTTCTCATAGGAAGAAGATTGCCCCCTGCTGTTATCTGTCTGGTCTTAAAACCAGATTCCACATCTGAGAAGAGATGGCTTACACTAGGTAAAAGGGGATGGAGGGGAAACTTTGCTTGTGAATATCTCTCAAACCATAAAGGTTTGAGAGATAAGACTTGTATCTTCTTCATGTTTTTTTTAATGCCTACAAAATAAAATAAAGATAAAACTAAGTATTAGTATCCCTTTAAATTAGACAGTCAGTATGTAGTAGCTGCATTTATCATCCAACTGTCAGACAGTGGTTCTCAACCTATTTTTCCTCAAAGCACCCTTAACACGCAATCTGGAACTTTTGGGGCACCCCTAACATGTTAATGTAATTTTTCTAGGGCATAATAAAGGGTAGAATTAATACATATACAGATATTATTAGGTATCGCAATCATATTCATAAAAAAATATATTGTGCATAACGATTTCCATATCTATGCATTTAATAGACAAAATTCACATTTGTGTCAGTCTTCATAGAAAACATGGGGAATCCTAAATTTATGTCCACTGCACACCAAAGTTCCATGGCACCCTGATTGAGAATCACTGGGGGTGATGTAGAAAGAAGAATTTGATTCTGGGGCAAACTAAAGACAAATATATAACTTTAACCCATTGCGTGCTAGAAACGTCTTGAATTCGAGTCCTATAGCATTCAAGGTGTTAAAATCACTTTAACTATTTTGAGTGCCAGAGAGGTATCCAGCACATTGCAACTCAATGCGTTGGATACCTCTCTGGCACTCAAAGGGTTAAAGCAATGTGGATTTCGTGAGTTCTTACTTGTTGCTATGGTGGAGTTTGTTTATGCCAACCTCAGCGTCATCATTGCCCAGAAGTGTTACTATGTTATGATCATTCTGCCATATAATTAGCTATATACAGCAACATACATGACATATTTTGATGTAATAAATCTGGGACACATCTGCCCTGTGCATTTGCTATAAACATGGCATGACTGTAATAATTTATGTTAAGTGAAAGAAGGGTGGATGTGTAAGCGCATATGCACGTTTGATTTCGAGAAATGCATTGCACATCCTTGTACCATTCAAAGGGTTAATGGCAAAAGGCCTCTTTCGTAGAAAGTTATGGAATTGTTACCATCGATAATTCTTATGTTAGTGAAATGTGTTTAGCTCTTATTAGGGATTAATACATTTTTGTAAGAGGCAGCAACATGACATTTATTATACACATATACTCATTGCAACTCTGTTTTAAGCCTCATAAAAAATATTTATAGACTCCAATACCGAGTTTCTCAACCAGAGTGCAGCGGCACTTTGATGCGCCTCGGACTTCCACTTTTAGGGGCTGCGATTTTCTAAAGAGACCTTGTCAAGGATGTGAATGTTACGGTTTAAAGATATATTTATGATCATTATGATGCACAATATGTTGTTTTTGTTATTCCGATTGTGAGATCTAAGAATAATTATGTATTTATGTATACGCATTAAACCCCTGATAAAGCAGAAACATGTTAGGGTGCGTCGAAAATTCCAGACTGCATGTTAGGGGTGCCTGAATAAGAAAATATTGAATCAATGCTCTAATAACTGAATTTTGTCCTCTAGAAACTATAGCCTTTTAACGTCTTTATTGCTGATTGCTAACACTCTCTGCTCTTAAAATAAACACAAAATTCGGCACTTTTAGCCTAACTTCCACCTCAAGGAAACGCCTTTCACACTCGCCACCAATGTTTATATTTCCATACTGCTTTCTGGCGAGCAAGCTGTATATTTCTACTTATTGACTTGCAATCAGAATGTACTATTATTATTATCATCGTCGTCATTCTAGTTAACCCCTTTGAGGACTGGACACTGTGCACCACATTGCTTTGCCATAGGTTTCTCACCACACGAGTCTTCAAGGGGTTACTATATACGTTTAAACACAAACTAGATATGTAATTCAACATTTCTTAATCCTACGGAATCTTGAGAGATGTTTGAGTCTTTGAGATTCCCTTCCAATGAGTTAAACGTTGTACTGATACAAAAGAGCTCAGTGTAATTTCCTTTTCTTTCATTTCTTTGTATGTGTAGGTGGTCGAGGCTGGGTATGGGGAGGCTGCAGTGATAACGTTGAATTTGGGGAGAGGATTTCAAAACTGTTTGTTGATGGCTTGGAGACGGGACAAGATGCCAGAGCCTTAATGAACTTGCATAACAATGAGGCAGGAAGACTTGTAAGTCAATTAACATCTGTAACACTAATTGTATCCGTTTGACCTTCGTTTAAGTCCATAAAATACTTTATTGAACTCTGTATATTTTGAAGTGATCTAAGATGAGGCAGGATTCCCCCGAGGGTGGTACATTTTCACTGGTTCAACATTCAGGTATCTGTTAGTTAAAAGCCAGTCACATTTATAACCTACAAAGCAATCCAGTCCTAGGATAACATATCTCTTGGGTGCTAGAAACATTGCCTTTCAGTCTGTTAAGGACCTCATTATATTTAGTTATGGAGACTAAAATGCTCATTCAATAGAACCTGCTTTATTCAGGATATAGCTCACTATTTAATCCATTAAAGACTGGTGCCATTTCACACATTAAGGAGTGTCAAATTTCACTTTCTTGTTGTACGCCTGTTTTCAGGGCTGGATTTACATCTAAGGAGCCTGTAGGCACAGAAATTTGAAGCGCCCCGCCCCTCCCACCATGGGCCATCTGCACTGGACACCTCCACAATGCGCCTAATCTCCACGTTGCCCCCCATCATCTCCACATTGCCCCCCATTAGCTCCAGCTTGCCACCATCATCTCATATATCGCCCTCACATTGCCCCCATCATCCCCATATACCATATTCCCCTCACATTGCCCCCATCAGCTCCATACTGCCCCCATCATCTCCATAAACTATACTGCCTTCACACTGCCCGCATCAGCTCCACTTTGCCCTCACATTGCCCCCCATCAGCTCCATATTGCCCTCACAATGCCCCCCATCAGCTCCATATTTCCCCATCATCTCCACATTGCCCTCACAATGCACCCCATCAGCTCCATATTGCCCCCATCATCTCCATATACCATACTGCCTTCACACTGCCCCCCATCAGCTCCACATTGCCCCCCATCAGCTCCATATTGCCCTCACAATGCCCCCCATCAGCTCCATATTTCCCCATCAGCTCCACATTGTCCTCACAATGCCTCCATCAGCTCCATATTGCCTCTATCAGCTCCACTTTGCCCTCACAATGCTCCACATTGCCCCCCACCCCACCCCATCAGCTCCAACTTGCCCCCACCATCTCCACATTGCCCTCCATCGGCTCCAACTTGCCCCCCGTCAACTCCATATTGCCCTCACAATGCCCCCCATTAGCTCCACATTGCCCTCACATTGCCTCCCCCCGTTGTCCGTTTCCTACCTCCCTGGTAGGAGATCTGTATGTGCCACCTTTGGCATAGTCTTGTACCTGATGGAGCTCCCACGTGGTCTCCTATTCAGGAATGCAGAGCGCTGGGAGATGATGTCATCTCCCAGCGCTCTGCATTCCTAAAGAGGTGACGAGGGAGCTCCATCAGGTACAAGACTGGGGGGGCGGGCAATGTGAGTGGGTGCCACCAGCACAGCCAACAAGGTGGCTATTTTTTTTTTTTTTTTAAGAATATTTAAAAAAAAAAAATCCAAATGGCAGGCGCCCCTCGTTGGCGTGCATCTGTAGGCAGGTGCCTACTTTGCCTAATAGCAAATCCGGCCCTGCCTGTTTTATGAGGTTTCACAGCTTTTTGTTTAGTAATCCCATTCAAATTAGAAATTATTTTTTTCAGTATAGCATACCTTTGTATTTGGTCTGCAGTACATTGTATATATAAATAAATGTATTTATATACACACACAAATAAACACACACAGAAAATCATGATTTTGTACACAATTAAGGCATTTGTCATAAAATACCCCTACATATGTAAATTCTCCTGTTTATGGAAACATTCTGTATGTGTACCTTTTGTGTGTATTTATAAGGGGGTTAAATTACAAAGTGCATCTTATATTTGCTAAATGTACAATATATTTTATATTTTTTGTATTTTGTTTTTATTTAAAAAATGTTTTATTTGGTGGTACAATCTGTCTGCAGTCTAGGACATGCACTGGACCATGTTCCTATCCCTTTAACTGTGCAACCTGTGCCTGCCGCACAGGGGCACATTGAGGTCAGTCCTGTTCAGGAAAGGATTTGTGAAGAGTCCAGGCAGGCTTCCACAGCACACATAGCTCCTTTCCTTATTGTTATCCTCTGAACAACAATCATTTAAAAGGGAAGCTTCATAAGGGAACTAATCTTGTATTGAACTGTAATACAACACTGTACTATATTTGTAATTAAACTAGGAACAATACTAATTCCTATAATTTTATTCAGTTTTATTTGTACAAGCCCCTTTTCCCCAAGTGGGTGGGGGGAGCGCCATGTAAACATAGTAAGTGGGCGGCTGGCCTGGGGGCCATATTATGGATCCCACCCGAAAAATTTCTGTGGATGCACCCCTCTCCTCCCCTCAAAGCCTAGTGTAGAAGGTGTCATTTTCTGGTTAACTATACAATGATCCCCTCCCCCAAGGGCCTAACAAACACTGATAAAAATAAGTCTACAGTCCCACCCTTTCTAGAAGACGTTAGATTTTACAGCAGCTGCACAGGACTGCTGAGACAATGGCTAGGTGTGTGTTTGGGGGGGTGGGCACAAAATAATCTGCATAAAAGCCTAAGTCTCACCAATCAAATAAAAAAATACCAACACTAGTTTTAGGTATTTCAGCTTGTTTATTAACTTGATTCTTGAAGAAAATGTGCCCATAACACTTTGACTGCCAGAGGGGTATGCAACGCATTGCAGAGCATTTCTAATACCGTTGGGACCCTATGCATGAAAGAAAAGAAGAACATTTCTGGGGCAATCCAACTACCTCATAAATAACAAAAAATCTCAGAACTCTGTTCATGCATAAGACCCTTAGGAAGATGTCCCAAGCTGTATATGGAAAAATAAAAAAGAATAGCAATATTTATTTCAGTTTTATGAGTTAGTTGTATTATGCTGTGTTCTTTTACTACATTTTTAAAATATTTTTTTCCTTTGAAAAGGCGGTCAAAGCAACCATGAAGAGGACTTGCAAATGCCATGGAATTTCAGGCAGTTGTAGCATCCAGACCTGCTGGCTTCAACTTGCAGATTTTAGGGATATTGGCAATCACTTAAAGTTAAAACATGACCAGGCTCTAAAACTAGAGATGGACAAGAGAAAGGTGAGATCTGGCAACAGTGCAGATAACCGAGGAGCTATAGCAGATGCCTTTGGCTCAGTGGCTGGATCAGAACTTATTTTTCTAGAAGACTCTCCTGATTATTGCTTAAAAAATGCTAGCCTGGGACTCCAGGGTACTGAGGGTCGTGAGTGCCTCCAGAGTGGTAAGAACCTGTCACAGTGGGAGAAAAGAAGCTGCAGAAGGTTATGTACAGAATGTGGCCTCAGAGTAGAGGAGAAAAAAACTGAAATCATTAGTAGCTGTAATTGCAAATTCCACTGGTGTTGCACAGTAAAATGTGAGCAGTGTAAGCAAGTAGTGACAAAGCATTATTGCTCCAGGAGGGAAAAGGATGCTAACACTTTAAACACAAAAAGGAAAAACAGAGGACACCACCGATGACTTTAATCCAGGAAAAATAATGGACTATCATTTTCTAAGAAAAGCAGTTGGGCCTGTAGTACAGAGAAAAGTGTACAAATTCAGTGAAAAAACAGCTGCACTATATCTTACAAAGTAAAACTCCCTGTTAAATGGACCTTTAATCAAGACATTCTCTCTAGGAGTAGGTGGCTTTTACTGTATTTAACAGAATAATCTACCTAGGTAGGTATGCTTCAAAAGCAGTCAGTTATATCTATATACTTTTTTGAATAGGAGTTGATCTGTGTGCAGACTATTACTAGTTGTAATGGTTTAGGTGCTGACAAACTCAATTGACCTTTATGAGCCATTCAGGTCTATTGATGCCCATTTGTTATGAGAAGGTGTGACCTAGAAAACCTCAACATAGATCATTGTATACAGGAAACATAAGTTATAATGCAAACTGCATCTAGATCAGTGATTTTCAGCTCCAGTCCTTAGAGCACACCAACAGGTCATGTTTTCAAGATATCCCTAATTAGTAACAGGTGAATCAATCATAATTACTGAACCACTAATTATTCACCTGTGATTAAGCAGGAACAACCTGAAAACAAGACTTGTTGGTGTGCCCCGAGGACTAACGTTCAGAAACGCTGATCTAGATGCTGTATCTGACTGTTGTATGAAGGATATTTATTACCTAGGTAAATTTCCTAAGTAGCAAATTAACAGTAACTTACTTAGGTTTCCATTTAACCTCTTGTATGTTCATTTTATAAATATTGTGCAGTTGTTTAGCCCCACTTGTATTTTAATATGTCCTAGTGAGTTTGATTCTCATGTGTTTTGATTGCTAGTCTTCTTTATTTCTTAATTTATGGAATTTAAGTGACATATTATTAAAAACTATACTATTATTAACTATTTGGATTGTAAATATTGTTAAAAAAAAATAAACGTATGCACTTTTTTGACATGGAGATGATTTTCTCTCTGACAACAGTGTACAAATTTGTATTGCTTAAGGAATATTTTTATTTATCTATATATATATATATATATAAAGGTTTATAGGGCTCTTTAAAACTATACTTTTTCTCCTTACATGAATGAGACATCAACAGTGCTTTGCTTTGCAGTGTGTTGGAGAGAGCTCTAGCATCTGAAAGTCTAAAGGGATAGTATCACGTAATGTGCAAGAATATATATTGTAGGGTTTTACCTCCTGAGCAAAACAAGGATATTCCCACTATGAAAGTTGTATTATACATATGTTATTGCAGCTCAAACTTGAATTTTATTAGGTGCAGTATTTTAATGGCCTGAAATGTTACAGTGGAGCTGTTACTACACCATCTTATGGAAGTTTATGGTCCGCTAACGAGAGCTGTCCATAGAACGGTGTAGCAACAGTGCCACTATAACATTTCTGGCCATTGAGACACTGCAACAAAAAAATTAAAGTCTGAGCTGCAATAACATTTGCATAAAACTCCTCAGCAATGGAAATTCCTTTGTTCTAATCAGTAGGATAAACCCTCAATATTTTGCATATTAAGTATTACTATCCCTTTAATCCTTCCAGTGCCCTAGGAGGTATGCATCAAATTTCAGTGCTTTGCCCACCACTGTAGTTCCTCAAATAGTTTAATAATTGCTCTAAACTGTAAAAGTTATATTTAATTGATTCTTTAATTCATTTTCTCATAATTAGTATACATATGTTAGCAAGAAAATGAATATAAAATGACATAATATATTTTAAACTTTAACAAGAGTAATGTGCTACACATTGCTTTACAATGCATTGTGTACCTCTCTGGTTCTCAAGGGGTTATGGGAAACATCACCAAAACTCCAGAGAAGTCTGAAATGTTAGAGTGACAGTCTTTAATGTTTTTTCTGTGATCAAATGTTCTGCTTTTACGCCTTCATTGGTGATGTTATTCATGAAAAACATAATACTGGAATAAGGTGACTTTCACATGGAAGATTATCGTCTCGTGTACACTCCCCACCATCCAGAAAGCTGCATCTTTACTGGTTTCACAAAGGGTTACAGTAATAGTGCAACAAAAAAGGTCTAGACGGTGGCCCCTGGTGCACGAGCAATGCTGGAGGTTGCAATGCTCATCTCAATCTCCAAACAATGGATGATCCATATTTGCACTAGCCAGTAATATTAGCTGGCCCTCACATGGTACAACCCTCTTACTTCCGGATCAGCCATAAAATATTAGAAAAATGTGAGTCTGAAACACTGGAGAAAGAATGGCAGCAGGGTATTTCTACAGTTCTCTCTAGAAATAATCCTTACTAGGGATTTTTTAAAGCTAATGAAATTCAAAATCTTCAGAATCCAAAGAAACTCATTTGCATGCCAATTAAATCTTGTAAACATCCCAATAAGAAATGTAAGGCGTCAGCAGCAACCTTTCACTGAGGGTGCATTGAATAACATTAGCATCTCATTGCAGTTTCCCTCTGGAAAATTTGCACTGCTCTGTTGACTGCATGGAAACTTTAATTCTCCATGTATCAATGGGTCTTATGAATTAAGGCAAAGTAGTACAATTATATAACCAACCAAGCTCACCATATGGAACACATAAACATTGTTGATTGATTTGAATGGGACTGTTAACCCCTTAATTGCTAAAGAGGTGTCCAGCACATTGCTCTGCAATGTACTGGAGACCTATCATTCAAGGGGCAAAAAGACCCATTTGAATCTATGGTAATGTGAGGAATTTTTATTTGTCCCTCCAATATAGTTGGTTTGCCACACATTTATTCTACTTTGTCTTTAAACAAAAGGCCCAGAGTCACTGAAAATCCTGATTTTGTATTAGTATGATAAAAACTTTATTCAGACAATGAAGTGAAGGTAATGAAATGTTTTGGAGTTTGCAGATGTCATTTCTTTCATTTCCTCAGTGGGTGAGGTGTGAAAAAATTATTTTAAACACTTTTGTGGGCAAAAAAAGGTCATTTGAAGGTGGAATAATGCCATTTCTGGGCACAAACCAAATTTCATTAAATAAAGAGTACACTGTAAGGAGTTTAGAGCTTTGATACGTTAAGTGCCTTTGCACTCATTATTCTAACGAACCTCTTCTATTGTGCTTTGAACCTGAACACATGATAAACGTGTAAAAAGGCTGTGCATGTATTTGCCATTTTAGCCCTATCACCTGCTGTTCCTTATCCATAATATGGTGAAATGCAAGGAAACTCAACTTCCTTCAGTTGCATATTCAGGGGAGGACTATTCTCACAAAAGGTTGTTGATATATACACTCTTTTAATGTACCACTGGTATATTTACATCTGTACAGATATACTAATGTCTTTGAGTGTTTGATTCAGTTAGCTTTTATGTGATATTAATTTAACCCAGTGGTTGCTAAAGACATCTTGAATACATTGTGACGGTTTCTTTTTATCCAAGGGGTTAAATTATTAATTTTAAAATAAGTAGAGGCCTAATGGTTTATTTCTTGGAAAAAAGATACATGTGAGATACATTATTCTATGTGCCTTATTCATTAAACTAAATATGCAATTCAAAAACAATTCCCTTTGATTTAAATGGGGATTGAATCCCCTTGAATACTAGAGATGTCATCAACACACTGCATCACAATACATGGATATGTAGAAGGCTGGGCCTGCATTTGTGGGAGGGGCTGCAAGCCTTAAATACCGACTGCAGCCTCTCCCACTGGGGCGCATCGTCATTTGTGCCTCAGTCATGTCCACGCCCCCCTCCTTCATCAGGAAGTTAACACTTGTAACTTCCAGTCTCACGATCCCCCCAGCCATTGGGCGTCTTGAGCGAGGTAGATGCTTCCTATCCCTGTCGGCGGACCGCTTCATCTGCCGCATACCGGGGTAACAGAAGCCCTACCAACAGCATTTCTGTTCCCATATCCAGATAAGAAACACTCACCCTAGTTCTAGTCTACCTATGCCTGATACTTTTCTGCTCTTGTAGCACTTAGGCATATGGTCATCACTATAACGCAATTTACAATTTCACAACATTTCACAAGTTTTTGCTCACTTGATTATCATTAGACAAATACAACATACTCAAAGCACGTTTGTATTATGAACCGCATGCTAGTCGCAGGCTAGCATGCACCCCTCCGATAATGTGTTCTTCCCACCCCACATATTCTCAGCGCAATTCCCCTCCGTATTTGGCACCAGAGGGTCCATCCTTCTGGTTTTACTGCCTAAACTCAGGTTAGTCACAGTATATTAGTCGGTTTGCTGCTTCAATCACTATCTATCATGAGATTAACGCTCAAACAATTCTGGCTGAGAGCATGGCAAGTTGAGAATCATGGGAACAGTAGTCCCCACTTTCATTTCCGCTGGGTTTTTACGTATATGGCGGCTTCATGCTACTACTTCAGACCTAATTATATTAATTAAACATGCCCCACTAAATGCATCCATTCCCGCACAGCATATGTCTGTATTATGAAAAGGGGTACTTACAATACAGCAGTATTATATTCATTCATATGTATTACTGCAGCCCACTCCTCACCTCAGTAACCTATGCCACATATGCCACCTATACCACTATATGATGATTCACTGCCAAGATATCTTGGATATAATACGCTACATTTAAATGGTCTAGAGTATCCCCAGTGTCTAAACCAATTATTATACTGCTTGTAGTATGTCCAGAATACTTGATCTCTATTTGCCTTATCATACAATTTCCAGCATTCTATTCCTTTTCTCTCCCGCCCCCTGTCCACATCATAAGGCTCCTATCAGCACCAAAGCTTTCCTCCCCCTTAGACACAACAAGGAACCAAGGTGTTAATTAATTTACCCCTATTCCAAACCTGGACTGCTATTACAGCTGTAGTTCTGTACCCTAGATGACCCCCACCCTCTAACCAGCCCTATAATCACCCTCTGCTTATGTTCTAGAAGTCCAAAAATTGCTGCAAATTCATACACACCACTATTCTCTGTCTATTTGCCTCCGGTATAAGAAAAGAAAAAAAAAATCTTGGTTCCACGTTCTATCTACATGCATACATAGTTACATTGTTTCAGTGTCCTGATTCCAAGTTCTATCTATCATACGTATATAGTCACATTGCTTCAGTGTCCTGATTCCACATTCTGTCTAATATACATACATAGTTACATTGTTTCAGTGTCCTGATTCCACGTGCTATCTAACATACAGACATAGTTACATTGTTTCAGTGTCCTGATTCCACGTTCTATCTATATACATACATAGGTACGTTGTTACAGTGTCCTGATTCCATGTTGTAACGTACATTCATACATAGTTACATTGTTTCAGAGTCCTGATGCCACTTTCTATCATACGTTGTTAAACTTTTTCAGTGTCCTGATTCCATGTTCTATATTACATGCATACATTGTTTCAGTGTCCTGATGCCACATCCTATCATCCATACATACACTGTTACACTGTTTCAGTGTCCTGATTCCATGTTCTGTCGTACATACATACATTGTTTCAGTGTCCTGATTCCATGTTCTATCGTTCATACATACATAGTTACATTGTTTCAGTGTCTTGATGCCACATCCTATCATCCATACATACATTGTTACACTGTTTCAGTGTCCTGATTCCATGTTCCATCGTACATACATTGTTACATTGTATCACTGTCCTGATGTCCTATCACCATGCATACTTTGTTACATAGTATCATTCTCCTGATTCCATGTCCTATCCATCAGGAACCTCACTTTTTCTCAGATACCGGAGGCCACCTCAGGTCCATACCTTACAACTTAGGCTGTAGTTCACACTCATAGGTACCTAACTTCTTCGTAAGGGCTGAAGATCCACACACACACCTTACCCCACCACAAGGGCCGAAGGTACACACAGACATACATAATCACTACATTTTACCACTGGCATGCTTACATTGTATCTCTGTCCTGATTCATGTTCCATCACTATACATACATTGCTACTTCAATTTCCTGATTCCATGTTCTATTAGAAATACATAATTCATTTTATTATTTCAATATTCAGATTCAATGTTCTGTCTGACATACATACATACATTGTTGTATTTTATCATTTCCATGTTCTATCGGTCATACTTACATTGTTGCGTTAGATCACTGTCCTGATAGATTTTCAATCACCATTCATACATTGGTACATTGTATCACCGTGCTGATACAATGTATGTTTGTCCGATGGAACATTGAATCATTGCACATGTTATTGTGCACATATTAGGGATACTCACTTTTTTTACCATCCACTTTACTTCAGCTATGGAGGATATTCCCTATTGTTCTGCCCCACTTCTATTCAATTAAAGTCTCAGGTGTCAGTCAGTCTCGCTGACCAACATACATTTAGCTATTCAGCGGTTCATCAAGAATTCCAAGTTAAGGTCATAAAACCCACCTCATTATTCCCTTCCCTTTTAATTACTGCATACGTACCCCAATTTATGTAAGTATTCATGCATTCAGTACCCGTTAATATCCATGTGGGCATGCAACCATGTATTCAGGAATGGGTATATACCTGCACTTCATTTTCCCTCTAACGTTATTGTAGGAGGTCCCCTAGCCTCAGGTTTTAGCGAACAGACATTTCTCACGTCTTCATCCAACTCGGGTATCCCAGTGCCCTTCTCACCTCATACCAAAGTCAGTCACATCATACTGTGAGCTTCAATACCCACGCAACATTCCCTACAATAAACAACATCAGGTATTCTTATGAAGGATCACACTTCAATCCTTACCTCTTCGCAGAGGCCGAAGGATCACACTTCCATCCTTACCTCTTTGCAGAGGCCAAAGGATCACACTTCCATCCTTACCTCTTCGCAGAGGCCAAAGGATCACACTTCCAGCCTTACCTCTTCGCAGAGGCCGAAGGATCACACTTCCAGCCTTACCTCTTCGCAGAGGCCGAAGGATCACACTTCATTCCTTACCTCTTCGTAGAGGCTGAAGGATCACACTTCATTCCTTACCTCTTCGCAGAGGCTGAAGGATCACACTTCATTCCTTACCTCTTCGCAGAGGCTGAAGGATCACACTTCATTCCTTACCTCTTCGCAGAGGCTGAAGGATCACACTTCATTCCTTACCTCTTTGCAGAGGCCGAAGGATCACACTTCAATCCTTACCTCATCACAGAGGCCAAAGGATCACAGGTCATACCTTACCTCTTCGTAGAGGCCAAAGGATCACAGGTCATACCTTACCTCTTTGTAGAGGCCGAAGGACCACAGTTCATACCTTACCTCTTCCTAGAGGCCGAAGGTACCACAGCTCATACCTTACCTCTTCCTAGAGGTAAGGTATGACTTGCCATACTTGCCAAATCCCCCTCCCCCCTTCAACCACTGTACCAAAGTCAGCCACATCATACTGTGAGCTTCAATACCCATGCAACATTTCCTACAAAAAACAACATCAGGTATACTCACAAAGGATCACACTTCAATCCTTACCTCATCGCAGAGGCCGAAGGATCACACTTCAATCCTTACCTCTTCGCAGAGGCCAAAGGATCACACTTCAATCCTTACCTATCACGGTCCCCGTGATCCTTTCTGTCACTCTCAACTGTGCTGCTCCCAGATTGGTAGAGCTGTGTGGCCCGCCCCTGGTTATCCGTTATAATCCGGTCACTGGCACCTGTCAGGTGCCCTTTCGTGGTGTTTCCTGCTAGCGTTGCTGTTTCTGTATCCTGATCTACCGTGTACCGACTAGGCTTGTCTGACGACTCTCCCGCGTTCCTGTTCCGTGATTGACCCGGCCCGGCTGACTTCCTGCTTGTTCCTGATCCTGCTTGTCTGCGAATCTCCCACGGCATCTGACCCGGCCTGGCTGACGACCCTTCTCCGTTACCGAACCGGCTTGTCTGCGAATCTCCTGTGTATCCTGATCCGGCCTGGCTGACTACGAGTATTCTTATCCTGCTCCTGCTTTGCTGACGGAACACTCCGCTGTCGCCTCGGCGACATTCTAATACTGCATAGTGTGATTGAGCCTTCGCTTGTCAGTTGCTGAGCCATTGCTGAGTCTTCCTTTATCTGCCTTCGTGTGCTGAGTCCAAACCTTACTGTGCTGAGTCGATTCCTGCTCTCGAGACACTGGCGTTGTCCATCCGATACTGCTGCTTCTCCACCTATCGCCTAAGCCTGACCGCTGTCTCTGTGAGCCGACCGCTTGCGGGCCATGGTAGTCGGCGGCTCTCCGTGATCGAGCAGCGGTTCCGTGACGCCCGTGGCTTTTGGCAAGCAGTACCCAGTAGTCTCCGGTTACGCCCGCGCTAGGGCCATCAGCACAAGTAACACTATACTGTAGTCTCCGGTTACGCCCGAGGGGGCTATTGACTCAAGCAAATCACTATACTGTAGTCTCCGGTTACGCCCGAGGGGGCTATTGACTCAAGCAAATCACAATACTGTAGTCACCGGTTACGCCCGTGGGGGCTATTGGCTTATGCGACTGTGATAGTGAAGGTCTCTGGTTACGCCCGTGGGGGCTATTGGCTCACGCTATCATTTTCCTGTAGTCTTCGGTTACGCCTGTGGGGGCTATCTCCTTATCACTTGCAGTTTCCGTTCAGCCAGGACTTTATGCTACAGCTCTGCACAGTGTATGGACTTGGGCGCTATCTCACAGCACACAGAGCTATAAGCAGCACCAAGGGCGTGCCTAACACCACATTTGAGACTGATAACCAGTACTATTAACCTCTTGTGTTCTGATTTGTGCTTCTTACTTGTTTTATATTACCTGCTGCGCCAGGTATCTCTGTGTATTCAGTTCTACCTATACCGCCACAGTGGCGACCTTGTTCTTCATTTACTTAATAAAACTCTATTTATTTTATCTACCACTGTCTGAGTGTCTGAAAACCGTAACAGTACGAAAGGGCCATGACCTCAGACAGCAAGGGAGATACTGGTACCCAGAATATCCATTGGAGAATGGATGTTCATGAGCAGCGCCTCGACCAGTTGGCACTGGCCATGCAGACATTATTCGAGAGAACGGTACACCTAGACAAACCTAATCAGAATCCGGTGGTCACCCCAGTCTCGACACCGGAAAACTTGTCGGTTACACCAACTACTCAGTCCAGAGGGTTCACGGCGGCGGCGCCGTTACCGTTAAGATATGATGGCAAACCTAACCAATGCAGAGGCTTTATTAACCAATTAGAGATATTCCTTGAGCTCACGCCTCAAGCATTCCCTAATGATCGAAGGAAGGTTGGGTTTATGATTTCCCTATTAACTGGCAAGGCGTTATCATGGGCAAATCCTCTCTGGGAGAATGCCAAACCTTGCCCCCTGAATTTCAGGGAATTTGTAAGACAATTCCGCAGAGTATTCGAGGTACCTGGTAGAGCCGCCTCTGCTGCCAAGAGGTTATTGGAGGTACAACAGGGAGATCGCACCTTGGGCGACTACGCTATTGAATTTCGTACCTTGGCAGCGGAGGTGGGCTGGAATAACGAGGCATTAGTCGCGGCTTTTGCCCAGGGCCTGTCAGATGCTATTAAGGATGAAATTGCCACCAGAGACGTGCCTATTGACCTTGACGAATACATTGATTACGTTATGCTTATTGACTCCCGTATTCGAGAAAGGCGATTGGTCAAAAGGGCAAGACCCAGGAATTTTGGGCACGGCAGTCTAGTGAACCCATCCTCACCACCCGTTCCTCCTGAACGTACTACGGAGGGAGGGGAGCCTATGCAGCTCGGGTTCACCAGACTTACGAAGGAGGAGAGAGCGCACCGTAAGAGAATGGGTTTATGCCTGTACTGTGGTAAGGCTGGGCACCAGTTACGCACCTGTCCGGTTCGGCCAGGAAACAAACGCACCTAGGGTACCTTGGGGGACAGGCCCTAGGTGGTGTACAACAGTCCCTAGACACTAGTACACAGAGACCCACCATCCAGGTGGCATTTACGTGGTCGGAGTCCTCTGTGTCAGTTCTAGCCCTGATAGACTCCGGTGCTGCCGGCTATTTCATGGATCGCTCCTTCGCTGAGTTGTATAAGATACCTGTGGTCAAAAGGGAGTCCCCTCTGGCTACTGAGGCCATCGATGGCAGGCCTTTAGAACCCGCACTTATCACCTTGGAGACGACCCCTATTACAATGACTACAGGGGCTCTTCACAAGGAGGAAGTGCAATTTCAATTAATTAATTCGCCTCATCACGCAGTCATTTTGCGGTTCTCATGGTTATCGTTACACAACCCCCAATCTGACTGGAAAAGATGTGAAATATTGTCTTGGTCGAAATATTGTGCGGATAATTGTCTCTCACACCCTGTCAGGTTACTGTGTACCTCTCCCTCTGTGCCAGCTGAATACCAGGAGTTCAGTGACGTATTCAGTAAGGGAGAGGCTGGCACCTTGCCTCGGCATAGACCTTATGATTGTGCCATTTATCTGGACTCGGGCACGGTGCCTCCCAGGGGCCGCACTTATCCGTTGTCAGTAGAGGAAAATAGGGCTATGGAAGAATATATTGAGGACGCCCTTAAGAGAGGGATTATCCGTAAATCTACCTCACCGGCGGGTGCCGGGTTTTTTTTTGTAAAAAAGAAAAATGGCGAGCTCAGGCCTTGTATTGACTACAGGGGTCTAAATAAACTAATGTCCAGAAGTGCCTACCCCATTCCACTCATTACCGAGTTATTCAACAGGTTAAAGGGCTCTTCCATCTTCACTAAACTCGATCTCCACGCTGCCTACAACCTGATTAGAATCAGGGCTGGTGATGAGTGGAAGACGACATTTAATACCAGGTCTGGGCATTACGAATATCTGGTAATGCCATTCAGCCTATGCAATGCTCCTGCGGTATTTCAGGAGCTTATTAATGACATCCTTAGGGACATGCTTCAGTCCTGTGTTGTGGTAGATCTCGATGACATATTGATTCACTCTAACAATCTTACCCAACAAATCAATTATGTTTCTGAGGTTTTGACTCGACTACGCAAAAATAAATTGTTCTGTAAGCTTGAGAAGTGCGAATTTCACAGATCCCAGGTGCCCTTCCTGGGGTTCGTAATATCTAAGGATGGCATTGCAATGGACCAAGAGAAGTTGGCAGCTGTCCTACAATGGCATCGCCCTAAAGGGTTAAAAGCCATTCAGCGTTTTCTGGGCTTTGCCAACTATTATAGGAAATTCATTCAAAACTTTTCCACGAATGTGAAACCCTTGTCCGATTTAACTCATAAGGGCGCTACTCCTTCTCAGTGGTCTGAGGCAGCTGAGAATGCGTTTGAGACACTGAAATCTGCCTTTGCTGCTGCCCCAGTACTGTCCCACCTTAACCCAGCCCTGCCGTTTACCCTTGAAGTTGATGCCTCTGAGGTTGGGGTCGGGGCAGTACTCTCCCAACGCCCGGTGGGAGGTGGGACCTTAAGACCTTGTGGGTTCTTTTCGAAAAAACTGTCCAGCGCTCAGAGCAAATATGAGATTGGGGACAGGGAACTCTTGGCTATTATTCTGGCACTCAAGGAGTGGCGTCACCTATTGGAAGGTACTAAGACACCAGTACTAATTCTGACGGACCACAAGAATCTAACATATCTCTCGGAGGCTAAAAGACTCTCCTCACGTCAGGCCAGATGGGCACTCTTCTTGTCCCGATTCAACTTTGTGGTCTCTTACCTGCCGGGGTCCAAGAATGTCAGGGCAGATGCCTTGTCCAGACAGTTTGCCTCAGACATTGAGAGGGAGGAGGAACCAGTACCCATTATTCAGCCAGATCGTATTCTGGCCACTATTCGCACAAGTATCACTTCGCCACTGGGGGAAGAAATTTTGGCCTCGCAGTCTAGGGCTCCTCCAGAAACTCCAGTTGGAAAGTGCTTTGTCGATGAGCCATTACGTACTCGTTTATTGGAAACCTACCACTCTTCTAAGGCGGCTGGGCACATTGGAAGGGATCAGCTTTGTTAGTCGCTTTCCCAGTTGTTTTGGTGGCCTTCCCTTAGGGCTGATTGCTCCGCTTTTACTGCAGCCTGTGCCCGTGCCAAGACACCCAGGCATCTTCCAGTAGGTCTGCTTCAACCTGTACCTAATGGCGACCGCCCATGGTCCCATATTTCCATTGACTTTCTGGGAGAGTTGCCAGCATCCAGAGGGTACACATTCATCCTTATGATGGTTGATAGGTTCTCAAAAATGGCTCATTTTGTGCCCCTTCCTGGGCTTCCATCGGCTCAGGAGTTGGCAGTGATATTCGCTAAGGAAGTGTTTCATTTGCATGGGGTGCCTAGAGTGGTAGTATTTGACCGTGGTAGCCAGTTTGTTTCCAGATTTTGGAGGGCATTCTGTGGGCAGATGGGCATCCAGTTGTCATTTTTTTCCGCATATCACCCCCAGACTAATGGAGCTGCTGAACGTGCCAATCAGGGTCTGGAACAGTTCTTGCACTGTTTTGTCACCGATCATCATGACAATTGGGCCGACCTGTTGCCTTGGGCGGAGTTTGCCAGGAATTGTGCAGTTAATTCTTCGTCCGGGAGTTCACCATTTCTCATTAACTATGGGTTCTAGCCCTGTCTACTCCCGGACTCATTCCAGGCACAAAAAATTCCAGCTCTGGATGAGCATATTGAGCAGCTCCGTTCCACTTGGGCACAGGTGCAGAGGACTCTCAGCCAGTCATTTCAGCGCTACCAGAAGCATGCCAATCATAGAAGGCTGCCAGCAGTCTCCTTCCAGGTCGGGGATAGAGTGTGGCTTTCCTCCAGAAAGTTACAAGTGCCCTCCAATAAACTGGCACCTCGGTTCAGTGATCCATTTAAAGTCATTCGCAAGGTGAATCCGGTCTCCTATGCATTAGATCTTCCAGCATCTATGCACATACACAATGTGTTCCATGTATCCCTCTTAAAACCATTGGTTTGCAACCGTTACACTACCACTCCGGTGATTCCTGGGCCGGTGGACGTTCAGGGCCAGAAGGAATATGAGGTTCAGAGTATCATTGATTCTAGGAGATTTAGGGGGAAGTTGCAATATTTGGTACATTGGAAAGGGTATGGCCCCAAGGAACGGTCCTGGGTAGATCAGAAGGATCTACAAGCGCCCAGACTGTTGCGCAACGTCCACTCTAAATACCCTCAGAAACCTAGACCTCCGGCAGGGAGAGGGGGTCTTTGAGAGGGGGGTACTATCACGGTCCCTGTGATCCTTTCTGTCACTCTCAACTGTGCTGCTCCCGGATTGGTAGAGCTGTGTGGCCCGCCCCTGGTTATCCGTTATAATCCGGTCACTGGCACCTGTCAGGTGCCCTTTCGTGGTGTTTCCTGCTAGCGTTGCTGTTTCTGTATCCTGATCTACCGTGTACCGACTAGGCTTGTCTGACGACTCTCCCGCGTTCCTGTTCCGTGATTGACCCGGCCCGGCTGACTTCCTGCTTGTTCCTGATCCGGCTTGTCTGCGAATCTCCCACGGCATCTGACCCGGCCTGGCTGACGACCCTTCTCCGTTACCGAACCGGCTTGTCTGCGAATCTCCTGTGTATCCTGATCCGGCCTGGCTGACTACGAGTATTCTTATCCTGCTCCTGCTTTGCTGACGGAACACTCCGCTGTCGCCTCGGCGACATTCTAATACTGCATAGTGTGATTGAGCCTTCGCTTGTCAGTTGCTGAGCCATTGCTGAGTCTTCCTTTATCTGCCTTCGTGTGCTGAGTCCAAACCTTACTGTGCTGAGTCGATTCCTGCTCTCGAGACACTGGCGTTGTCCATCCGATACTGCTGCTTCTCCACCTATCGCCTAAGCCTGACCGCTGTCTCTGTGAGCCGGCCACTTGCGGGCCATGGTAGTCGGCGGCTCTCCGTGACCGAGCAGTGGTTCCGTGACGCCCGTGGCTTTTGGCAAGCAGTACCCAGTAGTCTCCAGTTACGCCCGCGCTAGGGCCATCAGCACAAGTAACACTATACTGTAGTCTCCAGTTACGCCCGAGGGGGCTATTGACTCAAGCAAATCACTATACTGTAGTCTCCGGTTACGCCCGAGGGGGCTATTGACTCAAGCAAATCACAATACTGTAGTCACCGGTTACGCCCGTGGGGGCTATTGGCTCACGCTATCATTTTCCTGTAGTCTTCGGTTACGCCTGTGGGGGCTATCTCCTTATCACTTGCAGTTTCCGTTCAGCCAGGACTTTATGCTACAGCTCTGCACAGTGTATGGACTTGGGCGCTATCTCACAGCACACAGAGCTATAAGCAGCACCAAGGGCGTGCCTAACACCACATTTGAGACTGATAACCAGTACTATTAACCTCTTGTGTTCTGATTTGTGCTTCTTACTTGTTTTATATTACCTGCTGCGCCAGGTATCTCTGTGTATTCAGTTCTACCTATACCGCCACAGTGGCGACCTTGTTCTTCATTTACTTAATAAAACTCTATTTATTTTATCTACCAAAGGCCAAAGGATCACACTTCCATCCTTACCTCTTCACAGAGGCCGAAGGATCACACTTCCAGCCTTACCTCTTCGCAGAGGCCGAAGGATCACACTTCCAGCCTTACCTCTTCGCAGAGGCCGAAGGATCACAGTTCCAGCCTTACTTCTTCGCAGAGGCCGAAGGATCACACTTCCAGCCTTACCTCTTCGCAGAGGCCGAAGGATCACACTTCCAGCCTTACCTCTTCGCAGAGGCCGAAGGATCACACTTCCAGCCTTACCTCTTCGCAGAGGCCGAAGGATCACACTTCCAGCCTTACCTCTTCGCAGAGGCCGAAGGATCACACTTCCAGCCTTACCTCTTCGCAGAGGCCGAAGGATCACACTTCCAGCCTTACCTCTTCGCAGAGGCCGAAGGATCACACTTCAATCCTTACCTCATCTCAGAGGCCGAAGGATCACAGGTCATACCTTACCTCTTCCTAGAGGCCGAAGGTACTGTAGTTCATATTTGCCAATCCCCCTCCCCCTTCAACCAGTGTACCAAAGTCAGTCACATCATACTGTGAGCTTCAATACCCGCGCAACATTTCCTACAATAAACAGGTATACTTACGAAGGATCACACTTCAATCCTTACCTTTTCTCAGAGGCCGAAGGATCACACTTCAATCCTTACCTCTTCGCAGAGGCCGAAGGATCACACTTCATTTTCCCTCTAACGTTATTGTAGGAGGTCCCCTAGCCTCAGGTTTTAGCGAACAGACATTTCTCACGTCTTCATCCAACTCGGGTATCCCAGTGCCCTTCTCACCTCATACCGAAGTCAGTCACATCATACTGTGAGCTTCAATACCCACGCAACATTCCCTACAATAAACAACATCAGGTATTCTTATGAAGGATCACACTTCAATCCTTACCTCTTCGCAGAGGCCGAAGGATCACACTTCCATCCTTACCTCTTCGCAGAGGCCAAAGGATCACACTTCCAGCCTTACCTCTTCGCAGAGGCCGAAGGATCACGCTTCAATCCTTACCTCATCGCAGAAGCCGAAGGATCACGCTTCAATCCTTACCTCATCGCAGAAGCCGAAGGATCACGCTTCAATCCTTACCTCATTGCAGAGGCCAAAGGATCACGCTTCAATCCTTACCACTTCAGGCCGAAGGATCACACTTTCATCCTTACCTCTTCGCAGAGGCAGAAGGATCACACTTTAATTCTTACCTCTTCGCAGAGGTCAAAGGTTCACACTTCAATTCTTACCTCTTCGCAGAGGCTGAAGGATCACACTTCAATCCTTACCTCATCGCAGAGGCAGAAGGATCACACTTCAACCCTTACCTCATTGAGAGGCCGAAGGATCATAGCTCATACTTTACCTCTACGCAGAGGCCGAAGGTACCACAGCTGATACCTTACCTCTTCGTAGAGGCAGAAGGTACCACAGCTCATACCTTACCTCTTCGCAGAGGCCGAAGGATCACACTTCAATCCTTACGTCATCGCAGAGGCAAAAGGATCACACTTCAATCCTTACCTCATTGAGAGGCCGAAGGATCACAGCTCATACCTTACCTCTTTGCAGAGGCCAAAGGTACCATAGCTCATACCTTACCTCTTAGTAGAGGCCGAAGGATCACAGCTCATACCTTACCTCTTTGCAGAGGCTGAAGGTACCACAGCTCATACCTTATCTCTTTGTAGAGGCCAAGATTCCAAAGCTCATACCTTACCTCTTTGTAGAGGCCGAAGGTACCGTAGTTCATACTTACCAAATGACCCTCCCCCCTTCAACCAGCATACAAATTCCTAAGTATTAACCCTTTCCTTTCAGCACCAACCTATCACCATCATCCTGGCCACCAACAGCCTTGCCTTCTTTGGGCTCCCCAGGCAAGGCTCCTGGCATCAGGGACCGATACCCTCGCTCAAAGGGACCCACTTGTTCAGCTCTCCAGCCATTTCACCGTTCTCATTTCTGATTTAATATGGACCAAGCACATGTAGGCCATCTCATTCCTTACTTTGCTTCCTCGATTCCTGGTGTCCTTTAAACACCAGTTATGTAACTACCATTCACTAGCATCACACGGTCGTCAGCTTCGTCTCCCTTTCCAATCCGGTCACCTCTTTACTTCCTATTAATTTATTACATCCTCACACATATAGGTCTGGATCCTACACAAATCTCCAGTTGCGCATTTAGAATGGGAGCCTCATCCTCCGCTTCTAAGTAGATTATGCCAGTACTTACCTTATTTGACTTGGCAGATGGCAATCTTAAGGTTGCTCACGTTCCTTCCCGAAGTCTTCTGCTTCACTTCAACAAGGCGTCAGATGTATCCAAGTAATGTAATTTTTGCGCAAGTACATAAACATTTTAATCATACTGTTTCACCCAAAAAACAAAAGGGGGAGAGATCATCATAGTGTGGCACAATATAAACTTACAATAATGAAAAAATACAATTGTATCCACTCACATTTGTAGAATGCTACTTTTAATATAAAGCAGCATATAAGCCTGTGGAGGATATTATCACTGCCTCCACACAGATATAACTCCAACGGAAGGACTGCTCGATCACTCCAATCTCCACCTGATCCAAACGGACACTGGAAAGTAACATAGTAACATAGTAAATTAGGTTGAAAAAAGACACAAGTCCATCAAGTTCAACCTTCGCCTCATACCTCAGTAACTGAGAATTTTGATAGCTTTCCTGCTACCAATTAAATTAGTCTTTATCAGACCTTCCTGATCAGCCTACTGATAAACAGTATAACTCTGTATGTTCTCTTTTGAAAGAAATGTATCTAATCTTCTCTTAAATGTATCTGCCATAACTACCTCCCTGGGCAATGAATTCCACAATTTGACAGACCTTACCGTAAAAAAACCCCTTCCTCTGCTGAAGTTTAAAGCTCCTTTCCTCTAATCTCAAGGGGTGTCCCCTGGTCACCTGATCAGGCCTTGGAATAAATAACTCACCGCAGAGATCCTTGTATTGATCTCTCATATAATTGTACAATGTGATAAGGTCTCCTCTTAGTCGTCTTTTCTCTAGAGTAAATAAACCAAGTTTCTTTAGTTGTTCCTCATATGTCAAGTCCTCCATTCCCTTAATTAATTTTGTTGCTCTCCGCTGTACCCTCTCTAGTTCTAGTATATCCTTTTTCAGAACCGGTGCCCAAAATTGCACTGCATACTCAAGGTGAGGTCTTACCAATGATTTGTATAATGGCAAAATAGTAAACCACAAGAAGAAAAAACACACAGGAGGAGAGCTTTAAATCTGGAGTATGTTTTTTCGATAACCTCTACACAATAGAAAGGTACTTACACCTCATGTTCCCACCGGTCCGTGAATAATCGGAACCGGTGTTAACTCCAGCGGGGAAAGTTTGCCAGTCCTCCCCGCAAATGGACCTATTAGTTATGAAATGGCAACAATAGCGACTGGATACAAAACAAACTGGATACAAAACGAACCAAAAAAAATTCTTTTATTTTAAAAACAAGATTAAAATAACATCCAGTATATTCCTAACATGTTTCGTGGCCTGCTGACCACTTCTTCAGAGGAAAAAAAAGGTCCGTTAATACAAAGAAAACTTTAAATCTGTATCCTAATTGGACGAACATTCTGATTCATCCAATCAAATACAAAGTATCCAATCTAAAACTCCTTTACACAACAACATTATATCAAATATGCAACAACCTTAACATCCATTCAAACAGTGCTTACCATAAGCACAGACAAACCTAATCCACCATGTATAACAATATCTGATTAATACATTTATAACCTAAATATTTATATATTAAAAAACAAAGCAAATATAACATCTAACCCCCCTACTAATTCCCAATTGAAACAATATTATGTGAAACATAATCAGATGATAATTTATACATTTGAAAATTTTTTGAATATATAGTGACAACTAAAACTCCCAAAGATACCCAATTAAGACCAGCATAAAAATCTGGATATATATATATTAAAAAAAAAAAAAAAAATGGTAAATGTGAATATGTGTCATTACATTTCAATTACACTCTAATAATCATCAATAATCATATACCTATCTACATATTAAAAAAAAACACAAAAAGTGAATTACAAAAGTGTGCCCTAAAATTATACCCATCACACTAATAGGAATGAACCACCATTCCATTTAGACCTTCCGGAAACATGGTCCTTAAGCGAAATATCCAAAAGCTCTCCCTATTGTTTAATTGTTGTAATCTATCGTATCTAGGAGACGGTACTACCTGTTCAATAGGGATCAATGACAACACATTTGGATCTTTATTATGTTTATCTTTACAGTGTTTAGAAACACTGTGCATGTCAAACCCTTTTAAAATATTTCGCCTATGTTGACCAAATCTTGATCTAATCATTTGCATGGTCCTCCCTATATACTGTACTCCACAACTGCAATTAAGGAGATAAACAACAAATGTGGAACTACAATCCAACGTCTGTCTAATCTGGAAAGTCTCACCCGTAATTGAAGACTGAAACGAACTCCTACCATGTTGTATATAAGAACATGCTTTACACCTCAATTTGCCACACTTTGATACCCCAATCGATATTTTGGGGATTCTCCCATGTGTTCGCATATCCTCTCTTAATCTGCTTGGAGCAACCAAGTCCTTAAGGGTCTTACTTCTCCTGAATACCACTTGTGGTTTATCTGGGATTAATTTTTTCAAATAAACATCATGCTTCAAAATAGACCAATGTTTTGTAAGCACATTTTTGATGTCCCTATGTGCTCAATTAAAATCTGTAATAAAGGATATCTGAAAAGGACTCTCCACTTCAGAATCTATATTATCTGTTCTTTTGTTTTTACTTTCACTTGATTTCTTATATTTCAAAAGATCCTCCCTCCTAACTTTAGAGGCTTTTCTGATTGCACCTTCAATTAACCTCTCTGGGTAACCTTTATCGATAAATCTCTTTTTTATAAATCCAGATTGTATGTGAAAATTCTCAAAGGATTTACAATTGTGCCGCAATAGCAGAAATTGAGAAAAAGGAACATTTTTTAGCCGACTCTTATAGTGACAGCTATCAAAATGTAAAAAACTATTGGTATCCATATCTTTGAAATGGGTAATGGTACTAATCCCTCCAAAAAACCCAGATGACAATATCAGGTCTAGAAATACAATGTGGTGATTATCAACCACACATGTAAATTTGAGCCCCCAATCATTGTGATTTAAATGAACCACAAAACTGTACATCTTGGACATCACCCTCCCAAATCACCAAAAGATCATCGATATAGCGGCGATAGAAGACGAGGTTCGCCCCAAAGCCATGCCCCTGCCAAAAATGGGTATGTTCGAAATAACCCATAAAAAGGTTGGCATAGCTCGGGGCGAACCTCGTCCCCATCGCCACCCCTTTAATCTGAAGGTAAAACTGTCCTTGAAATACAAAATAATTATGAGTCAATATATATTCAATGACATTCAACAAAAATATTTTCTGTCTCTCAGGCATTAACAAATCCTTTTGTAAAAAAAATTTTACTGCTTCAATTCCCCCTTGATGTGGAATATTCGAATACAAACTACAAACATCTAAAGTGATCCAATGATATTTGTCACTCCAAGCGAAATTCTCTAACAACTACAATAGATGAGTGGAATCCCTCAAATAGGAGTCTAAACCTACCACCAACCTCTGTAAATAATAATCCACTAGCTGAGATAAATTAGAGGTGATAGAATTGATACCAGAGATGATGGGGCACCCTGGGGAAGCAGAGAGGGACTTATGAATTTTAGGCAAATGATAATATAATGCTGGTTGTAGATCGTCACAACTATAAAGTCCCTCTCAGCTACCATGATCACCCCACCATCCCTGGCTGCATCAACAAGCTCAACCAGCGCTTTCTGATAATCAAGAGTAGGATCTTCATAAAGTTTCTGATAATATTGAGGATCATTTAGAATACGATTTGCTTCTTGGATATAATCAGTTCTATTCTGGATCACTACCCCCCACACCCTTATCCGCCGATCTAATCACAATTTGGTCATTATTTCTCAACTGATGGATAGCTTTATATTCCAATCTTGACAAATTATGCTTCATATCATAAACCTGATTATCAACTAAAGATCTCAAATCTTCAAGTACTAAATGATAGTAAGTATTGAGAAAATGACCTCTGCTATGAATTGGATTAAATTTGGATTTTGGGCGATAAGGGGTACGTACAGCTCCTTCTCTAATATACGTTTCTACACTTTCGATATCCATTTCAAACTCACCAACTGGACCAGATGAAACATCAGTAATCTCAGATTGGTGAGACTGAATTAGTGCGAAATGTCTTTTGAGAGTCGGACACCGAGTAAATCTCTCTAGATCCACCAAAAGATTAAAAACATTGGGCTTCATGGTGGGACAAAAATTTAAACCCTTACTGAGAACTTGGACCTCACTTCTCGATAACAGATGTGAGGACAAATTGAAAATCAAGGGTTTAGATGAAATCAATGATCTATTCTTCCCACCTTGACCCCTCTTTCTACCTTGACATCTAATTCGCCTCCTTTTTCTACTTCCAAGCCGCATTTGTTTCCACCCAATGTGGAATAACGATTGGTTGTCTTGAACTTTTCCCACCATGGAGGTAGGGGACTGATGGGCCTCTGGGGCCCAGCCCCTAAAAAACGCTGAGGATCTGTATTTGTGGATGTCCCTTCCAAAGGATCTTCTAACATATTCTGTACAGTAGATTTGTAAGAACCTGCATTCTCCCCCACTATCGAAGGAATACCCTTAATCATGGTATCTTTGACTTGAAAAGTTGCATTCAAAGATTGCTCTCTTGAAGCCTGAGTATTAGATACACTATCTAAAATGGGGCCAGCAGGATTACAATTATTATTCGTCATAACAATCTCAGAATCTGAGGGGCCTTTCTGGCCCCTTCTATACTGAACAGGATGCTCGGGATCTTTGGTGCTAGACCCATGATGTAAACTTTTATTGTTCTTGGGTCCTGTACCTATAACTAAATGAGTATCCCCTTCCTTTCTTTTATTCCAATAGGGTCGGGGATTTTGAGCAACATTATTTGACCCTTTATTAGATTTAAAATGGGAGTTAGCTCTATTGTTTTTATTACCATTCTGAGTATAAATTTGTTTTCTTTTCCAATTCCTAACCTTCCCTTCTTTGTAATCTAATCTATCACGCTCAAGTTTTTTACATTTGAGATCAATGATCTCTTTCTCCTTTTTGGAGACTCTCTCTGTAACACCTTTATCTAACTACGCAAACTCCGGTGTATTAGAATACACCTGTAGTTTGTTCATAGTCTCCTGTATTTTCACCGACATATTATCAATCAGCTTACCCCTATGGGCAATCAGAAGTTTCATCAAATTCACAGAACATCGATCCAATATATTATTCCATTCAATTGTGAATGAAGGATCATCCCTAAAGGATGAACTCAAATTGAGTCTTAATCCTCTAGGGATAATCTGTTCCGTAATATACTGATTCAGAGTGGCTACATTCCACCAGTGTCGAGACTCTATACACAATGTATCTTCTAAAGTATGAAACAATGATCTCAAATCTGATGGCTGATCAGGAGCGCAAGAAGATCTCCCCCGATGTGATTCCGTACGGGCAAAACAAGTGGCGCTCCTAGCCATCCTCGATTCGGTTCTATCAATACACAATTGCATAATTGAAAAATGGCGAGAGTTTGTTGAAAAACAATAAAATACAATAAGCATAAAACAGTATATATTCTCTCTCAAATTAATAATACCACTCCCGACAATGTCCTTTTCATACAAGCTGATGATATAAAATCTTGATTGAAGTTTAAATCTCATCAACCCCTTTAACAAAAGAGTCCAGATTCAATCTCGTCCTCCAACACAAAGTTTAACCCAAAAAACAAAAGGGGGAGAGATCATCATAGTGTGGCACAATATAAACTTACATAGTTACATAGTTACATAGTAATTTAGGTTGAAAAAAGACTTGCGTCCATCCAGTTCAACCCTTTTCCTATTCCTGTTTACCATCGCTGACCCAAAAGAAGGCATCCGACTCCAAATGGCAATCAGACTTCTCCCTGGATCAACAAGCCCTAACTAAATATTAATCCCAATACTAACGTACATAGCCCTCTATATTATGCTCTTTTAAATAAGTATCCAGGCCCCTTTTAAAGGCATCTAATGTATTTGATAGCACCACCTCCTCCGAAAGTGCATTCCATACCTTTATTGTCCTTACTGTAAAGAAACCCTTCCGCTGTTGTAGATTAAATCTCCTTTCCTCAAGTCTAAGCGGGTGGCCCCTTGTCCTGTGTACTGTTCTGTTAATGAACAGGTCTTTTGAAAGCCCTTTATATGGGCCTTGAACATATTTATATAGTGTTATCATATCCCCTCTAAGACGCCGTTTCTCTAGTGTGTAGAAGTTTAACTTTTCTAGCCTCTCTTCATAACTAAAACTTTCCATTCCCCTTACTAGTTTTGTAGCCCTCCTCTGCACTTTCTCTAGTTCCATAATGTCCTTCTTCAGAAAGGGCGCCCAGAATTGAACAGCATATTCTAGGTGGGGTCTTACCATGGACCTGTAAAGAGGCATAATTATATCTTCCTCCCTTGAGCCAATACCCCTTTTAATACATGCCAATATCTTATTGGCCTTTGCAGCTGCCAGCTGGCACTGCATGCTACTGTTAAGTCTATTGTCTACCATTACTCCCAAATCCTTTTCATTAGTAGATTTCCCCAGAGAAACACCATTTAAACTATATGTTGCATTTTTATTATTATACCCAAAATGCATAACTTTACACTTGTCTATATTGAATCTCATTTGCCATTTGCCTGCCCAGTTACTCAATTTGTCCAAATCCTCTTGTAATGAAGACACATCCAGTTCAGACTTTATTACCTTACTTAATTTTGTGTCATTGGCAAACACTGATACATGGCTTCCTATGCCCTCTGGGAGGTCATTAATAAACAAATTAAAAAGAAGAGGACCCAGGACAGATCCCTGAGGCACTCCACTTATCACGTTTATCCAACTGGAGAACTTGCCATTTACTACCACTCTTTGCATTCTATCTTTCAGCCAATTTCCAATCCACACACAAACATTTTCCCCTAGTCCTATTTCATTCAATTTGTACAGTAACCTCTTGTGCGGAACTGTATCAAATGCCTTGGCAAAGTCTAAATAGATCACGTCAACCGCCGCTCCCTCATCTATATTATTACTTACTTTTTCATAAAATGCGATCAAGTTCGTTTGACAAGACCTATCTTTCACAAAGCCATGTTGGCTATTGCTAATGATATTCCTGTTCCAGCAGAATTCTTGAATATATTCCCTTAGCAACCTTTCAAACAGCTTCCCTACCACAGATGTCAAGCTTACAGGTCTGTAATAGTGATGAGCGAGCGTGCTCGGCCGATGCTCGGATCGGCTCGAGCATCGCTCTGCTCGGCACATGGCGGTACTCGTCGAGTACCGCCATGTGCTCTCCCGCCATGTTCGGGTGGCGGGGATCTGTGCCGGAAGAGGCACAGATCCGAAGACGCTCCGCTGGACCACCAGGGACTGGAGGTACGGGGGCATTGCGGAGATGAAGGGGGCATTGCGGAGATGAAGGGGGACATTGTGGAAGAGGGGCATAGACTCTATGCCCCTCTTCCACAATGTCCCCCTTCATCTCCGCTATGCCCGTCTTCCACAATGTCCCCCTTCATCTCCGCTATGCCCCTCTTCCACAATGTGCCCCTTCATCTCCGCTATGCCCCTCTTCCACAATGTCCCCCTTCATCTCCTCTATGGCATAGAGGAGATGAAGGGGGACATTGTGGAAGAGGGGCTTAGCGGAGATGAAGGGGCACATTGTGGAAGAGGGGCATAGCGGAGATGAAGGGGCACATTGTGGAAGAGGGGCATAGCGGAGATGAAGGGGGACATTGCGGAGATGAAGGGGGCATTCGGAGATGAAGGGGGCATAGCGGAGATGAAGGGGGCATTGACCAGGCACCCTCCCCTCATCAGAGCAGGGGGTGCCTGGTGTTGCCCCATTCATTTCAATGGGGCTCGGGTGCTCGGCCGAGCACTCGAGCCTCAGGGGGTGCTCGGTCAGAGCACCCGAGCACCCGAGCATCGGGGTGCTCGCTCAACACTAGTCTGTAATTTCCTGGCTGGGACTTTGATCCCTTTTTAAATATGGGCACCAAAACTGCTTTACGCCAATCCATGGGCACCATACCAGAAATAAAAGAATCCCTGAAAATCAGATATATCGGTCTGGCCAGGGTCTGGCTTAGCTCTTTAAGTACCCGTGGGTGTATACCATCTGGCCCCGGAGCTTTATCTACCTTAACACCATTCAATTATTTTAACACTTTTTCGTGTGTTAGCCAGTCCCATGCTTGCTGTGACTGTTCTGTAAAAGTAGTTTGCAGATTCTTGTCCAATGGGTCTTCCTTGGTAAAAACAGAAGAAAAGAAATTATTTAAAATATCTGCCTTCTCTCTGTCCCCTTTGACCATCTCACCCGTTTCAGATAACAAGGACCCAACATTATCAGACTTTAATTTTTTGCCATTAATGTATTTAAAGAATTTTTTTACCACATCCAAAAAAAACGTTTGGGACTTGTTTCCCAATCCAATTTTTATCATCTTCTTCTCTTTTAAAAAAACTAGGAGATAGTTTTTGTTTTAGATTAGTGGCTCTTGTATTAATCATTTTAGGGGCTTTCGGTAAAAATTCTCTTAAATATTTATCCTCCATTAAAATATTCCACCTATTTTTAAGAATGTTATACATTTTAGAACTATCATCAGTATACTTTGTAATAAATAGAACTTCTTCCTTATATTTAATTTTATTCGATTTAATCTTATTACATAGTAGACTATTTCTATCTAAACCAGCTGCCTCCTTTTTTGCATTATTAACTATATCGGCATTGTAACCTCTCTCAATAAATTTCTCAACTAGCATTTCAGATTGAGTTTCAAAATCACTCTCTTTAGTACAGTTCCTTTTTATCCTCCTAAACTGGCTAAATGGGATGTTCTCTAGCCAATTTGGTTTGTGGCAACTAGTTGATAAAATAAAATTATTACAATCGGTGGGCTTATGATAAGTACGAGATTGAACTATGCCCTCTTCCACAAAAAACGTAATATCCAAAAAATCAATTTGATTATCATCTATAACCGGAGAAAAAACTAAATTTAAATCATTCTTATTGATGTAATTAATAAAATCTTAATAAAATCTTAAACACCGACTTTAAGAGAAAAAAGACCGTTAGAGGAAGACAAGGTAGAGGAAGGAGCAGTAGGAGGAGCACCAAAGGTAATGAGAGTATAATCAATGACGTACATAAATCAGGAATTTTTAATTTAAGTAGTCATGTTTTAAATAAGGATGAGAT
This sequence comes from Rhinophrynus dorsalis, assembly GCA_037306005.1. NCBI lineage: Eukaryota > Metazoa > Chordata > Amphibia > Anura > Rhinophrynidae > Rhinophrynus > Rhinophrynus dorsalis. The sequence goes on from CM074721.1 coordinate 143,351,026, forward strand.
AAGTGTTTTAAATAAAGGATTAAATTTTGCCCCTTCAAGTTCTCTCAATAAATTTGAAACCTTTATTGATATGAAAAAATACTGTAGGAAATTAACTCTTAAGCGACATTTTTTAAAAAATGAAGTGGAAAAATGTATTTCTAGTAATAATGAGTCATATGTATCAGATCATATTAGTGTTTTTGATTCCTTCAAACATACGGATTTAAAATGTCCATCGGATTTTTATCCGGTGTCGAGTAAAGGTCATGCAATTGAGATGTTTGAAAAATTGATTGTTAGTGATCTGGAAAAGATTAATAATAACAATAAGAAGAAACAAAATTGTGTTAATTTAACTGAGAAAGAAACACAAGCTATGAGAACATTAATAGAAAATGAGTCCATTATTATAAAACCCGCAGATAAAGGGGGAGGGGTGGTTATTCTTAATAAGGAAGATTATTTGTTAGAGGCTAATAGAATTTTAAATGACAAGTCTACTTATAGTATATTGAAAAAAGATCCCACCAAAGAATTTTTATCAGAGTTGCAAATTCTATTGGAGGAAGATAAAAAGATCGGGATCTTGTCCAATATAGAATATAACTTTCTATTAATGAAAGAACCCAGAATTGCCATTTTTTACTATTTGCCCAAAATTCATAAAAGTTTAGAACGGCCACCTGGGAGGCCAATAATTTCTGGGATTGAATGTTTAACTTCTAATCTCTCCCTACATGTAGATACTTTTCTACAAAAATATGTGGGCGAAATGAAATCATATTTAAAAGATTCAATGGATATTTTAAATTTATTGAAAGATTTCAGATGGAATGAAAATTTTTTATGGTGCACCTTAGATGTCTCTTCCTTGTATTCAGTGATTAATCATAAACATGGATGTAGGGCTATTGAAGATGTTTTAAAAAGATATGGAGATATGGATTATTTACAGATAGATTTTATTGTTCAGGCTATCAACTTTATTTTAAACCACAATTACTTTTTATTCAATGGGGTATTTTATTTGCAAGGTACTGGGACGGCCATGGCGACCAGGTTTGCGCCAAGCTATGCAAATTTATTTTTTAATGAATGGGAGAATACATATATTTATTCTGAAAATGGCTATGGTGCAAACCTGGTCCTATGGAAGAGGTACATTGATGATGTGATTGTGGTTTGGAATGGTAGTAGGGATATGTTATATGATTTTATTAATTACATCAATAAGAATGATTTAAATTTAGTTTTTTCTCCGGTTATAGATGATAATCAAATTGATTTTTTGGATATTACGTTTTTTGTGGAAGAGGGCATAGTTCAATCTCGTACTTATCATAAGCCCACCGATTGTAATAATTTTATTTTATCAACTAGTTGACACAAACCAAATTGGCTAGAGAACATCCCATTTAGCCAGTTTAGGAGGATAAAAAGGAACTGTACTAAAGAGAGTGATTTTGAAACTCAATCTGAAATGCTAGTTGAGAAATTTATTGAGAGAGGTTACAATGCCGATATAGTTAATAATGCAAAAAAGGAGGCAGCTGGTTTAGATAGAAATAGTCTACTATGTAATAAGATTAAATCGAATAAAATTAAATATAAGGAAGAAGTTCTATTTATTACAAAGTATACTGATGATAGTTCTAAAATGTATAACATTCTTAAAAATAGGTGGAATATTTTAATGGAGGATAAATATTTAAGAGAATTTTTACCGAAAGCCCCTAAAATGATTAATACAAGAGCCACTAATCTAAAACAAAAACTATCTCCTAGTTTATTTAAAAGAGAAGAAGATGATAAAAATTGGATTGGGAAACAAGTCCCAAACGTTTTTTTTGGATGTGGTAAGTGTAAAGTATGTAGAATTAATACTGTTAAAAAATCTAATTCTTTTACATCTTCGGATAATAAAAAGGTTTTTAAGATAAAACAACATATAGGTTGTATGACAAAAAATGTTGTATATCTATTAATTTGTCCTTGTGGTGCTATGTACGTGGGTAGGCAGGGCCGGATTTACATCTCAGGAGCCTGTAGGCACAGAAAGCTGAAGCGCCCCCCCCCCCCGCCAAAAAAAAAAAAAAAAGTTCAAAAAGTTTTGACTGAAATATTTTTCGATTAATCGATTAATCGGATAAAAAAAATGCTAATTTTTCATTATTTAAACTGATTTAATGAACAGTGTTAAAAACAAACAGCAGAATAAAAAACTTAACACATTAACATGTGTCATTGTTATTATTTTACTATGGGGTCTATGCACCTCTTTCTCCCCCCTTGTACTTCTCTCTCTCCCCCTTGTGCCTCTACTTCTCCCCCCTTGTACTTCTCTCCCCCCCTTGTGCCTCTATTTCTCCCCCCTTGTACTTCTCTACCCCCCTTGTGCCTCTCTCCCCCATGTACCTCTTTCTCCCCCATGTACTTCTCTCTCCCCCTTGTGCCTCTTTCACCCCATGTACTTCTCTCTCCCCCTTGTGCCTCTTTCACCCCATGTACTTCTCTCTCCCCCTTTTGCCTCTTTCACCCCATGTGCCTCTTTCTCCCCCATGTACTTCTCTCTCCCCCTTGTGCCTCTTTCACCCCATGTACTTCTCTCTCCCCCATGTACCTCTTTCTCCCCCATGTACTTCTCTCTCCCCCTTGTGCCTCTTTCACCCCATGTACTTCTCTCTCCCCCTTGTGCCTCTTTCACCCCATGTACTTCTCTCTCCCCCTTGTGCCTCTTTCACCCCATGTACCTCTTTCTCCCCCATGTACTTCTCTCTCCCCCTTGTGCCTCTTTCACCCCATGTACTTCTCTCTCCCCCTTGTGCCTCTTTCACCCCATGTACTTCTCTCTCCCCCTTGTGCCTCTTTCACCCCATGTACTTCTCTCTCCCCCTTGTGCCTCTTTCACCCCCATGTACTTCTCTCTCTCCCCCTTGTGCCTCTTTCACCCCCATATACTTCTCTCTCTCCCCCTTGTGCCTCTTTCACCCCCATATACTTCTCTCTCTCCCCCTTGTGCCTCTTTCACCCCATATACTTCTCTCTCTCCCCCTTGTGCCTCTTTCACCCCATATACTTCTCTCTCTCCCCCTTGTGCCTCTTTCACCCCCATATACTTCTCTCTTTCTCTCCCCCTTGTGCCTCTCTCCCCCATGTACTTCTCTCTTTCGCTCCCCCTTGTGCCTCTCTCCCCCATGTACTTCTCTCTTTCGCTCCCCCTTGTGCCTCTCTCCCCCATGTACTTCTCTTTCGCTCCCCCTTGTGCCTCTCTCCCCCATGTACTTCTCTCTTTCGCTCCCCCTTGTGCCTCTCTCCCCCATGTACTTCTCTCTTTCGCTCCCCCTTGTGCCTCTCTCCCCCATGTACTTCTCTTTCGCTCCCCCTTGTGCCTCTCTCCCCCATGTACTTCTCTCTTTCGCTCCCCCTTGTGCCTCTCTCCCCCATGTACTTCTCTTTCGCTCCCCCTTGTGCCTCTCTCCCCCATGTACTTCTCTCTTTCGCTCCCCCTTGTGCCTCTCTCCCCCATGTACTTCTCTTTCTCTCCCCCTTGTGCCTCTATCTCTCCCCCGTACCTCTTTTTCACTTTCCTGCACTGATGACAGCCGGAGCGCAACCACTCCAAACGCGGAGACGCCGCATGGAGCGTGAAGGGGTTTTCTTCCTCTGTCTGGGCGCCAGTTTTAAACTGGCCTCAGAACAGAGGAAGAAAATACCTGCACGCTCCACGCGGCGTCTCCGCGTTTGGAGTGGTTGCGCTCCGGATGTCATCAGTGCAGGAAGACAGCAGTATCCGGCGGCTGTGGGGCTGCTGGGCGGCACAAAAAAAAAAAGTGTAAAAAAACCAAAACGATCCCAATGACAGGCGCCCCTCTGTGGGGTGCGCCTGTAGGCAGATGCCTACTCTGCCTTATTATAAATCCGGCCCTGTGGGTAGGACATCAAAATAAGGTTAGGTGAACATATTAACAATATTATAAATAAAAAAGATAATCATAGTGTACCCCGCCATTTTAGAGAATGTAGAAATAGTAATCCAGAAGGTATAAAATGTATGGGGATAGAAAGAGTATATAGAAGTGAAAGAGGTGGTGATTTGAATTATAAGTTATCTCGTAGAGAAAGTTTTTGGATATTCGAAATTGGAACTCTAGACCCAAGAGGGATGAATATAGATATAGATTTGTGGAGTTTTTTATACATATATTTTCTGTGTCTCCTGTATTGTAGTATATATATATATATATATATATATATATATATATATATATATGGGTGTGTTATCATTTAAATTGCACACATCTTTTATTTTTATTTTATTATTTATTATTTTTTATTTTATTTTTTATATTTTATTTTTTATTTTTCATTTATATTTTTTTATTTATTTTTATGTATTTTTTATTTTTTAAGGTGGATTTTTATTTAAATAATATATATTCCTTGCTTGACAATAAAGGTCTTTTTGTTTTCTATATAACCTATATAGTAATAAAGATTGTTATTTTTGTTTTTAAATAAAGCTTTTTTGAATTTGGTAGTGCTGTGAATTCAGATAGAGGCTTGGATGTCGATGTCAAAGAATGAGAATGATATAGAAAAAAGCGGGAAACTTGACGTCACAAGGAAGCAACATCTTAGAACTCTGAATGTATTTATAGGGACAGATGAGGGCGAGACAGGTATGCCCAGAGGAGTGCCTAAACGCGTTGGATACCTGAGGATACCCATCAAGGGAAGAAATCGGTGTGGAGTAGTGTATCTATCCGGATCGTAGACGTGAGTGGAGAGGACTTTGATTTGTATCAACAGTCACATGTTTGGACTCGATCTACAGGGATAGTGCAGGGGAAGACGTCCCGTTGTTTTTATGCTTCATATCTGTCTACACTTGTGAGTGCATTTCTGTTTTATATATAAATTGATATGAGATGATACTGTCCCATGTGCGTTTATTTTTTATCTTTCTTGAAGAAATATACCATTGGGAATATTGTTTGAAGGCACATATTCAAGAGGAGAAATAAGTGAGTGGCCAATTGGCACACATTGGAAATTTAGCACGGATTGCATTGATATATTACACTATGTATTGTTCTTCTTTTTATTTTTCATGTTTTTATGGATGATCTTCACTAAGTTTCAAGTCTAAGTATCGCGCCATACTTAAGTTGGTTTTTGTTTGTTTAAACCAGCATTATTGCCTCATTTGCGGGAAGATATATGTGATGACAGTAGTGAACATGTGGAATACCTGTGGGTTGAAATAGTCACTGGGGGTAAAACTGCGCAGAAAATATTAGTGGGTATTTGCTATAAACCACCAAACATTGGTGACCTTCAAGAATCACAGCTATTAATGCAAATAGAAAAGGCTTCTCAAATAGGGAGAACTATAATTATGGGGGATTTTAATTATCCAGAAATAGATTGGAAAAATGGAACAACTAATTCTGCTAAAAGCAGCAAGTTTCTGAACTTGTTGAATGACAATTTTTTTGTCTCAGTACAGACCTCAACCAGAGGGGATGCGTTTCTGGATCTGGTAATAACTGACAATGAAGAACTTATCGCCAACATCCAAGTAAGGGAGCACTTGGGGAATAGTGACCATAACATTGTATCTTTTGAGATTAACTCAAAAAAGCAATTTGGTATGGGTTCCACCAAAACACTGAATTTAGCAGGTTTAATTCATCCCTTGGTCTCGTTGACTGTGATGGAATATTTTCAGGAAAAAACACAGAAGGTAAGAAGAATGCCTTCAAATTAACATTGCAAAAATATACATATAAATCTATCTCCTTTGGAACTAAATACAAAAGAAGCAAATTAAAACTAATGTGGCTAACCAGTAAAGTAATTCATGAAATAAATAACAAGAAAGCTGCATTTAAACATTATAAAGCTGAGGGATCAGAAGAGGCATTTGCAAAATACAAAATGCCAACAAAACCTGTAAAAAGGAGATTAAATTAGCTAGACTGGAGAATGAAAAAATTATTGATAAGGAGAGCAAGAACAACCCAAAACATTCTATAAATATATTAATGGCAAAAAAATTAAAGTCTGATAATGCTGGGTCCTTGTTATCTGAAACGGGTTAGATGGTCAGTGGGGACAGAGAGAAATCAGATATTTTAAATAATTTCTTCTGTTTTTACCAAGGAAGACCCAATGGACAAGAACCTGCAAACTACTTTTACAGAACAGTCACAGCATGCATGGGATTGGCTAAAACAAGAAAAAGTGTCAAAACAATTGAATGGTGTTGAGATAGACAGAACCCCGGGGCCAGATGGTATACACCTACGGGTACTGAAAGAGCTAAGCCAGGCCCTGGCCAGACCGTTACTTTTGATTTTCAGGGATTCTTTTATTTCAGGTATGGTGCCCATGGATTGGCGTAAAGCAGATGTGGTGCCCATATTTAAAATGGGATCAAAATCCCACCCAGGAAATTACAGACCTGTAAGCTTGACAGCTGTGGTAGGGAAGCTGTTTGAAGGGTTGCTAAGGGAATATATTCAAGAATTCAGCTTGAACAGGAATATCATTAACAAGAACCAACATGGCTTTGTGAAAGACAGGTCTTGTCAAACTAACTTGATTGCATTTTATGAAAAGGTGAGTAAAAATATAGATGTGGGAGCGGCGGTTGATGCAATCTATTTAGACTTTGCCAAGGCATTTGATACGGTTCCACAAAAGAGGTTACTGTACAAATTGAATGAAATAGGTTTAGGGGAAAACGTTTGTGTGTTGATTGGAAACTGGCTGAAAGATAGAATGCAAAGAGTTGTAATAAATAGGAAGTTCTCCAATTGGACAAATATGATAAGTGAAGTACCTCAGGGATCTGTCCTGGGTCCTCTTCTTTTTAATATGTTTATTAATGATTTCCCAGAGGGCATAGTGAGCCATGTATTAGTGTTTGCCGATGACACAAAATTAAGTAAGGTAATAAAGTCTGAACTAGATGTGTCTTCATTACAAGAGGATTTGGACAAATTGACTAACTGGGCAGGAAAATGGCAAATGAGATTCAATATAGACAATTGTAAAGTTATGCATTTTGGTTACAATATATCACGGTGCCCGTGCTATTTGGTGACACTCTGTCAGTTCCACTCCTGCCTAATGCCTATTGGCTATTACTGGGTTCTGGCACTTCTCCAGTGCCCTTTTGTGGTGTTTCAGTACCAGCGCTTGTTCCTGTTATTTTGTGTGATCTCAGTGTATCGACCCGGCCTGCCTGACGACTCTGCATCTTGTTCCTGTCTGTGTACCAACCCGGACTGTCTGACTATTCTGCCTGTGTACCGACCTAGATTGGCTGACGTTCCTGCTCTGTGTACTGACTTGGATTGGCTGAAGTTCCTGCCCTATGTACCGACCCGGCCCGGTTGACATTCCTGCTTGGTATACAGACTCGGATTGGCCTACTTTCCTGCTCTGTGTGTGGATCCTGCCCGGCTGGGCTACTGTGGTGGCGTACCTCCACTGCTTGCCTTATCCGGTCTCTGGTTAGGGTGGTATCAAGATCTTCACTGTCTCCAGACAGCTCACTGCAGTCTGGTCTCCGTTGCCTCAGTGTCGCCCAGGTGACATTTCTGTGCGTCCTCACTTCCGTGCAGTCCCCGGTTGGGTGCCTTTCAGGGTAAGTTGCTCAGTTCCGTTACTGCTACGGCAGTGCCCAGTTGCTCAGTCTCCGTTACTGCTATGGCAGTGCCCAGTAGCCCAGTCTCCGTTACTGCTACGGCAGTGCTCAAGTTGCTCAGTCTACATTACTGCTACGGCAGTGCCCAGTTTCTCAGTCTCCATTATTGCTACGCAGTGCTCAAGTTGCTCAGTCTCCGTTTATCACGGTGCCCGTGCTCCCTTGTTTTTGTTTTGCTGTCAGTTATCCTGTGTATTGCTTTCATTGGTTGCCCTGTGTTGAGCCTGCCCAGTATGGCCTTTATATACTGGGCTCCTGCACCCACACGGTTCCCTTTCGTGGTGTTCCTGTACCAGTGCTAACTAACTGCTCAGAGTTCCCAGTGTACTGACTTGGCCTGCCTGCTCCTGTGTACCGAACCGGATTGCCTGACTACTCTTCAGTTCCTGCTCCTGTGTATCGACCCGGCCTGGCTGACGTTCCTGCTCCTGTGTACCGACCCGGACCAGCTGACGTTCCTGCTCCTGTGTTCTGACCCGGCCTGGCTGACGTTCCTGTTCCTGTGCACCGACCCGGCTTGATCGACGTTCCTGCTTTCTTTGTCCTTGTCGCCTCGGCGACATTCTTAGTCCTCTGACAATCCGGTTACCATTGGCTTGTCTTCCGCCTCTGCTCCGGCAGATTGCCAGTGTTGTCTCAGTTACTGCTAAGGCAGAATGCCTCTGGCCTAGTCCTCCGCTACTGTCATACCGGTTGCAAGTGTGTGCCTCCGTGACTGCTCCGGTAAAGTGCCATTGGCTTGTCTTCCGTTACTGCTCCGCCAGGTTGCAGTGTTGTCTCAGTTACTGCTCCGGCAGAGCGCCTCTGGCTTAGTCCTCCATTACTGTCTTACCAGTTGCAAGTGTGTGCCTCCGTGATCGCTACGGTAAAGTGCCATTGGCTTGTCCTCCGTTACTGCTCCGGCAGGTTGCCAGTGTTGTCTCAAGTTACCGCTCCGGCAGAGCGCCTCTGGCCTAGTCCTCCGTTACAGTCATATCGGTTGCAAGTGTGTGCCTCCGTGACTGCTCCGGTAAAGTGCCACTGGCTTGTCCTCCACTACTACTCCGGCAGGTTGCCAGTGTTGTCTCAGTTACTGCTCCGGCAGAGCGCCTCTGGCTTAGTCCTCCATTACAGTCATACTGGTTGCAAGTGTGTGCCTCCGTGATTGCTCCGGTAGTGCTAGTTCTACCTCAGTTGAGCTGGCACTTCACATATAACTGCTGATCTTGGCTTGTTAAAGTATCATTCCAGTACCTTCACACATGGGACTGTTTACCATCATTGATGAACTTTAACTCCTGCAGTGCCGGAATCCTGGGAACCGACTTCTCTTGCCTAACTTGTGTCAGTATATACCTTCATGTTATGCTGGACCTGTGTGGGCACTGAATAATTAACCTGTCGTGTGTCTGTACTATACTGTTGTATGCTACAGGACCTGTGAGGGTTCTTACTGTATTGTGTTATTAAATAAAGCTGTGTTTTTATCCTAACCACTGTGTCTGTGAGTCCAACAAACTGTTACACAGTTACTGCTACGGCAGTGCTCAAGTTGCTCAGTCTCCGTTACTGCTATGGCAGTCCACAAGTTGTTCTGGTCTCCATTATCTTTGGGCGTTACTCGATTTGGTGCTCTCACCTTTGTTTGAGCTTCTTAAAGGGCCTTGCACTATTAGGGCCTGTCAGTACTCTCAGCCTAATAGTAACCCATTCAGTACTGTCCAACTGAGATTCACACACGAACTGCCTGACCTGTGTCAGTATATTGATCTCTGGACTACCTGTATATACTGGACCCGTGTGGGCCTACCTCTGTATAACCTGTCTTGTGTATGTACTATATTGCCTATATATTACAGGACCCGTGAGGGTTATTGTTATTATCATTGTTCAATAAAATTGTGTTTTATCCAAACCTACTCTGTCTGTGTGTCAAAAAACCATTACACAATAATAAAAATGCAACATATAGTTTAAATGGCATTTCTCTGGGGAAATCTACTATTGAAAAGGATTTGGGAGTAATGGTAGACAATAGACTTAGCAGTAGCATGCAGTGCCAGCTGTCAGCTGCAAAGGCCAATAAGATATTGGCATGTATTAAAAGGGGTATTGGCTCAAGGGAGGAAGATATTATTTATTATGCCTCTTTACAGGTCCATGGTAATACCCCACCATGCTGTTCAATTCTGGGCACCCTTTCTGAAAAAGGACATTATGGAACTAGAGAAAGTGCAGAAGAGGGCTACAAAACTAGTAAGGAATACAAAGTTTTAGTTATGAAGAAAGGCTAGAAAAGTTAAACGTGTACACATTAGAGAAACGACATCTTAGAGGGGATATTATAACACTATATAAATATGTTCAGGGCCCATACAAAGGGCTCTCCAAAGACCTGTTCATTAACAGTACAAAGGACAAGGGGCCACCCACTTAGACTTGAGGAAGGGAGATTTCAGCTATAGCAGCGGAAGGGTTTCTTTACGGTAAGGACAATAAAGGTATGGAATTCACTGCTTGAAGAGGTGGTGCTATCGAATACATTAGATGCCTTTAAAAAGGGCCTGGATACTTATTTAAAAGAGCAGAACATATAGGGTTATGTACATTAGTATTGGGATTAATATTTAGTTAGTGCTTGTTGATCCAAGGAGAAATCTGATTGCCAATTGGAATCAAGAAGGAATTTGTTTTCCCCCATTCAAGGCAGAATTTAAAATTGCTGTATTGAGGGGTTTTTTTGCCTTCTTTTGGATCAACGATGGTAAACAGGAATAGGAAAAAGATTGAACTGGATGGACGCAAATCTTTTTTCAACCTAAATTACTATGTTATTCAATTCTTTAATCCAGAAGTATTCCCTTTGGAGTAACTTCTTAGAGTAATCTTGTTGCCTGGAACATGTTTAATAGCAATAAAGTCAAAGTTCATGGCTGGATGTTTTTCAGTAAGATTATACTTAACCACAGGTTTGTCTGAATATTGGTCCCTAAATGCCACTTTGTCGCTGATCTGTGGCCTGCCATTCACTCATGAATGGTGCAGACAATTTTCCCTATGTATGCAAGTCCACATGGGAGTGTGATCATGTATATAACAAGATCAGTTGTGCATGTAATATGCTGTTTAATTTTGTACCTTTTGTTGTTGTGCAGATGTGTAAATAATTTGCAAGGTCGCATCGATCCACAGGTGGTACATCCTTTGCATCTATAACATTGCGTAGGGGATGATCTCAGCCACGTATTTTTCTGAGGAGTATAACTTTTGCTTGGATCTGTATTCACCAACAAGTCACAGAGATTTGATCCCCTTTTGTATCCAGTTTTGGTATGATGTTTTTCCAATAGATCCCTGTATAATAGGAACAATTCTGATGTCACGATTCATGACAGACAAATGGAAGACATGGTACAGAGATTTGTGTCCCATGGATACCAAAGGAGTAAACTGTATGTATTATGCAAGGATCTATTGAAAAAAAACATCATACTGACAGAACACAAAGAGAAGCCAACCAGGATGTTATAGATGCAAAGGATCTATAACACAACAACAAAAGGCTCAAAATGAAACAGTGTATTACATGCACAACTGAAAATGTTATATACATGATCACATGTCCATGTGGACTTGCATACATAGGGAAAACTGTCTGCACCATTTGTGAGCGAATGACGGGCCACAGATCAGAAATTAAAGTGGCATTTAGGGAACAATATTCAGACATACCTGTGGTTAAACATTATCATGCTGAAAAACATCCAGCCACGAACTTTAACTTTATTACTATTGAACATACTCCAGCCAACAAATGAGGAGGAGATTGCTCTAAGAAGCTACTCCAAAGGGAATTCTGCATTATAACAACTTGATTTAATTGTGCAACATTTATTCTCTCTCTGATAATGTATTCTCATTCTTTACACAGGGTGGCACTGTTTTATTTCAGTCTGCCTTGGGTGCTATGGGTCTCTTGGTGATGGTTTCGCTATATGTTCCTCTTTACTCCCTGACTTAATAAACGTGGGTCATTTGGCTCACACGAGGTGAGTCTTCTTAAGAGTATATATATCTCTGAGTGTTAATTTAAGTCTATGTTTCCTTGATAAAGGTCCCAATCGAGGATCGAAACATTGCATGTCATTTCACCAATAAACATTGTTTTTTTAATGAATATTCTACAGTTCTGCAGCACCCGGTACAGAATTTATATATTTAGAGTGAGTGCATATCCTTCAAGATATAGTGACAAAAGTACTCTTTAATGTTTTGTACCTTCTATCTTAGGATCAGCCTTGTAGGTTACAGAGACACTTCACACACAGAAGGAGGATAATTCAAGTCTTTGCCTGTTTATTTGTCTCCAAATGGTGAGACAGCAGCATCACAAACAAATCAAATGAAACAAAATCTTTGCTCTAATGAGTACTAACTTAAAACATCAGCTCCTGACTGTATTTGGACTGCTAGTCAGCTTACCAGCTTCCAAAATAAATGTACAGCAACACAGACCACCAGGCACAAGTAAACTTCACAAGTTGCAGGCTTTTAGATGTTAATTTCTTCCTCTCTGGGAAGTAAAAGAAAAAAGAAGAGCCTGTCTCAGTGCAGGAGCAAGTATTTGACTGCTAGCTGCATTAATTACCAGATGCAAGTGAGTGAAAGTGTGAATTCCTAACCTAGCACATCAGTTACTATGAAACGGTGGAGTGGAGCAATTTGCACACCCTTCTCCCCAAATGCTCCACCACAGGTACCCAAAATACACAGATTTGTAATGTACATCAAGTTACCTATACACTACATTTCCCTGGGGCTAATCAGTGTAGATTTGGGGAGCTGTATATACACCTGCCATCACTTTTCCTGGGACTCTGTCACACATCCCCCCCAGCTCAGTCCCAGCGGTGTGAGTGAACATGGACAGTAGGGAATGCATTCTCGAAAGCCCATCAACATTTCCCTGTTTACAGCCTGTCCTGTATTCAACTTTAAAACTATAGGGTTGTAAACTAAGAAACCAGAGGGTCACTCTACTGTTTTTCTCCCTGTGTTGACTCATCCATGTAAGTGGTGCATGGTCTGTCAAAAGTCTGAACTTCCTTCCTAACAGGTAGTACTTGAGGGGATCTACAGCCCATGTGATAGCAAGACATTCCTTTTCAACAATAGAGTAGTTTCTTTCATGTGGATTCAGTTTTCTGTTTAGGTATAAAATAGGGTGCTCATTGCCCTGATTCTCTTGGGAGAGAACAGCCCCAAGTCCCATATGTGAGGCATCAGTCTGTAAAATAAAGTCCCTAGAGAAATCAGGGGTCAACAGCACCAGTTGACTACATATGGCATCCTTCAATTTTCTGAATGCTAGTTCAACTTCAGGGGACCATTTAACCATCAGAGGAACTTTGGTTTTTGTAAGGTCGGTCAAGGGACCTACAGTTGTAGCAAAATTGGGGATACATTTCCAGTAATATCCAACTAAGCCCAAAAAAGTTCTCACCTGTTTCTTAGTGATCGGGTGAGGCCAGTTTCATATCACTTCAATATTTACAAGTTGGGGTTTCACTAATCCCCTACCAATCAACTAGCCTGAATATTTGGCTTCCTCTTGTTAGGGACCAGGAACCAGACAGACACCAAAAATGTAAAATGCAAAACACCTTTATTAAAATAAAAAAAGCAAACAAAGCAAATCGTGATCCAGAAGCATAAACCAAAAGACAAGCCGGGGTCAGGAACCAAGGCAAGTGCTCATCCAAGCCGGGGTCAGGAATACGGACTTCAATGATGTCAGGAACAAGCCATGCACAGATAATCAGCAACTCAGGAGAACGCGCTTGCAGCCAGAATCAGACACAAAGGCAATCGGGAAGTAAGCCAAGCTGGTTTAAATACCCTGGGAGGGTTGACTGATAACAGGTGAGTAAAGCTGATTCAGTCTGACCCAGAACAGGGAAGGCAGCAGCAATGGATAGCAGAGCTCTAGATTAGCTCAGACAGCAGAATCAAATAGCAGAATTAGAGCAGCTCAGCCAAACCTTGACAGTACCCCCCTTCAATGACCCCCACCGTGGGGCAGGAGGTTTATGGGGAAAGTGTGCATGGAAAGCACAGAGAAGGGCAGAGTCATGTATGTCCACGGCTGGAATCCATGAGCGCTCTTCTGGACCATGGAACACGTGTATCCGCATATAGGGAAGGAGGTCTAGGGCATAGGCTGCAGGGTTCACCCCCCGTAGGATACAGAAAGGCCCCACAAAATGGGGATCCAGTTTCTGAGAGGGCATTCGGAGGTGGAGATTTCTGGAGGACAACCAGACCATCTCCCTGACCTGATAGGAGGGTGCGGGTAGTCGTTTATGATTAGCCTGGAGCTCCTGGCATTGTTGCGAATATCACAGTGACTCTTGGACTTGCACCCATGGGGAACGGATCTGCTGGAGATGATCCTCCAATGCCAGAATCCCCTGGGGAGTGAACAAATCTGGAATCATGGAGGGTTGATACCCGGAATTCACCATGAAGGGGAAGAGCCGGGTAGAAGCTGAGACTGCACTGTTATGAGCAAACTCCATCCAAGGTAGCAGGTCCGACTAGTTATTCTGATCGCCTCATATGTAGTACTGCAGGAATTGCTCCAAGGGCTTATTAGCCCTTTCCGCATCCGATTTCGATTGCGGGGGGTATGCCGAGGAGAAGGACAGTTGGATACCAAGTTGCGCACAGAAGGCCTCCAGAATTTTGAGACAAACTGGTTACCCCAGTCGGAAATTATAATTTTGGGAACCCCGTGCAGCTGATAGTAACACAGACCTCCTTGATAACACTGTAGCCAACTATATAGCGGATGGGAGGTTTTTTGAATGGTATGCAGTGGATCATCTTAGAGAATCTGTAAAAGCCATGAGGATGACTGTGTTACCATTGGACAGTGGAAGGTCGACAATGAGGTCCATTTAGAGTTGTGACCATGGCTTCTCCCCATTGGGTATGGGTTGAAGAAGGCCCACTTGAAGGTGACACGGTGATTTGGTCTGTGCACAGACTGGACAGGCAGCGACAAAAGCAGCAATATCACTGTTAAGTTCTAGTCACCAGAAGAGATGGGAAACTGACCAGAGAAGCTGGTTCTTTTTTTTAAACACTAACAATTATTTTACTTCTCTTACATATATTCATAGTAATAAAACAATTTACATATCAAAAGTATATCAACTCTGGGTGTTTTTGGTAAAGGGAGGGGAACCATTTCTATTATTCGTATATCAACTCTCTATTCAGGGGCCAAAATATACTGCATGCTTTCTACGTGGCATTGCATTTTCCACAGTGGTCTAGTCCTTCTTTTGCAAATACATTGCTTTGTCCTATTAATAATTCTATTTTCATCTGTAATTGATAATCTATTTGTTTTTTAAACATCAGCCAAGTATGAATTTCTTGACTTTTCCAGTGTTTAAATTCCTCCTCAAGGTGTTGAAAACTCTTCATTTTACCCTTATCTAATATTTGCCCTATTTGTATTACCCCTCTCATCCTCCATTCCACAAGTGACAAGTCTAATTTATTTATATCCAATATCTTCAATTGAAGGTTTGAAATTGATATAAAAAAAACCCTTACCCCTATAGGTCTTAAAAGATCCCCAAAAAGCCCAAAGATTACTTATAATTAAATTATCTTGAATCCTCTCCTTCTGTTTTTTTACTATTTCTCCATCCATCCATAACACACAACTCATATCTTTGGAATCAATCTTTTACAACCTTTCATCCATAAATTTATCTCTATGCCACTTAATTAAATGGTCCAACAATGCCGTGTCATAGTATTTTTGAATCTCTGGAAGGTCAATTCCTCCTTCCATTTTATTTTAATATATTCATGCTGATTCTTGGTGGTTTATCTAACCATATATAACCTATATACCTATCCTGTAACCAAACTTTAGGAAGGGGGAGAGGAATTGTTCTGAACAAATATGTCCATTTGGGCAATATATAGGATCTTACCGTATTTACCCTGCCCCATCAGGAAATTTCTTTATTATTCCAAGTTCTTAAACTTTATACAGTTTGGGCTAAAAGGTTTTTATAATTAATTTCCAAGATATAATCTGGGTCTACAACTATTTTAATTCCCAGGTAAGGTATTTCTTTATCTGACCAATTAAAGTCATACTTATTTCTAAGAACACTTAGCTCACTCGTATCTATATTAGTTGCTATTACCCCACACTTCTCAATGTTAAGTTTATAATTCGACAGTTTGCTATATATTTCTACTTCTTCCATTAAGAATTCTAAAGACGTTGCTGGATCACTTAAGGTCACCACTATATCATCCGCATAGAGGCTAATTTTTGAGTAGTCTTTGCCATATTTGCATCCATATATTCCTAAATGCTCTCTTGTGATTTGTGCAAAGGGCTCTAACGTAAGAACATTTAATAATGGTGAAAGCGGACACCCTTGCCGTGTTCCATTTTTAACTGGAAACCATGAGGAAGCTATGCCCATGCCCACTATTCTTGCTGATGAGCTCATACATAAAGCTTCTATACAATCCAGGATATTTCCTTCCAACCCAAAATTCCTCAGGGCAGCCATCATGAACCCCCCAGCTGACCCTGTCAAACTCTTTCTCTGCGTCTAAAAACAGGGTCAGCATGGGGGTCCGTTTCTTTTTAGCCATCTCCAAAAAATGTATGGGCTTTCTAATATTGCTACTGGCACACCTCCCTGCCACAAATCCAACCTGATCATTATTGACTAACAAAGGAATTATATCTTTTATTCACACCACTATTATAGATGCATATATTTTACTATCCCCATTCAATAAAGCTATTGGCCTATAATTACTAATCAATGTTGGATCTTTATTAGTTTTCAATATTGGAATTATATGTTCCTACATCTTTGCTTCAGGGAAGACTTCACCTTTCCCTATTTTATCAAACATTTTTGCCATGTTATACTCAGTTTTTGATTTCATTATTTTATGGAACAAATTTGTAAACCCATCTGGACCAGGGGCTACATGTGCTCTTAACTTATCTATTGATCTGCTTACCTCCCCTACTGTAATTGGAGCATTCATAGAATCTAATTTTTTATATTATAAAGATCTTTATAATACCTTCCAAAGGCATCTCCAATATCCTGGGGGTTGTAATGTACCATCCCTCTATCACTGATCTCACATATTCTCTGTGTGGCCGTTCTTTTCTTTAATTTGCGAGTCAACAATTTACCAGCCTTATTGCTCTTGTAGTGCCATGTTTGTTTTAATTTTTTAAAATTGTCTTTGATCTTCCTTGTATTATGGGCATTCGTTTGTGATTTAATATCCAGAATTTCTCCAGAACATCTGAAGGATTCTTTTTATTCTCTTTGACCACCCTATATAGCTTCACTTTTAGCTCTGGTAACAGTGGGCTACAAGCCTTCCTCTCTTCTGCTTCCAGTTTTATCAAATGACCCCTCATCACGCACTACGATGGAAAGTCTGTGGGGGTATTTTCTTCAAAAAATAAATCACTTATTTTATGCAAGTATTCTTGATTAATTTCACTCTGAAGCAGTGAATTATTTAATCTCCAACTTGGTCTTATATCCCTGAGGGAGCCCTCTTTTAACCACATCACTACTGCATTGTGATCTGACCATAATACATCTTTTATATATCTTCCTAAATTCATTCATTCCAACCTTACAAAAAATCATATCCAATCTAGCATATGATAAATGTACATGGGAAAAATGGGTGAAATCCAACTCTGTATGGTTAAACACTCTCCAAACATCATATAAGCCCCCTTCACTAATAATTTTTTGGAACACATTTGCTTGTTTTACTATTTCTCTTGTACAATCCTTCCCCTTTTGTATCTACGACCATATTAAAATCCCCTGCCACAACTAAATACCCCTGTTTCACTCTATCCACTTTATCTAACAGATCTCTTACCATGCTTATTGGATTGATATTGGGTGCATATATATATTCACTATGGTAAACATTTGCCCATTTATTTGACAAACTAAAAGGTTGTAGCGCGCCTCTTGATCTGTTTCTTGCAGGATTTGTTCAAAACGAACTCTCAGATACCAAAATTGCTACCCCTCTTTTCTTTATAAAATTAAGTGAGGACTCTGCTACTACCTTATAACCCTGAATGTTTATCTTTTCAACCTTATGACTTATCCAATGTGTCTCCTGGACTAAACAGATGTCTGTTTTGCTCTTTTTTATTTCTTTAGTTAGGAGCTCTCTCTTATAATAAGTATTAAGCCCCTGCACATTTATCGTCATCCATCTAACCACAGACGGTTAAAAATATAACTTCTTTTATGTGTCCCCCCTCTCCCCAAACCAACACCCATTGGTACATACAACATAAAAAGGACAACATTTAACATAAAATGTACATAAGATTGTGGGTCCCTACTCCCCAACCTCTGTACTCGTGCTGGTTCCCCCTTCATTTCTTACACAAGTGTTTGGACTCACTTAGAATACTTAGATGGACCTAGGACACCAATAACTGTCCCCTTCGTTAAAGTTCTATAAAACCTCTCTTTAATGTATCCCTTCTCTAACTTCCTCCTACCCCCTCCCCTATTTGCCTTTCCCTCCAATTTACGCTCCCCTAATTCACTACGTTACATATCTCCTCCAACTAAAAAACACCCTACCTACTAGCTTACCCCTGTGCTTAGTAACTAACACTACTTGTGGATCAATCATTATTCTCTATGATATATCTACCAGATCAATTCTATCCTTATTAAGTGTACATAAACTACTCAGTGATCCTTCTTCCCTTCTCTGTCTCTCATTTCTTCGTTGCTGTTCATTCCATAATCTACTATATCTACTATATTTATAGAACTCAGTATTAACACTTGACACCACATAACTACTATCTTTAACTCCTCACCCACACTACTTCTAATGTGACACCATCTACCTCCCCCCTCCTCCTAACAATTCCTTAATCTAAACCCTAAATCTTCTCCTACTCATCACCAGTTCCCCAAATTTCCATATCTCACCTCACCCCCCAACCCTGCTTCACCCCCAAATGTGAGCAAAACAAGAGGAAGGGTATCACGCTGCCCGTGATTCCTGAGCGACATTGTTACTTCCGGGTTTACCCTGGCTGCATTCTTATTTGCTCTGCGTTTTTAACTCCTCCCAGGGCTTGCCTTTAAATATGCCCTCCTGTCACTATACCGGTGCCCTTTCATGGTGTACCCGTATCTTGCGACTAGTAGCTCTTGTTCCTGTTTCCGTGTATGACCCGGCTCGCCTGACTACGCTTAGTTCCTGACACTCCTGTGATCCGATTCCGTTGCTGACCTTGGACTGGCTGACTAACTCCTTGTGTACCGAACTGGCTTAGCTGAGTATCCAATTCCGTTACCAACTAAGGACTGGCTGACTAACTCCCTGTGTACCGAACTGGCTTCCCTGAGTAGCTGATTCTGTTACTGACTAGGACTGGCTGACCAACTCCTTGTGTACCGAACTGGCTTGGCTGTGTATCCGATTCCGTTACTGACTAGGACTGGCTGACTATCCTGTTGTACAGATCTGGCTGGGCTAGTATCTGATGGTCCGTTCTGACTGGCTGTGTACTCCGTGTGTGTGGACCTGGTTGAGTTCTAGTTCCGTCGCTCACGGGACTGGCTATTCACCTCCATGTACCGCTCAGAGTGACACCGGTTGCTGACCGGTTATGTACCCTTCTCACTCCCGCTTGCTTACTGCATCTCGCCTATTAGGCCTAACCGCTCCTATAGTCACCTGGAGCCTGTGGGAGTTCCATCACTCACCAGTGTCTGTGTTGCCTCCGGTAACCCTATAGTAGAGTCCAGTCTATACCAGACTTCTGCCCGTGTTGCCTACGCTCACCCTAGTGGTCTAGGGTCGCTATTCTGCCAGTATCTGGTATCTGTTGCCTCCGTTAACCCTAACGTGCTAGGGCCCAGTTGTTGCCATAGTCCTGTTGCCTCCGTTAACCCAAGCGTTCTTGGGTCAAGCCTCTGCCAGAGTCTGAACCGTGTTGCCTCCGTTAACCCTAGCGTGCTAGGGCCTAGTTGCTGCCAGATTCCTATCAGTGTTGCCTCAGTTAACCCTAAAGTTCTAGGGTTCAGTCATTGCCAGAGTCCTGTCTATGTTGCCACTGTTTACCCTAAACTGCTAGGGTCAGTTCTCTGCCAGAGTCTTGTCAGTGCTGCCTTCATTAACCCTAGATGCCTAGGGTCTAGTGTCTCCCTGTACACTATCTGTGCTACCTCCGTTATCCCTAGCCCTTTAGGGGATTGCCCTTCAGTCACCCATCGTTTGTGCCACCTATTGCGGTGTGGGGCTGTTGAGGATATTCTGTTCACGAAACTATCTACAAATTCTTCTGCAAGTCCAAGATCATTACACTTGTTTTGCATTATTACTACTGTGTATGTTCTTAACCTGACCCGCGTCAGATTAGGGAAGTATTTGGTATGGACCTTATCTGGACCTGTGAGGGGCTATTGTGCATTATTTTCAATAATGCTTTTAACCTTACCTAACTGTCTGAGGGTTCTTTAACAAACCGTGACAAAGGGGGAGTGGAAGAAGAGAGAGAGAGACAGAATACATCTGCTTATCTAAAAGAGAAGGGGATATCTTATGCTAATCTCCTTCCTCCCATCCATCTACAACTCCATCTCTACTCCCCACCTCCCCCACCTCACCCAGGGTCTCCCCCATTCCGGAGACCCCCAGGGTGTAGAAGCAATGAGGAGGGAAGAAGAAAGGGAAAGAGAAAGGCAGAGGGAAAGAGAAAAAAAAAAAACCCTCCCAAGAGCAACCACACAGTGCCACATTTTAAGGGCAATCAGCTTCAAATCAGCTACCATTACCCCACAATCCACATCCCCTCCCCTCCACATCACCCCCCACCCTGACCCTCAATGAGGGCAACGCGAAGGGAGAGGGGAGAACAAGAGGGCAGAGGAACAGGAACAGAGGGCAAAAAATTCACATGCTGCTTATCGAGGAGGGAAAGGGGTATCAACTCCTAATCTCCCTCCTCCCACCTATTCACCATTCTATCTCAACTCCTGACCTCCCCCCCACCTGGGGACTCCCCATTTTGGGGCAACCCCAGGTGGGAAAGCCAGAAGGCAGGGAGAAGGAAGAGAAAGAGAAGACCACCACAAAAAAACCCCTAATGGCAACAACAACCAACAGCGATTTAGGGGTAATCAGTCTTATACATTAATAAACTTCCTTTTATTTGAGTTTATTTTTTCCCATCCATTCCTCAGCTTCTTCTGGGGTTCTGCATATCTTCCTTACTCCATCTTTATAAATATTCAAACTGACCGGAAAACAACAGTTATAAATTATATTCTTTTGTCTAAGCACTTTTGTTATAGAGGAGAACATCTTCCTTTTTTGTCTTGTCTTTTTTGTCAGGAAAAACACTCAAGTTTAAGTACCAATTCTCTATCTCTATATATATATATAAAAATACGATGAAAACGATCCAATACCCTATATTGATGATGAAATTTAAGACCTAATGCTCCAAAAGAGTCCAACATAAAATCCTCAGTCTTGTCCTGCGTAATACTCTCTGGTACATTCCTAACTGTCAGATTTTTCCTTTGTGACCTGTCTTCTATGTCTGAGAGTTTTTGCTCCAAGACCTCGACCTTATTGCTTAACATTTTTACTTGCTCTTTATTTTTATGGATCAAAACAAAAGTATGATCAATTTTGTCTTGTAATTCAGTGACTGTTTCCTATGCTCGAAATATCCTTTCTAATATTTGTCGCCTTCTCTTGAATTTCTTCCTTTATCTGGTCTAAAAGCTGAGCCAAGTAGATCTTCAACTGATCAATAGATACCAAGGAGCCCGATTCACTACTAGGCGACTCCATTTGGGAATCCTCTGCAATTGAATGAATCATAGCATTTGTCTCTTCTCCTTGGTTTAGTGGAGTATTTAAGGCCTCAGATACATTCCTCATTGGAATAGGAGCGGAAAAGGTTGATACTCCCTTATCTTTTTCTTTTTACTATCTCTACCTTTTTCATTTTGCTTTGCATTATTCTCTTTCTTGTCCTTTTTGGATGTGGATTTTTCCTGGGGCTTCCTGGATGCCATCCCTCTATATTAAACTCTGCAATTCACCGTCTCACTGACTGCATATTTAAAGGGATCTCTCCACTTATTATTCACCTTCATATACTCCCAACCACTTTAGCCCTTGTAATCCTTTTAACACCATCATCCAAATCTTAAGTATCTAAATAAAAACTTCCTCCAGATGGTCCAAGGTCTTTTCCTCACCTTAGGTCCGTACATAAGCTTCTTTACAGCAAGTACTGAAATATTAATATGACCAGCAGTCAACACTATAAAATCTGTTTCCAACAACATGGATTTTAACTATCTCAAACTTTCGAAGAGCATAAGTTATACATTCATACCCCTTGGTCATTCTTTGAGCTCTGATGCCATATGTGTGTATATATATATATATATATATATATATATATACATACACACACATACATGATATACTTTAATAACATATATTTCTCTGTTTTCCTCTCGGCTGCTCTCTCCCCTTTATTGTGCTGCTGCGCACTTCTCAACCCAGAACTTCATGGGGGACAATTGTCTATGCGGGTCTCAGCTTTTTATCCCCATCATTTTCCCAGACTTCAATCAAACTAATACAGTTTATAATGCCGGTTCTACAAATGAACCATCAATCTCTCTGGCCACCTGTTGATGCGGTAATCCATCCGCTCTCTCCACTCCTTCACCATAAATTTTCCCCTACCACAGGGTTATATCCTTTCTCTCCCGGCCTCCACCCTGTCCAGGCCTTCTTTCCGATCTCTGTTTTGATTGATCCTGGTGGGAAACAGGCCTGCTCAAAAGAGACTTAAATTATGGCTTCCACGCTGGCCGAATACTTAGTGGCTCCACACCGGGTTGACCAAGGGGTTCCTAGCTGTTTCTCCCATCCACATCTGAGGTCTACAAATCAGCTAGCATTCCTGGTGTCTCTAGGTCCGCACAACATGGAGCTCAGACGACGTGTGTCCTTACGTCATCGCTCCACCCACCCCGATGCTCAGAGAAGCTGGTTCTTACAGGAATGCCCTGCTGACTTCGTATTACGGTATGTTGAAAATACCTTGGTACAGAGGTTAACAGGTATGAAATATCGCCTGGAGAGACTCTCAGCAGGTACATCTATTTGGGCGGCCTGTATTCTCTCCCCGAGGGGAGATTTTATGCTGGTACGTATGGTGGCCAGTACTCGGTCCAGAGGAATAATAGAACTAGGAGGGCTCTCCTACTTAGCGCCCAAGAACTGTCTGGATAGGGCATTAGCCCGGACATTTTTGGTGCCTGGCAGTTACGAGACCACATAATTAAAAAGGGACAAAACTAAGGCCCATCAGGCATGTCTTGGACTCAAGTGCTTAGCTTCGGACAGATATGTGAGGTTTTTATGATTCGTGAGGATTAGGATTGGCACTGAAGTTCCCTCGAGCAAATGCCTCCATTCTTTGAGAGCGAGTATTATTGCCAGCAACTCACTTCACCAATTTCATAGTTGCATTCCGGAAATACCCACACGGGTGCAGCTGGCTCTCAGGAGTAGGACGTTGAGACAGGAGGGCGCCTACTCATGTCTCAGATGCATTGACCTCAAGTATGAATGGAAGCTCGGGTTTCGGGTGTGCCAAAATGGGTGCTGCGGCAAAAGCGACTTTTAATGCCTGAAATGCTTTGATGGCTTCCGGAGATCAGTGAGTGAAGTTACCACCTTTTTTGGTCACGTTGGTAAGGGGTTTTACAATAGAGGAAAAATTGCAAATAAATTTCCTGTAGTAATTAGCGAACCCGATGAAACGTTGAGGAGAGCTGGAGCCCTATGGGTCGCAGCCACATGCGAACAGCGAAGAATTGCTCAGGGTCCATAGTGAAACCTGCCTCTGAAATTACTTACCCCAAGAAGGTGACCTGTTTGTGGTGGAACACTTTTCTAATTTGCAAAATAGATTATTCTCTCAATTTTTGTAGAACTCGGGCTACATCTGCATGGTGGCTTTCCATGGAGGTGGAATGGATCAGAACGTCATTTAAATATACCACCACCCATTGTTGGAGCATGCCCCGGAGGACATCGTTTAAGAATTCCTGGAAAACCGAGGGAACATTGCAGAGACTGAAAGGCATTACGAGGTATTTGTAATGTGTGCTCCTGGTGTTAAATGCGGTTTTCCATTCGTGGTCCTCCTTCGTCCATACCAAACTGTACGCCCCTCGCAGGTCGAGTTTAGTGAACACCTTGGACCCTTTTAATCGATCGAATAGCTCGGTAGTAAGTGGAATTTGGTAGGCATTTTTCACAGTTATATGGTTGAGCCCCTTGTAATTGATACAGGGTCTCGGTTCTCCACTCTTTTTCTTCACGAAGAAGAATCTGGCCCCGGCGGGAGAGGAGGTATCACGGTGCCCGTGATTGCTGCCTTTGTGTGTCTATCACCTGTAGGGGGCTCCCACTGGCTGTCTGCCTTCAGCCCGCCTCACTATGCCTATTTAAACTGAGTTTGGGCACCCTTTGGTTGCCCTTTCGTGGTGTCTCTGGCTGCTTCCACTTTCATCATGTTAATGAAGCTCAATGGGCCTTATGCTGTGTTCCTGTTATCCTGAGTTCATCCAGTTCCTGAGTCTTCTGTTCAGCTGTGCCTGTTCCCATGTCTGTTCCGGTTGGAGTCGCCCGACGTTGCTGCTTCCTGCTGCCAGCCCTTGTTGCCGTTCCTGATCCGGTTGACCATCTTAGTGCTGGTTCCTGTTCATCTTCAGCGTCCAGTTTACTTTCATCTGTGGTGGCTTTGATCTTTGGTTGCTCAGGCGACATTTCTACCCAGTTGGTTCCCAGCGCGCGGGCGCTGGTTCGCTCCATTGCCTTACAACTTACTATACATTTAGTCTGATGGTTTCCAGTGCGCGGGTGCTGGTTCGCTCCATTGCCTTACAACTTACTATACATTTAGTCTGATGGTTTCCAGCGCGCGGGCGCTGGTTCGCTCCACTGTCTCACGACTTACTATACATTGAGTCTGTTGGTTCCCAGCGCGCGGGCGCTGGTTTGCTCCACTGCCTTACGGCTTACTATACATCGAGTCTGTTGGTTCCCAGCATGCGCGTGCTGGTTCGCTCCACTGCCTCACGGCTTACTATACATTGAGTCTGTTGGTTCCCAGCACGCGGGCGCTGGTTCGCTCCACTGCCTCACAGCTTACTATACATTGAGTCTGTTGGTTCCCAGCGTGGGCGCTGGTTCGCTCTGCTGCCTTACGGCTTACTTTACATTAAGTCTGTCAGTTCCCAGCGCGCGGGCGCTGGTTCGCTCCTTTGCCTCATGACTGACATTATTGAACTGACGGTCCCTTGTACGTGGGCAATGGTTCACTGCATGCTGTCCAGTCCTAGACAGCTAGTTATTCTTCCAGTACACGGGTACTGGTGTGTGCAGAATACCTGGTATTACCTAGCTCTCATAGCCTCTATATACCATCTCCATACTGTCCTTGTCATCTGACAGTCATTGAGGCCATAGTGGTTGGCACCATCTCCTCTAAGGCTGCCTTGCCCGGTATATTGGTAAGGCCGGTAGAACCTTTCAGTCGTTCCCATTTGGGGTTGCCTTACCCGGTATTGGCAAGGTCGGTAGAGCCTATATCTTATGGTGTTCCGTTAGGCTGCCTTGCCCGGTATATTGGCAGGGCCGGTAGAGCCTGTATCATATGGTGATCTGTTAGGCTGCCTTGCCCGGTATATTGGCAGGACCGGTAAAGCCTGTATACTCCTGATAGTCTGTTAGGCTGCCTTGCCCGGTATTTTGGCAGGGCTGGTAGAGCCTGTTTCTCCTTGTAATCTGATAGGCTACCTTGCCCGGTATATTGGCAGGGTCGATAAAGCCACCTTTCCATTGCTTGCCCAGGCTGCCTTGCCCGGTATATTGGCAGGGCCGGTAGAGCCTTACTCGCTATTATTACCACCTTCCTGTCATTTCTATGTATGTATATGTATGTGATCCTATGGGATTGTCTTAAACTTTTCAATAAAGTTGTGTTTTTACCTAACTTTGCGTCTGAGAGTCTTAACAAACCGTGACAGGAGGACTTGTGGATGAACCCCCGGGACAGAGTATTTCATGATGGAGAGCCCCTACAGCCATAGACAAAGAAGTGGTTTTGTGGGTGACCTGCGGTGGCTGTAGGGGTCTGTCATCAATTGCCTCAATGGCAAGTGGTCTAGTACAGAGCTGAAATGGAATGGAATGCTTCTGGGTGAAGGCACTGTCGATAAAGAGGCCAGCTGCACCGGAGTCAATAAGTGCCCCTGTAATAATGTTAAACTCACCCCAAGAGAGCCCATCTGAGACTAGAGGTTTATCCTTCTGGATAGCCGGGGACCCTTAGACTCCACCTAAGGTCTGTCCCCTATAGGACCTTAGGTGCGGGCGTTTCCTGGACGTGTGGGGCAAGTTCACAGCAGATGCCCTGCCTTACCGCAATAAAAGCACAGGCCCTCCCTTCTCCTGAAGGCCTTTTCCACCACTGAAATGCGAGTGACCTCAAGCTGCAAGGGCTTCACATCAAGACTAGGAGGAGCGGGAGGAGAGGGAGGCACGGGTGGGAATGAAAAGTTTGGGGCTACACGGATGGGATGCCTCTGCAGGCGCTCCCTAAAGGAAGGTCTCTCATGGATTCGGGAGTCGATCAGTATGAAATATGAGACCAGTTCTTTAAAATCTCTGGGGAGGTCCCGGGCTGCAATCTCATCTTTAGCCATATCCGAGAGCCCATTAGAGAAAGCAGCCACAAGAGCTTCATTATTCCAACCAACCTCGGCTGCCAGAATACGAAACTCTACGGCATAATCTGAAACCGTCCTAGTACCCAGCCGGATGGACATAAGTTGCTTGGTAGCCAAGGTGGAGCGCCCGGTACATTAAATACCCTTTTAAAGGATGCCACAAACTCAGATTAATTGGATACAATAGATTTCTGCATCTCCCAAAGGGGATTAGCCCATGCCAAGGCCCTGTCAGAGAGTAAGGAAATCACAAGGCCCACCATACTCCTTTCAGACGGAAAGGACTGTGGGACCATCTCCATATAGATACCGACCTGGTTCAAGAAACCTCTGCACTGGTTAGGGTTGCCCCCATAATGCTGGGGAAGCGGGGCAGACCTAGTCATGCCGCTACCAATATTGGAATCACCATTGGCAGCCGGAGCGAGAGCAGCAGCAACTATAGGGGCAGCCTATGCCGGAGGTTGCTGAGGTGGTGGTGACAGATGCGCAGTACAAAGCAACAAAGTCTGGAGGGCTAATGCAAACTGGCCCATGTACTGGTCTACCTGGTCCAGCCTGAAAAAAACATTTGGTGGATTGCCTGCACCTTCTGAGTTCATGGCCCTTGTGTTCTGTTAGGAACCAGGAAACAGACGGACACAAAAAAAATTAAAAATGCAAAACATCTTTATTAAAATAACAAAAGCAAGCAAAGCAAAATCGTGATCCAGAAGAGTAAGCCAAAAGACAAGACGGTGTCAAGAACCAAGACAGGTACTCAGCCAAGCTGGGGTCAGGAATACGGAGATCAATGATGTCAGGAACAAGCCAGGAGTCAGGAGCCTGAAAGGACATCAGATGAAGCCAGGTCATGCACAGATAATCAGTAACTCAGGAGAATGCGTTTGCAGCCAGAATCAGACACAAGGGAAATTGGGAAGTGAGCCAAGCTGCTTTAAATACCCTGGGAGGGTTGGCTGATAATAGTCAGGTGAGTAATCACAGAGAGGTCAGCTGATTCAGCCTGACCCAGATCAGGAAAGGCAGCAGCAGAGCTCTAGATTAGCTCAGGCAGCAGAATTAGAGCAGCTCAGTTAAACCTTGACACCTCTAGACCAATAGTACACTTACTGGGATGAGATAGAGTTTAGCACAGCTTGTACTTTTGGAAGGCAAGACTCCCAATCTGCACTATGTATGTGTGTATATATCTTTATTTATATAGCACCATACATGTACACAGTGCTTAACAAAGTTGAAATAATATAATACAAAAATACAGAACAGGGTTAAGAGCATTAAGTGCAATCATTACATTATTCATGAGGGAAAGTTCAGCAAGGGAATCCTAGATTGGGAAAGGGACCCTGCCCCAAGGAGCTTAAAATCTAAGCTGAATTCATAATGACAAATAGAGACAGTGGGAGGAGAATTATAAGTGCAGGTACAAGGTGTGGTGAAAAGTGCAGAAGGATTCTGCTGTGACTGTCAGTGTGCAGGAGGAGGACATTGCTATTGAGATGCCTCCCTAAGCAGGTGGGTTTTGAGGAGATACTTGATGAGTTTGGATGATTGGCAAATGGTGATGGGGAGGGCATTCCAGAGTCGAGGAGCAGCCAGTGAGAAAACTTGTAGTTGAGAGATGGCTCGAGTTGGGTAGGGAGAGGACAGGAAGAACCCTTGAGAAGACCGTAGGGGACAGGAAGGGGTGTAGCGGGAGATAAGAGCAGAAATGTAAGAGGGTGCTGAGGAGCAGAGAGACTTACAGGAGAGGAGGAGAATCTTGTAAGAAATACGATACTTTATAGGTAGCCAATTGAGGGATTTTAGGAGAAGATGAGATGGAAGGTATCTGGGAGAAGATGTGGTGATTCTTGCAGCTGAATTGATAACAGATTGAAGTGGAAAGAGATGAGAAGCAGGAAGACCGGAGAGTAGAATGTTGCAGTAGTCAAGACTAGAGCGAATGAGCGCCTGAGATAGTGTTTTAGCCGTTGATATGCAGAGGAACGGACGTATTTTTGCAATCTTTTTTAGGAAGAAGCGACATGTTCTAGTAACAGCTTGGATATGGGGGGAGAAGGTTAATTTAGAATCAAGTATGACCCCAAGACAGCGTGCTTTGGATACTGAGTGTATGGAAGAGTTGGTGGGGTTGGTGGATGGGTTTTAGGAGGGAACACCACCAGCTCTGTCTTAGCCATATTAAGTTTAAGGTGGTGGTAGGCCATCCATGATGAAATGGCTGAGAGACATTGAGTGACTTGAGACTGAACAGCTGGAGTGAGGTCAGGGACAGAGAGATAGATTAGTGTGTCATCTACATACAGATGGTAATTAAATCCAAGAGATGAGATGAAGTCACCAAGTGAGAGGGTGTAGAGTGAAAAAAGAAGTGGTCCCAGAACTGATCCCTAAGGTACACCTACTGAGAGGTTGAGGGGAGATGAGAAAGTGTTAGCAAAAGAAACATTGAAAGTACATTTAGAGAGATAGGAGGAAATCCATTCTAGAGGTGTGTCACGTATGCCACATCATCAAGGTATGAGACAGCATAATGCGAATGTAGGTTAATATTCTGTCCATCATTCTTTGAAATGTGGCAGGAACCCAATGTAGAAAAAAAGGAAAAACTCTGTATTGAAAAAGACCATCAGGGGTAGAAAAGGCATTTTTTTTTCTTTTTAGATGTTTAATGCAAAGAAATTTACATAATTCCCCTGTAACCTGGGACATGAACTGAGTACCCTGATCTGCCTGCTAAACAGCATCATTAATTCCTTGGCAACTGATCTGGCTAAGGTGGTGCACAAAGGGATTGCCACAGGGTAACGAGTAGCATAGTCTAATATTAACAATATGTACTGATGCCCCCTAGCAGACTTTACTAGAGGTCCCACAAAGGCCATTGCTATACCTTAAAATGAGATTTAAATTACAGGTAAGGGTATTAACGGGTTACAATATGCTGTAACAAGTGCTGTAAAATGACATTCTGAACATGAAGAGCAATACTGTATTATTGCTGTAATTAACACTGACCAATAAAATCTCCTCAGAATAAGCTCTTTTGTCTTGTCTACCCCTAGGTGGCCCCCGAGAACATGGTTATGTGCAAGATATAATGCAGTGCATCGCTACTCATGTGGCACTAACAACTGCTTTCTTAGAACAGACTCCTTATTCTCAATCTGATACAACAGATCAATGTCTACTTCAAAATATGGATAAGAAGGGGTCTTTCTGTATTAGTAGGATAATCATTTTTTGCTGAAATGACATTTCTGCTTGCTAATAGAGTGGGGTCAGACCACTGTGCACTCCTAAAGTTACCTGGGTTAACCTCCTGGTTAATGAGCTCAATGTCATCTTCAGAACTACCAGATGGCCCTGTATCACTTGATTCTGAGTTGTCACTCACAAGTGTTTTCAGTGGAGAGACCATCTTACTCTCAGACCCACCCATGCTATTTAGTTACTCTACCAAAGTGTCAGAAAAAGGAAAATCATCTTTATATTCACCTGGCACACTAGTCATGTGGTTTTCAGCAGAAGCCCAGACTCCTAAAAATTGGGGAAATTATCTACCAATTATCATATCATGAACTAACTGTGGTACCAGGCAAACTCAACAATATACAGAACCCGATTATGTTTCAACACATATTTCAGCAGTAGGATACCTATGTATGTTGCCAAGTATACAGGCAATATCAATCATTTGGGTGTCATCTATGTGAGCGCCATTTGCCAAAGCTTGGTTTATAAGGGTAACCTTACTGCCTGAATCAAGTAATGCCTATATCTTTTTACCTTCCACATTCACAGAACACCAGGGGTGGCTATTTAGACAGCCACTTTTGTTTGCAGAACACACACAATGAGAATACAGCGAATGGCCATCCCTGTTGTTACCCAAACTACATTCCATCAGTCCCCCTTTTCCCTCAAACAGTCTTACCCGTTTTGCCAGGGCTCTGGGTTTTCAGATTCTGAAGCTTCTCTTGGACAGGAAGTTGAAGAATTTCTCCTGCTGCAACATACTGTTCTACCGATGTGACAAACTGATCTGCTGTTTTGTGATTGTTCTGACTGATCCACCGTCTGAGAGGGATAGGCAGTCCTCTCTGGAATCTGATTATTAATAGCCACTCCAAAATGTAGCTGGATGTGTTTATTTCTGGTTGTAACCATTTCCTGGCCAGTCAAACATCTGAGATCGAACAGTTTTGTTTGGATGGTAAATCTAGGAATGGAACCTCTGGGCCCGAACTGCAGTTGTTACTCCCACACAGGCCAAGATCTCTGCTTTCAGTCTGCTGTAGTCACTGGCTTGATCTGGTTCCAGATCATTATATGCCTTTTCGAGCTCTCCGCTCAGAAATGTGTCCAATAGACTTGTTCATTCAGCCAGAAGCCACCCTTCTCTTTCTGCAGTTCGTTCAAATACCTTCAGGAATGCCTCCACATCATCTGTATCCACCGTCTTTTGTAGATAATTACTCACACTGAGAGTCTTGGGACCTTGACGAAGTTCTGCAGAAGCTCTGGTCAGCCTCTCAGATAGTCCCTGGATCAAAGCATCTGTGTTTTCTTTCTGTGCCATAACCAGTTTTTGCTTTCATATTTCATATGATTCTTCCATTTATATCTACAGTATGTAACATTGATCTCTCTCTCTCTCCCCACATCATCCCTCTGCATTCCAAGTGCTATGAACTTTATATGATTTGTTACTTAGCGTGTGTGCTTTACGTAGTGAGACTTTTAATGCATGTTGTAGGTTTAAAACCAGCATGCTTCTGACTTGATAAAGGGAGCATTGCTCTTGAAAGCTTGTTCCTGCAAATGAATGTTAGTCCAATAAAAAAGGTATTGTTACAGGCTGAAACTCTAATTAATGTATACTTCTTTCACAGGACTTCACAAGAAAATTTGAAATAAAATATATTCTTTATTGAATCAAGGTTGTGGCTGTAACATGTCAGCCTTCCTCAGGATACAAAGTAGTGCCACTAATACCCTTTTAAGCCCTTCACCACCCTGAGGGCACCAAAATCCGGTGTCCCCTAATTAGTGACATCACAAACATGTAACTTAATGCAGTGTAAAGCACCAAAGTGCATATATAATTAAACAATTAAGTGCAAATAAAATTAAACAATGAAAAA
Source organism: Rhinophrynus dorsalis (assembly GCA_037306005.1). Lineage (NCBI taxonomy): Eukaryota > Metazoa > Chordata > Amphibia > Anura > Rhinophrynidae > Rhinophrynus > Rhinophrynus dorsalis. The sequence continues at coordinate 143,382,774 of CM074721.1, forward strand.
TATTCTTATTTATAGAATATAGTATTACAAGAACACAGTGGAAATCCAGTGCATTGTGCAGCAGACTACGTCTTTTTAACTGCTTCTGTGCTCATACAAATGGATTTTAACACTTTACCAACTGATAGACCATGGACCCTCGATTTTAAATATCAGGATTAATAGATTTTTTACAGTCTTATGGTCAAACTACATTAAGGTATAATATGTGTTTCTGTCCTTTATTTTCCTTTAGTACACTAAATCAGATAATTTTTCACAATCCATTACGTAAACATGAACATTTTTCATGTTTAATTGTATATGCACTTTGGTGTTTTACACTGTTTAAGTTACATGTTTGTGATGTCACTGATTAGGGGACACTGGATTTAGGCACCCTCAGGGTGGTGAAGGGTTTAAAAGGGTATTAGTTGCACTACTTTGTATTTTTGGGAAGGCTGACATGTTACAGCCAAAATGTTGATTCAATAAAGAATACCTTCTATTTCAAATTTTCTTGTGAAGTTCTGGGAGTGCTTATGTCAATAAGAAAGAAGAATATAACCGCACCTCCACATCAGCACCCAGGCAGTCATTTACTACTGAGCTTGAGTGCTTCCTAATCTCTACATGTTGTTTCTGGACCTTGCAAGTCCCAGTAGTACAACCGCAGTGAGGTCTACCTTTTGCATTTAATCTCAACATCGATCAGAACCTTTAACTCACGTCACCAAGTGCACTGCTATGAAAAGTGAGCCAGCCACCTATACCCAAGCTATTTCTGAAGAAAACAGAATCCAGTTTACCACAGAGCAAATCCAGGATATATTGTTTACTGTCTTAGCCGAAGTTACCCACAAAACCTTTACTTCCAATTACTCAAATTGCATAAAAGAGAAATTGATCTATATCTTCATGGTTTATGTTTATCTGATTACCACCACAACAGCCAGATTCCAAGGGGCTTTAGGGTGCGCAATATTACCACCATCGGCTGCACAAATTCAGATGTCTGCGGATGATGGTGTGGAATTCTCAACAAATACTCTTTTGAACTTATGGTTCTGATTGTTGATTGTTGAACAAGTCAGAACAGAACTGCAAACTTTCGAGTTAGCACGTAAAGAAACCCTGACTGCAGATATGCTAAACTAAAGAGTACAGTACAAATAGGAATTAATTACATTCAGAAATAGTAAGTTATCAAAAGTTCAAGAAGACTATATGGAAAAACGTGTTTTTTGCTCACTACTGGGATGAAGACAGTGCCCCCTACAGGCCAGATGACCCCAAAGAAGAATGACTAAACCTCTTAACACTATACATTTAAGCTCAGGGAATTCCTCAGGATCACATACAGAACAAACCACAACCACACAGTCTCCGAGCACACAAGCCATCTCAACAAACAGCCATAAGACTTCTTTTTTAAGGGTTACAAATAAGGGCCACTACATGAGGAGGAGGAACAAATGCCCGCATCCCAGGAGGAGAGGCAGGCAACAAACTCGTAATAAAGCCACCCTCAATGCCCAGTAGGGAAGAGCCTGTCTTTAGTTCCAATGACTGAACCTAATCTGTTTAATATAAGTACCCATAGGTTACAAAGGATGCTCAATTTAAGAGATTTTTTTAAAGATACCAACACCATGACAACTGATAAGTTAAGACCCAAAAGCAACTTTGATCCACCTAACCAGAATCCTACAATTAAGACATTCACTAGAAATATTATTTCGGATGCATACTAATTTTTTCCTTCCAGGGTGAAATATAACCTCACCCTGGCAGAAAGAAGAGCTCTGACCACACTTAAAAATTATAAAAGGGTGGTAATCAGACCAGCAGATAAAGGAGGGGCTGTTGTTGTGTGAGACAGTGATAATTACAGGCCTGAAGTCCTTAGACAATTATCTGACACAAGCACCTACCTGAGGTTGACCCATAACCCTACACCCAGTTTTAAGCGACACATTGATGTAGTACTGACTAGTGCACTCAAGCAAAACTTTATCACTGAGACTCTCCACAAATATATGACTACAGCGCACCCAGTTTTCCCCATCATTTACTTATTTCCCAATATTCACAAATCCCTCTCTTCCCCACCTGGTAGGCCAATAATTTCAGTCAGAGGATCAATTCTACAACCAATTGCAACATTTCTGGATAAGATTTACAACCTATTGTACAAAAAGCAGACTCATACCTCAAATATATCACTCATTTCCTACAAAGTATAGCACAAGTTACAGTCTCCCAACAACAAGAGCTGTTAGTCACAATGGATATGATAGCTTATATACGATCATTCCCCATGATGAAGGCATACAGGCCATATGCAATTTTCTCACTTCAGTTCAATTCACATTACAATACCTTGTCGACTTCGTATGTGACTTGCTACATACTACTTTGACCAAGAATTTCTTCCAGTTTGACACAGACTTTTTCCTACAAATCTCTGGTATATCCATGGGATCAAATGTCTCCCGTGCCTATGCCAACATATTTTGCAAGTTTATGAACTTGAATACATCACAAATCCAAAAATTATCTTCTACAGAAGGTACTTAGACCATCTGTTCTTAATGTGTCGAGGGGGCAACACTGATCTCATGGAATGGATTAATTCTGTCAACAATATAGACTCTATCAAATTGAAACATACTTACAGCAAGGTGTCAGTTGATTTTTTGGATGTAAGGGTCTTTTTCAAAGGGTCAACCCTGGATAGTACACTATACAATAAACCCACTGACCGTAACTCCACACTTCACGCCAACAGCAGCCACCCTAAGGCACAGAAAAAGTGAATTCCATACTGCCAATTCCTGTGGGTGATCAGGGACAATTGTGATAGGGAAACAGCAGTGCAACAACTACATACCGTGAGCAATAACTTTAAAACGAGAGGCTACAGACCATCTGTATTACACCAACAACTATCAAGAGCATTTCAGCAAACACAGACTTCTTTTTTAAACAAACAAAAACTCTCTAACAAACAGTATAACATTCGCGAGGACATTTCATCCAGGGCAGTGAAAAAGTAGCCACCTCCATCAGACCCAATTGGACTTTTTTTTTTTCTGACCGCACTTTACCATTCAGGGACATGCCCGTGTCACATTTGGGAAACAGGAGCAGTAAGACCCTCAAAGATATACTCATGCAACGGACCGATCCTCTAATCCATGGAATACTCTGGAACAGACTAAAACAACAAAAAACTGGCTAAGCAGAGCATATATGAAAGAAGGCTACTTTAAATGCACAAACTGTATTACCTGTAATGGGATGTGGATGGAAACTACATTTCAACGCCCACACAAAAACATAGTAATACCTATCAAGCTCATTGTAACTTGTACCACCACATATGTTGTCTATATATTGATTTTCCCTTGCAGCTTATATTATGTTGGAAAGGCAGAAACAACTTTCCGAGAACTGATGGCGAAACATCACTCTTCGATCCAGACCGCTATCACTACAGGCACTACAGATAAAGCAGCTCCCAGGCATTTTCTAGGAAAGAAACATCCACTACCTTCTTTCAAATGTATGATCATCAACTACATACCTGAAAGCACTAGAGGGGGCAATAGGAAGACAGGACTCTTCAATAAGTGGACAGTTAGTGCAACACAGGAGTTAGAGGAACAAAGGTAAATTAATTGTTTACATTGCTGGGTCTTTGAGACTGCTTTTTCAAGTGACTGCTTTCAAGTGAAGAGTTGTAAGGAATCTGGTTAAGTACATGAGAGTGTGTTTGGTGTTTTATTGGTATTTTATTAAGGTTTAAAAAAAAAAAAAAAGTACAATAAAAAAAAAAAAAAAAAAAAAAATATATATATATATATATATATATATATATATATATATATATATTAATTTTGTGTGGGTATTGCAAGAGTTAAAAAAAACTGTTTACTAGGTTTTCCTCTGGCCTGTGTGATTAGGGGTGATTGCTAAGTGAATTCACCTGGCTGCAAGTTACTATAAATACAGTCCATAAGCTCTGTGGAGCTGGCTCTTTGAGACTGCTTTTTCAAGTGACTGCTTTCAAGTGAAGAGTTAGAAGGAATCTGGTTAAATACATGAGAGTGTGTTTGGTGTTTTATTGGTATTTTATTAAGGGTTAAAAAAAATATTCATTTTGTGTGGGTATTGCAAGAGTTAAAAAAAAAACTGTTTACTGGGTTTTTCTCTGGCCTGTGTGATTAGGGGTGATTGCTGAGGGATTTCACCTGGCTGCAGGTTATTATAAATACAGTCCATAAGCTCTGTGGAGCTGGCTCTTTGAGACTGCTTTTTCAAGTGACTGCTTTCAAGTGAAGAGTTAGAAGGAATCTGGTTAAATACATGAGAGTGTGTTTGGTGTTTTATTGGTGTTTTATTAAGGTTTAAAAAAAATCATTTTGTGTGGGTATTGCAAGGGTTAAAAAACTGTTCACTGGGTTTTTCTATGGCCTGTGTGATTAGGGGTGATTGCTAAAGGATTTCACCTGGCTGCAGATTACTATAAATACAGTTCATAAGCTCTGTGGAGCAGGCTCTTTGAGACTGCTTTTTCAAGTGACTGCTTTCAAGTGAAGAGATAGAAGGAATCTGGAGTTGGAATAGAAGCAGGAGTTGGAAATCAGCAGAGCTCTGAGGTGACTATCATTTCAAAGAATTTATTGTATTCACATTTAAAGTTGGTTACTTACCTTAGAGTGATCATTAGAGGATAATATAAAGCTATTTGAATTATAAAACCAAGCATGAGTGATAGCAGGTTAGCCAATCTCACGCAGAGCACATCTTGTCACATGTTTGAACACTTGGAGCAATCGTTCCAGGGGTCTTACCGCTGTGCCAAGTGTGAGCATATTTTCTTTTTAGAGTCTAAGATATTGGATTTGGAAAGAAATATTGCAACATTGTGAGACATTGGAAACCTGGAAAGGAGTTTAGAACTCTCAGAGCAGGTAGTATGTGGGGTTAGTGGTGAAGAGGGTGGAGTTGTAGATGAGGAGCGACAGGTAGGCAGCTGGGTAACAGTAAGAAGGGGAGGTAGTGGGCAGAGGAAGAGGAAGGCCAGTTCTGAGTTGACTCAGTCCAACAGATTTGCAAGATTGTGTGAAGATGTTGATGAGAATTGCTCAGAATTGGCAACACTGGAGAGGGCTAATTCCTCTAGCAGCCAGGGGAACAGTCCTCCTTCCAGGCTATATGGGATGCAGAGCAGGTAGAAACCAAGGCAGGTGGTGGTAATAGGGGAATCTATTATTAGGAGGGTAGATAGGGTAATCTGCCGCCAGGAACGTAAATGCCAAACAGTATGTTGTCTCCTGGGTGCTCGGGTTCGGCATGTTGCAGACAGGGCTGACAGATTATTGGGAGGGGCTGGAAGTGATCCAGCTGTATTGGTACATATTGGAACCAATGACAAAGTAGGAGGAATATGGAGGTCCCTAAAGAATGATTTCAGGGATTTAGGGTGCAAGCTTAAGGCAAGGACCTCTAAGGTAGTATTTTCTGAAATACTACCTGTGCCATGCGCGAGTGCAGGTAGGCAGAGGGAGCTCAGGGAGCTTAATGCATGGCTCAAGCAATGGTGTAGGAAGGAGGGTTTTGTGTTTTTAGAACACTGGGCAGACTTTGCTCTTGGGTACAATCTATATGGAAGTGATGGATTGCACCTAAATGGTAGAGGAGCCTCTGTGCTAGAGGAGCAAATGATAGGAAGCTTGGAGGAGCTTTTAAACTAGGAAAGGGGGGGAGGGTATAGATAGCAAAAATGGGGTAGATAGAGCAGATAGGAATCGGGTCCAAGTAAATGACCAGGGGGGTGGAGAAAGGGTCGGGATAAATTTAGTCAACAGGGAGGAACTCCTAGTAAATGAAGGTGTAGAAAAAAGACATGTATGGATTAATATATGTAAAGACTTCAAAATTAATTGTAAGCTAGCATATGCAAGAAGTATGGTAGATAAAACAGGAGAACTAGAACTGCTGGCGGTTAATGAGCAATTGGACATAACTGGGATAACAGAAACATGGTGGAATGATGCACATGACTGGGCTGTAAATATAGAGGGCTATTCCCTGTTTAGAAGAGACAGGATTAGTAGAAAAGGGCGAGGTGTGTGCTTATATTTGAAAACAGAGCTAAATCCAGTTTTGCGGGGTGATATTAGTGAGGAAACTGGCCAAATTGTGGAGTACAAGTGGGTAGAAATCGAGACTAAATGTAGTGTAAAAGGTAAAAAGAAAGGTGTTGGTGGGCATATGCTACAAACCACCAAATATCGATGACAATGAGGAGGCCCAACTGCTATTGCAAATGAGGAAAGCTGCCCAGTTTGGGCATACTATAATTATGGGAGATTTTAATTATCCAGGTATCAACTGGAAAAATGAGACCTGTCAGAGAGCTAAGGGAGGCAGGTTTGTGAACATGCTTCAAGAAAGCTACATGTCACAAATGGTGGAAGTGCCGACAAGAAATAACAATGTATTGGACCTAGTGATAACTAATAACAGAAATGGTATCCAATATTAAGGTAAGAGAACATTTGGGAAACAGTGATCACAACATGGTTACATTTGAGATTAGTCTGGCAAAGCAAAACTGTATAGGTTCAACCAAAACTCTTAATTTTAAAAAAGCTAACTTTTAACTGTTAAGGGCTTCAATGCAACACATAGACTGGGATATTTTATTTAAAGGCAAAAATACTAAGGAAAAATGGTCAGAATTGAAATTTAGGTTGCAGAAATGTACCCAACAGTATATACCAATAGAGAACAAATGCAAAAGAAGTAAATCACAGCCAATGTGGTTAACTGCACATGTAAAGAAGGAAATGGCAACGAAAAACACACTCAAATTATTTAAGTCTGAAGAAACTGAACAATCTTTCTTAAAATACAGATAGTGCAACAAAGATTGCAAAAAGGCAATTAGGGTAGCAAAAATAGATAATGAAACTTGAATTGTAATGAAAAGCAAGACTAATCCAAAAAAGTTTTTCAAATATATAAATAGCAAAAAACTTAAGAGGGAGTGCATTAGACCATTCAAAAATGAGATGGATGAGTTGGTTAGTGATGATAAGGAGCAGGCCAATGTTTTAAACACTTTCTTTGCATCAGTATATACAAGGGAGCAAGGAATGGTAGAAGAGCCTCCGCAAGTAACAAATAAATCAATACAATTAACAGATATTGGGTTAAGTCAAGAAGATGTCGAGGGAAGACTGAACAAAATTAAGACAGACAAAGCATCGGGTCCTGTTGGTATACATCCAAGGGTTCTTCAGGAACTTAGTGCAGTGTTGGCAAAACCCCTATATTTACTCTTTAAAGATTCTATTACCACAGGCTCAGTGCCACAGGATTGGCGAAGAGCCAGAGTAGTGCCTCTATTTAAGAAGGGAACTAAAACAAAACCTGGGAATTATAGACCCGTGAGTTTGACCTCTGTAGTGGGAAAACTGCAAGAAGGGATAATAAGGGACTATATTCAGGATTACAACACAAAAAATAAAATCATTAGCACAAATCAGCATGACTTTATGAAGAATAGATCATGCCAAACTAATCTTTTCAGCTTCTATGAGGAAGTAAGCAGCAACCTTGACAATGGCAAGGCATTAGATGTAGTATATCTAGACTTTGCAAAGGCATTTGATACAGTGCCACACAGAAGGCTGGTGTATAAAATAAGGAAATTGGGGCTAGGAGATAACCTTTGCAATTGGACGCAAAACTGGTTGAAGAATAGGGAACAGTGTGTGGTTGTAAATGGAAAATTCTCCAATACAGTTAAAGTGGAGAGTGGAGTACCTCAGGGTTCAGTATTAGGTCCGCTGCTTTTTAACATGTTTATAAATGACCTGGAAATAGATATAGAAAGCAAAATATCAATATTTGCAGATGATACTAAATTATGCAAGGTCATTAATTCAGAACAGGATATTTTCTCTCTACAGAGGGACTTACATACAATGTCAGATTGGGCAAACTATGGAATATGAAGTTTAATGTGGGGAAGTGTAAAGTCATGCATTTGGGAGGAAACAATCCCATGGCTACTTATCAACTTAATGGAATCATTTTAGGGGACTCGTTGCTAGAGAAAGACCTGGGTATCCTTGTCAACTACAAACTTGGAAACAGTGACCAGTGTCAAACAGCAGTAGCAAAGGCAAACAAAATCCTGTCTTGCATAAAAAGAAGTATCGAAGCAAGAGTGGATAACATTATTTTGCCATTAAACAAATCTTTGGTAAGACCTCACCTTGAGTATGCAGTGCAATTTTGGGCACCGGTTCTGAAAAAGGATATACTAGAACTAGAGAGGGTACAGCGGAGAGCAACAAAATTTGTTAAGGGAATGGAGGACTTGACATATGAGTAATGACTAAACAAACTTGGTTTATTTACTCTAGAGAAAAGAGGACTAAGAGGAGACCTTATCACATTGTACAAGTATATGAGAAGTCAATATAAGGATCTCTGCGGTGAGCTATTTATTCCAAGGCCTGATCAGGTGACCAGGGGACACCCCTTGAGATTAGAGGAAAGGAGGTTTAAACTTCAGCATACCATAAGGTCTGTTAAATTGTGGAATTCATTGCCCAGGGAGTTGGTTATGGCCGATACAATGGATACATTTAACCCTTTGAGTGCCAGAGTGGTACGGAATGCATTGCAAAGCAATGCATTCCGTACCACTCTGGCACTCAAAGGGTTAAGAGAAGATTAGATACATTTCTTTCAAAAGGGAACATACAGAGTTATACTGTTTATCAGGAGGCTGATCAGTAAGGTCTGATAAAGGCTAATTTAATTGGTAGCAGGAAAGCTATAAAATTCTCAGTTACTGGGGTATGAGGAGAAGGTTGAACTTGATGGACTTGTGTCTTTATTCAACCTAATTTGCTATGTTACTATATTACTATACCACCTGGACACAGTAGCCCCCAAGGGCCTCAATGAAAAACTAACCTTTAACAGCTTCTTTTAAGTCTCCATCCTTAATGAAGCAGGCTTTTGTGTGCTATGGGACTATGGTCCAGCACAGTGAGTACCACCGGATGTTATAAGTCTTCTTCTGTCGTTCCCTACAGACTATGATACATGGGTTTATGGCCCCTTGATACCTACACCGATGTGGAGTTCACTCCTGAGGCTTTGGATCCCCGTGTATGAATAGGACTAAGTACAGCACATGGATACCACAGGGTGAATACTCCCTCTCTTCAGGCAATAAGACTCTTAGCCCTTTGTGGAATCACCCACAGAGCTGTGGGGAATCTTTAAGTTAACTTCTACATCAGAGACATTGCACTATAAATATGACTTAGTGAGCATGTTTTCCTTCATTACAGTATCTATACAATGCTCTTGACAACATTATGCTTTTTTCCTAGGATTGGTGTGATCAGCATATGTTCATTAGAGAGCCCTACTGATTGCCGTATAGAAGCATTGATATACTTCTTAAACACTGTTGTAAGCCACCATGGGCTCGGATTGTTCAGATCAACCAGTGGACCATAATTAATAAAATATTGGGTGAATTTTCTGTTAACCAGGAATACTAGATGTAGCCCCTCTGAGGTGATCTACAACTGTGATTATGTCATTATTACAGTCCATATGAGTATCATCAATACATATCAAAAAGTGACAATGTGAATAAAAATGATTTTTTATTATTGGAAACAGTACTTCATTTTAGTACATGACAGGAGGCTTCGTATTTTGCTTTAAATCCTTCTTTACTCCTCTCATAGCAGCAAGTCTTTACAAGCAATCATAAAACAGAAACTTTCCCCATAAAACCCTGTTTCCCTTAAGTCCCTCCCTCTTTCTTTGCTGCTGTCCGCAAGTTCAGGTCAGCGTTTTTTTGTCCTTGCTGTTTGTGCTCTATTTCTATTGGTATTAATTTATGTATGCATTGTTATACTGTTTAATGTATTTTTTCTTTTGGTACCTTGGGTTCCCATTGACTTACTGTGGGGTTGTTGTCTTTTCCTGCTCTGGTGCTCCCCGTGGGGAGGTTGCCTTCCTTCTCCGTGGGCCTTTGGATGCCTTTGCTCCTTACTCCGGGCTCTTTCTTCTACCTCGTTTGACCTTGCTACTTCCTACTGTGGAGCGGGGAGGTAATCTCCTTGTGCTTCCCTTGGCTATCCGGTTCTTGGCGGCGCAGGAGGCCGTGGTTCAAGCAGGCCTGTGCCGCGTCTTTCTCTCCGCTACCTTTCCTCTATCCCTGTTACTGTCTGGGCGGCCCGCGTGATCGCGTGGCTTGTCCGGTGTAAAAAGTTGAAAAAATCACTCACACCATACGGTGGCCTGTTGGCCGCGCGGCCTTCCTATTGCGGACGGGCTCCTTCTACTAGCACACAGTCTAAATGTAATATTGCGTTTTCCTCTGTTCAACCCGACTAACTGCTGCGGTTGTGCGGCGTGAGCCCGTCTCGTCCCCAGCTGTGTACTGCCGGGTCAGGGCTCGCGCTGTTCAATGCTGGGTGTCTGGCTCGGTGCTATGCTGCTTTCCAAGCTATCTTTTGGTTCGGATTGCAGTTTAGTGCCTGGCCTGGTGGCCTAGAGGTACTGCACCTGCCTGTTATGCAGTAGCTCTGGGTTCGAATCCTGGGTCTGTCTGCTAGGGTGCTGGTTGGCTTGCCATTTCTGTAATCTCTTATGCCATTCAGCCTTATAGTAACAAGCTAGTAGTGTTGTGCTTACCTATTTGCCCTTGCATTAAAGGCACATCCTGGGTTCGATTCCCAGCGCTACCTGTCATGGGGTTTCATTGATTATTTCTTACTTACTTTTTCATGTATGTATGCTACATAGGACTGAGTCCTTGCTGCCTAGGGGTGAGCCCCCTTTATTATTCAGCTTAGGGTCTTCTTTGTTAATCCAGGGAACGGATATTTGATAATACCATGGTGGTCTTCATGTCCCGGTCTGGACGGGACCCTCGGAAGGGAATGGAAAAAGGGTTGCGAACGGCTCAGGATAAGCTACTTGACATCTCCGGCCCACTAGCGCAGATTTTACATATGGCGGATGAAGCCGTGGCTCACAATATGTCCCTGGATCCTCTCTGTGTCAGGGAATGGGCTCTTCGCGCCTTCTGTCTACTGGGGAACGCAAACACAGCTCTGTCATCTGAGCGTAGGAAGGCGGCTCTCCTTCGGATTGATTCCAAGCTTTCTGACCTTGTGGCCAAAGAATTGGGACCGGCTGCTAACGGCCTTCTCTTCGGTGATGCTTTCCTGAAGGAGTTACAAAAACATGTCAGCATGTTTACGAACCTTAACAAAGCTCAGCTCTCCATGAAGAAGGTGTTCCATCCAGTGGTCTCTCGAGGGGTTTTTGGAAGGGCTGGCCGGCAGAGGGGCCGTGCCGCCAGCCAGTTTTGGCCGTCAGGTCCCCGATCAGGAACGCTGCCATTCTTCCCCTCCACGTCTGCTAGAGTCAACTTCCAGTCCAGAGGCCAAGGTCGAGGATCCTCGTTCCGCGGCAGGGGAAGAGCTGCGCAAGCTAAAGGTGAGTGTTGTGGCAGATCCGCTTTCTCTAACTTTAACTGCGGGTCGATTGGCCCTTTCGTTGCAGGCTTGGGCTCTTCTGACGTCAGATGCTTGGGTTTTGCAAACAGTTCAAGGGTATGTAATAGAGTTTTTTGCAGATCCTATGCAGCTGGCACCTCCACATCCCATTCAGTTCGCAGACGATCAGAAGGTGTTAGTCGATGGGGAGATTCAGTCCTTACTTCGGAAAGGTGCCGTAGAGGAGGTGCCAGAAACCGGAGGTTTCTTCAGCAACATCTTTCTGGTTCCCAAAAAGACTGGTGGATTTCGTCCGGTTATCAACCTTCGTCATTTGAACACCTTTGTCCTCTATCGACACTTCAAGATGGAAGGCATTCATCTGCTCAGAGACCTGTTACGTCCCAGCGACTGGTTCACCAGACTAGATCTGATGGACGCATACCTGTCTGTACCGTTGGCTCCTGGCAGTCGCCGATTTCTCCGTTTTCTTTGGCACGGCAGGGTGCTTCAATTCACATGTCTGCCTTTCGGCCTCAGCTCTGCTCCATGGTGCTTCACCAAGGTGATGAAGCCTGTAGTGGCACATCTCAGAGCTCGGGGAGTTCGCTGTTTAATATACTTGGACGATCTCCTTCTGTTTTGCGGCAATCGCTCTAGTCTGCTCTCGCAAACGAGATTTACCATTCAGTTGTTGGAATCCCAGGGATTCTTGGTCAATGTGGAGAAGTCGGCACTAACGCCTTCCCAGATGGTGCAATTTCTCGGTTTCGAGATCAATTCCGAAACTTGTTCGCTTCATCTTCCTTCTCAGAAAGTCAGGGCAATTCGGAAGGAACTTCGGAAGGTTGTTCGGCTGGAGTTGGTTTCTCTGCGTCAGTTGGCGAGGATAGTGGGGCTACTGTCGTCCTCCATTCAGGCGATATTTCCGGGGCCTCTGCATTACAGGGCGATGCAGAGGTTGAAGGCCTCCTTCCTCAGACTTCAGCCGTCTTACGATCAGATCATTCCTTTAACCGAGGAGGTCAAAGAGGAGCTGAGGTGGTGGATTCGTCACATGAGTGCATGGAACGGCAGAGCCATTTTTGGTCTCAGTCCGGATTTTATTCTGGAATCGGATGCCAGCCTATGGGGCTGGGGGGCGGCCTGTGCAGACGAAGCAACAGGGGGTCCTTGGTCGGTGGAGGAGTCGGGTCTCCACATCAATTGTTTGGAGTTGATAGTGGGATCCTTCGCCATTCGCAGTTTCGCCAAGAATCTGTCGGACTGTTGTATCCTTCTGCGAATGGACAATGTATCTGCTGTTCAGTACATAAATCGTCTTGGAGGCACGAGGTCGCGGATCTTGGCAGATACGACGAAGGAGATCTACCGGTTTTGTCTTCGCAGGAACATCACCTTGATGGCGGAATATCTCCCAGGAGAGGTCAATCTGACGGCGGACTGGTTCTCTCGACATTGGAGGGATGTCAGCGATTGGATGCTGGACAAGGTAGTATTCAATCGTCTATGTCAACTCAGGGGTCCTCTAGTGTTGGATCTCTTTGCATCACGGACGAACCATCAGTTACAGTGGTTTTACAGTTGGCTTCCGGATCCGGACTGCGAAGCTGTGGATGCCTTTCTTCAGGTTTGGCCACGTCAAGGTGCCTACGCTTTTCCACCGTTCGCCATGATAGCGTGGGTTCTTCATCAGATCAGGCATCAGGTATCACGGTGCCCGTGATTGCTGCAGTTCCCTGTCTGTCACCAGTAGGGGGCTTCTATTGGCTGTCTGCAGTTAGCCCGCCTCTTGTTGCCTATTTAAACCTGGATTGGGCACCCTTTGAGTGCCCTTTCGTGTTGTTTCTGACCTTCTTGCTATCACTATGCTAGTGATAGCTGGGCCTCTGTTCCAGTGTTCCTGAGTTCCTGATCTCCTGTGTTCCTGGGTTCCTGATCTCTACTGTTCCAGTGTTTCCTGGATGCTGAGTTACTCCAGTCCTGGTTCCGGCCTAGTCTCTGGTGTTGCAGTTACTGCTGAACTTCTTCTATGCTGTTTCCTGACCTGACTGATGGTTGCTGGTTCCTGTCATCTCATCACCTGTCTTCAGTATCCTCGCGACCTTCTGCCTGGTCGCGTTGGTGACATTGCTACAATTCTGTGTCGGTCCCAGCGTGCGGACGCTGGTTTGCTCCTTAGCCTTGCGGTTATACAACTCACTTGTTACACCAGTGTTCGGTCACTGGTTTGCTCCAAAGCCTATCAGCTCTACATAGCTGTGTTGGTCCCAGCGTGCGGACGCTGGTTTGCTCCTAAGCCTTGCGGCCATACAAACTCACTTGTTACACCAGTGTGCGGTCACTGGTTTGCTCCAAAGCCTATCAGCTATACAATCTGTGTTGGTCCCAGCGTGCGGACGCTGGTTTGCTCCTAAGCCTTGCGGCCATACAAACTCACTTGTTACACCAGTGTGCGGTCACTGGTTTGCTCCAAAGCCTATCAGCTATACAAATCTGTGTTGGTCCCAGCGTGCGGACGCTGGTTTGCTCCTAAGCCTTGCGGCCATACAAACTCACTTGTTACACCAGTGTGCGGTCACTGGTTTGCTCCAAAGCCTATCAGCTATACAAATCTGTGTTGGTCCCAGCGTGCGGACGCTGGTTTGCTCCTAAGCCTTGCGGCTATACAAGCTCGCTTGTTACACCAGTGTGCGGTCACTGGTTTGCTCCAAAGCCTATCAGCTATACAAATCTGTGTTGGTCCCAGCGTGCGGACGCTGGTTTGCTCCTAAGCCTTGCGGCTATACTACTCACTTGTTACTCCAGTGTGCGGTCACTGGTTTGCTCGCAAAGCCTTACGGCTATACTATTCAGTGTTGTTCCCAGCGTGCGGACGCTGGTTTGCTCCAAAGCCTTGCTGCTTAACGATTCTGCTAATTTGCCAGTTTCATCTGACTGCTGCTACTATCTCTGGGCTGCCCTGCCCGGTAATTTGGTAAGGCCGGTAGAACCGTTATGCTATTCCATCTGCAGGTTGCCTTACCCGGTAATGGCAAGGCCGGTAGAGCCTATAGACTGTCCTGTCCGGTATATTGACAGGACCGGTAGAGTCTGCCTTCTGTCTGTGCTATATCCTGTATATATATATGTATGTTATTGCCATCCTAAGTTATCAATTTATTATTTCAATAAAATTGATTTTTTTACCTAAAACTTGTGCCTGAGAGTCATAACAAACCGTGACAGTACGAAAGGGCCATGACCTCAGACAGCAAGGGTGAAGGTAACGCACAGAATATCCATTGGAGGATGGATGTGCTCGAGCAACGTTTGGATCAGTTGGCAGTTGCAATCCAAACGATCCTTGAACGCACGGTACTCGCTGACAAATCGAGTTCTAGCCCGGTGGTCTCGCCAAGTCAGACACCGGAAAGTGATACCAGGCCCCTAGAGGGTACTGTTAAAGGTTTAACGGCTTCTGCACCCTTGCCGCTAAGATATGATGGTGACCCTAGTCTCTGCAGAGGGTTCATCAACCAACTTGAAATCTTTATGGAATTGACGGCACACGCATTTCCCAATGATCGTAGTAAAGTGGGGTTCACGATATCACTGCTCACTGGCAGAGCATTGGCCTGGGCTAACCCCTTGTGGGAGAATGCTAAACCTTGTACTAAGAACTTCAGAGAATTTGTGCAATCCTTTCGAAGAGTGTTTGAGCCTCCTGGTAGAACCAACTCTGCTGCCAAACGCCTTATGGAGATACAACAGGGCAGGCGTACAGTGGGCGACTATGCCATCGAATTCCGCACATTGGCAGCAGAGGTAGGTTGGAATAACGAGGCATTATTGGCAGCTTTTTCTCAAGGCCTGAATGACCACATTAAAGACGAAATTGCTGCTAAAGATCTACCTATTGATCTAGATGATTACATTGAGTATGTTATGATAATTGACTCCAGAATACGTGAGAGATCAATTGCCAGAGATCGTAAAATACGATCAAAAGATAATGAGCCTAGTAGCATATTTTGCCCACCCATCCCTCCCTTGGCATTGAAGTCTAGTGAACCTGTACGGGAAACAAGCGAACCTATGCAAATAGGCTTCACTAGACTAACCAAGGCAGAGAGACTTTATCGCAAGAAGCAAGGGTTGTGTTTATACTGCGGTAAAAAAGGGCACTTGCTAAATTCCTGTCCGGTACGTCCGGGAAACGCACACACCTAGGGTACCTTGGGGGACAGGCCCTAGGTGGTGTACAATCGTCCCCAGTGTCGGGCATAACGAAACCCACCATTCAGGTGGTATTGTCTTGGGCACAACGATCTGTGGAGGTTTTGGCCTTGGTTGACTCTGGTGCAGCAGGGTATTTTATGGATAATACCTTTGCTGACTTGCACGGAGTTCCACGCATTGAAAGAGAAAACCCCTTGACTATCGAAGCGATTGATGGTAGACCTTTAGAACCGCCTCAGGTTTTATTTGAAACTATGCCACTGTCTATGACTATTGGGGCACTTCACAGAGAAGAGCAGCAGTTTCAACTGATTAATTCTCCGCACCACGCGGTAATATTGGGATTTCCGTGGTTACAGTTACATAACCCACAATTTGATTGGAAAAAGTGTGAAATTGCTGCTTGGTCCCAGTTTTGTATGGACAAGTGCGTCATCCAGCCTATTAAGGTCCTATGCACCTCCTCTGCTATACCGGATGTGTACCAACAGTTTGGCGATGTTTTTAGCAAAGGAGAGGCTAGTATGCTACCCCAGCATAGACCTTATGATTGTTGCATTGAATTGCAGCCTGGAGTAGTACCTCCTAAAGGACGCACTTATCCATTATCTTGTGAAGAAAATAAGGCTATGGAGGACTACATTTCTGATGCCCTTGCTAGAGGGATCATACGAAAATCTACCTCTCCAGCTGGGGCTGGGTTCTTTTTCGTAAAAAAGAAAAATGGCGAATTAAGACCATGCATTGACTACCGGGGCCTGAATAAACTAATGGCAAAAAACGCATACCCAATACCACTCATCACCGAGCTTTTTGACAGGCTTAAGGGCGCTTCGATTTTTACCAAATTGGACCTACGGGCCGCTTACAATCTGGTTCGCATTCGAGCAGGTGATGAGTGGAAAACTGCCTTTAATACTCGAGCTGGGCACTACGAGTATCTAGTAATGCCATTTGGGCTGTGTAATGCACCCGCAGTTTTCCAGGAACTGATAAACGATGTTCTGAGAGATATGTTACAGACATGTGTTGTGGTTTACCTTGATGATATACTGATTTACTCCCAAGACATGGCACAGCACATCAAGGATGTATCTGCAGTATTGCTACGACTCCGTGAGAACAAATTATTTTGTAAATTGGAAAAATGTGAGTTTCATAGAACCAGTGTGCCATTCTTGGGGTTCATAATTGGCAATTATGGCATTGCCATGGACAAAGATAAGTTGTCAGCTGTCCTACAATGGCCAAAACCCAAGGGCCTTAAAGCCATACAGCGTTTCCTGGGTTTCGCTAACTATTATAGGAGGTTTATTAAGAACTTTTCTTCCATTGTCAAACCTCTGTCCGATCTTACGCACAAGGGTGCTAATCCTTCTTGTTGGCCGGTATCTGCTGAGAAAGCCTTTGAAAATTTGAAGCTGGCATTTGCTGCGGCTCCTGTGTTATCCCACCCCAATCCTCTACTTCCATTTACGTTAGAGGTTGATGCCTCAGATATTGGGGTCGGGGCAGTACTTTCGCAACGACACGATAAAGGTGGAACTCTCAGACCTTGTGGATTTTTCTCTAAAAAGTTGACTGTCACTCAAAGCCACTATGAGATAGGTGACAGAGAATTATTGGCCATTATCCTCGCTCTTAAGGAATGGCGTCATTTGCTTGAAGGTACTAAGAATCCTGTCTTAATCCTAACGGATCATAAAAATCTGACGTATCTCTCGGAGGCCAAGAGATTGTCCTCCCGTCAGGCCAGGTGGGCACTGTTCCTGTCTCGATTTAATTTCATTGTATCATATTTACCGGGGTCAAAGAATATCAGGGCTGATGCACTGTCAAGACAATTTGAGGCCGACAGTGACAGAGTGGAAACACCAGCACCTATCATCCAACCTGATAGAATACTGGCTACTATACGCACGAGTATCACTTCTCCCTTAGGGGAGGAGATCCTGGCCTCTCAGGGGTCCGCTCCCCATGAAACCCCAGTGGGCAAATGTTTTGTCGCTGAACCATTTCGTACTAGGCTGCTCGAAACCTACCATTCCTCTAAGGCTGCGGGACATATTGGTAGAGACCAATTGTTATGGTCCCTTTCTCAGTTATTTTGGTGGCCTTCCATGAGAAACGATTGTGCCGAATTTACGAATGCCTGTGCCACCTGCGCCCGCGCTAAGACCCCGAGACATCTCCCAGTGGGCTTGCTTCAACCGGTGCCTAATGGCGAACGCCCCTGGTCTCATGTTTCAATTGATTTTATGGGAGAATTGCCTATGTCTAAGGGGTACTCTTTTATATTCATGGTGGTGGACAGGTTTTCTAAAATGGCTCATTTCGTGCCCCTCTGTGGCCTTCCTTCAGCTAAGGAATTGGCAATGGTATTCGCCAGAGAAGTATTCCGGTTGCATGGAGTGCCTAGGGTACTGGTGTCTGACAGGGGGAGCCAGTTTGTGTCTAGATTTTGGAGGGCATTTTGCCAACAGATGGGCATACAGCTGTCCTTCTCTTCTGCCTACCATCCCCAGACCAATGGAGCCGCTGAACGAGCTAATCAGGGATTGGAACAATTTCTCCGTTGTTTCGTGACTGACCATCATGATAATTGGTCCGACTTGTTGCCTTGGGCAGAGTTCGCCAGGAACTGTGCGGTCAATTCTTCATCTGGGAGCTCTCCGTTTCTGATTAATTATGGGTTCCAGCCCTGTTTGCTTCCAGATTCTTTTCAGACGCAACAGATTCCAGCTCTGGATGAGCATATCGAGCAACTCCGTTCCACATGGGCACAAGTTCAGAGGGCACTTGGTCAGTCATTTCAGCGTCATCAGCGCCATGCTAATCGCAGAAGGCTTCCAGCGGTTTCCTTTCAGGTTGGGGATAGAGTATGGCTTTCCTCCAGAAATCTCAAGCTGCAGCTTCCGTCTAATAAGTTGGCTCCCCGGTTTATTGGTCCATACAGAGTTATTCGCAAAATTAACCCTGTTTCCTATGCACTAGACCTACCTGCATCCATGCGTATCCATAATGTGTTCCATGTGTCTCTTCTTAAGCCTCTGGTTTGCAATCGCTATACTACCACACCTGTGGTGCCAGGACCTGTTGAGGTCGAGGGCCAGGAGGAGTACGAGGTTCAGAGCATTATTGATTCCCGTAGGCTTAGAGGAGGGGTACAGTACCTGGTACATTGGAAAGGGTACGGTCCTGAGGATCGTTCATGGGTGGATAGTAAGGACCTTCATGCACCTAGGCTAACTAGGATCTTTCATGCCAAGTACCCACAGAAACCTAAACCCTATTCTAGGAGAGGGGGTCTTTGAGAGGGGGGTACTATCACGGTGCCCGTGATTGCTGCAGTTCCCTGTCTGTCACCAGTAGGGGGCTTCTATTGGCTGTCTGCAGTTAGCCCGCCTCTTGTTGCCTATTTAAACCTGGATTGGGCACCCTTTGAGTGCCCTTTCGTGTTGTTTCTGACCTTCTTGCTATCACTATGCTAGTGATAGCTGGGCCTCTGTTCCAGTGTTCCTGAGTTCCTGATCTCCTGTGTTCCTGGGTTCCTGATCTCTACTGTTCCAGTGTTTCCTGGATGCTGAGTTACTCCAGTCCTGGTTCCGGCCTAGTCTCTGGTGTTGCAGTTACTGCTGAACTTCTTTTATGCTGTTTCCTGACCTGACTGATGGTTGCTGGTTCCTGTCATCTCATCACCTGTCTTCAGTATCCTCGCGACCTTCTGCCTGGTCGCGTTGGTGACATTGCTACAATTCTGTGTCGGTCCCAGCGTGCGGACGCTGGTTTGCTCCTTAGCCTTGCGGTTATACAACTCACTTGTTACACCAGTGTTCGGTCACTGGTTTGCTCCAAAGCCTATCAGCTCTACATAGCTGTGTTGGTCCCAGCGTGCGGACGCTGGTTTGCTCCTAAGCCTTGCGGCCATACAAACTCACTTGTTACACCAGTGTGCGGTCACTGGTTTGCTCCAAAGCCTATCAGCTATACAATCTGTGTTGGTCCCAGCGTGCGGACGCTGGTTTGCTCCTAAGCCTTGCGGCCATACAAACTCACTTGTTACACCAGTGTGCGGTCACTGGTTTGCTCCAAAGCCTATCAGCTATACAAATCTGTGTTGGTCCCAGCGTGCGGACGCTGGTTTGCTCCTAAGCCTTGCGGCCATACAAACTCACTTGTTACACCAGTGTGCGGTCACTGGTTTGCTCCAAAGCCTATCAGCTATACAAATCTGTGTTGGTCCCAGCGTGCGGACGCTGGTTTGCTCCTAAGCCTTGCGGCTATACAAGCTCGCTTGTTACACCAGTGTGCGGTCACTGGTTTGCTCCAAAGCCTATCAGCTATACAAATCTGTGTTGGTCCCAGCGTGCGGACGCTGGTTTGCTCCTAAGCCTTGCGGCTATACTACTCACTTGTTACTCCAGTGTGCGGTCACTGGTTTGCTCGCAAAGCCTTACGGCTATACTATTCAGTGTTGTTCCCAGCGTGCGGACGCTGGTTTGCTCCAAAGCCTTGCTGCTTAACGATTCTGCTAATTTGCCAGTTTCATCTGACTGCTGCTACTATCTCTGGGCTGCCCTGCCCGGTAATTTGGTAAGGCCGGTAGAACCGTTATGCTATTCCATCTGCAGGTTGCCTTACCCGGTAATGGCAAGGCCGGTAGAGCCTATAGACTGTCCTGTCCGGTATATTGACAGGACCGGTAGAGTCTGCCTTCTGTCTGTGCTATATCCTGTATATATATATGTATGTTATTGCCATCCTAAGTTATCAATTTATTATTTCAATAAAATTGATTTTTTTACCTAAAACTTGTGTCTGAGAGTCATAATAAACCGTGACATCAGGGTGTATCGTTACTTCTGTTGACTCCATTTTGGCAGGGTCAGGCTTGGTTCCCGGACCTGTTGGAACTATCGATTCAGGATCCGCTCCTCCTTCCGTCGAACCGGTTTCTGCTTTGCGATCCTCTAGGTTGTTCGCATCCTCTAATGGACCAAGGGCGTCTGCACTTGGTGGCCTGGATGGTTTCAGGGGACGTTGGGCTGTCCACGGCCTATCGGAGGAATCTAAGACTCTCCCTTGGGACTCATGGGCTCCGGGTACCAGACGATGTTATGTCTCGGCTTGGGGTCAGTGGACTGGCTGGTGTGTGGAACGGGGTTTTGATCCCTTTACAGCACCTTTACCAGACATTTTGAATTTTCTCTCATCTTTGTTTCATTCTGGGAAGTCTGTTCGGTCTATAAATGTTATGTGTTCTGCTATTTCGGCTGCTCATGTTCCGGTAGCGGGGGTTCCGGTGGGACAGGATCAGTTGGTATGCCGTCTCTTATGGGGCATGAAATTGTCTCGGCCACCGATGCCCAAATATTCCAGGTTACGGGATGTTCACCAGGTTCTTCGTTTTCTGTAGGACTGGCCGGGGGATGAGTGTTTATCTTTACGTCAATTATCTGCCAAATTAGCCTTGTTGCTTTGTTTGGTGTCTTTTCGGAGAGTATCGGACATTCGTGCGTTCGATGTTGACGGCTTTACGTTCTCCCCGGCTGGGGTTACTTTTGCTATTTCTCGGCGAACAAAGACTGACTCAGATACTGTTTTTTATCCTTTTTTTTAGGGACCAACCTAAACTCTGTGTATGTTCAGTTCTTACTTCTTATGTCCACAGGACGGAATCGCTTAGGTTTACGGCATCTGGACAACTTTTGGTGTCTTACGTGAAGCCCTATAAGGCGGTTTCTACCACGACTCTAGCCAGATGGATCCGCTGGATTTTATCTTCGGCTGGTGTGGAAGAGTCTTTTGGCGCTCACTCTGTTAGAGGGGCGGCGGCTTCATCGGCTTTTTTGGCAGGTGCTTCTTTGATGGACATATTGAGAGCTGCTGATTGGTCCCGAGAATCTACATTTCGTACTTTTTATTTTCGTCAGGTTGAACATGCGTCATCAGCATTGTTTTCAGAGCGTTAAAACTGCAAAATACGAAGCCTCCTGTCATGTACTAAAATTGAAGATTATGCTAGCTTTAGTGTACTTATAATCTTAATTTTAATAATGACAGGAGGCGAGTATTTTCCCTCCCTTCCCTCCAACAGGTTCTTGATCAGCGGGGGGGTGTGAAATTCATAATTGTGTATTTATGTTATTTGGTTGTACCTTGTATTTCGGTTTGCCTATTTCAGTACTATTGTCTTATATCCGCTTACTGTTAAGATATGTATGTGGATGTATACTTTGGTGCTGTTGCCTTTCACTGTGTTTCTTTTTCTTTCAGTGTAATTGGATTCCGGTTTGCCTTCAGAGTTCTTGGTTCCGGTGCGGTCGTTATTGGGACGCCGGGAAGACTGTTCCTGTTTGTTGGCGTTGATATCAAAGAAAGAGGGAGGGACTTAAGGGAAACAGGGTTTTATGGGGAAAGTTTCTGTTTTATGATTGGTTGTAAAGACTTGCTGCTATGAGAGGAGTAAAGAAGGATTTAAAGCAAAATACTCGCCTCCTGTCATTATTAAAATTAAGATTATAAGTACACTAAAGCTAGCATAATCTTCAATTTTCACACAAACAACCTAGCAAATGAATACCCATAATAATGTTGTGGGGAAAGTGGTCTCAATATATAGAAAAAATATGATTCCAAATCGATAAACCAATTACTGATCAACATACATTGGTATTCAAACACAACTACCAAGAGTTATCTAATACAGCAAATATTAAAATCATAAACATAAAAAAGTGAACACAGCCTAACCCATCAATGTGTATTTACATAGTCATCTAATGACCAGTGAAACAAAAACCGGGGAAGGTTCACACAACCTAACCCGCAAATGTGTACTTTGAATAATCTCCAATGTGATATAAAGGGGAAAGGTACAGGCAACCTACCTGTGAATATAGATAGATTATATACCAACAGAAAAGATACACACAACCTAACCTGTCAATGTGTATTTACATAGTCATCCAATGAAACAAAAATGGGGAAGGTACACAAAACCTAACCCGCAAATGTGTATTTAAATAATCTCCAATGTGATATAAATGGGATAGGTACAACCTACCCGTAAATATAAATGTACATATATTATGTACCAACAGGAAAGATACACAAAACCGAATCTGTAAGTACAAATTGTAAATTATGGTGTAAAACGTGAATAAACAAAATTAAAATGCCAACAACCCTAGCTATATAGTAATATACTAGTTGATAAGCCCGTTACATGGGCCACAGTAACACTGCCAGCCGGTCGCGGGGCAGTCATGCGCAGTAGAGACTGCCCGCACCACAGCTGACACAGCCGCGGCGCAGGCAGTCTCTACTGCGCATGACTCCAGCAACAGCAGCAGTCTCTACTGCGCATGACTGTGGCGTTACACACGTCTTAGCGAATTATTATATAGGATTCAGACTTAAACATGAATGGGATACGGTATACAATTGCACATCCACCTCTTGATAAGACTGTCCTATCTCTGTAGAAAAGGTTATCACCTACCACCGTAGGAATCTGTAATATATCAGTTGGTTAAATGATGCATCAATAAACCTATCTCCCATTCAAGGTAATCCTCTTATATCACAAAAAACTACAAACTAGATAGTTCGCAGCACTGCATCCCCTAGATCCAAAAAACAATAGAATATAGAAATAAAAGTAAAAAAAATAAATATATATGTAAAATAAACTCAAGTAAAAAGTTAACCCTTGGCCACCGTTATACTTTCAATGCACATAGCGACATCAATCTCTCCATCATATAGATGTAACTATTGATCAAACAATGGATGGACAAAAAGTTCAAACAGTATCAGTTTCAGCAGAAAATTTGATTCAAGATTGTATCAAGTCCATATTAATTAATTACATTCCACAAGTTGCAACTCTTAGCGTGAAACAAACCCGGGATAATAAATGTTAGTTTTTGACTTGAATTGACCAATACCATATAAACTGCAATCCTCTTTCAAAGATACACGGCCTTTCATACAGTATATTATATTTACTCCTGACTCTTCTTGAACGCTTCTCCTTATATCAATCAGCGACAGTCTGAATTATTTGGCGACTTTAAAATACCTTTAAAAATACAATAAAAAATGAAAATTAAATTAATGGAACCATTTACAGGGTCTAAATGAAGATGGTGGAACAGGGTGAGGTGGGCATTTAGCCTTATGCTACTATGGATGAAGTAGCTAAAGAATAAATGTAGCAATAAGGCACTCTGCCTGCCTACACAATACACGTACACAATTGTGAGACTGGCTGATGTGTCACTCTGAAAATTATTCAAACAAATCTCTAATATTAATTTTAATAGTTTACACAGAAACAAAGGTGACTTTCCCTTGCTGTGGTAATAAGGTACTAGGCCTACCTGCAGAACTGTGAGACTGAACTGAAGTGTCAATCTGAAAATTATTCAATCAAGTTCCTACTATTATTTTTAATGTTAAACACAGAATCAAAGATGGCTTTTCTTTGCGGTGGTAATAAGGTACCAGGCCTGCCTATAGAATTGTGAGACTGGCTGATGTGTCACTCTGAAAATTATTCTAACATACTCCTACTAGTTTAGTATTTTTAAAATTTAACACAGGAACACAGGTGACTCCCTTGTGGTGGTGGTAGTAAGCTACTAGGCTTGCCAGCAGAACTGTGAGACTGGTTGAAGTGTCACTGAAAATTATTTAAACAAAGCCATAATATTACTTTTAATATTTTACACACGAACAAAGGTGACTTTCCCTTGTGGACGCAATAAGGTACAAGGCCTGCTTATAGAACTGTGAGACTGGCTGAAGTGTCAATGAAAATTATTCAAACAAATTCCTACTATTATTTTTAATGTTAAACACAGAAACCTTTGCGGTGGTAATAAGGTACTAGGTCTGCTTGCAGAACTGTGAGACTGGCTGATGTGTCACTCTGAAAATTATTCAAACAAATCCCTAATATTTTAAATTTTTTGCACAGGAACAAAGATGACTCTCCCTTGCAGTGGCAATAAGGCACTAATGCTGGCTGCCCGCCTATGCCTAATGCTAACTGCCTGCCTACACAACAGCTGGATACTCTCTATCTCCTCCTTCTCTCTCGGAGCACCAACAAAACAATGAGGAAATGCAGGCTGCCTGCCTGGGTGTCTGTGTCATTAGTCTAACCCCTATCATGAAAAGAAGAACCCAATTGGAATAGAGACAAAGCAGGAAAGTAGTGCATGAATTGGAGAAGCTAATTGGACTAGAGACATGGAGGGAGAGTAAAGAGGGAAAGTAATCAAGCACGGGTAGTAGTCCCCAAATTTCCGAAAGTTATGACCACATTCGGACCAGGGCTAGTCGAATTGTATTTTTTTTTGGTGAATGAACCTTTGCCTTTCGGAAGGTCCGAATGTCGCAGAATGACCCCACTTTTGTGGAATTACGAATGTCGCCGACCCGAATCGCACAAGTCTATATTACATTTGTTTCATTGGATAACTATGTAAATGCACATTGACTGGTTAGGTTGTGTGTATCTTTTCTGTTTGATTATAATCTAACTATATTTATGGGTAGGTTGTCTGTACCTTTCCCTTTTATATTATAGTAACATAGTAAATTAGGTTGGAAAAAGACACAAGACCATCAAGTTCAACCTTCGTCTCATACCCCAGTAACTGAGAATTTTATAGCTTTCCTGCTACCAAATAAGTTAGTCTTTATCAGACCTTCCTGATTTACCTACTATCATACAGTATAACTCTGTATGTTCCCTTTTGAAAGAAATGTATCTAATCTTCTCTTAAATGTATCCATTGTATCTGCCATAACCACATCCCTGGGCAATGAATTCCACAATTTAACAGACCTTACCGTAAAAAAAACTCCTTCCTCTGCTGAAGTTTAAACCTCCTTTTCTCTAATCTCAAGGGGTGTCCCCTGGTCACCTGATCAGGCCTTAGAATAAATAGCTCACCGCAGAGATCCTTATATTGACCTCTCATATACTTGTACAATGTGATAAGGTCTCCTCTTAGTCCTCTTTTCTCTAGAGTAAATAAACCAGGTTTGTTTAGTCATTACTCATATGTCAAGTCCTCCATTCCCTTAATAAATTTTGTTGCTCTCCACTGTACCCTCTCTAGATCTAGTATATCCTTTTTCAGAACCGGTGCCCAAAATTATACTGCATACTCAAGGTGAGGTCTTACCAAAGATTTGTATAATGGCAAAATAATGCTATCCAATCTTACTTCGATACCTCTTTTTATGCAAGACAGGATTTTGTTTGCCTTTGCTACTGCTGTTTGACACTGGTCACTGTTTCCAAGTTTGTAGTTGACAAGGATACCCAGGTCTTTCTCTAGCAAAGAGTCCCCTAAAATGATTCCATTAAGTTGATAAGTAGCCTTGGGATTGTTTCCTCCCAAATGCATGAGGACCCGGTGCTTTGTCGGTCTTAATTTTGTTCAGTCTTCCCATGATATCTTCTTGAGTTAACCCAATATCTATTAATTGTATTGTTTTATGTGTTACTTGCTGAGGCTCTTCTACCATTCCTTGCTCCATTGTATATACTGATGCAAAGAAAGTGTTTAAAACATCAACCTTTTCCTTATCCTCACTAACCAACTCACCCATCTCATTTTTGAATGGTCCAATGCACTCCCTCTTAAGTTTTTTGCTATTTATATATTTGAAAATCTTTTTTGGATTAGTCTTGCTTTCCCTTGCAATTCGAGTTTAATTATCTATTTGTGCTACCCTAATTGCCTTTTTGCAATCTTTGTTACACTGTATTTTAAGAAAGATTGTTCAGTTCCTTCAGACTTAAATAATTTGAATGTATTTTTTTCCTTGCCATTTCCTTCTTTACATGTGCAGTTAACAACATTGGCTGTGACTTGCTTCTTTTGCATTTGTTCCCCATTGGTATATACTGTTGAGTACATTTCTGCAACCTACATTTGAATTCTGACCATTTTTCCTCAGTATTTTTGCCTTTAAGTAAAATATCCCAGTCTAAGTGTTGCATTGAAGCCCTTAACAATTTGAAGTTAGCTTTTTAAAATTAAGAGTTTTGATTGAACCTATACATTTTTGCTTTGCCAGACTGATCTCAAATGTAACCATGTTGTGATCACTGTTTCCCAAATGTTCTCTTACCTTAACATTGGATACCATTTCTGTGTTATGAGTGAGCACTAGGTCCAATATATTGTTATTTCTTGTCAGCGCTTCCACCATTTGTGACATGTAGCTTTCACGAAGTGTGTTCAAAAACCTGCTACCCTTAGCACTCTGACAGGCCTCATTTTTCCAGTTGATATCTGGATAATTAAAATCTCCCATAATTATAGTATGCCTAAACTGGGTAGCTTTCCGCATTTGCAATAGCAGTTGAGCCTCATTATTGTCATCAATATTTGGTGGTTTGTAGCATATGGCCACCAACAACTTTTTTTTACCTTTTACACCACATTTAGTCTCGATTTCTACCCACATGGACTCCACAATTTGTCCAATTTCCTCACTAATATCACCCCGCAAACCTGGATTTAGCTATGTTTTCAAATATAAGCACACACCTCCCCCATTTCTATTAATTCTGTCTCTTCTAAACAGGGAATAGCCCTCTATATTTACAGCCCAGTCATGTGAAGTCTTTACATATATTAATGCCTACATGCCTTTTTTCTACACCTTCATTTACTAGGAGTTCCTCCCTACTGACTAAATTTTTCCCCACCCTTTCTCCACCCCTCTGGTCATTTACTTGGACCCGGTTCCTATCTGCTCTATCTACCCCATTTTTGCTATCTATACCCTCCCCCCCTTTCCTAGTTTAAAAGCTCCTCCAAGGTTCCTAGCATTCGCTCCCCTAGCACAGAGGCTCCTCTACCATTTAGGAGCAGTCCATCTCTTCCATATAGATTTTACCCAAGAGCAAAGTCTGCCCAGTGTTCTAAAAACCCAAAACCCTCCTTCCTACACCATTGCTTGAGCCATGCATTAAGCTTCCTGAGCTCACTCTGCCTACCTGCACTGGTGCATGGCACAGGTAGTATTTCAGAAAATACTACCTTAGAGGTCCTTTCCTTGAGCGTGCACCCTAAATCCCTTCACATTTAAGATTATTCAGAATACACATTTGCGGGTTAGGTTGTGTGCACCTTTTCCGTTTTTGTTTCATTGGTCATTAGATGACTATGTAAATACACATTCATGGGTCAGGCTGTGTGCACTTTTTTCTGTTTATGATTTTAATATTTGCTGTATTAGATAACCCTTGGCAGTTGTGTTTGAATACCCATGTATGTTGAGCAGTAATTGGTTTATCGATTTAGAATAATTTTTCCTGAATATTGAGACCACTTTCCCCATATTATTATGGGTATTCATGTGCTAGGTTGTTTGTGTGAGAATTAAGTACTGTTTCCAATAATAAAAAATCATTTTTATTCACATTGTAGCTTTTTTGATATTTATTGAGTATACACAAGTGCTGGGATTTGTGAATATTTTTATTTTTTATTTTTTTACCATTGAGTGGACGGTGTATATCCGAGCAGCTGTGGGATACAATATATTATAGTATATAGGATTGTAACTCCATACAGCTCCCCTTTTCTCTTTTTCCATAAGAGTATCATGTTACCATTTAATTGTGACCGAATAGTTTGTTTGTTTCAAACTAACTTGTAAAATATATACTGCTGGATGTGCTTGTTTTTCCTTGTATATGATTGTTTGAGTGATCTGGTGCACGTTAGTGCAATAGGAACCTGTACATAGAAACTAACTTATCATTCTGTTGTTGCATTGCTACATTTCAGTTGATTCAGGATACATCATACCGATCATTGCCACTAGGTGTTCCTTCTAACATAGTATATGCAATACCCAGTTCATGTGTTACCTCAGGTGACCTGCACAGATTTTGAGCTATTACATGGTCTGTACAGTATATCACATACAGGAGGATGGTCTCATATGTATTACTAGTCACCCATGCATCCCAATAGCATCCTATTTCCCCTCTAAACAACTACTCAGATGCAGATTTTGTTTTGACTAGACACTACACTGCGGGATCTGACATGCGGGTTTCCACCATAGTATGCATACATTGACCACCAGCTTTCCTCCCATTGATAAATGTCCTAAAGTCGACACCTTTTCTCTCTTATCATCTTAACAGGGATGAACTATTCTTTGCATGTCGAGCCAACATAAATGCGGCACGCGGGTCTCCACCGCATCGCACACACACACATATATATGAACACAGTTTGTCTCTACCTACGTACATCTGGGGGACATTTTTGGATACATGAAACATGGACAATCTGGTACACATCTAGTTACGCATAACAGATACTTATATAGACTACAGTATTACAAGTAGAACACAGCAGGTCTCCAGTGCATTGCACAGCAGACCCTTATGTCTTTTTATCTACATCTGTGCTCACACGAGTGGACATTAACACTTTTACCAACTGATCAGAGGCGTAGAGGAGACCCCCAAAACCCCAGTGGTGGGGGGGGGGGAGCCACCGGCCTCAGGGGCCCCCATAACATTTTACCAGACTATATTGTATTGAAAGCCCCGCCAGTCGTGGAGCCCCCAACAGAACATTAAAAAGACCCCCGAAAATGAGAAGCGCTGATCAGAGCACTGGCCGGCTTCGCTTCATCCTTCTGTACAATTTAAACATCACTGTCCTCTTCCTGTCACGTCTCCGAGTTACCTCCTTCTAGGTATCTTCCAAATTCTGACATTCCCTCTTGTCTGCATGCAAGGCAGCAACTATAAGAGCCGAGTCTGGAGGCTGGGTGAGGTCCTGTAAAGCTGAGCAGCCGTGAGATACGTCACCCTGTAGCTAGCTATAGCGGGCTGGTTAAAATCTTCACACGCCAGCTACCTACTTACATTTGCAGTGCTTTGCTGGTGTAGTGTGTTGCTTATCTGCTCCACCTCCCGTGTCACTGTGGAGAGAGAGAGACTGTCTGCCATTGCCATTTACAACACAGAGGTAGGGAAGGGTAGCTTGCAAAGCCTATCCTAACCTTATATAGTGCCATATTTGTCTTGAAAGTGCACCATCAGTCCCAAAATTGTAAAGACTTTAAGTCAATTATCTCAGGAAAAAAAGAAGACAGGAAAGGAAAATGCAGGCAAGCTTGAGAAAAAAATCAAAGTATTATATTGTTATCTCATCGACTGTCCAAGGGACTAGTTCAATGCTGTAAAGTATATTTCTACAGCGGTATAGTCCCGTTAAAAAGCAAAACCTTTATTAATGCCTATTTTTAAAAGATTTTTTGAAATATAAAATATCAGTATATAATTGAACTGAACATTGTCCTGTGCGAGGTATATAATTTCATGATGCTCTAGAAGTCACTACACACAGGAGAGGGTTACTCTACAGAACACTACTAAGTATCTGGCCACTATATTTGGCATGCTGCCAGCTGATGCCGTTTCACTGGGAAAGAGTTGCCTTATACAGAGTGTGGAGAGGAATCATACACGTGAGCACATTGATTCTTTTTAATAGCTTCATATTTTTAAGTGATATCACTGTTTTACATATAAATTGCTCATCTTTTGCTACCATATTGCATTCCGGAGGAGGAGATTATATTATGGGAGTACTATCCTAGATATCACATATGTATACTTGTCTATTGGGCTTATTTGTTTGTCTTATTTGTATTTTTTATATATATTGCATGGCGGATAACATAGTAAAACATTAGAACCTCCCAAAATGAATACTAAATAGAAAATTGGTAATGTACATCAAAATTACATATATATATATAAAACAAACAGCTTACAGCGCTGTCTCACTTAGTATTTAAAAATGTGTGTATGTATTAGTAATACATAATAATACATAATATTATAATAATATTATAATCACAATATTTTGTGATAATTTTTGATATATGTAAAGTGCTCTTGGAAAGATAAGTGTACCTGAAGTGTGCAGCAAGGAATAAGAGAGTTCTCCAGTCCCCCAAAAGGTGTAAACACAAAAAAAAGACTATAAACCTGCTCTTCTCCAGTTAAAATAAAAAGTGGTGTGCCCTGTAAAGGGCATATATAATAATGTGAATACATTTTGAGGCTCTTGTTGCCCACATTTTTGGCCAAAGAAGGGAGTAAGCTTGCTAACCGCTCCAAGGTACCTCAAGTGTGGCAAGAACCTACACTGAACATTTGAGTCCCTATCTAAAAAAATAACAAAAAAAATTATAAATGAATTAAAATTGTCCCAGAAGAAATGTTGCAGTAATGTGTCGGAAATGGACCCTTAAAGGAGCAGTAAACTTTTATTTATGAAAACACATATTTTACAGGGCATTTCCTGCAGAATAAAACAGGGTCACTCTCACTGCTGTCAGATGTTTTATTAAAAATTTATAGCAGTTCAAATAATCATGAGGTGAATTTACTGTGTTTACTTCCTGATAGTTCTAACTGACAGGAAGTGACAGGCAGTTTCTATCACATTCTATGGAGAACTGTAGGTCTCTGACTTTTCTGACTTTCCTCTCCATTAGAATCTAACAGGAAATCTAATTAGAATTTGACCACTAGAGGGCACTGCTAATATAAAAAAAAACATGGGTTTAAACTGAAATAACTACTGGAAATATAAATAAGAGTACCCTTATTTTACTCAATAGGAAAATCCCTACAATATGTATTTTTTCATAAAAAAAGTTTACTGCTCCTTTAAATGTATGGTTCTCTACAATGTGTGAATGCCAATGTATGCAATTAAAAACAATTAATACACAAAGATTAAAAAAGGGTCAGTGAGGTTACTACCACACATGTCTGCTGTTGTGGATGTCCATACAAAGGACTGAGTCTATCTAAAAGCCTAAATTAACCCCCTAAAGGCCAGAATGTGGTAATATATATATATATATATATATTTACACATATTGTGAAGATTGCTTCCATTCTACGTGAACGTTCTTGTGTCCTTAGTGTAAATGCACAAAATTTTCATTATTTAATTTTATATGCACTTTGGTGTTTTACACTGAATTAAGTTACATGTTTGTGACATCACTGTTACAGATTACCTTTGTTCCAGTGCCGCAGCCTCAGGCGACACTCGTAATGATGCTTCAGCATCAGCGGCCGTCCATGCCACATGGATGTCACCGGAATGATGCATAGTTGGAAGCATCAAAGCTAGATGCGTCATATGCAAGCACGAAGCTTCAAGCATGCAGCAGGCATCTGTTTTATGTGTTTGCTTCCTGTAGTCTCCTCCTACCTACTTCCTTCCTCTGAGCTGCTCCTCCTACATACTTCCTGAGGAGGGGTTTAAAGGGCAGACTGAGTCCTGACTCAGTTGCCCTTGCGTTGTTGTACAATACAGTTCTGTTTCCCTTTGGCTCTGTGTATGACCTGGCTAGTTTGACCATCCTTTCTGGTGCTGACCTGTGGCTCTGTCTGACTACTCTTTTGCCTGCTCCCATTGTGTAGTGGACACTCAATCTGGTGCAGGCCTGTGGCTCTGGCTGACTACCTGAATTGTGTATGACCTGACCTGTCTATCCATCCATTCTGGTTTTGACCTGGTGCTCTGTCTGACCATTTTCCTTGTGCGTTCCGATTTGGCTTTGACATCCTTTCTGGTGCAAACCTGTGGCTCTGGCTGACTACCCGCTCCGTGTTTGACCTGGCTTGTCTGACTACACACTCTGGTGTTGACCTTGGGTTCTGTCCACTGTGCATCCAGCATACCAGCGTTTCAGAGGATATCCTATCTGGTGCAAACCTGTGGCTCTGGCTGACTACCTGCTCCGTTTATGACCCGGCTTGTCTGTCCTTTCTGGTACTGACTAGGGGGCTCTGTCTGTTTCCTCCGTGTGTTGGTCCCTGCTCCACAGACACCCATTCTAGTGTAGACCTGGGGCTCTATCAGACTCCTACCTTACTGACTGCAGACGTGAGTCAGTAGTCTCCTTGGTTGCGTAGATATTGGAGACTTCTCTCCTAGACTGACTGCAGGCTCAGTCAACGCTAGTCCTTTGGGAGTTCCGAATTACTCAAGGCTACAGTGGGCTGAGGCCTAGTCTTGGACAGTGTGGTGGATCTATTGGCAGACTGCTATTTCTGATAGAGTGCTTGCCTCTTTGATCACCCTCAGTGTGTTATCTGTTTAGGTGCATTACTGTGATTTTTCTAATAAACGATTGTTTTACTTTACCGTACTGACTCCTGGTTTATTCCTGGAAACCATGACAGTAATTGATTTTGGCACCCTCATGGTGGTGAAGGGTTTAAAAGGGTATTAGTTGCACTACTTTGTATCCTGAGGAAGGCTGATATGTTCAACCGAAACGTTGGTTCAATAAAGAATATCTTTTATTTCAAATTTTCATTGTTTAATTTTATATGCACTTTGGTGTCTTACACTGCATTAAGTTACATGTTTGTGATATCACTGATTTTGGCGCCCTCAGGGTGGTGAAGGGTTTATGAGGTTATTAGTTGCACTACTTTAATCCTGAGGAAGGCTGACACGTTACAACCGAAACATTGATTCAATAAAGAATATCTTTTATTTCAAATTTACTTGTGAAGTCCTGAGAGTGCTCTTCTCAATAAGAAATAAAAATATAACTGCACCTCCAGATCAGCACCCAGGCAGTTATCTACTACTGAGCATGAGTGCTTCCTAATCTGTACACGTTATATATATAATCATTATATATATATATATATATATATATATATATATATATATATATATATAATACAATAACAGGCAACGCTGTCCCATTTTGCTATTAGGGTATGCTTTATGTAGCATATGTTGTATGTGCATAGCTGGGAACTTGCCAGATTTCACCCGGAGACTCTGGATTTAGAGCACTGTGTCCGGGTCTCTGGATGAAACCTTGAATTCTGGCGTGATCGGCAATGGACTGGGTGGCATTGCATCTTGACGGCAATATCCACAAAAGCAACATGTGATCCTCACCCACATAATCTGAAGAGCCAGCCAATGTCATTGGTGATTGTGGAGGAGGAAGAGAGATGACAATGTGAAGATGTTGCTGTGTCAATGTCATAGGGCACAAAGCAGTCAGTGGAGGCAGAGCTCATTCAGAAAACCCTGCACACCCTTCAGTCCAGCCAGCGATGGCTCGTAAGTTCATCATCCTTTTAATAACAGAGGTGTATTATCAATGATCATGGGCGGATTTGAGGCTTTCACCAAGTTGGAGCTACACTGGGGGACAACGTGCAGGGCCCTGTGCACCAGTGGTGGTGGTTAGTACTTACTGGTTTGTTTCTTAAAGCTAGGCATCTTAAATGCAAACAGTTGAGACCGGGTCACATACTCACTGTGTACATACAATTTAGTTATCTATTGTGCTACTAAAGAAAATGGACCAGAAGTACTGATAACTGTTCATTCTTCAACAGTGATGATGAACAATTATCAGTACTTTTGGTCCATTTTCTTTAGTTGCACAATAAATAAATACATTATATTTATAGTGTTGAGTATAGTATATGTAAGTGACCCTCAACTGTCTGCATCTGACATGTCTAGCTTAAAGGAACAAACCAGTAAGTAATAACCACCAGACAGCCAGGGCCCTGCTAAAAACAGATTGTTCTCCTGGATACCTCCAACTTGCTAAATTATCAGAGGTTAAATATAATTTAAACACGGTAGCAAAGGTGGATTTTTTTTGGGGGGGGGGCAGAACCTCAGGGTGAGCTATTTCTGAAAGTACCCAAGTACAGACTGGGATATTTTATTTAAAGGCAAAAATACTGAGGAGAAATGATCAGAATTCAAATTTAGGTTGCAGAAATGTACCCAGCAGTATATACCAATGGGGAACAAATGCAAAAGAAGTAAGTCACAGCCAATGTAGTAAACTGCACATGTAAAGAAGGAAATGGCAAGGAAAAAAAAATGCATTCAAATTATTTAAGTCTGAAGGAACTGAACAATCTTTCATAACCCCTTAAGTATCAGTGGTCCCGGGGTGTGTGGTCCTTTAAGGACCAGATAGAAAAGTTTGACGTGTGGCCCACGTGACTGATCACGTTTGCCGGCACGCTGAACGGAGGACTGAAAGAGATTGCTCCGGTCTTGAAGCGATCGATTTTAGTCCCTGCTATTACTCACAGTGCCCCTGCAGGAGAATTGTGAGTAAAAAGTATGTGACATGTCAGGACTGTCATTGGTCCTTAACGTCAAAATAGCAGTGACGGTTCTGGCATGTCACTGGACGTTAAGGGGTTGAAATACAGGGAGTGCAACAAAGATTGCAAAAAGGCAAATAGGGTAGCAAAAATAGATAATGAAACTCAAATTACAAGGGAAAGCAAGACTAATCCAAAAAAGTTTTTAAAATATATAAATAGCAACAAACCCAACACCTAGCTTCACCATTACAGTTGATGGAATTGATATTGATCCGGTCAGCTCAGCATGCTGCCTTGGGGCCATATTTGATTCCTCTCTTTCCTTCTCCCCTCACATTAACTCCGTGGCTAGATCATCTCGCTTCTTTCTCCGCAACATTGATAAAATCTGCCCGTTCCTCTCCCAACAAACTACTAAAACTCTTATACATGTCCTCATTCTGTCCCTCTTAGACTATTGCAATATCCTTCTAATTGGCCTCCCTGCTACTCATCTTTCACCTATGCAATCTGTTTTAAACTCAGCTGCACGAATCACCACGCTCTCCCCAAAAACTGAACCTGCCCACATAATTCTTAGACATCTGTCATGGCTCCCAATTCAGCAGCGCATCAATTACAAAGTCCTTCTTCTGACCTTTAACGCTCTCCACACTACTACCCCTCCTTACATCTTTTCCCTCATCTCCTATTATGTTCCTGGCTGCTTCCTTCGCTCAGCACACAACGCACTTCTTGTTGCACCATCCACACCATCTGCCCTCTCCCGTCTCAAATCTTTCTCGCTTTCTGCTCCATACCTATGGAACTCCATACCCCTCTCCTTACGTCTTGAAAAATCCCCCTCTGTTTAAGTCTACCCTGATATCTTATCTTCTGGAGCACTAGGACCATGCACTGCCTTTGGCCAAACTCAGCACTTGTAATCTCAGCACTTAACAACCTCTTACCCCATTGTATGTCTCCTTTTACCCATTTAGCCTGTAAGCTCCTTGGGGCAGGGACCTCTCTCCCATTGTTTCTATGAATGTCGGACTTATTTCATCCCCTCTTATTTATTGTAATATATGTCTATTGTAAGGCGCTGCGTACACTGTGTGGCACCATATAAATAAAGATATACATACATACATACATACTTAAGAGGGAGTGCATTGGACCATTCAAAAATGAGATGGGTGAGTTGATTAGTGAGGATAAGGAATAGGCCGATGTATTAAACACTTTCTTTGCATCAGTATATACAAGGGAGCAAGGAATGGTAGAAGAGCCTCCGCAAGTAACAAATAAAACAATAAAATTATCAGATATTGGGTTAACTCAAGAAGATGTCATGGGAAGACTGAACAAAATTAAGACCGACAAAGCACCAGGTCCTGATGGTATACATCCAAGGGTTCTTCAGGAACATAGTGCAGTGTTAGCAAAACCCCTATATTTACTATTTAAAGATTCTATCACCACAGGCTCAGACCCACAGGATTGGTGAAGAGCTAACATAGTACCTCTATTTAAGAAGGGAACTAAAACAGAACCTGGGCATTATAGACCTGTGAGTTTGACCTCTATAGTGGGAAAACTGCTAGAAGGGATAATAAGGGACTATATTCAGGATTACAACACAAAAAATAAAATCATTAGCAGGAATCAACATGGTTTTATGAAGAATAGATCATGCCAAACTAATCTTTTCAGCCTCTATGAGGAGGTAAGCAGCAACCTTGACAATGGTAATGCAGTAGATGTAGTATATATATACTTTGCAAAGGCATTTGATACAGTGCCACACAGAAGGCTGGTGTATAAAATAAGGAAATTGGGGCTAGGAGATAACCTTTGCAATTGGATACAAAACTGGTTGAAGGATAGGGAACAGTGTGTGGTTGGAAATGGAAAATTCTCCAGTACAGTTAAAGTGGAGAGTGGAGTACCGCAGGGTTCAGTATTAGGTCCGCTGCTTTTTAACATGTTTATAAATGACCTGAAAATAGATATAGAAAGCAAAATATCAATATTTGCAGATGATACTAAATTATGCAAGGTCGTTAATTCAGAACAGGATATTTTCTCTCTAAAGAGGGACTTCTATACAATGTCAGATTGGGCAAACAAATGGAATATGAAGTTTAATGTGGGGAAGTGTAAAGTCATGCATTTGGGAGGAAACAATCCCAAAGCTACTCATAAGCTTAATGGAATAATTTCAGGTGACTCATTGCTAGAGAAAGACCTGGGTATCCTTGTCAACTACAAACTTGGAAACAGTGACCAGTGTCAAACAGCAGTAGCAAAGGCAAACAAAATCCTGTCTTGCATAAAAAGAGGTATCGAAGCAAGAGTGGATAACATTATTTTGCCATTATATAAATCATTGGTAAGACCTCACCTTGAGTATGCAGTGCAATTTTGGGCAACGGTTCTGAAAAAAGTATGTACTAGAACTAGAGAGGGTACAGCGAAGAGCAACAAAATTAATTAAGGGAATGGAGGACTTGACATGAGGAATGACTAGACAAACTTGGTTTATTTACTCTAGAGAAAAGACTACTAAGAGGAGACATTATCACATTGTACAAGTATATGAGAGGTCAATACAAGGGTCTCTGTGGTGAGCTATTTATTCCAAGGCCTGATCAGTTGACCAGGGGACACCCCTTGAGATTAGAGGAAAGGAGGTTTAGACTTCAGAAGGGTTTTTTTACAGTAAGGTCTGTTAAATTGTGTAATTCATTGCCCAAGGAGGGGGTTATGGCAGATACAATGGATATATTTAAGAGAAGATTAGACACATTTCTTTAAAATGGGAACATACAGAGTTATACTGTTTATCAGTAGGCAGATCAGGAAGGTCTGATAAAGACTAACTTAAATGGTAGCAGGAAAGCCATCAAATTCTCAGTTACTGGGGTATGAGGAGAAGGTTGAACTCGATGGACTTGTGTCTTTATTCAACCCAATTTACTAAGTTACTATGTGTTTATGGTGTGTTGAAGGTATTCTGTAAACATTTTTATTATTTTTTTTATTGCATTGTATGTGTTATGAAAGAACATGTGATGTGTAAATGTAATATGTTGAATGTATGTTGGAGGTAAAAGGATCTGTCAGTCTCCTCAGTTGGATATTGGGCTACAAAGCAGCGGACATGAGGCTAGCAACTGCATTAACCCTTTTAGTGGCAGAGTGGTACGAAATATGTTGCAGTACAATGTGTTGCGTATCCCTCTGGCAGTAAAAGGGTTAAAGTTGAGCCGCATGTCAGCATGAAGAGGGATCAGCAATTGGAGGGTCAAGTGCGTTAAGCCTTTTAGTGGAAAAGTATTGCACAGCAATGTGTTGCTTACCCCTGTGGAACTAAAAGGCTTAAAGTTGGTGTAGATCTCAGGGTTTTTATCCCTTTGAATTCAGAGGTGTGCAACAGGACACATGCAACATTTAAAAGCAGCATATAACTCAATGGGTATTTTGGGAAGGTTTTTTTGCTCCCTATGGGCCAGATCTTCTATGTAAGTTGCACAAAGAAGCCAGCAGAGCTCCCCTTCCTTCTGTGCCGAAGTAGAACATGCTTCCATTCTACGTGAATGTTCTTGTGTCCTTAGTGTAAATGCACTAACAGGACCCAAAAGGTCATAAGGTGTACTATGGTGGCATACCAGTGTGGATATCCATGATGTACTATTTATCCCTAAGCTTTATGTCTTATTGAATCCTCTATTCTTCTTTTTTTTCTATACATTGCTGATTTGCGCCCTGCATCTTTGTGCTCTGCAATGCAGTGGTGTTGCTGCACTATAGGGCAAAAAATTGCATCACTAGTGTTTTGTCAATACATTCATTCATATATAACCGGCTTTACTGGCCCTATAACTAACTGGAAGATCATTCTGAATACAAAAATTAATCCCGCACCACAACTTAGTAACCTAAATTGAACCTGGTCTCTACTGATTGTTACAGTGGGGATAAGGGTGCCATGATACCATATATACATAATTTAAAAAAAGAAAAATAAATATCTCTTCAGCACTACAATTATACAGTAGTGACAGAAAACCACAAATAAATACAAATTCTATCTTTATTAACAAATATAAGTAGAATGGAAAAATTAAAATAAACTATGATTAAAATATCTCATCTGACATCCCAATGGACTGTTCCACACAAGCTCAAAGGTATGTCATAGTCTCCCAACTAAACTATGATGTGTAATAATTCAGTATTCAATCAGACCTGATATTATATATGCTTATAGTTAGTGATTCTCCACATTCACATGGAAATATTGATGCAAAAGTATAACCCTTGCAGTGCCAGCGTTGCGTACATCACTGGCACTGAAAGGGATAAACCACCCAAAATAGATATGATTCTTGCACTTAAGTTCAACAGATAAGAATACCCTGTATTGTATTTCCAATGTTCTTAGAATAACTCACTCATCGAGTGAGCAATTCAATCGCTATCAGTGTCTGCGATGTGTCATATCGTCCTACTGTATTGTTAGGTGTAACACAAGACTGATCGTCAGTATTTTCACTCAGCCAGTATAAACCTAACTTATACCACAGTACCCTCCCAGATGTCGCTAATCTCAATCAGCGGCCGTGGTAATTAGACTTGCTAGGATCTAAAACAGTCAGTGGTCTACTTAATCGGATAATAATTTTACGTGCAAGTTCACTGAAAATCTAATCCTACTTGGGTAATGATTATTGTGCTTTTAAATCAACACTTTCTTCCTTAATTCACATAGTATATCATAGTTAGTTGTGGAGGCTAACGCCTATCGTGTTTTGCCCAACATATGAGCGTCTTCAGAGGTAGCTAACCCGCAAATGATTTGGGAAAGCTTTGTAAATTATAATTTGACCAATCCGTATTTACGAACACCACACATGATCCCACTTTGGTCTTCCCTCAGAGAAAAACGTTTGCTATGGGAGCAACATTAGTACTTAAATATATAAGAATTGGATCCTCAGATACAATTTTAAAATCCACATATAGTCAGAAAAGATTTTTCGCTTTTAAAGTAACATTGTTATGATCGTATTCTAATATATTGTCAGTGTGAATAATTTGCTTTCATTGCGCATATATGAGGACTTAAAAATCCTCATTAAGACTCAGAAATACTGGCTCCACATTTGTTAAACACTTTTTACGCTGCTTTTGATGATTTTGCTTTGCCTGCATCGATGAAGGAGGCAGTGATTATAGTCATCCCAAAACCGGGAAAGGACCCCCAATTATGTAACTCATACCGTCCTATATCTCTTCTTCCGACTGATACTAAAATACTGGCTAAAATTCTTGCTAATCGTCTGAATCAGGTCATATCGACTTTGATTCATCCGGATCAGGCAGGCTTTATGCCTGGTAAGTCTACCTTTCATAATCTGCGTCTTGTATTTATGCATATTCAGTCACTGCATCTTGATCATAAATCGGGAGCCATTGTGTCATTGGACGCTGCTAAGGCATTTGATTCTCTGGAATGGGAATATCTCTGGGTGGTTCTACGTAAATTTGGTTCTGGACCTACTTTTTTGCATTGGGTTCAAGTACTATACGCCACCCCATACGCCAGGGTTCTGGCTGGGGGCCTATTGTCGGACCATTTTGTATTAGAGAGAGGTACAAGACAGGGTTGTCCTTTGTCGCCGGGGCTTTTTGCTCTAGCTATGGAAGCTTTGGCAGCGAGAATCAGACAAGAGGCTGGTGTTGGAGGCCTCCTGGTGGGAGGGCGAGAGGAGAAACTCGCGCTTTATGCCGACGACATATTAGTGTTTCTGCGAGATGCTGGAGCCTCCCTTCGGAACCTTTTAGATATGGTTGAACGGTTTGGCCCCCTCCCGAGACTCAAGATAAATTGGAATAAATCAACTATGATGTTGTTGAACCCAGAGCCTGGCTATGTGGTCCCCCTGGATGTTCCTTTGATCTGTAGTGATACATTTAAATATCTTGGCCTTACTGTGGCGAACTCCCCTAATATCTATATCAAAGATAATCTAGACCCCGTGATATCACAATTTAGGGATAAGCTGTCCTCATGGGCTACTCTCCCTCTTAATATTATAGGTCGGGCGAACCTAATTAAAATGATATTCTTGCCAAAATTCTTGTATGTCTTTCAAGGAGCACCAATACCAATTCCTAAAAATATTTTAGCGCAATTGACAAAATTATCACTAAATTTCTTTGGTCCGGCAAATCTCCTAGAATAAAGCTATCAACTCTGAAGAGACCTGTGAACTTGGGAGGTATCTCCCTCCTTGATTTTTACCATTATTATTTGGCAGCTCAAGCTCAATATATGCTGCCGTATGTGTCTTCACTCTCTACTCATACATTTCAACGTATTGATGAACCTTATCTGAGAGGAGGCTACAAACTTGAGCACTTAGCAACTGTGGGCACCAATATCTGTTCCACACCTCTACTGGCCACCCAGACTTTATATCAGGTATGGTCGAAAGTTCAGATAATCGGAGGCCATGAGGGGCTTGCTCCTTCTTATCCTTTGTGGGGCGGGGGAGGTCTCCCTCATTTGCGTAAACTGGACTTTGGCCCAGTCTGGTCCAGATTTGGTATTACTGAAATAGGTCATCTATCTATATATGGGCTCCACGCTTAAGACATTTGAGCCCTGGAGTCCGGCATTCCCCACAGACTCTTTTTCACATATTTGAGACTGAGACACGCAATCTCCGCCTTACACTCAGAAATGCGGCTTACTTTGCATGAATTTGCATTGCTGAAATTGATGACTACTCGGCCATCTATCAAACTGGTCTCTTTCATCTATTCCTGGCTGAATAAATCTGTGGCTACGGACCTTACTACTCTTAGGAGCAGATGGGAGAGGGACATAGGTGATCTGGAGGACTGGGAGTGGGAGATGGCGATCCAGGGACCAAAAATGGTAACGGCAACGGCCAGACATCAGCTTATACAACTAAATATTCTGCATCGAATGTATTACACTCCCACACGATTGTTTAAAATGGGTAAACTACCACGCGATAAATGTGTTAAATGCAGACAGGAAGCTGCTGATTTCATCCATTTGATCTATCATTGCCAGACTGTACAGCATTTCTGGGGTGATGTAGCTGTGGTGATATCTTGGCTGGTGGGGTGGGGGCTCCCTCTATTGCCCAAGATTTTTTTGCTCTCCGTGTTACCGGACCAATTACACACAGCTGGTGACTATACTCTTATAAGGGAGTTGTTGGTCATGGCGCGGAAGGTGGTGGCACTGGCATGGATGAGTGTGGACCCGCCGACTAAAGCATGTTGGATTAAACTAGTCAATTCTACTCTACGTCACTATCGGGGCGTTTACTTACATAGGGGTAAGCTGAGCAAATTTGATGAGGTGTGGGGGAACTGGGTTTGTTGTTTTCTTACCTAGGTTACTGTGTTTTTTTTTCTCCCTCTCCTCCCTGGTGGGGGTGGGGGCCGCTTGTCCGCACGGGCGTGGGCTGGGGTTAGAGTTTTTTTTAGGGGTAGTTATGTTACTTGGGGTATGTTGGTTAGGAGGGCACTGGGTGAAAAGTGTAAAAGGGGACGAAGCGATTCACCTGTATAATGTGACTGACTCGTATTGTTCTTTTTTGTTCCTTTATTGTGAAATTAATTTTTCGCATTGTCTTTTTTTTTTTCTATGGTGTTTCTCTTGGTCTTTAATAAAGATATTATTAAAAAACAAAAAAAAAATCCTCATTAAGGAAATCTTTAACTGTGTTTCTATAGTGTTTAATTGCGCATGTGTATGAACTTAAAATTTTTTGCCCATAGAGTAACAATGTTGCGATCATTGTAACTTCTTAATGCACAGCTAATTTGCTTGTCTACATCCATTGCACATGTATAGGGACTTAGAAATCCTCACCAACAAAATTATTTATTATATTCCCATAGTCTTCAATTGCTCATGTATATGGACTTAGATATTCATTGTGCCATCCCAATAATCATATTGTCATACTGCGCATGTATTGCCACTCAAACAAGAACACTCAATATCACAACACGTCCCCATTAATCATGCATTTGTTAATTGCATTTTAATTTTAATACTTAATAAACTTATGTTCATGTACAATTTAAAAAGAGCTTGGTCTTAAGGTATTCAAATCATTATTTTTTGGTTATCCAGTACAGACTAAATTCCTTGTTTGTCCATACATCCTAATCTGATATAAACGTCCCCATTAATCATGCATTTGTTAATTGAATTTTAATTTTAATACTTAATAAACTTATGCTCATGTACAATTTAAAAAGAGCTTGTTCTTAACCCCTTAAGGACCACGGTCCTGGGACGTTTCTGTCCCATAAGGACCACTTTGATCTTTGCCGAAGTGCCAGTACACGTGACCTGTTCCTGTATCGGCGCGCCACTTTGGGTCCTGAAAGAGATTGCTCCAGTCTTGGAGCGGTCAATTGTAGGCCCCATTTTTACTTACAGCACTCCCGGTGGAGCGCTGTAAGTAAAAAGTATGTGACGTACTATGACCGTCATCGGTCCTTAAGTATTTAAGGACCATGACGGTCATAGTACGTCACGTAATCCTTAAGGGGTTAAGGTATTCAAATCATTATTCTTTACTTATCCAGTACAGATTAAATTCCTTGGTTTTCCATACATCCTAATCTGAAATATTGGTAAGGCAATCATTACTCCCAATTGGTCTAGTGAGTAGAGACTTAGTGGATTCAAATTCAAACCCCAGATTTACCAAAATCAGTTTTTGAAAAATATAACATTTATCCTTGTAACAATACTTAAATGGTAATAGTATAAATGTTATATATATAATCGTATCCCAATGGGCTTTCCAGATGTATATCTCTTATTCTATCAGTTACAAGGTACAATAATTACTATATACTCAATCATCGTGATGTTAAGAATACATTCAAATTATTAGCATCATTCATCCCCTTGGGATACACACAGTTGAGCTTGAAAATCCATTGGCATTCTTCTTTTAAAAGTTTCATATTGATGTCACCTCCCCTGATACCTAGTGACATTTTTTTGGAGTCCCCAACATTGCAAAGAGTCTATTCGTCCTTCATGGTGCGTACAGAAATGTCTAGCTACTGATATTAATTGTCTACCAGCTTGTATGTCTGTCACGGTTTTCAAGACACAATGAACAATATACAATATAGCAAAAATAGTACCGGCAACTGACAGGCACTGAGTACTGATATACAAGGGTTAACGGAATAATCAGTCTATCTCAGTTGTGTGGTTTGGCACGCCCAAGTTGTTAAAGGTGGTGAATGGTGGAGAAGACTCAACACCAACAGTCTGTAGTACTGAGGAAACTTGTCCAGCAAAGAGGA
This sequence comes from Rhinophrynus dorsalis, assembly GCA_037306005.1. Classification (NCBI taxonomy): domain Eukaryota; kingdom Metazoa; phylum Chordata; class Amphibia; order Anura; family Rhinophrynidae; genus Rhinophrynus; species Rhinophrynus dorsalis. Next base: position 143,427,111 of record CM074721.1, read on the forward strand.
ACCTGCCACCCAGAGCCTGCTGTACTTGAATGGTAGCCCCCACGGGCGTATGAACAGAGCAAGTATACTGCCAGAGCTAGAGCGATAGCCCCCACGGGCGTAATAGTAGTGACTGGATTGCAAGAGCTTGGACCAATAGCCCCCACGGGCGTAACCACAGAGACGTGCACAGAAGCAGCCAGAGCCGTGCGCCACCGGGCACAGTAATGAGCTACACCTGACTGTAAGGAGAGGAACGGCTCAGCACAAAGCACACTATCTGTCTAGACTGAGGGCCCAGTACCAGGACACAGTTCTGCACGGGTTAATGGCTCGATAGTTGGAAAACAGCTCTGCACTGATTAACAGCTCGATAGTTGGAACACAGCTCCACACGGGTTAACAGCTCGATAGTTGGAACACAGCTCTGCACGGACAGGCAGCTCAGTAGTTGGGACACAGCTCTGTACGGACAGACAGCTCGGTAGTTGGGACACAGCACAGCATGGGTTAACAGCTCAGCAGGAGGCGGCTCAGAGGCAGGAACCAGCACAGCACAGCAACCGCTGAAGTCGCTCAGGACAGCAAGTGAGACAGTCACAATGTCGCCGTGGCAACAGGGAGGGCAGGAACGTAGACCGGCACGAAGAAACTGGAACAGGTCACAGAGCAGGAACGTCAGCAGGCCGGGTCGAATCACGGAATAGGTTCTCAGACAAGCAGGATCAAGATACAAGCAGGAACGTCAGCCAGGCCGGGTCGAATCACGGAGCAGGTTCTCAGACAAGCCAGATCAGGAAACAAGCAGGAACGTCAGCCAGGCCGAGTCAAATCACGGAGCAGGAACACTGGAACGTAGTCAGAGATAGCCAAATCGGTACACCGGAAATGAGGAACGCAGGAACACAGCACAGCAAAACTGTCTCAGGAACACCACGAAAGGGCACCTGACAGGTGCCACTAGCCCAGTATAAAAAGGTCACCAGGGGCGGGCCAAACAGGCTCAACCAATCGGAGCGCAGCACAAGCAAGAGTGACATGAAGGGAAACTGCACCGTGATAGTACCCCCCCTCATAGGCCTCCTCTCCCAGCAGGAAGTCTCGGCTTCTGGAGGTATTTAGAGTGGAAGTTGCGCAATAATCTAGGTGCATGGAGGTGCTTATGATCCACCCAGGAACGTTCCTCAGGGACATAGCCCTTCCAATGGACCAAATATTGCAACTTCCCCCTGAACCTCCTAGAATCAATGATACTTTGTATCTCGTATTCCTCTTGGCCCAGAACGTCCACCGGCCCAGGAACTACTGGAGAGGTAGTATAGCGATTGCAAACCAAGGGTTTCAGCAGAGATACATGGAACACATTATGTATACGCATAGAGGCAGGGAGTTCCAAAGCGTAAGAAACAGGGTTCACCCTGCGAATGACTTTAAAAGGACCAATGAATCTGGGAGCCAGCTTATTGGAGGGCACCTGCAAATGGAGATTTCTGGACGAGAGCCATACCCTGTCCCCAACCTGGAAGGAGTCTGCTGGCACCCGTCTACGATTGGCATGCTGCTGTTGTCGCTGGAAGGACTCACCGAGGGTCCTCTGAACCTGTGCCCAAGTGGAGCGAAGCTGCTCGATATGCTCATCCAGAGCTGGAATCTGTTGCGCTTGAAATGAGTCCGGGAGCAGACACGGCTGGACGAGGAATTAACTGCACAGTTCCTGGCGAACTCTGCCCACGGCAACAGGTCGGACCAATTGTCATGATGATCGTTCAGAAAGCAAAGCAGGAACTGCTCTAGTCCCTGATTGGCACGCTCAGCGGCTCCGTTGGTCTGGGGATGGTAGGCAGATGAAAAGGACAATTGGATGCCCATCTGACCGCAAAATGCCCTCCAAAATCTGGACATGAACTGGCTACCACGATCAGACACCACCACCCTGGGTACCCTGTGCAAGCAAAAAACCTCCTTGGCAAAAACCATAGCTAGCTCCTGGGCCGACGGGAGGCCAGAGAGGGGCACAAAATGAGCCATTTTCGAGAATCTGTCAACCACCATCAGAATGAATGAGTGCCCCTTAGAGACTGGCAGTTCCCCCAAAAAGTCAATGGAAATATGGGACCAGGGTCATTCACCATTAGATACAGGCTGCAGTAAACCCACTGGGAGATGCCTGGGTGTTTTGGCACGGGCACAGATGGCACACGCTGCAGTAAATGCGGAACAATCGGCTCTAAAATACTTGTGAAAGAGACCATATTAACTGATCCCTCCCAATGTGCCCAGCCGCCTTAGATGAGTGGTAAGTCTCAAGCAGACGGGTACGGAAAGACTCATCCACAAAGCACTTGCCAACTGGAGTTTCAGGGGGTGCCCTTGCCTGAGATGCCAAAATTTCCTCCCCCAGAGGCGAAGTGATACTGGTACGCACTGTTGCCAAGATGCGATCTGGCTGAATGATAGGCACTGGTTCTTCCTCCCTCTCAATGTCCGAAGCAAATTGTCTGGACAGCGCATCTGCCCTGACATTCTTAGAACCAGGTAGATAGGACACTATAAAGTTAAACCGGGACAGAAAAAGTGCCCACCTAGCCTGCTGTGAGGACAACCTTTTAGCTTCGGAGAGATATGTCAAGTTTTTATGATTGGTTAAAATTAGTACTGGGTTCTGAGTGCCCTCCAGTAGGTGACGCCATTCTTTAAGTGCCAGGATAATGGCTAGGAGCTCCCTGTCACCAATCTCATAGTGGCTTTGGGCAACCGAGAGTTTCTTAGAAAAGAACCCACAAGGTTTCAGTGGACCACCCTCCATCGATCGTTGGGAGAGCACTGCCCCGACCCCAACTTCAGAGGCATCGACTTCCAATGTGAATAGTAGAGCAGGGTTGGGGTGGGACAGTACTGGAGCTGAGGCAAAAGCGGACTTAAGTGTCTCAAAAGCGTTCTCCGCTGCCTCAGACCATTGAGAGGGAGTAGCACCTTTACGTGTTAAGTCAGACAATGGTTTAACAATCGTAGAGAAGTTCTGAATGAATTTCCTATAATAATTGGCAAAGCCCAGAAAGCGTTGGATCACTTTTAACCCTTTAGGGCGCGGCCACTGTAGTACTGCAGCCAACTTTTCCTGGTCCATAGCAATACCATTAACTGAAATCACGAACCCCAGGAAGGGTACTTGAGACCTATGGAATTCGCATTTCTCAAGTTTACAAAATAGTTTGTTTTTACGTAGTCGTAACAAAACCTCAGAGACATCCTTAACGTGCTGCGTGAGGTTGGCAGAGTGAATTAAAATATCATCGAGATAGACTACCACGCAGGACTGCAGCATATCATGAAGGATGTCATTAATGAATTCCTGGAATACTGCCGGTGCATTAGATAGCCCAAATGGCATAACCAGATATTCATAATGCCCAGATCTGGTATTGAATGCCATCTTCCACTCATCTCTTGCCTTGATCCTGATCAGGTTGTAAGCAGCTCTGAGATCAAGCTTAGTGAAAATGGATAGTGTTGAGCGAGCATGCTCGGCCGATGCTCGGATCGGCTCGAGCATCGCTCTGCTCGGCACATGGCGGTACTCGTACGAGTACCGCATGTGCTCGCCCGCCATGTTCGGGTCTCCTCCCCGCACGTTTTGCGGCTGCTGCGCAGCCAATAAACGTGCAGGGAGGCTCTGACATCGGTGTAATGCCAGCAGCCATGTTGGCTGCTGGCATTACACTGATTGGCTGGCCAGAACCCGTGGTCGGGTGCTGTATAGCACCTGACCAGCGAGTTCGGCTCAGTCTTAGCCAGGGAGAGCTGAGGATAGGAAGGGAAAGTCAGTGTAGGGAGGAAAAAAACCAAAATTGTGAAAAAAAAGAACCAAAAGTCGTTTTTAGGACTACTGTGTGTGGGGGCAGCAGGTTATTTTGTGTGGGGGGAAAAAAACAACAAAAAAAAAAATATATATATTCTGTTTAGTGTGCAAAGTTGCAGATTAGAGCACATTCTGTTTAGTGTGCACAGTTGCAGATTAGAGCACATTCTGTTTAGTGTGCAAAGTTGCAGATTAGAGCACATTCTGTTTAGTGTGCAAAGTTGCAGATTAGAGCACATTCTGTTTAGTGTGCAAAGTTGCAGATTAGAGCACATTCTGTTAAGTCTTCAAACTAAAATATCAAAGTCACATATTCCATTCAGTGTGCGTCGCCGCAGTTTAGCAGCACATTCTGTGTACTGTGCAGAGTTGCAGAATAGGAAGAAATACTGTTAAGTCTTCAAACTAAAATATCAAAGTCACATATTCCATTCAGTGTGCTTCGCCGCAGTGTAGCAGCACATTCTGTGTACTGTGCAGAGTTGCAGAATAGGAAGAAATACTGTTAAGTCTTCAAACTAAAATATCAAAGTCACATATTCCATTCAGTGTGCTTCGTCGCAGTTTAGCAGCACATTCTGTGTACTGTGCAGAGTTGCAGAATAGGAAGAAATACTGTTAAGTCTTCAAACTAAAATATCAAAGTCACATATTCCATTCAGTGTGCTTCGTCGCAGTTTAGCAGCACATTCTGTGTACTGTGCAGAGTTGCAGAATAGGAAGAAATACTGTTAAGTCTTCAAACTAAAATATCAAAGTCACATATTCCATTCAGTGTGCTTCGCCGCAGTGTAGCAGCACATTCTGTGTACTGTGCAGAGTTGCAGAATAGGAAGAAATACTGTTAAGTCTTCAAACTAAAATATCAAAGTCACATATTCCATTCAGTGTGCTTCGTCGCAGTTTAGCAGCACATTCTGTGTACTGTGCAGAGTTGCAGAATAGGAAGAAATACTGTTAAGTCTTCAAACTAAAATATCAAAGTCACATATTCCATTCAGTGTGCTTCGCCGCAGTGTAGCAGCACATTCTGTGTACTGTGCAGAGTTGCAGAATAGGAAGAAATACTGTTAAGTCTTCAAACTAAAATATCAAAGTCACATATTCCATTCAGTGTGCTTCGCCGCAGTTTAGCAGCCTATTCTGTGTACTCTGCACAGTTGCAGAATAGGAAGAAATACTGTTAAGTTTTCAAACTCAAATATTAAAGTCACATATTCCATTCAGTGTGTGTCACCGCCGTTTAGCAGCCTATTCTGTGTACTCTGCACAGTTGCAGAATAGGAAGAAATACTGTTAAGTTTTCAAACTCAAATATTAAAGTCACATATTCCATTCAGTGTGTGTCACCGCCGTTTAGCAGCCTATTCTGTGTACTCTGCACAGTTGCAGAATAGGAAGAAATACTGTTAAGTTTTCAAACTCAAATATTAAAGTCACATATTCCATTCAGTGTGTGTCACCGCCGTTTAGCAGCCTATTCTGTGTACTCTGCACAGTTGCAGAATAGGAAGAAATACTGTTAAGTTTTCAAACTCAAATATTAAAGTCACATATTCCATTCAGTGTGTGTCACCGCCGTTTAGCAGCCTATTCTGTGTACTCTGCACAGTTGCAGAATAGGAAGAAATACTGTTAAGTTTTCAAACTCAAATATTAAAGTCACATATTCCATTCAGTGTGTGTCACCGCCGTTTAGCAGCCTATTCTGTGTACTCTGCACAGTTGCAGAATAGGAAGAAATACTGTTAAGTTTTCAAACTCAAATATTAAAGTCACATATTCCATTCAGTGTGTGTCACCGCCGTTTAGCAGCCTATTCTGTGTACTCTGCACAGTTGCAGAATAGGAAGAAATACTGTTAAGTTTTCAAACTCAAATATTAAAGTCACATATTCCATTCAGTGTGTGTCACCGCCGTTTAGCAGCCTATTCTGTGTACTCTGCACAGTTGCAGAATAGGAAGAAATACTGTTAAGTTTTCAAACTCAAATATTAAAGTCACATATTCCATTCAGTGTGTGTCACCGCCGTTTAGCAGCCTATTCTGTGTACTCTGCACAGTTGCAGAATAGGAAGAAATACTGTTAAGTTTTCAAACTCAAATATTAAAGTCACATATTCCATTCAGTGTGTGTCACCGCCGTTTAGCAGCCTATTCTGTGTACTCTGCACAGTTGCAGAATAGGAAGAAATACTGTTAAGTTTTCAAACTCAAATATTAAAGTCACATATTCCATTCAGTGTGTGTCACCGCCGTTTAGCAGCCTATTCTGTGTACTCTGCACAGTTGCAGAATAGGAAGAAATACTGTTAAGTTTTCAAACTCAAATATTAAAGTCACATATTCCATTCAGTGTGTGTCACCGCCGTTTAGCAGCCTATTCTGTGTACTCTGCACAGTTGCAGAATAGGAAGAAATACTGTTAAGTTTTCAAACTCAAATATTAAAGTCACATATTCCATTCAGTGTGTGTCACCGCCGTTTAGCAGCCTATTCTGTGTACTCTGCACAGTTGCAGAATAGGAAGAAATACTGTTAAGTTTTCAAACTCAAATATTAAAGTCACATATTCCATTCAGTGTGTGTCACCGCCGTTTAGCAGCCTATTCTGTGTACTCTGCACAGTTGCAGAATAGGAAGAAATACTGTTAAGTTTTCAAACTCAAATATTAAAGTCACATATTCCATTCAGTGTGTGTCACCGCCGTTTAGCAGCCTATTCTGTGTACTCTGCACAGTTGCAGAATAGGAAGAAATACTGTTAAGTTTTCAAACTCAAATATTAAAGTCACATATTCCGTGTAAGATGAAGAAGGCGGGTAAAAAGGGACGGGGAAGTGGACGTGATCCTGATAGTTCAGGGCGCGGGTCAGGACGCGGAGAAACTGTGCCTGGTGCCAGAGCACAAGAAAGAAAGACATCCACCATACCTAGCTTCATGTCTAATTTTACAGGGCGTCGCAGGACATCACTCTCGAGGTCCGACCACTGCGAACAGGTGGTCGGTTGGATGTCAGCTGATACTGCTTCCAGTCGGTTAAGCACCACCCTGTCTTCCACCAAGTCCACTCTCAGTAGCCAAGAGTCTGGTCAACATAATCCTCACTCTGATCATCCTTCCTCCCACCATACACGGTCTGTTCAAAGAAGTGATCCCACACTGGGATATAGTGAGGAGCTCGTCTCATCACCAATCCTTCATTTGACCCTCTCTCCAAGCACGCTTGCAGAGGAACATGACATCTTGTGCCCTGATTCACAACCTCTAGAGGGTACCCAATCACAAGAAGATGACAGATGTGAACGGCATTTAAGGTCAAAGGAAGTAGTGGATGATGATGATGATGATGATGAGACACAGTTGCCATTAAATCAACCACTATTTCCGTCTCAAGACCTTGTTGAGGAGAATGTTATACAGTTGTCAATGACTGAGTATGTGGTGGGATCAAGACATGAGGAGGATGATCAGAGTGAGGAAGTGGAGGAGGACTTGGTGGACGATGAGGTGACTGACCCCACCTGGGAAGGTGTAGAGCCGAGCGATGACAGCAGTCCTGAGGGTCAGCCATCTGCAGCACCGCAACAGGCTGGAAGAGGCAGTGGTGTGGCTACAGAAAGAAGGCGGACCGCACCAAACCGGCCCGCAAATGTTCCACGGAGCACCCCCTTGCGTAAATCTACCTTGCCAAAGGGTAGGTGTTCCGCGGTATGGCGTTTTTTTAAGGAAAGTGCGGACGACAAAAGAATTGTAGTTTGCAACCTGTGCCACACCAGAATGAGCCGAGGCATGAACACTAGAAACCTCACCACCACCAGCATGATCCGACACATGGCATCCAAGCACCGTAATAAGTGGGAGGAACGCCTGGATCGCCCATCTGTGTCTGCAGGCCACACCACTGCCTCCTCTTCCCCTGTTTTCGGTGCCGGCCAATCGCCTGTCGAAGGCGCAGGCCCGCATACCTCCCGCCCTGCACCTGTAGCATCTGAAGCACCATCAGCGACCACATCCACTTCCCTGTCCCAGCACAGCGTCCAAATGTCGTTACCCCAGGCATTTGAGCGCAAGCGAAAATACCCAGCCACCCACCCACAGGCCATAGCACTAACCTCACACCTTTCCAAATTACTGGCCATCGAAATGCTGCCATTTAGGCTTGTGGACACTGAGTCCTTCCGCAGCCTGATGGCAGCAGCTGTCCCTCGGTACGCGGTCCCCAGCCGCCACTACTTTTCCCGGTGTGCCATCCCCGCATTACACCACCATGTGTCCCGTAACATCACCCGTGCCCTGACCAACGCAGTTACTGGGAAGGTCCACTTAACGACTGACACATGGACAAGTGCTTGTGGCCAGGGACGCTACATTTCCCTGACGGCACACTGGGTGAATGTCGTGGAGGCTGGGAGCGACTCGGACCCTGGGATGGCACGGGTGCTACCCACGCCGAGGATTGCGGGCCCTACCTCCATCAGGGTTTCCGCCAGCACCTACGTTATTGGCTCCTCCTCCTCCGTTTCCACCTCCGAATTCTCTACACGCAGCGCCACTCCCCCATCAGCCAGTAGCTGGAAGCAGTGTAGCACTGCAGTGGGGAAGCGTCAACAGGCCGTGCTGAAGCTGATCTGCCTTGGGGACAAACAGCACACGGCCTCAGAGCTGTTGCAGGGGATTAGTCACCAGACCGAGCAGTGGCTCTCGCCACTCAACCTGCAACCAGGCATGGTTGTGTGTGATAATGGGCGTAACTTGGTGGCGGCTTTGGAGCTCGGCAAGCTCACACACGTACCATGCCTAGCGCATGTATTTAATTTAGTGGTTCAGCGATTTCTAAAAACCTACCCCAATGTGCATGATCTCTTGACCAAGGTGCGCCGCGTGTGTGCACATTTCCGTAAGTCATCTACAGCTTCGGCCGGCCTGTTGAAGCTGCAGCAGCGCTTACAATTGCCAGCTCACCGGCTGCTGTGTGACGTGAGCACGCGCTGGAACTCCACCTTCCACATGTTGGCCCGGCTTTGTGAGCAGCAGAGGGCAGTAGTGGAGTACCAGCTGTTACACGGTCGTCGCCTCTCCGTTCAACTTCCTGTAATCAGAAGTGAGGAGTGGGAATGGATGTCAGACCTCTGCGAGGTTTTACGCAATTTTGAGGAATCGACACAGATGGTGAGCGGCGATAACGCTATTATCAGTGTAACCATCCCACTTCTGTGTCTACTGAAACGCTCGCTGCTCACAATTAAAACCGACGCTTTGCATGTGGAAGAGGTGGAAATGGGGGAGGAAGAGCTTACACAAGGTGATAGCCAGAGCACCCTCACTTCGTCTTCTCAGCGACAATTGGAGGAGGCGGAGGAGGAGGAGGAGGAGGAGGAGGAAGACACGGTTGCCTCCGCTACAGAGGGTAGCCATGGAACTTTAGTTCCATCTCTTCAGCGTGGGTGGGCAGAAGAGGAGGAAGAGGATGAGGATATTGAGAGTCATCCTCCTGGTGAGGACAGCGAAATTTTGACTGTTGGTACTCTGGCACACATGGCTGACTTTATGTTAGGCTGCCTTTCCCGTGACCCACGCGTTGTACGCATTTTAGACAACACGGATTACTGGGTGTTCACCCTTCTGGACCCCCGCTACAAAGAGAATTTCTCATCTCTCATTCCTCCGGTGGAGAGGACAAGCAAAATGGTGCAATACCAGAAGGTTCTTGTCGAAAAATTGCTCCAAAATTTTCCATCTGACAATGCTGGCGGCAGAGTACGTGCTACCTTGGCCAACCGAGAAGGGGAGAAAAGGGGAGCACACAGCAGTTCCGAGAAAGGCAGGGCAACACTCTCCAAGGCGTGGGACACCTTCATGACACCCCGCCAGCACCCTCACCCTGATGCGCAGCCTAGTGTCACAAGGAGGGAAAAGTTTTGGAAGATGGTGAAGGAGTACGTAGCAGACCGTGTCAGCGTCCTCAATGATCCCTCTGTGCCTTACAACTACTGGGTGTCCAAGCTGGACACGTGGTATGAACTGGCACTCTACGCCTTGGAGGTGCTGGCCTGCCCTGCCGCCAGCGTTCTGTCTGAGCGGGTATTTAGTGCTGCTGGTGGCATCATAACAGATAAGCGTATCCGCCTTTCCACCGACAATGCTGATAGGTTGACACTTATAAAAATGAACAAGGCCTGGATTTCCCCTGACTTCTCCACTCCACTGGAGGAAAGCCCCGGGGGAACATAAACTCACTTTATATATGTTATTTACAATGATGGGAATACTCTGTATTCCCATTCACCCCTTCCACCCAAAAAACGGGTATATTGTTGACTCTTAATCTTCTCATCCTCCTCCTCCTCTTCCATATGCCCTGTGCTATAATTTTTATATAGGGCCAGCTCACCAGCGGGCCCTGTGATATAATTTTTATATAGGGTCAGCTCACCAGCGGGCCCTGTTTGCCAATTTTTATATAGGTCAGCTCACCAGCGGGCCTTCTCATATAATGTTTTATTGGGTCAGCTCTCTAGCGGGCCCTCTCATATAATGTTTTATAGCGTCAGCTCACTAGCGGGCCTTCGCATATAATGTTTTATAGCGTCAGCTCACTAGCGGGCCTTCGCATATAATGTTTAGGATGGTCAGCTCTGCAGCAGACCCTCACCCATAATGTTTTAGATGGTCAGCTCAGCGCACGTTTCCCTCTTAATCATGGCCTCAGTTCAATAAAATCAAGGAAATTTTTGGGATAATTTGCCTCTGCGCACGTTTCCCTCTTAATCATGGCCTCACTTCAGAAAATCAAGGAAATTTTTGGGAGAATTTGCCTCTGCGCACGTTTCCCTCTTAATCATGGCCTCACTTCAGAAAATCAAGGAAATTTTTGGGATAATTTACCTCTGCGCACGTTTCCCTCTTAATCATGGCCTCACTTCAGAAAATCAAGGAAATTTTTGGGAGAATTTGCAGATGATATACAAGTAAATATACAGCAAATATTGTTTGGTAACAATTTTTCGCCTAAAGTCGTTTTTATTTTCCTTTTTGTGTGTTTTATGGTCAGTCTGTAAAAATGGCGTACTACGGGCGAAAGATCGTTCCCAGCAGCGATGTTGGAGTCCAAGATGCATCCAGACATCCTCCCTATGCTGTCCCTGAACCATTTCTGTGGTGTTTCCATCCTTTTCTGCCCTTTTCCTATGGACCAGGCACCCTCCCCTCATCAGAGCAGGGGGTGCCTGGTGTAATGCTCGAGTCCTCCCATTGACTTCAATGGGGCTCGGGTGCTCGGCCGAGCACTCGAGCCTCAGGGGGTGCTCGGTCAGAGCACCCGAACACCCGAGCATTGGGGTGCTCGCTCATCACTAAAAATGGACGATCCCTTTAACCTGTCAAATAATTCGGTTATGAGTGGAATAGGGTAGGCATTCTTAGCCATAAGCTTGTTCAACCTTCTGTAATCGATACAAGGCCTTAGCTCGCCACTTTTCTTTTTTACAAAAAAAAACCCCAGCACCAGCTGGAGATGAAGACTTGCGAATAATCCCTCTCTTGAGGGCATCCTCTATGTACTCCCTGTAGCCCTGGATTCCTCACAAGACAGTGGATACGTGCGACCCCTGGGAGGCACCACACCCGGGGCCAGATCAATAGAGCAGTCTTAGGGTCTATGTGAGGGCAATGCGCTAGCCTCCCCCTTGCTGAATACGTCACTGAATTCCTGATATTCAGCTGGCAAGGAGGGGGAGGTACAACAAATCTTGACAGGGTGGGACAGACCGTTCTTAACGCAGTATTCGGACCAAGACCTGACCTCACATCTCTGCCAGTCAAACTGCGGGTTGTGTAATAGTAGCCAGGGGAACCCCAGTATGACTGCATGATGTGGAGAACTAATTATTTGGAAGCATACTTCTTCCTTATGAAGGGCCCCAACAGTCATAGAAATAGGAATAGTCTCCATAGTGATGAAAGCAGGTTCCAAAGGTCGGCCATCGATGGCTTCAATGGCCAGTGGAGACTCCCTTTTGAGTAACGGAATCTTATGCAACTCGGCAAAGGACTGATCCATAAAATATCCTGCTGCACCAGAATCCACCAGTGCCATGACCAATACAGAAAGGTCTGCCCAAGAAAATGCCACCTGGATGGTGGGTTTCTGTGTGCAAGAATCAAGGGACTGCTGTACACCACCTAGGGCCTGTCCCTCAAGGTACCCTAGGTGCGTCTGTTTCCCGGTTTCTCCGGACATGTGCGTATTAGGTCCCCAGCCTTGCCACAGTACAAGCATAATCCCAGCCTTTTGCGGTTTGTCTGTTCCTCCTTAGTAAGTCTGGTGAACCCTTGTTGCATTGGTTCACTTGCCTCTGGGAACCGCTCAGGAGGAATGGGAGGAGAGGGTGGGTTAAAAGGATTACCTTGCCCGATGTTTCTGGATCTTGCCCTTCTTGCCAACCGTCTCTCGCGAATGCGAGAATCAATGAGCATAACATACTCAATGTAATCATCCAGGCCACTGGGTACCTCCCTGGCAGCAATTTCATCTTTAATGGTATCGGTCATGCCCTGAGCAAATACTGCCACCAGTGCCTCGTTGTTCCAACCAACCTCTGCTGCCAAGGTACGGAATTCAATGGCGTAATCGCCTAATGTACGCTCACCCTGCTGTATTTCCATTAATCTCTTGGCAGCAGAGGCGGTTCTACCAGGTACCTCAAACACTCTACAGAACTGTCTTACGAATTCATCAAAGTTCCGAGTGCAGGGTTTGGCATTCTACCAAAGAGGGTTGGCACATGCCAGTGCTCTGCCTGTCAGCAGGGAGATCATAAATCCGACCTTACTACGGTCGTTAGGAAATGCCTGGGGCGTTAATTCTAGAAAGATCTCCAATTGATTAATAAAGCCCCTGCAGAGGTTAGGTTGGCCATCATATCTTAACGGTAACGCCGCCGCCGCCGTTAGCCCTCTGGGAGGAGCAAGAGGAACCACAGACTGATTGTCCGGTGTCGTAGCCGGAGGGACCACCGGATTTTGGTTTGGCTTGTCGGGGTGTACTGTTCGCTCAAGTAACGTTTGTAAGGCCAATGCCAATTGGTCTAGGCGCTGTTCATAAACATCCATTCTCCAGTGGATGTTTTGTGCATTACTCTCACCCTTACTGTCTGAGGTCATGGCCCTTTCGTACTGTCACGGTTTTCAAGACACTCAGACCAGCAGGTGAAAATAAAATGCAATTTTATTAAGAACAAAATAAATGACAAAGAGCGCCCCCTATGGGGCACTGCGTAGCAGCAGGAAGGCAATAGTATGAACAATATACAATATAGCAAAAATAGTACCGGCAACTGACAGGCACTGAGTACTGATATACAAGGGTTAAAGGAATAAGTCTATCTCAGTTGTGTGGTTTGGCACGCCCAAGGTGTTAAAGGTGGTGAATGGTGGAGAAGACTCAACACCAACAGTCTGTAGTACTGAGGAAACTTGTCCAGCAAAGAGAAACCTGCCACCCAGAGCCTGCTGTACTTGAATGGTAGCCCCCACTGGCGTATGAACAGAGCGAGTATACTGCCAGAGCTACAGCGAATAGCCCCCACAGGCGTAACGGAGACAACTGAATTACCAGAGCTTGGAGTCACTAGCCCCCACGGGCGAAATGGCAGGAACTGGATTGCAAGAGCTTGGACAAATAGCCCTCACGGGCGTAACAGAAGCAACTGAATTGCAAGAGCTTGAGCCAATAACCCTTATGTGCGGAATGGAAGGAACTGAATTGCAAGAGCTTGAGCCAATAGCCCCCACGGGCGTAACCCCAGAGACATGCACAGAAGCAGCCAGAGCCGTGCGCCACTGGGCGCGGTAATGAGCTACACCAGACTGCAAGGAGAGGAATGGCTCAGCACAAAGCAACTCTCTGTCTAGACTGAGGGCCCAGTACCGAGGACACAGCTCTGCACGGGTTAATGGCTCGATAGTTGGAACACAGCTCTGCACTGGTTAACAGCTCAATAGTTGGAACACAGCTCTGCACGGACAGGCAGCTCGGTAGTTGGGACACAGCTCTGTCCGGACAGACAGCTTGGTAGTTGGGACACAGCACAGCGTGGGTTAACAGCTCAGCAGGAGGCGGCTCAGAGGCAGGAACCAGCACAGCACAGCAACCGCTGCAGCCGCTCAGGACAGCAAGTGAGACAGTCACAATGTCGCCGTGGCAACAGGGAGGGCAGGAACGTAGACCGGCCTGAAGAAACTGGAACAGGCCACGGAGCAGGAACGTCAGCAGGCCGGGTCGAATCACGGAACAGGTTCTCAGCCAAGCAGGATCAAGATACAAGCAGGAACGTCAGCCAGGCCGGGTCGAATCACGGAGCAGGTTCTCAGACAAGCCGGATCAGGAAACGAGCAGGAACTTCAGCCAGGCCAGGTCAAATCACGGAGCAGAAACACTGGAACGTAGTCAGAGGTAGCCAAGTCGGTACACCGGAAATCAGGAACGCAGGAACACAGCACAGCAAAACTGTCTCAGGAACACCACGAAAGGGCACCTGACAGGTGCCACTAGCCCAGTATAAAAAGGTCACCAGGGGCGGGCCAAACAGGCTCAACCAATCGGAGCGTAGCACAAGCAAGAGTGACATGAAGGGAAACTGCAATGTGATAATGTCCTTAGAGATATTATTTATCTTCCAGACTGGTTCCCTCAGTCTTTCATGTCGTTAACGTTTTGTCATACTCTCATATATTTGTGGGTAGGAACATTTTAGGCAATAAATTACTCCACTAGTTCTACAATTAATATATGATTCTATGTGTATAGTTTGATGGAATCTATCAATAACATAGGTTTTCTTAACCATATATTTACAGGTTGAGCACCCGTAACAGGGGTATGAACCCTTTATTGGTAGTTTGCCTTTAGTTCTGATAAAATGACTCTTCACCAAATGATCTCTTAGATTCGGACTTCTCCTAAAAGTCACTGGTATCCTCTTGGGGACTATCTCAGCAAAATCAGGATCAGTACATAAGACATGTGCATGAGTGTTCAAGATATTCCTAATTATGCCTTCTTGACCATTATAAGTAGTAATGAATCTAGTTACTGATTTAGTATCCTGTTGCTTTTTAGGTTGTAACAATGCTCTTCTCTCTGTGCGTAAAGCACTCGAGAATGCTCATTTTATTAATCTCTTACTGTATCCTCTCTCAGACGTGTTTTGAGTTCATTAGCTCTTAGTTGAAAGTGATCGAGATCCGAACAGTTACGTCTACTCCGTAAGGATTTGCCCACAGGGAGTCCCTTCTTCACTGCCTCTGGATGTGAGCTCTCAAAATGAAGTATACTGTTTGTTGATGTATCTTTGCAATGCAGATCACTTATTATTGTCTTGCCTATGAATCCGCAAATCTAAAAAAAACTACTGATTCCTTACTATATTCATGCGTCAATTTGAGATTCATATTATTGTTAAGAACACTTATAACTGGATGTAATGTTTCTATCGGTCTATCCTATAGAAAGAGAATGTCATCAATATATCTCAGCCACATTATTATGTTGGCTGTGAGATGTTCATTATTTTCTGAAAAGACAATTTCTCACTCCCACCACCCCAAATATATGTTTGCATATGTTGGAGCGCATGCAGTCCCCATTTCTGTCCCCCGTTGCTGCAAGTAGAACTTATCATTAAACATAAAGCAATTATTTTTCGATACAAACTCCAAAAGTTGTATGATTAATTTGTTTGTATCTGTCTCTTGTTGACTTTTCATTTTGAGAAAGAATTCCACCGCCTGAACACCATATTTGTGGTCTATGCTGGTATATAGACTTTCGACATCACTTGTTACCAACCATGTATTATTGTTTATTGTAATGTCTTCAATTTTAGATAATACATCCCTACTATCTCTGGTGTATGATGGTAAGGAGGTTACAAATTCCCTCACTCTCAAGTCAACATATCTCCTTGCTTTTTCAGTTGTTTCCCACTCCTGACACAAAGGGACATCCAGGGGGTCTTTCAGTATGTTTATGTATTTTAGGTAAAAAATACTACAGGATTTTCTACGAATAAGAACTTATGTTCTTTCTGACCAATAATCTTCTGACTGTAGGTATTATGTAAAAGCTTTGTATATTTCTCCAATAGTTGTTCTGTGGGCTTTCCTAGTAATTGTATGTAGCAGTCTTTATTGGAGAGATGTTTGTTAGCTTCTTCTAGATACATCTCTACTGGCCATAATACAATATTCCCTCCTTTATCTGAGTGCTTAACTAGGGTATCATCCCATTTTTTAATCTCTTGTAGTGCCTGCCACTCTTTTTTTCGTTAGATTATGGTCCATAACTTCTACGTTCATTTTAAGAAAATCAATAGTAACCAATTCCAAACACACATATATTTGTGGGGATATGTACAAGGGTGGTGTGAGTGAAGATTTTATTGTTAATTTGTCTTTCCACTTTGTGTTAGTATCAGCAGTTTCATTTAATAAAGATTCTAGATTTTGAATAGTTTCAAAATCTGCATCCGACCATTTAAATTTCTGCACATTTTCCTCCTTTTTTTGCCAAAAAAATTTTTAAAAGGAGTTTCCTGATGTAAAAATATATATATAAATATATTTTATCAAAGACTGGCTGAGTGAAAATACTGACAAGCAGTCTTATGTTACACCTAATAATACAGTAGGATGATATGACACATCGCAGATACTGAAAGTGATTGAATTGTTCACTCGATTAGCATTCTAACCTCACTCTCTTTGAATGAGTTATTCTAAAAACATTGGAAATACAATACAGGGTATTCTTATCTGTTGAACTTAAGTGCAAGAAACGTATCTACTTTGAGTGGTTTATACTTTTGAATCAATATTTCCATGTGCATGTGGAGAATCACTAACTACATGCATATATAATATCAGGTCTGATTGAATACTGAATTACTACACATTATAGTTTAGTTGGGAGACAAAGACATAACTTTGGGCTTGTGTGAAACAGTCCATTGGGATGTCAGATGACATATTTTAATCATAGTTTATTTTAATTTTTCCATTCTACTTATATTTGCTAATAAATATAGAATTTGTATTTATTTGTGGTTTTCTGTTACTACTGTATAATTGTATTACCAAAGAGATACTTCTTTTTTTTTTGGTTAAATTCTGGAAGATCATTCTGCTAATAGGTCTCTCTATGTGGGGGTTGCTATGCATAAGAGACCCCTAGACGTGTGCGCTGCACTACAGCCAGTTGCAAAATACCAGTTATACTGTAGATCAGTGGGAACACCATCAGCACTTTTGCACTGCAGGATGGCAACAATGATCGCATGGACTATGTGTTGTGCAATGCAATGGTGTCCTGATAGAACACTCTCCATATCTAGTTAGTAACTCTGTTACTACTAATCCCTTGATACATGTTATTAGTCCTTTGTTTTCCACTGGAGTTTACACTACTAATTAAGTATTTATTGCAGTTCAGCCTGAGTGGCATAGTGGTCCATTGCTTGATCAGTTAATTGAAGATTGTTCCACTTTCCTAGTCAGGATAACCAGTCATGATTTACTGTAATTTTTAACATTGTAAATGCAGAATTATCCTTTGAAGCTTGTTGTTTTCTTGATAAAAAAAAGAGAAAAAAAAAACATATTGGCCAGGGGTGGGCAATCATAAAAATCGAATTTCTTCACTAATTTATAC
Organism: Rhinophrynus dorsalis; assembly: GCA_037306005.1. NCBI lineage: Eukaryota > Metazoa > Chordata > Amphibia > Anura > Rhinophrynidae > Rhinophrynus > Rhinophrynus dorsalis. Next base: position 143,444,662 of record CM074721.1, read on the forward strand.
ACCTATATTCTGTAAATTGGACTTGGTGTATATGTTCATACAAAAATATTGTTTTTATGATTGCCCACCCCTGGCCATGCCAGTAAAACTTTGTTTTAACCATATCAACTAAGACCACTAAATGCATTCAGTGAGTGTACATATCTGGTGTATGTTAGCAGATATGGTTAATCAAAAAAAGTTATTTGCCTGGGGTGGGCAATCATAAAAACATTCAAACATACATTTCTGTATTAACATATGCACAGCTATATACTATATATTGGTGTATTATAAATTAGTATGGAAACAGGATTTTTATAGCTGCTCACCCCAAGAAAAATATTTTTTCTAAACATAATTGTTAACCTATAGTGAACAAATATACGGTCTATTGTTGCATATATTTATTCAGTATTGTATGTTTTATGATTGCCCACCGCTGCTGGCCAATACTATTTTAAAGGGACAGTAATGTCCCATAAAAATTTGTTCTGGTTTTTTAGAGCAGGAAAATAAGCTGAATGGCGAAAACCCTATCTCTCAAACCGCTATGGTTTGAGAGATATAGGTGTTGAAAGTTCCCCCCTCCCTCCCCTTTCCCTCCCGTCAGCACTGTGCTGACTGCAGGGGAATCCTGTCTGGGGACCAACAGGAGGCTCTGCAGGAGAGCCAAAATTGAGTTATCGCAAAGGAATTACTTTATTGTAAAGGTCTACAAAGTGTACCTGGTTTGCAAGCTAGTCTACAATTATAATAATAATATAATAACTAGTATTTATATAGCACCTTTCTCCCAGTGGGACTCAAAGCGCTGTCAGCGCACGCTCTCGGAACTAACCAAATTGGCAGCTGAAATAATAGGTGTTATTATTACCCAATCAATGGAACTCATTTATAGACCTCGGAAGGATAAAGGGCTGAGTTGGCCCTGCCGGGATTCGAACCTGCAACCCTGAGGTTGAATCGGCTCCATAGTCAGGGAATTTACCACTGAGCTATCTGTACAACATTTTAATTCTTGCAATCCCTTTTAAACAATTTGTATTCTCCAGTGATTACACTTTGCCAATTTGGAAGTAAGTTAAAAAAAAAAAAAAAACTAACTATATACTTGGTAAATGTGTACTAAAGAAATCTGGATCATTCTTACTCTTCTTTGCATTATTATGTATTGTTATAGGTAAGAAATTTGAATGTGGGTGGAGCATAATTGGGGATGGAGCACAGGGGCCCCTTATTAGATTTTGCAGGGGGCCTCTGCATTTTGTGTTATGCTTCTGTAACTGATAGATCATGGACTCTCAATTTTAAATATCAGGATTAATAGATTTTCTACAGTATTATGGTTAAACTACAATAGCCCCTTAAAGGGATAGTAATACTTCATTTTAACTTTATTTTATTTTGTAGGCATTAAAAAAACATGAAGAATGATATAAGTCTTATCTCTCAAACCTTTATGGTTCAAGAGCTATACACAAGCAAAGTTTCCCCCTCCCGCCCCTTTTCCCTAGTGTAAGCCATCTCTTCTCAGATGTGAATCTGGTTGTAAGACCAGATTGATAACAGGAGGGGACAATCTTCTTTGTATGAAAAGAATGAAAGCCCTTCCCCCCCTTGACAAGTTTTTCAGCTTTTTCCCTTATCTTAATTGAAGATTGTCCCTCTCTGCAGTCTACCTGGGCACCACCCTTCTGATCTGGCTGGATGGATACTTTGCTTGTGAATATTTCTTAAACCATAAAGGTTTGAGAGATAAGACTTATATCGTTCTTCATGTTTTTTTTAATGCCTACAAAATAAAATAAAGATAAAACGAAGTATTACTATCCCTTTAAGGACCGGCCGCACATGCACGAGGTTGTCACATAAGGATCAGGGACCATTTTTTTTTTCCGAATCCGATTCTGGACTCCCCAAACTGTGTGCAGCCGCGCAGGGAGCCCGCAATTCCACGACGGTCCAGGACCGTCATGGGTCCTTAACCCCTTAACGACCCTTGACAGTCATAGTACGTCATGGGTAGATCTGACTTAACAACCCATGACGTACTATGACCGTCATGAAATTACGGGCTCCCCCCGCAGATGCACGCCGGTCATTAAGTGGTTAAGGGTATAACAAGCCATGATGGTCCAGGACCATTATGGTTCCTTAAGGGGTTAATGTATATTATGTGTTTCTGTCCTTTATTTTCCTTTAGTGCACTAAATCAGAGAATTTTTCACAATCATTTACTTAAACATGAAAAATTTTCATTGTTTAATTTTATATGCACTTTGGTGTCTTACACTGCATTAAGTTACATGTTTGTGACGTCACTGATTTTGGCGCCCTCAGGGCGGTGAAGGGTTTATGAGGGTATTAGTTGCACTACTTTAATCCTGAGGTAGGCTGACATGTTACAACCGAAACATTGATTCAATAAAGAATAACTTTTATTTCAAATTTTCTTGTGAAGTCCTGGGAATGCTCTTGTCAATAAGAAATAAAAATATAACTGCACCTCCACATCAGCACCCAGGCAGTCATCTACTACTGAGTTTGAGTGCTTCCTAATCTCTACATGTTATATATATAAATAATAGCAAAATGGGACAGCATTGCCCTTCATTGTAATAGGGTATGAATTATGTAGCATATGTCCCATAGTTGGGAACTTGCCGGATTACACCCAGAGACTCCAGATTTAGAGCACTGTGTCTGGGTCTCTGTATGAAACCTTAAATTCTACAGGTACAGTTCATGCTGGAATCATACTGCATTTTCTGCTCCTGTGCAGCTTAAAATTATTGCAGTAAAATAATTCTGGCGTGATTGGCAATGGACTGGGTCGCATTGCATCCTGACGGCAATATCCACAAAAGCAACATGTGATCCCACCCACATAATCTAAAAAGCCAGCCAATGTCATTGTTGATTGTGGAGGAGGAAAAGCGATGACAATGTGAAGACGTTGCTGTGTCAGTGTCACAGGGCACAAAGCAGTCAGTGGAGGCAGAGCTCATTCAGAAAACCCTGCACACCTTTCAGTCCAGCCAGCATTGGCTGGTAAGTTCATCATCCTTTTAATAACAGAGGTGTATTATCAATGAGCATGGGCGTATTTGAGACTTTGATCAAGTTGGAGCTACACTGAAGGACAACATGCAGGGCCCTGTGTACCAGTGGTGGTGGTAGTACTTACTGGTCTGTTTCTTAAAGCTAGGCATCTTAAATACAAACTGTTGAGGCTGGGTCACATACTCACTGTGTACTTACAATTTAGTGCTACTAAAGAAAATGGACCAGAAGTACTGATAACTGTTCATTCTTCAACAGTGACGATAAACAGTTATCAATACTTTTGGTCCATTTTCTTTAGTTGCACAATAAATAAATACATTATATTTATAGTGTTGAGTATAGTATATGTAAGTGACCCTCAACTGTCTGCATCTGACATGTCTAGCTTAAAGGAACAAACCAGTAAGTAATAACCACCAGACAGCCAGGGCCCTGCTAAAAACAGATTGTTCTCCTGGATACCTCCAACTTGCTAAATTATCAGAGGTTAAGTATAATTTAAACACGGTAGCAAAGGTGGATTTTTTTTTTTTGGGGGGGGGGCAGAACCTCAGGGTGAGCTATTTCTGAAAGTACCCAAGTACAGACTGGGATATTTTATTTAAAGGCAAAAATACTGAGGAAAAATGATCAGAATTCAAATTTAGGTTGCAGAAATGTACCCAGCAGTATATACCAATGGGGAACAAATGCAAAAGAAGTAAGTCACAGCCAATGTAGTAAACTGCACATGTAAAGAAGGAAATGGCAAGGAAAAAAAAATGCATTCAAATTATTTAAGTCTGAAGGAACTGAACAATCTTTCATAACCCCATTAAGTATCAGTGGTCCCGGGGTCTGTGGTCCTTTAAGGACCAGATAGAAAAGTTTGACGTGTGGCCCACGTGACTGATCACGTTTGCCGGCATGCTGAACGGAGGACTGAAAGAGATTGCTCCGGTCTTGAAGCGATCGATTTTAGTCCCTGCTATTACTCACAGTGCCCCTGCAGGAGAATTGTGAGTAAAAAGTATGTGACATGTCAGGACTGTCACTGGTCCTTAACGTCAAAATAGCAGTGACGGTTCTGGCATGTCACTGGATGTTAAGGGGTTAAAATACAGGGAGTGCAACAAAGATTGCAAAAAGGCAAATAGGGTAGCAAAAATAGATAATGAAACTCAAATTACAAGGGAAAGCAAGACTAATCCAAAAAAGTTTTTAAAATAATAGGATTTTAGTCTTACCTGTTAAATCCTTTTCACTTAGTCCATACAGGTCACTGGTACTTCTGGGGGAGGCGATTCGCCCCTTTAATAGGCAGGAACAATTATGCAAATGATTGCAGGGGGCGGAGCCTCCCCTCCTACTTAAGCCACCTTCAGGCCAGAGCCACTAGATTGATTTGAGACCCTAAAACTGACCCCAGGTAAGCAAGAAGAAAGACTCCTGTGAGCATGCCCCAAAGGTCTCCCACTGAATGCCACAGGAGAGCCAGGTCTGGTCCCTTGACAGGGTGGGAGACCAGTGACCTGTATGGACTAAGTGAAAAGGATTTAACAGGTAAGACTAAAATCCTATTTTCACTGTCGTCCAATACAGGTCACTGGTACTTCTGGGATGTACAAACATTGAGCTGATCCAGAGGTGGGAAAAAGGCAAGGACCAGAACAAGGCCCAAGTCATGAAAACTGCTATGAACCAGATAATTACATAGCCCAAACTGTAAGTGTCAACGGACACCAATCAAGGGAACAACCCTGAACTAACACAGCACACGGAACTAGAGCCAACTGGGCTCAACAGTAAGGAAGCACTAAGGATCACAGAGTGGAAGACCTACACAGGCAAGACTGCCTCCAGGACTTTCCTTCCAAAACTGGCATCAGCCGAGGCCAGCACATCAACTCGGTAGTGCTTAGAAAAAGTGTGCACAGAGGACCAAGTGGCCGCTCTGCACAGTTGATCAGCGGAAGCCTGATTCTTGTAGGCCCAAGAGGCCCCAATAGATCTGGTGGAATGGGCAGTCACCCGGAAGGGAACATGCCTATTCCGCAAGTTATAGGCTTCACGGATAGTAGCCTTAATCCAAGAGGCAATGGTAACTTTGGAGGCCGGTCTCCCTGCCCTAGGCCCCTCAGGAATGACGAATAGAGCGTCAGACTTCCTGATAGACTCGGTGCGATGCACATAAAACTTGAGGCAACGCACCACATCCAACAAATGGAGATCTCTTTCCTTGTCAGATGAAGGATTAGGGCAGAAAGAGGGAACCACAATCTCCTGATTGATGTGAAACTCAGACACAACCTTGGGTAAGAATTCCTTGGTAGTGCGAAGCACAGCCTTATCCTTGTGGAACACCAGATAAGGAGGTTTACAAGACAAAGCCTGTAACTCTGCTACCCGGCGAACTGAAACAATAGCCAAAAGGAAGGCCATCTTCCAAGTCAAGAGACGTAATGGAATGGAAGCCAAGGATTCAAACGGTGGTCGCTGGAGGACTCCCAGAACCAAATTGAGGTCCCACTGGGGAGCAGGACTCTTGAAGGCAGGTCGAACATGAGTCACACCCTGGAAGAAAACTTTCACATCAGGAAGGATAGCAATCCTTTCCTGGAAAAACACAGACAAGGCAGAAGTCTGAACTTTGAGGGAACTCAGACTGAGCCCCTTATCCACACCGTCCTGCAAGAAGGCCAGGACAGTGGGAAGATGAAACTCAAGGGATAACTTCTTATCAGAGCACCATGCCACAAAAGTTGACCATATGCGATGATAGATCTTGGAAGACACAGGCTTACGAGCACTGAGCATAGTCGACACCACAGAAGGAGAAAATCCTTTCTTTGCTAGAATCGAGGATTCAACCGCCATGCCATCAAATGGAGAGAGTGAACATCCTCCTTCCACAGATATCCCTGAAGAAGTAGGTCCGGACGGGCAGGAAGTGGGAACGGATCCGCCACTGACATGGCCATCAACTCCGGATACCAGGACTGGCGAGGCCAGTTTGGAGCGATCAGGATCACAGGACAACGCTCCCGCTTCAGTTTCTGGATGACTCTGATCAATAGAGGAAGAGGAGGAAAGATGTAAGCCAGGGAAAAATCCCAAGGGATCGACAAGGCATCCACTGCTAGAGCAAGGGAGTCCCTCCGCCGGGAGCAAAACACTGGAACCTTCCTGTTGTGTCTGGAGGCCATCAGGTCCACCTCCGGCATCCCCCACCTCTGGGTGAGCAACTGAAACACCTCTGGATGAAGAGCCCATTCTCCGCTTTCGACGGTATGACGACTGAGGAAGTCTGCCATGACGTTGTCCACGCCTGGAATATGAACTGCAGAGATGACAGGCACGTGATCTTCTGCCCAAGACAAAATATCCTTGACCTCCAACCAGGCGGTGCCGCTTCTTGTGCCGCCTTGCCTGTTGATGTAAGCCACCGCAGTGGCGTTGTCGGATTCCACTCTGATCGGAAGACCGGTCAGTTGAGATTCCCAGTGTCTCAGGGCAAGCCGGATGGCACGTAGCTCCAGAACATTGATGGAGAGAAGAGATTCCTCCAGACCCCATTTCCCCTGAGCACTGAAGCGACCCAACACAGCACCCCAGCCCCGAAGGCTGCCATCCGTTGTGATCGTGGTCCAACAAGGAACTAGAAAGGATCTCCCTTTCAGGAGATGGGACAGATCCAACCACCAGTGCAGACTCGATTCCACATGAGGAGGTAGAGAGACTGACAGATGCTGATGATCTGGATGATTCTTGCACGTCTGGATCACAAATCTCTGAAGTTCCCTGGAGTGGGCCATGGCAAAAGGAACCGCTTCGATCGTGGAAATGAACTTCCCCACCAGGGATGACAACTTCGTTACCGGCACTAAGTCCAGTTCCAGAATCCCCGCCACTCTGATAGCTATCTGATGAGCCACATCCTCCGGCAGGAACACCATGCATTGGCGAGTGTCGAACAGGAGACCCAGGAACAGAAGCCTCTGAGATGGGACCAAGTCCGACTTGTCCAGATTCAGGATCCAGCCATGGCGGTTCAGAGTGTGGATACACTTCTGCAATTGCTGGTGAAGAAGTTCTGCCGAAGAAGCTTTGATGAGGAGATCGTCCATGTAGGGAGTCACCCTGACCCCGTCCTGATGAAGCACCGCTATCAGGGAGCCCAACACTCTCTGGAAGACCTGAGGAGCTGATGTCAGCCCAAAGGGAAGAGCAGAAAACTGAAAGTGTCCCCTGTGGCAGGCAATCCTGAGGTACCGCCTGCTCTCTGGATGAATAGGGATGTGAAGATAAGCATCCTGAAGGTCCAGGGAGGCAAGGAACTCCCCTGGAGACATTGCTGCAATCACAGAGCGCAGGGACTCCTGGCGAAAGTGGGAAGTCACCACATAGGCATTGAGATCTTTGAGATCCAAAATAGGACGAGCCCCTCCGTCCTTTTTGGCCACCACAAACAGGTTGGAATAAAATCCTGATCCTGTGTCCTCCTGAGGAACCACTTCCAGAACCTCTTTGTCCAAGAGATCCTGAATAGCGTCGTCGAACAGACGTCTTTTTGTGGGTTCCTGAGAAGGATGAGTAAAATGGAACCGAAAAGGAGGAAGGGAGGAGAAAGGGATCCTGTATCCCTCTGACACCACCTGAAGAACCCATGGGTCCGCCACTGACTCCTCCCAAGTCCGGCGAAAGATGCGGAAACGTCCACCTACAGCCGGATGCGGACCCGGGTTCGGCGAGTCATGCCGAAGCAGTCTTGGAGGTCTTGGCCTTGGGGGCCACTTTGGGCTTCCAGGACTGTTTGGGCTTGGAGGAGGAGCGCGTAGCGGGAGGACCCGTCTGGGCCGAGGAGCGTGTCTCAGTCTGAAATGAACGAAAGGACCGATTGCGTTTGGCTGGAAACTTTTTCTTAAAGACTGAGGGTAGAAGAGTACTTTTACCACCAGTAGCCTCACTGATCATTTCTTTGAGCTCAGATCCAAATAGCAAAGTCCCCTGAAAGGGCAAGGAAAGCAAGGCTTTCTTAGAGGCTGTATCAGCAGACCAAATTTTCAGCCAAAGGGCACGTCTAGCCACCACAGAGGCAGTGGAGGCCCTCACCATCATGCGCACAGCATCAAAAGCAGCGTCAGCAACATAGTTCTGAGCTTCAGTGATATTAGCAAGAAGCTGCAACTGTTCAGATACTGGTGCATCCTGGCGAACTGCTTCAGTCAGTCGTTCAGTCCAGGCCGCAATGGCTCTATTAACCCAAGCAACTGCAAAGGTTGGACGCATGGCAGTGCCAATGGAGGCAAATATAGATTTAAGAGAAAGCTCTAGCTTTTTATCCGTCCAATCCTGCAGGGCAGAGGCATCAGAGACAGCCAAAGCGGTAGACTTGGATAGTCTAGAAACAGGAGCATCCACCTTGGGGGGATGAACCCATTTTGCCAGCTCAGTCTCAGGAAAAGGGTACAGTTTAGCAAACTTTTTAGAGACAGAGGAGGATCTAACAGGATTCTTCCATGCCTCAGAGACTAGACGGGCAAGAGTAGGGTTAGTTGGAAAACAAACAACAGGCTTAGATGGTTTCTTTTGAAAAACATCAGTAGGATCATAAGTGGATTCCTGAGTCAGAGGAAGGTTAAGCGTATTCAGCACAGCTCTAATCAGACCCTCAGCCGAAACTTCAGGGTCACATTCATAAGGGTCCCCAATGGACCTGTTAGACTCAATAGCAGTGCGTTCCTCAGCATCAGAATCCTGCAAGAGTTCTTCCTCAGAAGAATCAGACACATCAGGAGCACCCTGTGGCTTAGGCAGGGAGGTCCTGATTGTAGTGGGGGTCTGCCAGACCTGGAGAGCCCCCTGTACCTGAGAGGGAAAAAGTTGAAGAGTGGATCTGAGATCCCTAGTGGCAGCTTTAAACTCCCTCACCCAAGATGGCTCAATAGCGTGGCTGGGAAGCCCAGGGTTGCTATCTTGACCAGTGCAGTTAGGGCATAGATCACCCACATTATCACTAGATAGCCCAGTGTGACAAGAGGAGCAAAACGCCATGGGGGGAGCAGACCCCCCATCCTCCTTAGACTTGGGTCTAGCCCCTAGCTCCAGTGAAGTAGACATGCTCACAGCGTCAATATACCCCACTTTAAACTCTATCACCCAGTAAGAGTGTGGAAGATTAAAGTTTCACCCCAGAAATGGCTAATATTGGACTTATCTGGCCAGCGAAGGGTTAATCTGATGAGGGGAGAGAAGGCTCGGTCCCTGCGTAGTGTACTCGCTGAGGAAGAGCTCCACAAAATGGCGGCCGTCAGGATAGCCAATCAGAAACGAGCGCGAACCGGGCGCTCATGGGAAATGTAGTTTTCCCCATACAAGTACCCCAAACAGTGCCCGAAGCCCCCCTGAACACCCCACACTAATAAAACACACACCGGATGATAGAGCAGGAGCTTAGCATTAAAATGAGCCCTCTCTGGAGTTGCTATGACAAGCGGTTCCAGAGATAAGTCCCAGACTGTGAAATCTCATAGAGAGTAAAGGAGCCATAGCGTCTAAGCGGGAAAAGCCGCGCTTAAAGGCGCGGAACACCATTTTCAATAAAGTTTAAGAAAACATTAAAAAGTGCCCAAACATACATAAAACACATAAAGAAATACTATACAAGGCTCCAAACTCAGAGAATACCACAGAAACTGCATTAAATACATTAAATGCAAATAAAAACACCCTATGAGTGCTGGAGTGCAATGCAAACTCCCAAATACAAGCCCAGCAAAGGGACACTGTGGGGACAAGTGGACCTTCAGCACTCAAAGGGTGGCTCACCTTTCCTGCAAGGACTTCTGTCTTCAGGTGACCATGATGAAGTGGGAATAGACCAGAGGAAAATTCCCCAGTAGGGAAGCTGCTTGACTCAAGCTGTTCCCTCTTCAGGGCATAAGGTCCACAGAAAATCCCTGGAAGCTGCACCAGAGGGCAATTCACAGCCATGGTCACCCTCCTAATGGTGGTATTCCATATTTGAATAAAAATATAACAAAAGACTAAGTTGATGCATAGATGTTCTCTACCTGGTGTGCACAGCACCCAGGAACAAATCAATCTGGTGGCTCTGGCCTGAAGGTGGCTTAAGTAGGAGGGGAGGCTCCGCCCCCTGCAATCATTTGCATAATTGTTCCTGCCTATTAAAGGGGCGAATCACCTCCCCCAGAAGTACCAGTGACCTGTATTGGACGACAGTGAAATATAAATAGCAACAAACCCAACACCTAGCTTCACCATTACAGTTGATGGAATTGATATTGATCCGGTCAGCTCAGCATGCTGCCTTGGGGCCATATTTGATTCCTCTCTTTCCTTCTCCCCTCACATTAACTCCGTGGCTAGATCATCTCGCTTCTTTCTCCGCAACATTGATAAAATCCGCCTGTTCCTCTCCCAACAAACTACTAAAACTCTTATACATGCCCTCATTCTGTCCCGCTTAGACTATTGCAATATCCTACTAATTGGAACAAACTAGTAAGTAATAACCACCAGACAGCCAGGGTCCTGCTAAAAATGGATTGTTCCCCTGGCTACCTCCAACTTGCTAAATTATCAGAGATTTAAAGGGGAACTACCACCCCGCAATAACTTAAGCTTGATTGATTGTTCATCTGGCCACTAGCTGCTTAGTAGCGCTAGTTGCCAGAAATATTACCCGGTTCTGCAGATATCGGCGTTTTACCGATGGTGACAGGAGCAGGAAGCACGGACATCTCTTCACCGGGTAATATTTCTGGCGACTAGCGCTACTAAGCAGCTAGTCGCCAGATGAACAATCAATCAAGCTTAAGTTATTGCGGGGTGGTAGTTCCCCTTTAATATAATTTAAACACTGTAGTAAAGATGGATTTTTTTTAAGGAGGGGAATCTCAGGGTGAGCTAATTCTGAAAGTTCCCAAGTATCTGTATATGGTGTGTTGAAGGTATTTTGTAAACATTTTTTATTTTTTTATTGCATTGTATGTGTTATGAAAGGACATATGATGTGTAAATGTAATATGTTGAATGTTTGTTGGAGGTAAAAGGATCTGTCAATCTCCTCAGTTGGATATTGTGGTACGAAGCAGCGGACATGAGACTAGCAGCTGCATTAACCCTTTTAGTGGCAGAGTGGTGAGCAATATGTTGCAGTGCAATGCGTTGCGTATCCCTCTGGCAGTAAAGGGTTAAAGATGAGCCGCATGTCAGCATGAAGAGGGAGCAGCAATTCGAGGGGCAAGTGTGTTAAGCCTTTTAGTGGGAAAGTATTGCACAGCAAGGTGTTGCTTACCCCTATGGAACTAAAAGGGTTAAAGTTGGTGTGGATCTCAGAGATTTTATCCCTTTGAATTCAGAGGTGTACAACGGGACACATGCAACATTTAAAAGCAGCATATAACTTAATGGGTATTTTGGGTAGGTTTTTTGTTCCCTATGGGCCACATCTTCTATGTAAGTTGCACAAAGAAGCCAGCAGAGCTCCCCTTCCTTCTGTGCCGAAGTAAAAAATGCTTGGGTTATTTTATAAGGTACAAAGGCACAAAAAGACATACTGTAAATGTTACAAGGACAACGTTGGAGATATGCTCAGAGACGGCCCTTACATGGGTCCCGGGGGGTCCAGGGACCCAGGCGGCAATTTGCCACCCTAAAGACCACTACTGACAGTCAAGTTCTTTTTAAGGAATTTGCTGACAATTTCTGAAAAGTCTCCATTCTACAGTTCGGTGAATTCGTGAAAGCCCTCTATGGGTGGGTGCTAGATACTGCAGCGGGCTCTCGTGTCTCCGGGAGCAGCTTGTGTGTTCACTGCTTTGCTCGTTGTCTGTTAAAGATGATTCACCAGGAGGCCCACGGACAACCAGGAAAATAGCAACCCTTGTTTTAAATGCCTAAGATACACAAATGCACTGTGGCCCTATAAAAACAAAATCAATTACATAGTAACATAGTAGATAAGGCTGAAAAAAAAGACATGCGTCCATCAAGTCCAGCCCATGCCAATAACACCCCTGTTGATCCAGAGGAAGGCAACAAAAAAGCCCTCTGGAGCAATTTCCAATGTAGGTGTGTAGGTGTGTGTGTGTGTGTGTGTGTGTGTCAAATAGTTCCCCGGATCAATATCCTATTTGCTTTGAAGCCATCTGTCATAACTGTCAATATTGTTCTGTGCTAGATAGGCATCCATTGCTTTTTTGAATGCAGTTACATTATCTGCAAGCACAACATCCCGAGGTAAAGAATTCCATAGCCTTACTGCCCTTACTGTAAAGAATCCCTGCCTGTGTTTTAGTCAAAAGCGCCTTTCCTCAAGTCTTAATGGATGACCTCTTGTTCTTAGCTCAGCTCTTTGCATAAATAATTAATTGGATAGTTCTTTGTATTGACCTTGAATGTATTTGTAAATTGTAATCATATCACCCCTTAGACGTCTCTTCTCTAATGTAAACAAACCCAGTTTGGCTAGTCTCTCTTTGTAACTCAGATCCTCCAATCCGTTTATCAGTTTTGTTGCATGTCTCTGCACCTTTTCCAGTTCAGTAATGTCTTTTTTTAGAACACACACAGAATGCCCATCTTTCACACTCACTAGTCCCACACATACCAAATGCATTCAGCCAGTGTCCATTCACACACACATATACAACATTCACTCAATCATTGTGATCCTGCACAATATTCAAAATTGAAAAATACATCTCTCTGTAGCAGTTCTGTAACCTGTTTTTTTACTCATCGTCTCCTTATTCTCTTGTGTGGGAGGTGGGGAGGAATAGGTGAATAGTATTGGCCCATTTCACTGGCCATTCAGTGTAACTTGTAACGTATAGTGTTATCTGGCCCTATTACATGAATCAAGAGCAATGAATGAAGTGGCAGTGAGAAACTGTATTAATCGTCTGTCAGGACAACGTTCTACTTTCAGTGAAGGGGTTAATTATCACGTGCATATTATGAATAATAGGTTTTCATTCATCTTTCTAATTTTAACCTTTTATTCACAAGAGTAGTGTGCACACCCATCTGGTTCTTAAAGGGTTAACCAAATTGCATGGTGACTGCGTTCTAATGTCATTTTTGTAAGGGTAGTTTTGGTGGGCGTGGTTTTGGAGGGGGCAGTATTTCATCCTTGGTCCCAGGCAGCACAATGTCTTGGGCTGGCCCAGGATATGCTGTGGCACTACAGGACGAGATATAACAGTATCCATCACATATCCCAGTCAGTTATGGTTATGGGTGCGATTCAAGGCTGTTAGAAAATGTCACCTAAAGGCTGTTGCATAAACATGATTACTTACTCCACTGTATAAAATAAACGCTTTCATTTAACTGAGTCCATGGGTTAAGCACACCTTTTAAATAATGTGCTGTATAGCTGCAGTTTCAGCTGGCATCCAGTAAGGGGAATGTAAGGAGCACCTATATATCCACAGTACAGATTAACAGTGGATGTTTTATTTGCTATACATTGACTGTGTTGGGCTATGAGAGAATAGGCGGCAAGGTATGAGAGTCACATCACATTCGTGCATAAGTAAACGTACATGTAAATATGTGTTTATTAAGGCTGAGCTACTAAGGCTGCGACAGCCTTAACCCCTTGAGTGGCAGAGGGGTACGGAATGCATTGCAAAGCAATGCATTCCGTACCTCTCTGACAGTTTAAGGGTTACGGTAGAAATAAATGTGTACAGCTTCTTCTTGGTGTGAGGTAGACAGTTCTGTCGTCCCCTTCCGTGTTCCCAAAGTGCATTAACCCAGCATGCGCTGAACTCCTTGCAATTCGATGAGCTGCTCTCTGCTTCTGTTTCCTTTTCCCCAATGTGATGGAAGAAGCGAAAGCGTAATTTTTTTTTTCTAGCGTTTGTGATTTAGTAAATATTGTTTTTCGTTCAACTTTATCCATACTGACAATTTAAAAAGGATTTAATTTGTTTACACTTGAAAATGTAACTATAAGCGCAGTATAGATGTATTTTAACAACATTTTAAAAAGCCTTTAGAAATTACAAATATTCTAAATATTAAAAAATATAAAAAGTTGGTCCAGATATTAGCATCAAAAGAGAGGAGGCCTAAAGCCAGGGCAGCAATTGTACAGGAGCAGGCATTATGCTGAGATGCCACATATGGGTGAATGAGGGTAAATAGAAGGAAAAGTCAAATGTTGACAGAGGGTTAATTTGAAGAGGCTAAAACTATTTTAATGAGACATGAAGGAGGTGACATACCAGGTAGTGTGTGTGAAAAGGAGGATGGGGAAAATAATGAGAGACGCTGCATTTGAAAGTGTGAGGCGTGTGTCGGCCATGTTTTTTTTTCCAGGAGGATGTTGGGGGAGGGCTAACTCCTTGCAGAGATTTTAATAGGAGTGAGCAGGGGCCCCCCTGTATCTCCAGGACTAGTAGAATAGAGGAGATTTGAATATCTCCTCCTTACTGCCGCTCCTGGGTGTGTGTGTGTGCGCACCATGGATATGTTGTTGTGAGCTGGCGCTGTGAGTGTTCTTTTTAGCTTCGCATATATATATATATATATATATATATATATATATACAAAAATGCTGTAATGTAAGAATGCTTTAAATATAGACATTAATAGTTTATATTTATCATTTAACAAAATGCAGAGTGAGTGAACAAAAATCTAAATCAAATCAATGTTTGGTGTGACCATCCTTTGTCTTCAAAACAGCATCAATTCTTCTACGTATACTTGCACACAGTTTTTTAAGGAACTCTGCAAGTAGGTTGTTCCAAAGATCTCGGAGAACTAACCACAGTTTTCCTGTCTATTTAAGCAGCCTCAGTTGCTTCTTTCTTCATGAAATCCCAGGCAGACTCGATGATGTTGAGATCAGGGATCTGTGGGAGCCATATAATCACTTTCCAGACTCCTTGTCCTTCTTTACACTGAAAATAGTTCTTAATAACTTTGGCTGCATTTTTGGGGTCATTGTCATGCTGTATAATAAGTTTGGGGCAATCAGATGCCTCCCTGGTGGTACTGCATGTTGGAAAAGTATCCTCAACATTGAAGATACCATTAGTTCTGATCAAATACCCAACTCAATTTGCAGAAAGGCAGCCGCAAACCTGCAAGAAACCTCCACCATGCTTCACTGTTGCCTGAAGATACTTATTCTTGTATCGATCTCAAGCCCTTCAGCGAACAAACTGTCTTCTGGTACAGACAAATATTTCAAATTTTGAATCATCAGTCCAGAGCACCTGCTGCCATTTTTCTGCATCCCAGTTCCTGAGTTTTCAAGCATAGTTGAGTTGCTTGGCCTTGTTTCCATGTCGGAAGTATGATTTTTGGCCCAAGTCTTCCATGAAGACCACTACTGCCCAGACTTCTCAGGACAGTAGATGGGTGTACCAAGGACCCACTGTTTTTGGACAATTCTGAGCTGATGGCATGCTGGACATATTACGATTGCGAAGGGAAGTAATCATGATGAGTCTTTCATCTGCTACACCAAGTTTCCTTTTGCGTCTATGGTCTTCAATGCCCGTTTTTTTTGTGCTTCTTCAAAAGAGCTTGGACAGCACATCCGGAAACCCCTGTCTGCCTTGAAATTTCTGCCTGGGAGAGGGCTTGCTGATGCAGTAAGTATTGGGCATGGGTGTATTAAATTCTCAATATCTAAATTAATTTGGTATCAGTTAGTATCTGTTAACACTACAGGTTGGTTCCCAAAGTTACTGATGAAAAAACAAAACAAAGGAATCCAAGATAGAGTCACTCACCATGTGTGGAAATCCAAAATGGAGTCATCCACCATGTGGAGGAACCCAAAATAGAGTCCCTAGCATTCAGTACAACGGGAGTCAAATAACATTCCCTTGAAGGGTTACCTCAACAACAAATTATAATGTCTGCGAGGTCTGGAAATAATGCATCAGAAGCTGGAGAGCATTAGACAAAAAATACAGGTATACTCGAAGAGGTATATTCAACAATTAGCATACAAACTGACTAACACAATTGAGTAGTTGTGTAAAAGATATATAAATGGCAGTAATATATCTATCTCTACCTCTCTCTCTCTCCCTCTCTCTCTCTCACACTAAAAAAGAAGAAGGGTAAGAGCAAAAAACACATCTGAGAGTAGCATCTGTGTAGTCAATGTGCTCAAACGCATATAAATGTACTCACAGGAACCAGACGACAAATAGGCTCATATAAATGGTACCTGGAGGTAATCTTCAGTGTATGTAGTATGGTAGTGTCCACGTGTATTTCATGAAACAGCATATATCCACTACAGGCTCTAAATCAACAGGACACAGGGAAAAAATCCTCTAAGGGTAAAACTGTATGATAGAAAATATATACCCTGGAAGGATAAATAGATACACTCACCAGATGTGTCCGAAAAAACAGCGTGTAGATTATGCCAAACAAATCCCCAAGTCACTCTTGAAATGTTGAATAAATATCAAACATTTATTAACAACCCAACATGTTTCGTGAGTCCTCTGCTCACTTCATCGAGGATCAAAAACAATAATGCACAGCATGTATATATATAAAAAATAGAATAGGGACTTACATAATTGCACATCATTATCTCCCATGCGACCGATGCGGTAGCCTCTCCATCTGCCTGCCGCAGCAGCCGTCTCCTCGTCACGCGCTGCGTGTCTAGCCTCACTCTGACGGTTGCTTAGCAACCACGTGACGCCTTAGCGAGTTTGAAGCAGGAAGCGCTGGGGCTGCACACGGAGACTACCGCATTCACAGAAAACTGTATAAATACATAAAAAATAAAATGAAAAAATAAATAAAAGAAAAACTCCACATATTGATATGATCTCAGTTAAATGAGGAGCAATATACCACCGTAGAAATTGTAGTTCTATAGATGACTTTAGAAGTAAAGGACAGGAATTGGAAGCACAATTTCTAGAAAGGGGGTACCCACGGTCAGTGATTCAGTCAGCATTCAATAGGGCTCTCCATTTAGACCAGAATCAATTATTGGTTAAATCTAATAGCAGTAAAGATTGGAATGTAGATAAAAGAAAGTCTAATATTAGTGGTCCTTGTAGGCGGCTTCCGGCTGTTATCACACAATACAACAAGACGGCTGCTGCAGCAGGCAGATGGAGAGGCTACCGCATCGGTCGCATGGGAGATAATGATGTGCAATTATGTAAGTCCCTATTCTATTTTTTATATATATACATGCTGTGTATTATTGTGTTTGATCCCCTGATGAAGTGAGTTTGATATTTATTCAACATTTCAAGAGTGACTTGGGGATTTGTTTGGCATAATCTACACGCTGTTTTTTCGGACACATCTGGTGAGTGTATCTATTTATCCTTTCGGGGTATATATTTTCTATCATACAGTTTTACCCTTAGAGGATTTTTTCCCTGTGTCCTGTTGATTTAGAGCCTGTAGTGGATTTATGCTGTTTCATGAAATACACGTGGACACTACCATACTACATACACTGAAGATTACCTCCAAGGACCATTTATATGAGCCTATTTGTCGTCTGGTTCCTGTGAGTACATTTATATGCGTTTGAGCACATTGAGTACACAGATGCTACTCTCAGATGTGTTTTTTGCTCTTCCCCTTCTTCTTTTTTAGTTTCATTTTGGGTTTGGCCCTGCAAGGTGACTACTGGACACACTGGGAGAAAGCTGCATTAACACTGAAGAACACTATTTAGGACTTGCTCACTATTTGAAGAAAAGCGAGATCTTTTTGATTGTTCTGATTTATTGTTTTTTGCCACCTCTAATGAAAGAAGTCCGGGCGGCACACTTCAAAGACAAACAGGGGTTGAAAAATAAAGTGTACTTTATTGAAACATTAAAAACCACAAGTATGGTAAACGGACATGAAGATCAGACCAACATAGTCTAACGCGTTTCGCGCGTAGTATTGCGCTTACTCATAGACATACAGATCACAGTGCTATACACCACATATATACCAATATAATTAAAAGATCATAAGAAAAACCTGTTCAACCTGCCCGATTAAGGACGGAAGTTCATGATGTTTGAAATTTTAACCCCTTCACCACAACGGCAAGGGGGTCAATATAGTCAAACTACAAAGAGACATCTCTTAAAGGGAAACAACCCCATTGATGAAATACAACCGGAATTAACCCTATAGAGATGCATCCAAATTTGGTGAAAAAAAGTATAAATTACATAATATAATTAATATCCCATTCAAGGTTCATCCCTTGTGGATAACGAGTATGTAGATAAAATATCCAGTATGCCTCCCTCTTATTGATAAGATTTAAGATATTACCACCCCTCCAGGGCAATACAACCCTTTCTATGCCCTGGAAGGAAATACAACTCATATCACCACCATGTTTCTCCTGCACATGTTTAGCTATAGCTGATGTAGGCGAATCACGTGACATTTGATAAATATGCTCCCTTATTCTCATTTTAAGGGGACGAATCGTACGACCTACATATTGTTCTAAGCAAAGATTACATGTGGATAAATACACCACATTGCGAGTATTACAATTAATGTAATCCCGCATCTTATAAATCTTGCCATCAACTGAACATTTAAACTCCTTAGAGACATTCATGACCCTACAGCATAAACACGTACTATTGCCACATTTATAGCTACCTAACGCACTGAGCCAAGAGGACTGAGTCTTCTTTGTGGAAAAGTAACTAGGAGAGATCATATTCCCAATAGTAATGCCTCTCCTTGCACTAAAACCACATCCAGATTCCAAAATTTTGTCCAACAATGGGTCAGTACGCAACAATGGCAAAAGAGATTTAACCAATCCACATATTCGAGAATATTGTGGGCTGTAAGTAGTGATAAATCTAACTTTATCAGTGGAAATATGTGATTTTGGCTTCAAAGAAGTAATATCAATAAGATCATCTCGAGATTTGGACATGGCTAAATCAAAAGCCTCTGCAAGTGTCCGCTCATCATATCCCCTCACCCTAAATCTATTGAACAAATCCACAGATGATTGTCTAAATTCCTCGTCAGTAGAGCAATTGCGCCGCAATCGCAAAAACTGACCTCTAGGAATATTGGTAATCAGGTGCCTTGGGTGCGACGAGCGGGCATGCAGAAGGCTATTGCCTGCCATGGCCTTCCTATAAATAGAAGTATCGATCTTACCAGTCAATAAATTACCCCTCAAAAGGAGATCCAGAAAAGGAATAGACTGCCTGTCAAACTGATGGGTAAACCTCAAGTTTAAAGAATTTCTGTTCAAATAACCAACAAATTCTAAGATTTCTTCCTGAGGTCCAGACCAAATAAATAACAAATCGTCGATATATCTTCCGTACCACAAGATCCTCCCCATGGAGGGGCCTCCAACCCCAAAGATGTGGGTGTATTCCCACCAACCCATATAGAGGTTGGCAAGAGAGGGGGCAAATGCTGCCCCCATAGCCACACCACACCTCTGGAGATAGAAGACCCCATCAAAGGAGAAGAAATTGTGGCACAGAAGATATTCAACAGCCTGTAACAAAAAATCCACAAGCTCATCTGAATATCTCGAAAACTTTCGTAGATGAAAAGATAGTGCTTCAAGTCCTAAAATATGAGGAATGGAAGAGTATAAGGCTGTAACATCCGCTGACAGCCAAACACATTGATTGCTCCAAACCACTTTTGAAAGTTGATAAAGGACCTGTTTTGAGTCCCACAAGAATCCTGGTAGACCCTCCACCAAAGGGCGAAGGTAACGATCCACCCAGATAGACAACGGCTCATTCAGGGAACCAATCCCTGATACAATAGGTCTACCTGGGGGATGAACAGAATCTTTATGCACCTTTGGTAGATGATGGAAAATAGGCGTAACAGGATTCTTGGGGACCAAAAAAGCCACTTCTCTATCGTCAAGAATACCCAGAGATTGACCCAATGTCACAAGATTGTTCAGCTTGACTTTAAACAATTCAGTCGGATTAGATGCCAAAATGGAATAAGTTTGAGTGTCAGACAATTGACGTAATGCCTCATTGGCATAATACTCAGAATCCAATACTACCACCGTACCACCTTTATCTGACATTTTGATGGTAATTTCAGTATTAGAACCAAGTTGAGCTAAAGCCTCCTTCTCTGCCAATGGAACATTATGCCGTGAGTGAGAAATGGAATGAGAATGAAGCTGAATCAACTCCCGTTCAAGGGTTTTTTGAAAAACCTCCAATTGGTTACCTCTACAATGGACGGGAAAAAAAACCAGAACCAACTCTCAAACCTGTCTCAATCCTTCTAACAGAGTCTACCTCTGAACGAGATTCGCTCTGTAGATAGCGTAAATGACACAACATTTCCAAATCAGAAAATAAACCCGAACCAGAAAAAACCACATCACTGGTGGGAATATGTGCATCAACCACATCAGGGTACAACTTATCCCGACCTGATTGTCCCAAAAAATATTTTTTGACAGTAAGATTCCTAATAAACCGATTAATGTCCAGGATGGTGTTGAACAAATCAAAATTGGATGAGGGGACAAAATTGAGACCCTTCTCCAATACCCTAATCTGGGACTCCGTCAACACCACCCTAGACAAATTAAGCACAGTCAATGTTGTACTTGGCTTTGATTCTGTCTGGTGTAATATCGTATTTCTTCGGGACCTCCGTCCTCCCCTTCTAATGTAGCGATGTCTATATCCCGTTTGCTGGTCTTCTTTTTCTTTTTTAATTTTCGTCGACCACTGGAGTTTTTTGATGATATCTGAACAGGTCCTTTAGTAATGGCATTAAAATCCTTAATTCCTGATGACTCTTTAACCTCAGAGGGAAACGAATCTTCCAGTGTGTCAGATCTAATGTCTTCCCCAGAATATGGTTCAGACAAAGAGAAACTGACACGTCTAGGAACATCCTTAAGAATGGATTTAACTGTAGATATCTGATATTTATGACGTTTCCATACATAGACTTGGTTTCGATCATAATCTAGTTTATCCCTGATAAACTTCCGTTTCTTAAAGGCTGACAATTCCAAATCCAATTTATCTAAAGATTTCTTCAAAGAAACTTCAAACTCTTTCAGGGAAACAGTTGTAGAACAAGATATCAGCTCCTCTTGCTTAGCTGCGATATCAGATTTAAATTGAGCCAGCTGGTCCCTTTTAAATTGCAAGATCAATTCCATCAGTTTAAAGGAACATTCACTAAGTATATTATTCCATTTTGCAATAAAGTCTGATTCCTTGACATCAAAAGTGGGAAACTTCCTGAGGCGTAAACCTCTAGGGATTCTACGAACCTGAAGATATTTTTCAAAGGTAATCACATCCCACCACACCTTTAATTCTTTAATAGAAATTTTCTCCAAATCTTGAAAAAGAGACTTAATATCCAAGGGAGCATTGATAGTAATACCATCCTCATTCTCCACATCAAACACTGAATGGATCTTCTGCTGTCGTTCACCAGAATTTAAAAAATCACCAAAACATAAACTTCTTCGTCCCGACCTTCAGCCATACTTGTATATTCAAAATGTATATTAAACATACATAAGTACACTTATAACATCATATTGAGTAACCAGAGGCGAGTACAACACTTACGATTGGATGAACTTCAATCTATAGTTGCTACTGTTTCAATCACAGTTCCACCTCGGCCGGATCCCAATATACATCAGATGCCGGTTACTGAACCGTAGCTTCTGCGGAGCACCAACGGGAGATACAGGAACTCAAACAACAAACAATAGTGCCTCAACGCAAGCAGTAGGGGAACATCCAGACAAGTAGCAATCCTCGGTTAATTAGTCCCAGAAAGTGGACTCGCCTCTGTGCGAAAGTGCTCTGCCCAATCAGGCTCTCCCCGCCTGGAAATAGAATCGAATGAAAGAAGTCCGGGCGGCACACTTCAAAGACAAACAGGGGTTGAAAAATAAAGTGTATTTCCCGAAGAAATACGATATTACACCAGACAGAATCAAAGCCAAGTACAACATTGACTGTGCTTAATTTGTCTAGGGTGGTGTTGACGGAGTCCCAGATTAGGGTATTGGAGAAGGGTCTCAATTTTGTCCCCTCATCCAATTTTGATTTGTTCAACACCATCCTGGACATTAATCGGTTTATTAGGAATCTTACTGTCAAAAAATATTTTTTGGGACAATCAGGTCGGGATAAGTTGTACCCTGATGTGGTTGATGCACATATTCCCACCAGTGATGTGGTTTTTTCTGGTTCGGGTTTATTTTCTGATTTGGAAATGTTGTGTCATTTACGCTATCTACAGAGCGAATCTCGTTCAGAGGTAGACTCTGTTAGAAGGATTGAGACAGGTTTGAGAGTTGGTTCTGATTTTTTTCCCGTCCATTGTAGAGGTAACCAATTGGAGGTTTTTCAAAAAACCCTTGAACGGGAGTTGATTCAGCTTCATTCTCATTCCATTTCTCACTCACGGCATAATGTTCCATTGGCAGAGAAGGAGGCTTTAGCTCAACTTGGTTCTAATACTGAAATTACCATCAAAATGTCAGATAAAGGTGGTACGGTGGTAGTATTGGATTCTGAGTATTATGCCAATGAGGCATTACGTCAATTGTCTGACACTCAAACTTATTCCATTTTGGCATCTAATCCGACTGAATTGTTTAAAGTCAAGCTGAACAATCTTGTGACATTGGGTCAATCTCTGGGTATTCTTGACGATAGAGAAGTGGCTTTTTTGGTCCCCAAGAATCCTGTTACGCCTATTTTCCATCATCTACCAAAGGTGCATAAAGATTCTGTTCATCCCCCAGGTAGACCTATTGTATCAGGGATTGGTTCCCTGAATGAGCCGTTGTCTATCTGGGTGGATCGTTACCTTCGCCCTTTGGTGGAGGGTCTACCAGGATTCTTGTGGGACTCAAAACAGGTCCTTTATCAACTTTCAAAAGTGGTTTGGAGCAATCAATGTGTTTGGCTGTCAGCGGATGTTACAGCCTTATACTCTTCCATTCCTCATATTTTAGGACTTGAAGCACTATCTTTTCATCTACGAAAGTTTTCGAGATATTCAGATGAGCTTGTGGATTTTTTGTTACAGGCTGTTGAATATCTTCTGTGCCACAATTTCTTCTCCTTTGATGGGGTCTTCTATCTCCAGAGGTGTGGTGTGGCTATGGGGGCAGCATTTGCCCCCTCTCTTGCCAACCTCTATATGGGTTGGTGGGAATACACCCACATCTTTGGGGTTGGAGGCCCCTCCATGGGGAGGATCTTGTGGTACGGAAGATATATCGACGATTTGTTATTTATTTGGTCTGGACCTCAGGAAGAAATCTTAGAATTTGTTGGTTATTTGAACAGAAATTCTTTAAACTTGAGGTTTACCCATCAGTTTGACAGGCAGTCTATTCCTTTTCTGGATCTCCTTTTGAGGGGTAATTTATTGACTGGTAAGATCGATACTTCTATTTATAGGAAGGCCATGGCAGGCAATAGCCTTCTGCATGCCCGCTCGTCGCACCCAAGGCACCTGATTACCAATATTCCTAGAGGTCAGTTTTTGCGATTGCGGCGCAATTGCTCTACTGACGAGGAATTTAGACAATCATCTGTGGATTTGTTCAATAGATTTAGGGTGAGGGGATATGATGAGCGGACACTTGCAGAGGCTTTTGATTTAGCCATGTCCAAATCTCGAGATGATCTTATTGATATTACTTCTTTGAAGCCAAAATCACATATTTCCACTGATAAAGTTAGATTTATCACTACTTACAGCCCACAATATTCTCGAATATGTGGATTGGTTAAATCTCTTTTGCCATTGTTGCGTACTGACCCATTGTTGGACAAAATTTTGGAATCTGGATGTGGTTTTAGTGCAAGGAGAGGCATTACTATTGGGAATATGATCTCTCCTAGTTACTTTTCCACAAAGAAGACTCAGTCCTCTTGGCTCAGTGCGTTAGGTAGCTATAAATGTGGCAATAGTACGTGTTTATGCTGTAGGGTCATGAATGTCTCTAAGGAGTTTAAATGTTCAGTTGATGGCAAGATTTATAAGATGCGGGATTACATTAATTGTAATACTCGCAATGTGGTGTATTTATCCACATGTAATCTTTGCTTAGAACAATATGTAGGTCGTACGATTCGTCCCCTTAAAATGAGAATAAGGGAGCATATTTATCAAATGTCACGTGATTCGCCTACATCAGCTATAGCTAAACATGTGCAGGAGAAACATGGTGGTGATATGAGTTGTATTTCCTTCCAGGGCATAGAAAGGGTTGTATTGCCCTGGAGGGGTGGTAATATCTTAAATCTTATCAATAAGAGGGAGGCATACTGGATATTTTATCTACATACTCGTTATCCACAAGGGATGAACCTTGAATGGGATATTAATTATATTATGTAATTTATACTTTTTTTCACCAAATTTGGATGCATCTCTATAGGGTTAATTCCGGTTGTATTTCATCAATGGGGTTGTTTCCCTTTAAGAGATGTCTCTTTGTAGTTTGACTATATTGACCCCCTTGCCGTTGTGGTGAAGGGGTTAAAATTTCAAACATCATGAACTTCCGTCCTTAATCGGGCAGGTTGAACAGGTTTTTCTTATGATCTTTTAATTATATTGGTATATATGTGGTGTATAGCACTGTGATCTGTATGTCTATGAGTAAGCGCAATACTACGCGCGAAACGCGTTAGACTATGTTGGTCTGATCTTCATGTCCGTTTACCATACTTGTGGTTTTTAATGTTTCAATAAAGTACACTTTATTTTTCAACCCCTGTTTGTCTTTGAAGTGTGCCGCCCGGACTTCTTTCATTCGATTCTATTTCCAGGCGGGGAGAGCCTGATTGGGCAGAGCACTTTCGCACAGAGGCGAGTCCACTTTCTGGGACTAATTAACCGAGGATTGCTACTTGTCTGGATGTTCCCCTACTGCTTGCGTTGAGGCACTATTGTTTGTTGTTTTGCCACCTCTAGACCTTGATCTTTTGCGCTGTGTATCTGTTCTTTTCCTCTGCAAAATTTATATACTTTGAGTAACAATGTGATACTACAGCAGCCTGTCTAAAGCTGCAATAATATCACAATGCTACATACACATCAACCGTTGAATAAGGAAATCAAATGATCTTGCCCCGCCCAAATTTTAGCCAACTACATTTTAGCACTAAACAAAGTACCTTAAAGGGATAGTAATACTTTGTTTTATCTTTATTTTATTTTGTAGGCATTAAAAAAACATGAAGAACGATATAAGTCTTATCTCTCAAATCTTTATGGTTTAAGAGATATTCACAAACAAAGTATCCCCCTCCTGTTCAGCCAGTTTAGAAGGGAGGTGCCCAGGTAGACTGCAGAGGGGGACAATCTTCAATTAAGATAAGGGAAAAAGCTGAAAAACTTGTCAAGGGGGGAAGGGCTTTCATTGTTCTGATAGGAAGAAGAATGTCCCCTGCTGTTATCTGTCTGGTCTTACAACCAGATCCCCATCTGAGAAAAGATGGCTTACACTAGGTAAAAGGGGCGGGAGGGGGAACTTTGCTTGTGAATATCTCTTAAACCATAAAGGATAAGACTTTTATCATTCTTCATATTTTTTTAATGCCTACAAAATAAAATAAAGTTAAAACGAAGTATTACTATCCCTTTAATTACACTAAAATGAACTACATAAAAATATATAAGACATACAATACAAATACTTTTAGTTTAAATCAAAGCACTAAACAAAGTATGTCAATTACACTAAAATGAACAACATAAAAATACATAACACATACAATACAACTAAAGTAAATAAAGAAAATGAAAAGTGATACAATATACAATATACAATCCGGCAAGAATTATGATGTGAATCAAAACTCAAAAACCAGAATCCTTGATTGGCTCCATCAAGTAGTTAGACAATGCGCCAGTCTCAATGGTGCTATCCAGACTCATGGGTGTGTCCTTGCCCAGATTGTGGTAATTGGACAAATACATACTTACTCACCCTGATGTGAAAACTTTTCTTCAAAAATCAACTGAGAACCTCATTTCTGATAATTGCCCTTCAGAGGTGTCCCCCTTGCTTACTTGGGAAGCCCACAAATGTGTTATCAGGGGTGAGCTAATCAAATTGGCTTTGCGGGTTATAAAAGAATGGTCAAAAAGAATTGACGATCTCTTATTTAAAATTAAGTTGTTGGAGCGTTGACACAAATTATCTCAATCAAGTGCTGCGCTTCCGCGGTTGACTGTTTTGAGGAATCAGCTTACTGTTCTTCTTCATGAGAAAGTTGATAGACTCTTTTTTCGCACCAAACAAACCTTCTTTGAGCAAGGCAACAAGCCAGGCCGTCTGTTATCTCAACAACTGAAACATCCATTGCACTCTACATATATCCCTTCGATTCGATTGCATTCTGGCCAGTTACTTCACACTGAATCTGATATATCCGCCGCTTTCTGCTCATTTATGAATCATTATATAGTATTCATGAGGCTTCCCCTACTGATCCAGATCATGTTTTGCGCATCTCCGACTATCTCGCATCGGCAACATTACCGCACATAGAAGAGTCAATAAGGAAGCCTTGGACGCCCCTATATCTCTCAGTGAGGTTACAGAAGTTATTATGTCACTACCTATGGGTAAAAGTCCGGGACCTGATGGCTTCTCTCAGGGCTATTAAAAGATGTTTAGTTCCCCACTTACTCCTTTTCTGACTGATGCGTTTAATTTGATTCCTAATTCCATCCACACCCACCCCTAGGCACTCATCGCACACATTACTATCCTTCCCAAACCTGGCAAAGATACACTTCAATGTGCTAGCTATAGACCCATCTCCTTGTAGAATATAGACATTAAAATGTATGCTAAAATATTGGTGAATTGGTTGAAATCCTGTTTATCCAAACTGATACACCTTGATCAAATGAGTTTCGTTCCGCGAGGGACAACACGCGGAAATTGCTGAACCTACTACATCTATCTGATTCTTCCTGTATCCCGACTCTGTTCCTCTCCACTGATGCTGAGAAGGCATTTGACCGGGTAAATTGACTTTTCCTATGTCTAGCTCTAAAAGCTTTTGGCCTAGGTCATTGTGCCCAACTGAGAGAGTCAAGACGAATGGCTTTCTCTCCCATCCTTTAGCCATCTCAAACGGTATGAGACAGGGATGTCCTCTATTCCCTCTTCTGTTTATCTTAGTTATGGAAACCCTAGCTCAACACATTCAAAGAAATCTTGATATTCACGGCGTTACACATGAAGGTAAGGATGTCACATTATCGATGTTTGCTGATGACGTCCTGGTGTCCATCACTCGTCCATCAACCTCCATGCCGCCCCTCATGACAGAATTTGACCACTTTTCTACCCTGTCGGATTTCAAGATTAATTAATTTTACCAAATCAGAGGCACTTCCTATTAACATACCGGGTCCTGCCCTTTCAGCGCTTAAGTCCTCCTTACATTTTAAGTGGGCTTCTAATTCTATTCAATACCTTGTGATTCGGCTAACGCACTCCTTAGGTGGTATTTACTCAGCAAACTATCCTCAACTTCTGACTAATATCAAACGGGATCTCAGAAAGTGGGACCAGCTCTTCATCTCTTGGACAGGTCGTATTGTAGTCCTGAAGATGACAATCCTCCCCCGCATTTGATATTATTTTCAAACCCTCCCCGTTTCATTACCTTCCTCTTATCTCAATGCCCTAGCTCACTGCCTTGAGTCCTTTTTGTGGCATTACCATTGCCTGCAGGTCAAGAAGGATACTCTCCATCGCCTGAAACTTAAGGGAGGGCTGGGAGTTCCAGATGTACGTCTGTACTATGTAACATCTATACTTTCATTCATACCAGATTGGTACAGAAATGCGGAATGTAAAAGCTGGGTGCTTTTGGAGAGATCATTTACGCAGGGTGGAGACACCCTAACAAAAACTTTTTTGCCTATGCACGATAGGCATCTTGCTCTCAAATCACACTCAGTTCTGGCGAATGTCTTTAAGAGATGGTGAAAGTGGTCGACTGCTACACTTTTAGGTGCTTTACCCTCACCACTTTCGCAAATCTTTTATTATCGTTCCACACCCTTCTCGTTCCCTTCGGACGCTTTTCCGGCATGGTCTGGTCTCCTGCCTCTGTAGTTCCATGACATGGTTACATCTTCTGCCCTCCATGATTTTCCATCTATTTAGGCTGCTCTCTCTTTGTCGGCCTCCAAAATATGGAGTTATATGCATATCAAACATTTCTTTGCTCAATTAATAATTTCTACAGCTGCATGCTGTTCACTTTCTCCTTTTGAAAGGCTTTGTTCTTCTCCTTCATCTACTCGGGGCATTCTAGGAAAATGTATTCCTTACTACTAGACAAAGCCTCATCTACGGATCCTTCTTACATCTCAGCTTGGAATGCTGAGTTGAGCTCCCCATATCAGAGGAAGGGTGGACAACTATTAGGAAATTACACGCTTCCTCCTCCATCTCCGCTCAGATTCTTGAGATTAATTACAATTTCTTTTTCAGGTGGTATTTTACCCCTTCTAGATTGCACAAGATATATCCATCTAACAGCGGTTTGTGTTGGAGGTGCTTAACTGGTACAGGCACTCTTTTCCATATATGGTGGCATTGCCCCGCTATTATCTCATTTTGGAAGTGGGGTGTTTCTATTATTAATGAGTTCCTTCGCATCCATGTACCTTTGGAGCCTCTCCTGATTCTTTTCTACTTAGGTCTTTCAGATGTTCCACGTAAGCACCGTTTGCTTCTTATTCTCATGCTTTCTGCAATGAAATCCCTAGTTCCAGCCCACTGGAGGGATGTTGCTGCCCATACCATAAAGGAATGGGTGGTGAAAACAGGGGAGTTGCTCCTTTTATCCAAAATATCCATGATACATAGCGGTATGGACCCCTCAGAGTTATCCATGATGAGCTCAGCCTTCTTTCCAGGTCAACGATGGGCCCTAATTTATCATCTCTTAGGACTGGGAAATTTACTGGTTACCTAACGACCGAGTCTTCTCTTCTCTTTCTCTCTCTCTTTCTTTCTTTCTTTTCTTCTCTCCGCCTTCGTTTCTCTTCTTTCTCTCATTCCTTTCCTTCCCTTTTATTCCTTCCCCTTCCTTCCCCTCTTAACTTTGTTTTTTAATTTCCTTTTTCTCGGTTACCCCCCACATACCTATCCCCTATGTTGAAAACATGAGGCAATGACAGAATCCATAACCAGTATTCCTGCTGTGATTTTTGAGGAACTTGGTTGTATTTGATTCTCTTTGTATATTTCTGGATGTAATCTACCTATTTGTATCTTGAATACTGCAATTGTATTGGATCTGTTTCTGCTTCAATAAAAATGTAATTAAAAAAAAAAAAAAACAGAATCCAAGGAGAACCGCCAAGACTTATATCTGGCTACACTGCTGGTCTAATGGGAGATGTTACCCCAATCCTCTGCTGAATGTTTCTGAAGCTCAAACATGTTGGCGTCACCTTAAAGGCACTGAGCATGTCACTCTCATTACCCAACCGCTATGTGCCAAGTCATGGGGAGGAGTCAGGCATCCGGTTTGCTGATTCCATTGACCGCATGGGAGGAAACAGACAAAGGTATCACCCATGAGGTGCTCACTACTCCTCCTAGTGGTATATCTTAAGACTGCACTCAGCATACTAAACTATATAGGTGATTTATATAAGACCATCATATCTTTTACACATTTGTTATTAACTATCCGTGTCCACAACACAATATATCTACCTTGAGTCTTGTTTCTGTGCTCAGTCTTGCCATGGTGTATGACTTTTGACATTAAACTATCTTCAGCAACCTCACCAGCTGAGTTTGACTGCTCCTCACCCAGTTTTAATTTCTCATACACAGCTGTTTCTATTTCAGTTAATGATTGTGTTTCAACCCACATATTAAATTGATGATCAATAGAACCTGTTTGGTATAATTGTTTAATCATACAACTGACTATTGGCCTACAAAATCCCTAACTTTGTGTAAGTGTACCTAGAAGTTTTGAAGGCAAAGGGTGGTCACACCAAATATTGATTTGATTTAGATTTTTATTCAGTTCACTCACTATGCATTTTGTTAATTGATAAAAATAAACTATTAAAATATCTATTTTTGAAAGCATTCTTACTTTACAGCATTTTTTCACACCTACCTAAAACTTTTGCACATTACCGTGTGTGTGTTTATCCTATATTATAATTCGCTAAGGATGTTTGTCAGAAGCCGTCATGCACAGTAGAGATGGCTGAGCATGCTGCAGTCATGCGCAGTGCAGATTGCCCTTGACGTGACTGATACTGAGCAGGGCGCTCCGAATTCAGACTGGAGTCCTCACCTAACCAGGAAGGTGCACAGCGAGGACTACGGTCTAAATTTGGAGTACCCAGCGTCGTATCAGTTGTGGTGCATTCGAGCAGTCAGTACTGTGCTTGACTGCAGCTTCCCAGTGTTGGCCAGTGTACACTGGCTTTAAAACTAGTATATTTATATATATATATATATATATATATATATATATATATATATACACACACAACCAGCTCACTAAATTCCTCTGCTCCCATTCCCTTCTAGATCCCTTGCAATCTGCATTCCTTCCTCATCACTCCACTGAGACTGCCCTCAATAAAGTTGCCAAGGACTCGCTCTCCGCAAAGTCAAAAGGCCACTACTCCCTACTCATTCTCCTGGACCTGTCAGCTGCCTTTGACACAGTAGATCACCCACTCCTTCTCCAAGCCCTCCACTCTCTAGGTCTCTGTTACACTGCACTATCTTGGTTTTCATACTATCGCTGCAACCGCTCCTTCAGTGTGTCCTACTCTGGCTCCACTTCCCCACCCCTCCCACTGTCTGTCGGAGTGCCTCAGGGTTCAGTCATGGGCCCCTTGCTCTTCTCAATTTACACTGCATTCCTTGGCAAACTAATAAACTCCTTTGGGTTTCACCATCATCTCTATGCTGATGACACGCAAATCTGTCTTTCCTCCTCAGACCTCTCCCCTTCCCTCCTGTCCCAGGTATCTGACTGTCTGTCTGCTGTGTCTTCCTGGATGTCCTCCCATCAACTGAAACTTAGCCTTGGCAAAACCTAACTAATTATCTTCCCTCCCTCTCCTACCAGCCCTACCTCAGACATTACCCTCACTGTCAACAACACCACCATCACACCAACCCCTACAGCACGCTGCCTGGGGGTCACATTTGACTCCACCCTATCCTTTATCCCCCACATCCACTCAATCTCCAAATCATGCCGCCTCCACCTCCGCAACATCTCTAGAATTCTACCCTTCCTCACCCAAGACACTACTAAAATACTAATCCAGACACTCATCATGTCCAGTCTTGACTACTGTAACTCACTACTAACTGGCTTTCCTCTCACCCGACTAACCCCACTACAGTCCATAATGAACTCCGCTGCACGACTAATCTACCACACCCACCGCTTCTCTAATACCAGCCCCCTCTGCCAATCCCTACACTGGCTCCCTCTAGTACATAGAATTAAATTCAAAATTCTGATGCTAACTTATAGAGCCCTTACTAACACCTCACCCCCTTATATCTCATCACTCATTTCCAAATACACTCCCACTCGCCATCTTCGTTCTGCACATGACCTTCTCCTCTCCACAGCTCTTATTACATCCTCCCACTCCCACCTACAGAACTTCTCCCGTGCTGCCCCCAAGCTCTGGAATTCCCTCCCCCGCCCCATCAGACTCTCCCCTAGCCTTCAGATCTTCAGACGCTCCCTGAAAACTCACTTCTCCAGGGAAGCTTATCAACTTCATCCATAAACATTATCACCAAGAACCACCTGGGCCACTGCATTCAATAGCACTTCTCTCTCCCACCCACTGACCTGCAGCTCATGTGGCAGGAGACACTTACACCCAATAGCACTTACACCTTCTGTGTCCAACCTACCTTCCTCTAGACTGTAAGATCTCATGAGCAGGACCCTCTGATCCTTCTGTTCTTCACATATGATTTACTATTTAATATCCCTGTATGTCTATTTCCTATTGTACAGAGCTGCGGATTAAGTTGGCGCTTTATAAATAAAGAATAATTATATATATATATATATATATATATATAAAATATACAAGAAGGTTTTTGACCAGTGCATCCTCCCAGTCCTTACATATGGCTGTAACATGGACACTGAGTGCCAAAGCCATACAAAGACATAAGGTTGCACACAGAAGTATGGAGAGACGAAAAACGTGTGTGGATTCATAAGCAAACAAAGGTTTATGACTTAATTGAAGAGTAAAGCACCTGGCAATGGGTAGGCCACATAACAACTTTGGAACTTTTGGAATGGATACGCAATACGAAACTCCCAAAAAGAACACCAAAGACAAGATGGTAGATGAAAGTACCAAATTTGTTTGTACACAATGGTAACAAAAGGCACATTACTGAAGCTGTCAAGTTGTCGGAGGCTTGTTAAGGAGACCTTCATCTTGCAGTGGATTGACAATGGCTGAAGAAGATGATGATTATTTTATATATATATATATATATATATATATATATATATATATATATATATATATACATACACACACAGGGGTGACGGTGGGCACTCCATAACATAAATAAAAAGTAATAGCAACCTACTTGCCTTGATGCTGTTTGAAAGATGTATAGAAAAAATATACATGGTGAAAACACCAATCAGAAAGTGCACACATGGTTCTTAAATAGCATAATTAAAATTGTGATTCATTAGTCAATATTTTGACCCCCTGAAGCCTGCCAGTGGTCTGCAAGATGTTCACAAAGAAGAATGGACACAATACTTAATGCGGCACAATCTAAGGAACAAGCAGGCATCAGGAGGCTGACTATTCATTGTGATAACTGTGGAATGGTACAAGGTGTAAGAAGTTTATGTACAAAGTCCCCTGAGGTAATGTAAAATTTGACTTACTTTGATGTTGAGGTTCTTATTTATTAAAGGGCAGCTATCATCAGGATAGTACCCCATTAGCAGATCTACTTCCCTTGCAGCAGAGCTGCCAATGAAGCCGAGTCTGAGTTGTGAGCCTTGGTGAACTGTCTTGCACAGTACCATTTACATAGACCCTTTGTGTCAGGCTTTAAAGTCCAACACTGCGGATCTGTAGAGGCTGTAATTTGAATCTGAAAGGTTTGTGGCTGAGAACCACATACTTCCAGATTGCATTCCACTAGGGATGGGTGAAAGTATTCATCTCGAAAGCGAAACAGGAGAGTATTAGAGTATTAGATCAATGGTGATGGTGTGGTGATTCAACTGTAGCAGAGGATATTGCACAAGGAGCGCTTTTTCTTTTTGTGTCTTGCAGAGCCAGATTAACACTCCACGGGGCCCTAGGCAATGTATCAATTTGGGCCTCCCCCCAATACCTCTCTAACTTTGGCTACCTACACATTGTTTAGTTTACACTACAATTATGTGGGCACAGGTACTCAAAGGGATATACTACAGTTTTGTGGGCACTATCACTCAAAGGATTATCCAATGACTGGATAACCCTTTGAGTGCCTGTGCCCACGAAACTGTAGTGTAAACTAAATACTGTGTAGGTAGTCAGGGTTAGGGAGGAAACCCATGATACATTACTTAATTTTTGTCCTCTCTCTGCCCCCTGGGCCAGTCTGCCCCTGGTATGGAGATTCCTGTAAGAGATGCCCCCCACCAGCTACAACTTGCCCCCACCAGCTCCACTTTGCTCCCTATCAGTTCCAACTTGCCCCCACCAGCTTCACTTTGCCCCATCAGCTCCAACTTGCCCCCCATCAGCTCCAACTTGCCCTCACCAGATCCACTTTGCCCCCTATCAGCTCCAATTTGTCCCCACCAGCTCCACTTTGCCCCCATCAGCTCCAACTTGCCCCCACCAGCTCCAACTTGCCCCCCATCAGCTCCACTTTGCCCTATCAGCTCCAACTTGCCCCCACCAGCTCCACTTTGCCCCCTATCAGCTCCAACTTGTCCCCCATCAGCTCCAACTTGCCCCCCATTACAAACCTGTAGCTGCTGGAGCTCCCGCGTGGTCTTCTCTTCAGTAATGCAGAGCACGCTGGGAGTCAAGATTACTAAAGAGGCGACGAGGGAGCACTGTAGCTACACAGACCTGTGTTGCGGTGCCCAGCGGAGGAGTCCTGCTAGCAGGAATGGTGTTCCCACGCGTTCCTGGAGGACTCGTTGAGACGGTTGAGTGCAGGAATGAGGCTTCCTCCGGGCCCCCTCATTGGACCGGGCCCTAGACAGGTGCCTTGTGTGCCTTGCCTGTAATCCGGCTCTGGTGTCTTTCATAATAACTGATATATTACCCCCTTGGTGCGACAATTGATGAATCCCTTTATTTTATAATTTCTTGTTGCATCAAAATTACCAAAGGTTTTACTCTTCTTCACAAACCTACATGCATCACAGGACCCACAACTGAACATTCCACAAGTCAGACCTCTTCCAAGCCATGTGTCCTTTGTTTTCTTTGGTTCCCAAAGACTGTGGACCAGATTGTCCCTCAAATTTGGTGCCCTATGGACCACCAAAGCCACACAATCATCCACAATCTCTGCCAATTCCACATTCTGTGTGATGATACTCCAGTGCTTAACCAACAGGCATTTCAATACAGGCCAATGACATCCATAGTTCGTGACAAAAGGTACCCTCTTATCAACTCATTTCTTTCCAAAGGGGACTTAATTTCTATCCTGGTGAAGTGCTCTTTGGTATCCTCTTTTAAGGTCAACCATATTATAGCCTCTCTGTAAGAACCTCTCAGTCAATTATCTCGATTTGATTTTATATTCCTCCACTTATGTACAGTTCCTCCATAACCGAAGGTACTGCCCATAAGGGATACCCTTAACCTGGGATTCCAGATGATGACTATTTACTCGCAATAATGTATTACAGGCTGTGGGTTTCCTATATGTAGTAGTTTTTAGAACATTATTTTCTTTATAGATTTTCAAATCTAAAAAATCTACACTCACGGGACTTATTTGGTACGTCAATTTTATATTCAACCCATTGGAGTTTAAATCCTGAACAAAGAATCTAAGTTCACCCTGGATGTTCCACCCACATATAATCCAGTTCTTTCTTTGATATCAACCCTTCTTCAAATCCTAATTCTAATTTTTTTCTGTCTAACTTGAATCATCTTAGTTGGATCCCCTTCCAAGACCTCATAACAATTCCTATAATTTAATTAACATCAAATTTCCCTTGTACAGTTCTCTTCTGTCATCAACACCACATTCCCTCCTTTGTCACTTTGTTTAATCACCACCTTTGGATGTGCCTGTAAATACTTTAACGCTTTTCATTCCTCAACAGAAAGATTGTCACTAAACCTACTATTTAAGTCAACTCCTTTCAAATCCCTTTGAGTGGCTTCTGTGAATGCCAAAACAAAGGAATTTAGACTCAATGGGGGCATTACCTTAGATTTTTTTCTTCAAATTTGTAAATTCTACATCTGTAGCCATCTCTTTGTCCTCTATTAGATCTTCATTTTCCTGTGCAAGTTAATCCAGGATACGTAATGCATCCTTATCCTGCACATTCAGGATACCTTTATTCTGATCCCGATGTAATTTACATATTAAAACTTTTCTGGAAAACAAATTTAAATCTATAACTATAACAAATTCATTACCCTTAAAGGGATAGTAACACTTCGTTTCCACTTTATTTTATTTTGTAGGCATTAAAAAAACATGAAGAATGATATAAGTCTTATCTCTCAAACCTTTATGGTTTATGAGATATTCACAAGCAAAGTTCCCCTCCCCGCCCCTTTTACCTAGTGTAAGCCATCTCTTCTCAGATGTGAGTCTGGTTGTATGACAGGACAGATAACAGAAGGGGACAATTTTCTTTGTATGAAAACAATGAAAGCCCTTCCCCCCTTGACAAGTTTTTCAGCTTTTTCCATTATCTTAATTGAAGATTGTCCCTCTCTGCAGTCTACCTGGGCATCTCCCTTCTGATCTGGTTGAACAGGGGGGGGATACTTTGTTTGTGAATATCTCTTAAACCATAAAGGTTTCAGAGATAAGACTTATATCATTCTTCATGTTTTTTTAATGCCTACAAAATAAAATAAAGTTAAAATGAAGTATTACTATCCCTTTAAATGATGGGGAAAAATACAAATCTTTCTTTAGAAGTGAAATGTGTGTGGCAGTGAGGATAAAGTCAGTAAGGTTGAAGATCACATTATCATCAACCCAGGATCACTAGCAGACACATTTCCCCCTATATCATACTCATCTAAATCTCCTATTTGTTTGCCTTGTCTTTCTTTTTCTTTCTTCTTCCTCCACCCTTGCCTTGTCTTTCTTCTTGACCACCTATATCCAAAAAAATTACTATAATTATCATTGTTTGGACTCTGATGACTTACACTACTTTGATTATACCTTGCCCCACTCCTAGTGCTCAAACCTTGATGTATTTCTCCATCTGAACTAGACTCACTCCCACTTGAATCTATCGATTCATATCCTTCCTTCCTAAACCTGCATCTATAATTACTGAAGACTAAATAAACTTTCTTGTTTACAAACTCTTGAGTGTCTCTCACATATTTTCTTTTCTTTCTGATACTAATCTCCTGTAGTTCTTTTT
Source organism: Rhinophrynus dorsalis (assembly GCA_037306005.1). NCBI lineage: Eukaryota > Metazoa > Chordata > Amphibia > Anura > Rhinophrynidae > Rhinophrynus > Rhinophrynus dorsalis. Next base: position 143,481,396 of record CM074721.1, read on the forward strand.
CTATATCTGCCCGAAGCACATCATTAACTCGATTAAAATCTTCCAGATCTTTAAATTGGGACAATTCTGCCATACATTTTTCTATTTCTATTTAAGTTCACTTAATTGATATTGACTTTCTTCAATAATTAGATCTATCCGTTCCAAAGAGCATTTGGTAAGAATTCCATACCACTTTTCCAGGAAGCCCTCCGATTTTAAATGTCTTCCTGGTAGCATCCTTATACCAAGGGCCCTCAGAACTATTTTTGCCTTCTTATAGGCGTCTAGGCTAGAAATGTCCCATTGGAATCGTAACTGTTTTATTAATGTGTGTTTGTGACCCTTGAATTTCTTGATTTAAAGGCAGGCGTTAGTAAAAAAAAAAAAAACAATAACGGGTGCTTTAACGTGTTGTAAGCCATTTAAAGGTCCGTCTTAAGAACAGCTAACAACAGTTCACAAATCATTACGGCCGATAGACGTACGTGCATTGAGACTCGTGGAACAAGATTCCCCAGAGCCATTCAAAGGAGTGTGGTACTGCTAACGGCAGAGAAAAGATACATTTAACATTCAAAAGGTAAGTGCCAGTTTTCTTAGACGTTAGACACCTTACGGACAAAGAAAAAAAGCCATTACATGGTAAAACTGACGAACTGTTCACTGCACAAGAATACAAATGGGAAAATTAACCCATGCAGTGCCAAAATAACACTCCACAGATCACTGTCACACAAAACACAACAACCAAGCAACACCTCACAGACAAGGCCTCACCAAACAACACCAACACAACATGGCACGGAACAATGGGGGTTAGCACACAACACGGACACCTGCCAATACACAAGCTCACCTGTGCAACAACACCACACCATCCAGACACAACCTGCACCGCAAAGCTCCACACCCGCAACTGACAGGGACACAACAACCACAACACAGCATACCTTTAAACATAGACACACCTGCAAACGCTTACCTGGACAATAAACACACTCCCATTAGGCAGTACTCACCTCATCACCACACCTACACAAAGCCCCACCACCTATATAAATGGACAGCTAACCACACTCACCTATGGTTTGTTTTCCACTCAGGAGAGATAGAGATAGAGCGCAATAAGTATGTTGGGTTACATATTGTTGCAAAGACTGCGGAGAAGGCATGCAACGGAGAGAGCTAGGGAACACCAGCAACCCCCAGGCACACCTGATCAACAGCCATCACCTTTTGCAAGTCAGGAGGCTCTGGCTCAACAGCCACACAGGAGCCCATCCACCCCTGGAGGACAGCACCTGCCTGCAGATGCACAGCTACAGCAACAGGATGCTCACCATCAACAGGGTGCTGCCCAGCTGCCACAGGGACCCCTGCAGCACCCTAGGATGCATGGACGACCACCAAGGCCCAGGGTATACCGCCCAAGGGTCACTCTCTTTGGAATGACCGATGACGAGGTCATTGATCTCTACAGGTTGAGGCCACACAGCATCATTGCCATGTATGAGGTCATCAAGGATCAGGTGGATCCCATATGCACCCACAACCATGCCCTAACTGGCCTGCAAAAACTCCTGTGTGCCATACACTTCATGGGAAGTGGCTCCTTCCAGTCGACAGAGGGTTACGCATCTGGCATGTCACAGGCCACATTCTCCAGGGTGCTGGCCCAGGTCTTGCCAGCCCTCAAAGGCAAGGCTAGTAGGTACATAAACTTCCCCATCACTGACATGGAGTGGACACATCTGAAGCAGGGCTTCTATGCAAGGAGAGGCATGCCCAGGGTCATGGGTGCAATAGATTGCACTCATGTCCGTATCAAAGCACCAGCACGTCAGGGACATATGTTCATGAACCTCAAAAACTTCCACTCCATGAATGTGCAGATGGTGTGTGACAGCAACCTGGCCATCATGAATGTCTGTGCAAAATATCCTGGGAGCTGTCACGATTCCCATATACGCAGAAACTCATCTGTGCGGAGAGATTTAAAAAATGGGACCTATACATGCGGATGGCTTCTGGGTGAGTTAACAATACTAAATCACACCACATACACACGTGCTAGTATGTTCACTTCATAAAACATAATTCACACAACGTGTGCTCCTTGTCACACCATGTCACTCACTTTCCACAGGTGAGCTGGCTATGACTGCAAGCCATGGCTCCTCACCCCGGTCGCCAATCCCCAAAACGATGCCCAGGAATGATGTAACCAGGCTCATGTCAGAACACAGAATGCCACTGAGCGGACCTTCGGCCTCCTCAAGTCCCGATTCCGATGTCTGGACCACTCGGGGGGAGCATTGCAGAATGCACCAGGGAAGGTCTGCAACATCGTCATGGCATGTGTCATCCTACATAGTATCGCGGTGGACACCAGACTCATCGAATATGTCCAGCCCCCACCCAGACCTGAAGACCCTGTGGACATTTTTGAGGGTGAGGAAACCCCAACAGGATGTTCCAAATCCTGTCCTCTTGTCCCACAGGCATCCATAGCACGATCCATCCTTGAACAGAGGAGTTTCCATGTGACTGGACTGAAGTCTGGACAACACTTCCATGAAGCTCACCCCTTGGTGTTTCAAGTGATTGTGTTTGTGATGCAATGTTTGACTTGATGTTCACAGCAACCTCTACTGGAACATTCAAATATGGACACAAATTCATGTGTGTTCTAACATCCAGGTATCAGACCTGTACAGTAAGCCTGCTCATCCACAGAGTTGCCAAACTATGTGGACAACACATGAGCAATTCACTAGTGTTACTAAAGTATTCCTATTTAGTTCAGATGTACCGTTTGTGTGCTCATACAAGTGTTTATTGCATATAGGCTATATACCCAGAAAACACATGTATATTATAATGTATTTTGAGACACAATAAAGGACAGCCAGTACATGGGACCAGTAGTTTGCTACAGCTGAAGAGAGCAGCAGAGGGGTGGATCTATAGTGATAGTGTGTTACACAACATGGAGATCATGAAATGTGGATCACATCTCCCGGGGCACCATGCTGCCCTGTGTGTGTGTGTGCAGTGATATGTGCCCCAGAAAGAAATACACACATCAACAAATATGTCCTACTAGCTCCATGAACCACACAAATTTGGGCTGTCTCTGACAGTGGCAGCCCAAATATATTGTTGTCAGGAAGCTATTAGGACATATCTGTTGATGTGTGTAACCATGTCAGGGGCATATATCCCTAAGGATGGTTAACATCCCTTTAGTTCCCCCCATGATGGTTCATAGACCAGTACACAACACATTACAAAGCAATGGTTTGTGTAGCCCCATGTAACGAGAAAGATTAAGAGGATCATGATGTTGTAGCTATTGCATGACAATCACTTCGAGGGTGATGTTCCAAATCCTGTCCTCTTGTCCCACAGGCATCCATAGCACGATCCATTCTTGAACAGAGGAGTTTCCATGTGACTGGACTGAAGTCTGGACAACACTTCCATGAAGCTCACCCCTTGGTGTTTCAAGTGATTGTGTTGGTGATGCCTTGTTTGACTTGATGTTCACAGCAACCTCTACTGGAACATTCACATATGGACACAAATTCATGTGTGTTCTAACATCCAGGTATCAGACCTGTACAGTAAGCCTGCTCATCCACAGAGTTGCCAAACTATGTGGACAACACATGAGCAATTCACTAGTGTTACTAAAGTATTACTAGTGAGTTCAGATGTACCGTTAGTGTGATCATACAAGTGTTTAAGGCATATAGGCTATATACCCAGAAAACACATGTATATTATAATGTATTTTGAGACACAATAAAGGACAGCCATCACTATTCAATCTGTGTCTGTATGAATGAATGTTGGATCAAACCTCTGTAAATGTGGAACCATACCCAAGGCTAGAGTATCCATCAAACAAAGGAAGGAATGACCTACATCACAGGAGTCCAATTATTGTATGACCATGAGTAGGATTTGTGATGTATACATGCAATGACATGATGGCAGTGATACACTAATGTGTGTTGTGAGTGATTAAGTGGTGATACAGGGGACAGACTTCCACAGTGATGTAACGTCCACGGTTTGTGTGTTGCTCAATATAATCAATGTCCTGAGATTGCTGTACGTTGACATATCTCAGTACATGGGCTACATCAACAACCAGACCAAGTGGATAAGTGTTATCACTGGTGTAGTATGCTACAACCTTAGTTAAACAACAACACAACTTAATACATAACCCAATGCCCAGCCTAAGGTTTCAATGTGTGTGCTACACATTAACATCTTAGGAAAATCAATGGGTTATCCAGTGAGTTAGGCTATGATTCAAACTCCTATTGTGCAACTGACTCACCGGAGAACACAATGCTCACCCTAGGATTCCAATGTGTATCACACTCATTGAGATCCTAGGGTGTACATTGTGTTCTCCAGTAAGTCAGCTGCACAATAGGAGTTTGATCCAAAGACAACAGTGATGCATGTTCCATCTGTCCTGCTTGTTATTTCCCTGCTAAGTCACATGGCTGTTTGTTTGGTTTACCCCTCAACACTACAGTTGATGCAGACGAATGTTCACTGTTGCACCAGTTGTTGTGCTAAGGGGTATGTTCTGATCAAATCTAACACACATCATGGCCATGTAACACTGTCGTGTTATATGGCTACAGGGATGGGTTGCCAGGTGAATTTGGACAATGGTGTGTGTGTGAGTGTATGAATCCATGTTGTAACAAACATCCCACAAACATTTTACCCAGGCACAAGTTGTGTTCACTGCATTGTTTGGCAATGCAATGGAGACAACCCTGCCACCCAATCCATAACTGAATACACAGCAGATCAGACAGGATTCAAAAGCACAATGTTCCTTTATTGAGGGGGCAGATAACAGGTTGGGCCTTCATTTCTTCTCTTTTTGGGGGGTGCTTAGACCGGGTGCCAGAGGTAGATGCCCTGGTTGATCGCCTGATCACCCTCTGACCCCTAGGTGTGGCTTCAGGGGTAACACTGGAAGGGGTGGTGGGTGCAGTGGACCCCTCTGTAGAACGCAGGTTCTCCCTCTCCATCCTCAGGTTCTCCCTGCGGTTAATCTCTCGCAACTCCACCAGCACCTGTGCGAACATGTCCATCATCCCCATGTGGAGCTGGTGGAGTTGTGTGTTCACCCTGGCCACCTCCAACTCCAGGGCATGGATCCTGGTCTCCAACCTGTTGGTGTTTCTCCTGGATTCCCTCCGGCTCCTCATGATGTTGTCACTGGTGGAGTGGCTTGACCAGAGTAGTCGTCTTTGAAGGGCCATGCACTCCTCCTCCAGACCCGTGGGGCATTGACTGCTGGAGATGGGAGTGCCCGGTGACTCAGGTGCTGTCTCCTCAACCTCAGTTGTCTACTCAGCCTCCTTCTCCCCAGGTTCAGTTGTCTCCTCAGCCTCCTTCTCCCCAGCTTCAGTTGTCTCCTCAGCCTCCTTCTCCTCAGCTTCAGCTGTCTCCTCAGCCTCCTTCTCCCCAGCCTCTGCTGTCTCCTCTGCTGGTGTGGTGTGTGCTGTGGCTGCTACTGCTGTTTCAGTTGGTGGAGTGGCTTGCACAGACGGTGTATGGGTGCCCACCACATCAAGGGACCCACTGCTGCCCACTGATGTCTGTGCTGGTTGAGGTGGTGGAGTGAACAAGTCCCTCGGCAGAGGGCGCTGGGGTACCCCAATCAGGCCCAGGTGTTGGTAGTCAAGTGGCCAAGGGTCATACCTTGGCCACTGGTAGGTGCTTGGCCCCCACCTGAGATCATACCTGGGGCCATGCTGGGGAGCCATCCAGGAGGGTAGATCCATCTGGGTTGAATATGGCCCATATTGGCTGGTGGCCACATTCCCGGGCAGCCATTGCCTCCCTGGTGGTGGTGGTGGTGCTGCTGGACGTGGTGGGATGCATCCATCTCTCCCCCTGCATCCAACCGCTGTAGAGTTGTGGAGCATCCTGTGGTGGTGCAGCCAGTTGAGGGGCAGCCAGTGGTGATGCAGCCTGTTGGGGAGGAGGTGTGGAGGTTGTGTACGGTTCCCATTGGCTGGTCCCCTCCTCCCTATACTCCTCACTGGGTGGTGTGGTCGGCTCCTCTACGGGCTCCTGCTGTGATGGAGACCCATAAGCTGTGTGGAGAATTGAGATTGTGTGATTAGTAAACGTAGCCATGATGGCATTAAAGGGATACTAATACATGAAATGCGGAAAGGGAAATATGTTGTAGGGTTTATCCCCCTGAGTGAAACAAGGGTACTCCCACTGCTGAAGGGTGTTTTTTTTCTAAAAGTATCACAGCTCAGAGTAGAATTGCTTTGGTGCAATATCCCAGTGGCCTGAAATTGTACATTGGCACTGTTGCTACATTATCCTATGGGGATTTATGGCCCCTGGACGAAAGCTGTCCATAGGATGGTCTAGCAACATCGCCATTGTACAGTTCCAGGCCACTGTGATATTGCCCCTGGAATATTCAACTTTGAGCTGTGATACTTTTTGAATGAAACACCTTTCAGCAGTGGGAATACCCTTGTTTTGCTCGGGGGATGTCACGGTTTGTTTTGACTCTCAGACACAGAGTAAGATAAAAATCAAACTTTATTGAAAAGTTTAATGGGAACCCTCACAGGTCTTGAATATACACATATATCACATGTACATAATGGGTTCAAACAGTAATTTTTGCAAGATACAGCATGGTAGGCTCTACCAGCCTTGCCAATGTACTGGGCAAGGCAGCCTGGAGGGTTGCATGACAATCTGAATGTGGCTCTACCAGCCTTTCCAATATACCGGGCAAGGCAGCCTGGAGTGTTACACGACAATCTGAATGTGGCTCTACCGGTCTTGCCAATATACCGGTCAAGGCAGCCAGGAGAATAGAAGGGCAGCTTCACTAATGCTGAATAGATGGGACAGCAGCATAAGATGGAACAGTGGAGCAAACCAGTATCACAACCAGGGAGGCCAAACCGGTGCAATAATGGAGGCAGCAGCAACCGGTGAATGAAGGGTTAACCAGTACCGTGCACTGGACAACAGTAAAGCAAACCGGTTCTATAAATGATGGCTCAGCAACCGGTAAACCAGTATCGTGTACTGTACAACAGGATTGCCCAACCAGTTCAGTCATAGAGGAATCAGCAACCGGTGAATGTGGAATAAACCAGTACCGCGTCCTGGACAACAGAAACGCCCAACCGGTTCATTACTAGCGGAATCAGCAACCGGTGAAAGTGGAGTAAACCAGTACCGCGTACTAGACAACAGTAACGTCCAACCGGTTCTACTAGCGAGATTAGCAACCAGTAAAAGTGGAGTAAACCAGTACCGCGTACTGGACAACAGGAGCGCCCAACCGGTTCTGTACTAGTGGAATCAGCAACCGGTGAATGTGGAGTAAACCAGTATCACGTACTGGAACATCGTATCGCCCAACCGGTTCTATACTAGTGGAATCAGCAACCGGTGAATGTGGAGTAAACCAGTGATCAGAATGTCGCCCAGGCTACCCAGCAGCCAAACGATGACAGTCAGGAAACAGCAGCAGGAACAGCAGACAAGCCAGGACGACTACTGGAATGACAGACTGCCAACCAGGTCAGGAACGGAGCAGGAACAACAGCAGCACGGGATCAGGAACGGAAGCAGGAACGACAGCCCAACTGGATCTGGAACGGAGGCAGGAACCACGCAGGAGAGGCACTGACTACTGGAGAAACGCTGATACTGGTAGCAGAGCGAACAGGCCCAAGGATACAGGTACAAGGCAGGTGACTGCTGACATAGAGACACCACGAAAGGGCAACCAAAGGGTGCCTCAGCCCAGTCTATATAGGCAATACTGGGCGGGCAAAAGACAGGCGGCCAATGGAGATACACACACCTGACTGACAGCAGAAGTCAGCAATCACGGGCACCGTGATAGGGGATGAACCCTGCAATATATTTTTCTTTTCACATGTTAGGTATAACAATCCCTTTAACGGAATAGCAATGGTTAATTTCACCATGATGTAATATTGTAGGCATCGTAAAAAGATGTGGATCGATGTTAGTCCTATCCCTCCAACCCTCATGGTTAGACAGATATTGCTCTATTTGACAGCTGGAAATTTCAGTCATTTGACCACATGGAGGCTCTTCAGCAGAGCCTAAATTGCCCCATTCAGAGATGTAAACTTCATTGGAATGGTGCACAGAGTGTGCTTGCAAACCAGGCACACTTTGTCGACCATCTCAAAGATGTATTCATCTCTGAACAGGGCAATTTAGGCTCTGCTGAAGAGCCTCTGTGTGGTCTAATGACTGAAATCTCCAGCTGTCAAATAGAGCAATATCTGTCTCACCATGAGGGTTGGAGGGATAGGACTTACATCGATCCACATCTTTTTACGGTGCCTACAATATTACATCATGGTGAAATTAACCATTGCTATCCCATTACAGTTACACACAAGGAGAAATGGTCAGATATGTATGTGGATATGTACCTTTCATATGGATACAAATATATCCTTTCAAGATATGAAGCCAGAGATCAGTGTAGTACGTGTGATTGTCTTACTGGCTATATATGTGCACCCATCAAAAAATACATTGGATTGATATCATGGATATGAACATACCTCGTATATCCCATCTACGTGGAGTGGGATATGCTAGGTATGTGTATTTGGATGGTATCAATGTAAGTTAGTTTCTGATGGGTGCACATATCTGGCCAGTAAGGCAATCACATGCAGTGAACTGATCTCTGGGTTCACATCTTGTTGGGACATATTTTGAGCCATTTGAAAGGTACATATCTGAACATTTTCTTTGTGTGCATATCTTTTTTGAACAGATCTGCAGTGGGATTCAAGTGTTATTCAACCCTGTCTTCTTAGTTGATCCCGTACAATGCACAATTTTTAATTACTTGACAGTTGACTCTCTGTTTGTCAGGATGATATCCTATGCATTGCATTGTGATGCATGGGATACCACCCTGGCAATCAGAGATTGATGAACTGGACAGGATCCTGTCCATGTTGTGTGTTCCAGTTGAATCCTGAAGGGCAACAATCATGCCAGTAGTGAGGGATATCTTTGGTTGAGGCCTGTTTTTCTTTGAGTATGAGCCCATCCATCCTTCTGAGTGAGGCAACCGTACTTAATCCAAGATATCCATCATTCATGGCCTGTTGGTGACCAAGGTACAGTGGTTCATATTTGGTTCCCATGTGTATCCTGCAAACAGTGGCTGGTGTGCCATCCATCCATGGCATCAGCACCCCTGAGGATCCATGTAGGAATCAGATGCGAGATATGTCATTTCAAGTTAGAGTAAATGATTGCAGCCACAACACCAAGGCCTACTTTTTCCACCTTTAATTCTGGGGAATTGTTTGAGGCATGTGTGTTGCACATACAACCAGTTATTCTCAGTGACACTGTGATGTGTGATCAGCGCCATCCTTTTTGTGATTCAGTAAGTGGTGATGTTGACCTGATGAAGTGAACATGATGTTCACTTCTCCAGTGATCTCATTTCCCCATTTCCAGTGTTTTCTATGGAGTCTATACAATGGGAACATAGCAACTTGATTCATTTTATTGCATATTCTCCATAGACTAACACTGGTATTGGTGGAGTGAGGATGTGTAAGGGTTAATTTCTCTGCACCATCTCTTTGTCACCTCTTAGTGAATGTCCCCTGTGTAGCATGTGATCGTTGGCCTATTGATGTGTTTGTTGTCTGGTTAACCCTATGAGTACCAGAGGGGTTGCCAAAGCATTGTTGAGCGATGCATTGATGATCCCTCTAACAATCAAGGGGTTATGTGCTGACTTCTCTGTGGGTAAATGGGTGACATTGTGTGTGAACAGTGATGGTGTTTAACAGATGACAGTTTCAAGAAGCATGTTTTGTATGGACTGTGTGTGATGAGCACAGCATCAAGAGGGTTGAACTGGGACTTGGACAGGTTTGGGCCTGGTTGAAACTTGCCATTTGTCCTTCTGTTGTGTCCTGTTTTTAACCCTCAGGGTGCTGTGTTGGTGCAGTTGTGTGGGTGAATGATGGGCATGTGTTGAGGTGTGACTGTGTTTGCAGCTTGTGTTGGTTGATGTGGTGTGTTGGTTGATGTGGTGATGCACTTACAGGTGGTGTGGAGGCTCCTCTCATCCCCAGTGTCCTCTCCTCCAGAGGCCCCCTCTATGAGTGTCGACGACATGTTCAGCCGCACCATCTCCTCCCATCTGCAGAAGGTGATAGGGACGGGTGGGCCACCTCCAGTGCCTTGGGCTTGCTTGGCGAGCTCTGTGAGCTTGTTCTTCACCACCAGCAGTCACCCCATCACTTTTTGATGGACTCCATGTCCCGCCTGCATGGAGCCACCGCATTCACCCGGCTGCAGATCTGGTTCCAGGCTGACTTCCTCCTCGCTGACAGGCCAGGGACCTTCGCTGTCGGGTGGAGAACACTCTGTCTCTCCAGGACAGTCTCCACGAGAGCCGTGTTCTCCTCCTCAGTATATTTTGGATCACTGATCCTGCCCTCGTCAGCTCCGGCATGGGAGGATTCTGAGCTGGAGTGTCCTGCATGGTCTGACCCTGACTGTGTGGGGTGCTCCCTAGCAACTACCCCTCGTCCCACTGCAGGTTCTGTCCCGGTCCTCCATGTGCCTGCTCTTGTGGGCCGGGTCCCCCTCCGCCCTGCGGATCTCCCTCTCCCACCCCTGCTCTGCTCAGGGATGCCCTCCTGACCTTTCTCCTCCTCCACTACTCTCCCCATCCCTCTCTCCTGTCCTCCTCTCCTGGCCATAATTCACCCACTCACACCCAGGCACTCCCACAGGTCCTCACAGACACACTCGATCCACTCACTTTCTGTCACACACTTTCACTCACAGATTCACACTGTAAAAATAAAATGTAAAATGTGTAAGGTGTTATAAAAAAAAGACTATGTGTATGTATGTGTATGTGTTTGTTTTTGTATGGGTGTATGTAATATGTGCAAAGGTGTGATATGTGTCGAATTATGTGCAATGCTCTCCTCTCTCCAAACTCCTTCTACCTTCAATGTATGCTCCTGTCTCCCTCTCTCTAAATCACTATCCTCCGCTCCTGGGTCCTGATATCTAGCGCGCAAAAACTCGATAACAGACAGTGTGTGATGGTTATTTTTTGGTATATATAGGTGTATTTGAAGTGTTTGGATACTTTGGGGCCTTGGGATTGGCTGTGTGTTTGAATTTGTTGGTGCATCAATCAGGGTTGCTAGCCAACTGCAGCCGTTATGTTACATTTTACCTTTAGTTGTGTTATCGGGTGATTTGGCTGCACGGTGATGCGTTAACAGGTGCGACAACTCTTGTTGAGTACCTATTGAATCTGCCGTAACTCATGTATTATTTGCGAGCGATGTGCCTTTTTTACTTAGCGCCTGGTTTAACTTGAGCCTTTAAAGTGTTAGTAATGTCTAAAAAAAAGTTTTTTTGCATTTAGAAGAGCTTAAAAAGCTGATCTAAATGCAAAAAAAACGTATCTCTCTAACCACTATGGTTTAAGAGATACGGGCGTTTAAAGTGTGATCTCTCCTACTGACAGCTGTAAAACTGTCAGCAGGAGATTCGTGTTGGTCGACACGGTGGCGCTTGAGAAGTGCCGAGATCTCCTTACTTACAAGGAATCCCTTCATTGGAATGGTCTAAAACATGTGCCTGGACACCAGGCACACATTTTAGCCCATTCCAATGAAGGGATTCCTTGTAAGTAAAGAGATCTCGGCACTTCTCAAGCGCCACCGTGTTGACCGACACGAATCTCCTGCTGACAGCTTTACAGCTGTCAGTAGGAAACAGCGAACTTTAAACGCCCGTATCTCTTAAATCATAGCGGTTTGAAAGATACGGGTTTTTTGCATTTAGATCAGCTTTTTAAGCTCTTCTAAATGCAAAAAACTTTTTTTAGACATTACTAACACTTTAAATCTAGCCCTCAGTCTAATAAACTCATATCCAGTATAAAAATAAAAAAAGTATTTATTACAAAATAACACGTACCAATAACCTAACTGGCAGGTAAAAAGACAGAGCATCACCCCCTCCCTCCCATCCCTACATACATAACCCTAATCCCAAAATAAATCAACTAACTATATAAAATCAAAAGCAAAGTCACTCTTGTAACCAACTGCTGGTGCCAATGAAAAATGGAGCAGAGTAGATAGAATTCTAACAAATGCTGGCCAGTCCCCCTAAATCACGCCCTAGGGATCTTGGGAAAATTAATTTCAAGGGAAGAAGAAGAGGGTAGTAGTGAGAGCAGGACAGGTCAGCTGTGCCTGCTGCCAGCTGTGCTGCCCCTGCTGCCACCATTGCTGTGCCTGTTGCCAAACATGCTGCCACCAGTGCTGTGCCTGCTGTCAGATGTGCTGTCCCTGCTGTGACCAGTGCTGTGCCTGCCCTTCAGTCATGTTGCCCCTACTGCCACCAGTGCTGAACCTGCTGCCAGTGTGTCTTGTAATGCTCAGGAGTGGGGGAAAGAGAAGATGATGCCAAGTGTGACAGCAGGAGACCCTACGTCACACTTGCCATCCCCAAGCAGTCCCGTCAGTGCTAGTACTACTACTGAGAAGGTCCAGCAGCTTGTTAGTGTTAGGAGTGAAGGAGTGAAGGAGGGGGTAATCATCATATTAATAGTGACTGTGAGGAAGAAATTGATGTGGTTGGTGTTATTGGTATTATCAGTAATAGTGAAGCAGCTGGTGGGACTAGTGTTAGGGGAGTGGTAGAGTAAGCTTTGAGAGTGTCCAAACTAGTGCTCACACCATTCCCCTGACTATGCAAGTCCTGTTCCCCCCACAGCATTGTCCATGTGGAACATTATCCTGAAGAAGGCAAAATTGTTACCTAGCAGCAATAATAACACCACCACCACCACCAGGAGCACAGATCAGTTGCCTGTGCCTGCTGCTAGTATTGCCAGTCTGCGTTCTTCAGGTCACCAAGAAATGGAAAGTATGACATTAGGGGACCCTCTGTTATATTTCTTGTCACCTCCTCCAACCATCAGAGAGATGTCTGTAAAAGAGCAGCAGCAGCAGCATGGAGGGACTAGTGGTGGTGGTGGTGATGATGATGATGGTGGAGGAGCTGGGGTGGATGACCTTTTTAACCCAAACTGAGAAGGAATGAGAGACAGGGATGGGGATGGACATCACCACTAACAGCAGCATTGAGCTTTTGGAATTGCAGAATTTGCAACTGCTCTAATTCCATCTGTTGGTGAGTTGCAAGGGCAGTGGGATGCTGAGGAGCAGGGCAGTGTGCCACAGACCCCCGTGGACACTGTGGGAATGGGGTCAACAACTAGTATACGAAGAAAGAAAAGCACAAACCACCAAACCTACATTTTTATCCACAATCTAATATCAAATTGGACTTGATATTATACTCACAATTAGATGTAAAATAGCTGGTGCTCCGTACAACCAGCTAAAGCAAACAGGGATGAAATAAGACTGCCCCGATACAGTCAACCAATCTCTGCAAATGAAGCTCAGGGTCCTCCAGTAGTAGTATAAAATTTATTACAAATGTATAAATATAAGATATGAGATATAATAATGCCGTGCATATAAAAAAAAGTCAATGCGTATCACTTTAGCTATTATAGCCTAACATGACGCGTTTCGGGGACATGCCCCCTTTTTCAAATAACACTGGCAAAAATAAAAACAATCTCTAATTTTAAAGCAATGTAAATCATCATCTACCCGTGGCTCTCAGATCCCTTAAATGCACAAATATGCCCATCTCTTCCGGAACAAACCTCGCGAACGGAGAAGGCCAGAAAAACAAACCCACATCCCGCAAGATCAAAATAGATTCTCGTGAGAAAAAGAGGGAAGAGAAGTCGGCCAAAAACATCTCTGTTAGCAGAGAAGGTCGGCTCATATAACGTACATCTCATGAGACCAAATCAACTTTCTCGAGAAGAAAGAGGAACGAGCCGGCCTAACATCAGGAAGAAAATGACCATTTGGGTTCCAAAAAATTGGAGTGCAGGGGTTCTAAGTTAGAATGTAAACCCAGCAAAAGGAGAACCTTAGGGGCAAAGGGAGGAGATAACCATTACCATTAATTATACATCTAATACACATACCATAGGACCCTGAAACAAAAATGAGGTGTATACCTAAACAATAAATACTAAATTAAAATGACATATATCAAAATACAATAAATATATAACAAAGTAATAATAAAATAAAATAAAAATAAGAGTAAATTACAAAAAATAAAAAAAATTTAAAAACATATAAAAAATAATAATAATGAAAATAAAAAATAAAAAATATAAAGTATATACAATAATAATATAAATAATGTGAAAAATAAATTATATATATATATATATATATATATATATATATATATATATATATATCTTATATAATAATTCGCTAAGTTGTGTGTAACACCCGACATGCGCAGTAGACACTGCTACACGTGCGGCAGTCATGCGCAGTAGAGACTGCCCGCGCCGCAGCTCCTTCGGAGCGCCCAGCTCTGTATCAGCCGAGGCGCGGCCAGTCTCCACTGCGTGTGACTGCCCCGGGACCGGCTGCCAGAGGCACTGTGGCCCGTGTAACGGGCTGTTCAACTAGTACACAAATAAAAAACATACACATATATAATATAAGAAGACAAAAAATATGACTCAGAGGACCAAAAAGAGTACTAACAGAGAATATGAATATATGTGAAAATAATATATACTAATAGTCTGTTGTTAATACAACAAATATATGTGAAATTAGTGTATGCTAATATCCTAAAGTTAAGATAACAATTATATATTAATGATATATCTAAATAGTGATCTAACATGACTACTCAATAAAAATGTATATCTATAATCTAACTAAAATAATATATTAATGATATTCATATAACTAATATCATACTATTGATATAACAATTATGTGACATAATATCTAAATAATACTATAATCAATTTGTGAAAAATGTATATAAAAAATGAATATATATTCTCCGTGTTCTAATTTAGTCCGCTGGGCACCATCCAGTTTAGCATAAACATCCAAAAGGACTCTTGATGATTCAGTGCTGATACTCCTCTAAGAGGATCAACATATTCAATAGGAGTAACTTTCAAATACTTGGGATCTTTATTATGTGTTAATGTACAGTGTCGGGACACCTTATGATCTAAGAACCCTCGTTCTACGTTTCTGCGATGCTCGCCAAAATGTTCACGTAGGGTGCTCGTGGTCCTTCCTACATATTGTAATCCGCAAACGCAGTCCAATAAATAGACAACGCTAGAGGATCCACAGTTCAAGAAGGAAGTAACTGGAAAATTTTCTTGAGAGACAAAAGATCTAAAACTAGAAATTTTGTGGGAAATGTAAAAGCAAGTAATACACCTTAATCTACCACATTTATAACTACCAACCAATGACAAAAAATGGGAAGCTGAAAAAGTATTACACTTATTATCTGGTATCTTACTTGGCGCTATTTTGTTTTTTAAAGTTATCGCTCTTCTATACGTAAATGAAGGAAATTTATTAACAACTTCCTTCAAGGCCAGACACAGAGTGAGTACAATTCAATGTTTTTTGAACACCCTTTCAATATTTTTATACTCTACATTATAACCTGTGGTAAAATTCAATCTTTTAGGAGTGCGTCCACTCTGCATCCTACCTTCTTTGTTGCCAACTGTAGTGGCCCTCGACAGACCACGCGCCTACAAATAGTCTCTCTCAATCAGCCCAGGAGGATAGTGTTTCTCAGAGAATCTCTGTGAAAGAATAAGTGACTGTTTATCAAAATCAGCTAAATCACTGCAATTACGCCTTATCCTTCTGAACTGACTGAAAGGGACATTATTGAGCCATTCTTTTCGTTTGTTGTCTCCCTAAGTGGAAGGGTATCCCAGGCATGGGCCCTTGCTTCTGTGTGCCTAGAGGGGAACAGCTGCATCCCACTGACGAGGTCCACATAGACCGAAACGTACGTCTGGGGTTGTGCTGTTTCTCTCGTGCGGAGAGGATTTGCCTGACATTTCGGGGCTGGACTGCCTGTGGGTGGGACCAGACTGATATGAATAAGGAAATTTCCTCTCTGCAATGGCACATGGGAGCGAAAAACGTGACTTGAGCAGCACCTGAGGGGCCACACATGCCTTGAGTAAATTACTTTATTTTGCTCTTTCTCGGTGTGCGCTCGTCACATTCTTTTCGTTTGTTGTCTCCCTAAGTGGAAGGGTATCCCAGGCATGGGCCCTTGCTTCTGTGTGCCTAGAGGGGAACAGCTGCATCCCACTGACGAGGTCCACATAGACCGAAACGTACGTCTGGGGTTGTGCTGTTTCTCTCGTGCGGAGAGGATTTGCCTGACATTTCGGGGCTGGACTGCCTGTGGGTGGGACCAGACTGATATGAATATGGAAATTTCCTCTCTGCAATGGCACATGGGAGCGAAAAACGTGACTTGAGCAGCACCTGAGGGGCCACACATGCCTTGAGTAAATTACTTTATTTTGCTCTTTCTCGGTGTGCGCTCGTCACATTCTTTTCGTTTGTTGTCTCCCTAAGTGGAAGGGTATCCCAGGCATGGGCCCTTGCTTCTGTGTGCCTAGAGGGGAACAGCTGCATCCCACTGACGAGGTCCACATAGACCGAAACGTACGTCTGGGGTTGTGCTGTTTCTCTCGTGCGGAGAGGATTTGCCTGACATTTCGGGGCTGGACTGCCTGTGGGTGGGACCAGACTGATATGAATATGGAAATTTCCTCTCTGCAATGGCACATGGGAGCGAAAAACGTGACTTGAGCAGCACCTGAGGGGCCACACATGCCTTGAGTAAATTACTTTATTTTGCTCTTTCTCGGTGTGCGCTCGTCACATTCTTTTCGTTTGTTGTCTCCCTAAGTGGAAGGGTATCCCAGGCATGGGCCCTTGCTTCTGTGTGCCTAGAGGGGAACAGCTGCATCCCACTGACGAGGTCCACATAGACCGAAACGTACGTCTGGGGTTGTGCTGTTTCTCTCGTGCGGAGAGGATTTGCCTGACATTTCGGGGCTGGACTGCCTGTGGGTGGGACCAGACTGATATGAATATGGAAATTTCCTCTCTGCAATGGCACATGGGAGCGAAAAACGTGACTTGAGCAGCACCTGAGGGGCCACACATGCCTTGAGTAAATTACTTTATTTTGCTCTTTCTCTGTGTGCGCTCGTCACATTCTTTTCGATTATTGAGCCACGGTCTATAGTGGCCACTCCTATAGTCCAAATAACTGTTACAATCCACTTGTTTAAAGTAGGTACGAGAACCAACCTGACCTTCACCATTAATAAATAATTGAACATCTAAAAAATCAATAACATTTTGATGGACTGTATGAGTAAACTTAATTCCCAATGAATTATTGTTCAAGTAGTCAATAAATTGATTCGGATCATAGCCATCATCTCTCTAAATTATAATAATATCATCTAAAATGTAAAATTTCCCCAAAAAGGAAAAAAGTTATGTGCCAAAATAAAAGAGATATCATCTAGAATAAAGACACGTTGTGAACAAGGCATTAAAGGATCTTGTTTCAGATAGTATTCCACTGCTCTGACTCCATCTATATGTTTAATATTGGAGTACAATGCTTGCACATCCAGTGTCGACCATCTATAATCAGTTTGCCATTGTACATCCTGGAGAATAGTTAACAACTGTGTGTATCCTTCAAAAACTACTTGAATTCTACAACATACCTCTGGAGGTGTAGGTCTACAAAATGGAACAAGTTGGCAGTCAGAAAATCCACCTCAGAGATAATAGGTCAACCAAAACGGTCAACCAACCCTTTTGGATCTTGGGCAAGTGATAATACACTGCAATTTTGGGCTCTCTGACTGACAAAAAGTCACGTTCAGACCTACAAATAACACGCCCAGAGTATGCTGTAATAATGAGCCGTTCAAACTCATATTTAAATTGGGGAGAGGGGTCGGCAGCCAAAACAGAGTAATAATCACCATCTTCTAGAATATGTAAGGCTTCTCTGATGTAGTCATCCCTGTACTGGATGAAAATCCCCCCCCTTATCAGCAGGTTTAATAATATAATAAGGCCTAGGTTTTCCTAATAAAATCTTAAGATCATTAAGTACAAGATTGAAAAATGTTTCAATATAGGCCCCTCTATAGTAAGTGGGATAAATTGTGGATTTAGGTCTTAAATCAGTTGGAATGGGATCATTCTCAATTATCTTTACCAAATCTCTATCAGGGTTGATGAATTGTACCGTTCACCTTTCAGCTTGAAATATCGCTCTAGGGTTAATTTCCTGATAAAAATATTCAGGTCCTTGAATATATCAAACAAATCAGGGGCAGAATCGGGACAAAAAGATAATCCATACTTTAATACCGAAATTTCAATAGGTTGTAATGAACGAGATGATACATTATAAACACCAACCTGGATAGGATCTATTACTGTTTGGTCTTTTTGTTTGGTTCCACCTCTCCCTCTACATCTCCTTCATCACTGAAAACTCTCTTCTCACCTCCCTGGAGCACAGAGAATGGATTCAGGTGCTCTCAAAAGGTTGTCTTAACATTAACATACACTAATTTCACTTATATTTGTTGTATTAACAACAGGATATTAGTATATATTATTTTCACATATATTCACATTCTCTGTTAGTACTCTTTTTGGTCCTCTGGACACCAGAGTTATATTTTTGGTCTTATATATTATATATATGTGTATGTTTTTTGTTTGTATATGTATATATGTATATATATAATTTATTTTTCCATTATTATTTATATTATATTAATGTGTACTTTATATTTTTTCTTTTTTATTTTCATGATTATTATTATTTTTTATGTTTTTAAAAATTGTTTTTATGTTTTGTAATTTACTCTTATTTTTATTTTATTATTTATTTTGTTATATATTTATTGTACTTTGTTATATGTAATTTTATATTTATTGTTTAGGAATACACCTCATTTTTAGCTCAGGGTCCCATGGTATGTGTATTAGATGTATAATTAATGGTAATGGTTATCTCCTCCCTTGGCCCCTAAGGTTCTCCTTTTGCTGGGATTGCATTGTAAATTACAAGCCCTGTGCTCCAATTTTTTGGAATGCAAAGGTAATTTTCTTCCTGGTGTTAGGCCAGCTCGATCCTCTTTCTTCTCGCGAGGGTTGATTTGGTCTCGTGAGATGTAGGTTATGTGATCTGACCTTCTCTGCTAACGGGGATTTTTTTGGTTGACTTCTCTTTCCTCCTTTTCTCACAAGAATCTATTTTGATCTTGGGGGATGTGGATTTGTTGTTCCAGCCTTCTCCGTTCGCGGGGTTTGTTCCGGAAGAGATGGGCATATTTGTGCATTTAAGGGATCTGGGAGCCACGGGTAGATGATGATTTACATTGCTTTAAAATTAGATTGTTTTTATTTGTGCCAGTGTTATTTGAAAAAGGGGTATGTTCCCAAAACGCGGCATATGTTAGGCTATAATAGCTAAAGTGATATGCATTGAAGTTTTTTTATATGCACGGCATTATTATATCTCATATCTTATATTTATACATTTGTAATAAATTTTATTCTACTATTGGAGGACCCTGAGCTTCATTTGCAGAGATTGGTTGACTGTAGCGGGGCAGTCTTTTTTCATCCCCGTTTGCTTTAGCTGGTTGTACGGAGCACCAGCTATTTTACATCTAATTGTGAGTATAATATCAAGTCCAATTTGATATTAGATTGTGGATAGAAATATCGGTTTGGTGGTTTGCGCTCTTCTTTCTTCATATGTTTCTTTTATTCAAGGCCTTCTATCCAGAATTGAGGCATGCTTTCAGAAGATGCAGCATCCATCTTCCTAAAAGACTGAGTGGGGGCAGTTACATTCCTCCATCTATGCATGCTGATACTATTAGTGATTTGGAAAACTGTGACTACGGTGTTTATTGGTGGTGGTCTTTTATTGGCAAGACATATTGCACTAGGGAGCGCCCTTCTTCTTCTCATTTGTCTGCATATACTAGGTGGTTTACCATCTAGTGGTTTTTGAAGGAGCAGCTTGGACCAAATTACACCAAGATCATTACGGTTCTTCTAGATATCTAACTGGACTTCTTATTTATATTAGTCTATATTATTATTTTGATCTATTATTTAATTTCCATTGTTATTGTGTAGGTGTATACTTTTTTTTTTTTAAATATCCTATATAATAATTTGCTAAGTCGTGTGTAACGCACGACATGCGCAGTAGACACTGCTGCGCGTGCTGCAGTCATGCGCAGTAGAGACTGCCCGCGCCGCAGCTGATACAGAGCTGGGTGCTCTGAAGGAGCGTCCAGCTCTGTATCAGCCGCAGCGCGGGCAGTCTCCACTGCGTGTGACTGCCCCGCGACCCGGGTGACAGTGGCACTGTGGCCCGTGTAACGGGCTGTTCAACTAGTATATATATATATATATATATATATATATATATATATATATATACACACACACACACATATATATTTGTTTTTTATTTTTTCTCAATATGGAGTTTTGTCAAACTAGAATAAGTAGACAATCTACTCTTTTAGGAGATCTGTTTGGGGCTCACTCATCAGATAGTTATACAGATATGTCTAAACCTGCATGTCCAGCACTCAACAATTTAAAAAAATAGTTTTTTGATTTAGAGAAACATATAAAAGATGAGCTCCGATATTGGTGGGACTCTGTAGTCCTTGAGAAATATATTGAGGAACGCATTGTCCCACGGGGACTGAGGATCCACAAAAAGCCTTCTTTTCAAGAAGATGCCCAATTCTTTCAGGATGGGTACAAGATACTAGATACTTGCTCATTCTCTTTGATGAGACTCATTGTTAAATATCGTGAGCAACAACTGGTAAATTGTACCAAAAAAATTGATGAAGTATTAGTTAATATTGGCTCCTTTTCACATTGTCGTGAATTTGATGACCTTGATAATAAAGTTAATATTAACGTTAAACAGTATGAGAAGGAGATTACTGACAAAGTCGAAAAAGGTGTTAGATAAAGATGATTATCAGAAAGGGAATATTAGACAATGGAGGCGTTTCAAATCTAAAGATGGATCTAGGAATAATGCTAACAGCAGGGATCGTTTTGTAAATCCAAAGAGCCATTCAAGGGCTCATGGTAATAGATCTCATACTAATAGCGGTTATCACCGAAGCCGTCAGGATCATAATACACATAGATCATAGGAGAACTTTACACAAAGGAGAATGAGTTCTCAAAATATTGAGAGGTTACCCTCTAATACTAATGGGACCTCTTTAATTGGAGAACCTTCACGTTCTAATACATGCACTAATGAGATCAGTCCTATTAAGACAAGTGTACTTAAGGACAATTGTAGGCCCCCCCTTAGAGTGGATAAGATCATTCCTAATGATTCTGATACAAGTAGTAGTGTTGAGAAAAGAGATTATTTGACTTTTTAGATTTGGGTCCGCGTCCCACTCTGCAGGCCTCAATGTCCAAAGACTTGTCACGGTTAAAAAGACTCTCAGACTTAAGGTTTGGTAAAATTTAACTTTATTAAAAGTTAAAGGCAGTCCCTGTAGGGTAAACATACATAACAATACAACAGTAATATAACATATAATAGGTTCTACCGGCCTTACTAATACTGGGCAAGGCAGCCCAATGGGATGCTGAATGTAGGCTCTACCGGCCCTTCCAATACCGGGCAAGGCAACCTTTAAGATGGTGAGTTACAAGGTTCTACCGGCTTTACCAATACCGGGCAGGGCAGCCCAAGGAGGTACTGTAGTAGGCTCTACCGGCCCTGCCAATACCGGGTGAGGCAACCTACAGGATGGTAATGTCAAGGTTCTACCGGCCTCACCAATACCGGGCAGGGCAGCCTGAGCAAATACACCAGCTGTTAGGTGACTAAGACAGCAGAGAGCATAAGTCTAGAGGTCTTACTATCACGGTGCCCGTGATTGGTGCTGTTCAGTGTCAGTCAGTTGCTGAGTATCATGATTGGCTGTCTGTGATTAGCCCTCCTCACACAGCCTTTTTAAACCCAGGCTGAGCACTTCCAGGTTGCCCTTTCGTGGTGTTTCTGACTCCACTCTGCCTGACCTGCTTGTCAGGCTTCTGGGCCTGTTCCTGCTGTTCCTGCTGTACTTGCTGATCCTGTGTTCCAGTGTTCCTGTATGCTAGTGTTCCTGTGTTCCAGAGTTCCAGTGTTCCTGTGTTCCAGCACCTCGCGGGTTAATCTTACTGAGTTCCAGTGTTCCTGTGTTCCAGCACCTTGCGGGTTAATCTTACTGAGTTCCTGAATCTCCTGCTCCAGCCGTCGCTCTGGCGACATTGTTCTTCTCGCTGCTGATCATACTTTGTTGGTTTACTCCACTAAACCTGGTTGCGATGTACATTGTTGGTCCCAGCGTGCGGACGCTGGTTTACTCCACTACACCTGGCTGCGATGTACATTGTTGGTCCCAGCGTGCGGACGCTGGTTTACTCCACTAAACCTGGTTGCAATATACATTGTTGGTCTCAGCGTGCGGACGCTGGTTTACTCCACTAAACCTGGTTGCAATATACATTGTTGGTCTCAGCGTGCGGATGCTGGTTTACTCCACTAACCTGGTTGCAATATACATTGTTGGTCTCAGCGTGCGGACGCTGGGTTACTCCACTAAACCTGGTGGCGATATACATTGTTGGTCCCAGCGTGCGGACGCTGGTTTACTCCACTAAGCCTGGTTGCGATATACATTGTTGGTCCCAGCGTGCGGGCGCTGGTTTACTCCACTAAACCTGGTTGCTATATACATTGTTGGTCCCAGCGTGCGGATGCTGGTTTAGTCCACTAAACTGGTTGCGAGATACATTATTGGTTCCAGCGTTTGGACGCTGGTTTGCTCCACTAAACCTGGTTGCGATATATGTTGTTGGTCCCAGCGTGCGGACGCTGGTTTACTCCACTAAATCTGGTTGCGATATACATTGTTGGTTCCAGCGTGCGGTCGCTGGTTTGCTCCATTAAACCTGGTGGCGCTATTACCATTAGTCCCAACGTGCGGACGTTGGTTTGCTCCTGAACATCCAGTACTGTGGTCAGTTGCTGTCCACTTCCATGCAGTTGTCTGAGTATCCCTGGCAATAGACTCCTGCTGAGTAAGACCTCTATACTTATGCTCTATGCTGTCTTAGTCACCTGACAGCTGGTCTACTCGCTCAGGCTGCCCTGCCCGGTATTGGTGAGGCCGGTAGAACCTTGACGATACCACCCTGTAGGTTGCCTCACCCGGTATTGGCAGGGCCGGTAGAGCCTACTCCCGTACTCCTTTGGGCTGCCCTGCCCGGTATTGGTAAGGCCGGTAGAACCTTGTAATTCACCATCTTTAAGGTTGCCTTACCCGGTATTGGCAGGGCCGGTAGAGCCTACATTCAGCATTCCGTGGGGGCTGCCTTGCCCGGTATTGGTAAGGCCGGTAGAACCGGTATATGTCATCTCACGTTTGCCTTACCCGGGTTAGGCAAGGCCGGTAGAGCCTGTCATTAAAACTGTCACTTATGTTGCCTTGCCCGGTATTTAGGCAAGGCCGGTAGAACCTATTATATGTTATATTACTGTTGTATTGTTATGTATGTTTACCCTACGGGGACTGCCTTTAACTTTTAATAAAGTTACGTTATTTTACCAAACCTTAAGTCTGAGAGTCTTCAAATCCGTGACACTTACTCAGCAGAAGTCTATAGCCAGGGATAATCAGACAACTGCAAGGAAGTGGACAGCGACTAACCACAGTACTGGATGTTCAGGAGCAAACCAACGTCCGCACGTTGGGACTAATGGTAAATAGCGCCACCAGGTTTAAGGAGTAAACCAGCGTCCGCACGCTGGAACCAACAACGTATATTGCAACCAGGTTTAGTGGAGCAAACCAGCGACCGCACGCTGGAACCAACAATGTATATCGCAACCAGGTTTAGTGGAGCAAACCAGCATCCGCACGCTGGAACCAACAATGTATATCGCAACCAGGTTAGTGGAGCAAACCAGCGACGACACGCTGGAACCAACAATGTATATCGCAACCAGGTTCAGTGGAGCAAACCAGCATCCGCACGCTGGAACCAACAATGTGTATGCAATAGCAAGGAGAAAAATGTCGCCAGAGCGACAGCTGGAGCGCGAGACTCAGGCACTCATACAGGTTAACCGGCGTGGTGCTGGAGCACAGGAACCCTGGAATACAGGCACACCGGAACGCTGGAACACTGGAACACCGTAACGTTAGCATACAGGAACACTGGAACGCCGGAACATTAACGTACAGGAACACTGGAACACCGGAACATTTATGTACAGGAACACTGGAACACCGGAAACAGGCCCAGAGATCTGACAAGCAGGTCAGGCAGAGTGGAGTCAGAGACACCATGAAAGAGCAACCTGGAAGTGCTCAGCCTGGGTTAAAAAAGGCTGTGTGAGGAGGGCAAATGACAGACAGCCAATCATGAATACTCAGCAGGTGATAGACACAGAGCAGCACGAATCACGGGCACCGTGATAAGACTGGACTTTTTAGGAGCACCCAAATCCATTCTCTGTGCTCCAGGGAGGTGATAAAAGAGTTTTCAGTGACAAAGGGGATGTAGAGGGAGAGGCGGAGCCAAACAAAAAGTTCAAACAGTGTTAGATCCTATTCAGGTTGGTGTTTATAATTTATCATCTCGTTTATTACAACCTAGTGAAATTTTGGTATTAAAGTAAGGATTATCTTTTTGTGCAGATTCTGCCCCTGATTTGTTTGAGATATTCAAGGACCTGAATATTTTTATCAGGAAATTAACCCTAGAGCGATATTTCAAGCTGAAAGGTGAACAAGTACAATTGATCAACCCTGACAGAGATTTGGTAAAGATAATTGAGAATGATCCCATTCCAACTGATTTAAGACCTAAATCCACTTTCTATCCCACTTTCTATAGAGGGGCCTATATTGAAACATTTTTCAATCTTGTACTTAATGATCTTAAGATTTTATTGGGAAAACCTAGGCCTAGGATACATTCTAATATATCTACTTTATATTTTTTCTTTTTTATTTTCATTATTATTATTATTATTTATATGTTTTTAAAATTTGTTTTTATTTTTTGTAATTTACTCTTAGTTTTATTTTATTTTTTTATTTTGTTATATATTAATTGTATTTTAAAAATTCCTTTGAAGAAGGCGCTGATCAACAATATATTTGTTCAAATGTCTCTTCTAAAAAGAGTTTAGTACGATAAGAGTCCAAGTACAGATATTTCCACGGAAATTCACTGGCGCCTTTAACTCAGGGTGTTGTAACCACTAGATTTCCACCCCACAACCAGAGGAAAGATCTTGTCACTTGAAAATAAGTTTGGCGCTTGTGGACTCCACACAGCCCTATAAAAAATATACAAAAAGAAACACACAGTATCTCAATCTAAGAAAATCACTTTAATCAATAACATATATATATATATATATACATATATATATATATATATATATATATATATATATATATATATGCCAAATAATGGTTTGGGGGAAATAAATTCTTAAAAACCAATCCAATATTAACACACGTAATATATAACCTATAGCCAAAATCTGAAAATACAGAGTTTAAACTATATAACTACTCCATCCTAACCTCAAAGAAAGGCAATGGTATTTGCTCCATATATACTGCAATTCACCGGACGTGGAAGAGTCCCACGTCTCTAATGCAACATGCACAAAAAGTAACAAAGTATCACCCTATGGATACTAAGTACAAGAACGGCCTGGAACAAATCCAGCACCTAACCGGTGAAACTGCAGTAAATGAAAAAGAGCGGATCCACTCTAAAACATACAATATCCACAGATATAACCATACAAACATAAAATCATAATAAGAACAACAATATTAAGGAAAATCAGCCAAACACTTACATAGATAGCCGATAATGCAGAAAATAATTAAAAACTATACACCCGACGAGGAGATAGTATAACTCATACTACAAGCAACCTCTGCAATGCGTTTCACACCTCTCACAGTGCTTTATCAAGCAAATATGAAGTATCTCTATTCTCAACATAACAGGCTATTTAAATCCTACTCTTTAACAACATGATTAGCCGACAAAATCATTCCCAACTACGGATCCTTCAACGGACATAATCCGATCTACCTTTCCTAAACTCTAAAGTATCGGAAGGGACAGCATCAGAGCTATATAGTTAACCCCTCAGACACTGAAGGGATACATCACACATCACTTGCTAAACCACCCCATGTCCCCCAGAGTTGCCGGAGCAAAACTCAGATCTCATGTCGTTCGTCCCGAATACAATATATTCTTAAATATAGTAATATAACTTTAAGTATATAAAGTATCTCAGTAAATAATCACAGTATAGATAATATTACAAAAACATTCCCAAGTTAAAAAAAAAAAAAAGGGTTACACATACACCAATTATTTGCAAGTATCCTCCTGCCCTCGTTCACAAAAAAGGAGCAAGCTCAATATTTTCATTTAACCCATTAGGGTATAAGGTATTCAGCTTAAATATCCATGCCGCTTCCCGTTTATTCAATTCATTAGTCAAACTACCTTTTGTGAAATCCAATTTAACACTCTCTAAAGCAAACCCCATTAACATATGAGAATTACTATCATGCACCTCGGAGAAATGACGTGACACGGAGTGGGTGATGACTCCTTTATCAATATTTCTCTTATGTTCATATAGTCTTCTATTTGTTTCTTTGCATATGGGAGGATGACACTATCTGGTCTCCTAATCGATTTACCCCACGTATCAAACTTTATCAGAGGTATATCGACGACATTGTGATGATATGGCATGGGAGTGTTAAACTTCTTGAAGAGTTCTTCCTTTTTCTCAATGAAAATTATCTAAATCTTAGGTTTACCTATACGTGTAGTACCAAGGAGATTGAGTTCTTGGATCTATGTTTGTTTGTATGTGAAGGTCGTATTTTGACTAAAACACATTTCAAAACTATGGACCAGAATAGTTATATACCATATTCAAGTATGCATAAAAAAAGTTTGGTTAGACAATATCCCGAAAGGACAGTTTATATGTATATGAAGAAATTGTTCTTTGATTAGCCATTATTGGGAACAGGGGATTGGCCTCATTAAAAGATTTTTGGAACGAGGGTATAGCCTCCACAATGTGTGTGAGGCATTTTTAGAAGTGTTGAATTTAAATAGGAGAGACTTGATTAGGGCATGGAATGGAATAGTAACAATGAATAATTCTGATTGTGAAGTGGTTGATCAGAAATATGATTTGACTCAATTTATTCAAATCTTGAAAAAGGATTATGATAGTAAGGTAGATCCTTTGGACATTAAGCACAGTGATCACAAAGTGGGTAAACAAATAATGACAGAGAGAGGTGAGTCTGTTGGAAATAATTTATCCGTTGAACATAAAATGAAGGTTAAATATAATAGGTATCGACAAAAGAAGTGTAAGAGAAATAAGGTTAATAATGTTATATGGGAAGAGACAACGGATAGAATTAGAGATAAGTATGATGTAGCTTTAATAACTGCTTATACGGATGAGATTTAAAAGATACGAGGTATCTTGGATAAGTTCTGGCCCATAGTCCTTGAGGACAAAGTCCTCAGGAATTTGGTTCTGGAGAGAATTCAAATTATATGTAGGAAAAACTCGAGTGTTAAAAATATATTAGCACCAACTGTGTTGAGGGTTCATAGAAATAAAAAGATAATTAAAAAAGGAACATCTAGGGAGACACAGGGGAGCGAACGAAATCCCCTTACCATGTCACCGGTGACTGGTTGGCACAGGTGTGGCAAATCTACCTCCTGTGTCAACTGCCTCAAAAAGTTGAAAATTTTCAAAGACTCTAAGACTAATGAAGAGGTTTCTATTAGACAATTTTTAAATTGTGATAGTGCAGGGGTGATCTATGTGCTGAAATGTCCCTGTGATCTACTTTATATTGGAAGAACTAAGAGAGCCTTTAAGAGAAGACTCTATGAACATAAGAGAAATATTGATAAAGGAGTCATCACCCATTCCGTGTCACGTCATTTCTCCGAGGTGCATGATAGTAATTCTCAATTGTTAATGGGGTTTGCTTTAGAGAGTGTTAAATTGGATTTTAGAAAAGGTAGTTTGACTAATGTATTGAATAAACGGGAAGTGGAATGGATATTTAAGCTGAATACCTTATACCCTAAGGGGTTAAATGAAAATATTGAGCTTGCTCCTTTTTTGTGAATGAGGGCAGGAGGATACGTGCAAATGATTGGTGTATGCGTAACCCTTTTTTTTTTTTTTTTTTTTTAATTTGGGAATGTTTTTGTAATATTATCTATATTGTGATTATTTATTGAGATATAGTAATATAACTTTAAGTATTTTTAGAAAGTGTATTGTATTCGTGTCACGGTGCCCGTGATTGCTGCCTTTACATGTCAGTTACCTGTAGGGGGCTCTCCATTGGCTGCTTGCCTTCAGCCTGCCTTGCACTGCCTATTTAGACTGAGCTTGGGCACCCTTTGGTTGCCCTTTTGTGTTGTCTCTATGCTGCTGCTGCTGCTCCTGCATTGTGTTCCTGTGCTTCCTGGGCCTTGTCGCTGTTCCTGCTTGCAAGTGGTATTCTAGCTCCTGCCTGCAAGTGGTATTCTAGCTCCTGCCTCCAAGTTGCCTGGTTCCTGCATCTGTTCCTGATCCGGTTGGAGTTGCTGTTCCTGTTGTTGTTTCCTGCTGCTGTTCCAGATCCGGTTGACCCTCTGCAGTGCTGATCCTCGTCACCCTCTGCTGGGTTCCTATCACGTCATCTACCGGGTGCCTGTCATCCCCTGTGGTCTGGGCGGCATTATTATTCTCTCATTGGTTATTCCAGTACACGGGTACTGGTTCGCTCCACTGTAACCGGCTGCTGTTGCACCAGTAGAGTCTTTGGTTCCTCCAGTACGCGGGTACTGGTTTGCTCCATTGTAACCGGCTGCTGTTGCACCGGTAGAGTCATTGGTTAATCCAGTACGCGGGTACTGGTTCGCTCCATTGTAACCGGTTGCTGTCGCACTGATAGAGTCATTGGTTACTCCAGTACGTGGGTACTGGTTCGCTCCACTGAGACTGGCTGCTATTGCACTTATATGAGCCATTTGTTATTCCAGTACGCGGGTACTGGTTCGCTCCACTGTAACCGGTTGCTTTTGCACCAGAAGAGTCATAGGTTATCCCGGTACACGGGTACTGGTTCGCTCCACTGTAACCGGCTGCTGTTGCACCGGAAGAGTCACGGGTTACTCCAGTACACGGGTACTGGTTCACTCCACAGAAACTGGCTGCTGATGCACCGAATGAGTCTTTGGTTATTCCGGTACGTGGGTACTGGTTCGCTCCACTGTAACCGGCTGCTGTTGCACCAGTAGAGTCACTGGTTACTCCAGTACGTGGGTACTGGTTCGCTCCACTGTAACCGGCTGCTGTCGTACCGGTAGAGTTATTGGTTACTCCATATATTGGGGCTGTTCTGTCCTGATTGAAGGTTTCTCCCAGTACACGGGTACTGATTTGCTCCTCGCTTAACCGGTGGCTAGTTGCGCTTCCAGACTACACCGGTGGTGACTGTGGTACACTGCTCGTTATTGTTCCATCCTTTTATGAGTGGCAGTCCATTTCAATCTATATATCCTGTGGCCTCGCTTGTTATCATTGGTGACTGGTTGTCTCCACCTAGCCAGTTACCTCGGCCACCTTTGCTGCCATCATTATCAGCAGTGGGCAGCCTTGCCCGGTATTGGTAAGGCCGGTAGAACCTGGTTGTGTCTATTCCTTAAGGGGTTGCCTTACCCGGTATTGGCAAGGCCAGTAGAGACTCATTACCTACAGTCCCAATGTCTTGGCTGCCTTGCCCGGTATATTGGCAAGGCCGGTAGAGCCTCTTTACCTGCAGTCCAGTTTCTTGGCTACCTTGCACGGTATATTGGCAGGGTCGGTAGAGCCTTCAGTATTCCTTGCATGAGTCTCCAGGCTGCCCTGCCCAGTATATTGGTAAGGCCGGTAGAACCTGTTACCATTTTGTGCCATCTAAGGTTGCCTTACCCGGTATTGGCAGGGCCGTTAGAGCCTGTATCCCATTCCATGTATTATTACTATGCTACTATGTAAATTGCTCTATATACATAGCTTGTATGTGTATACTACCCAGTAGGGTTCTCTCTAACTTTTCAATAAAGTTATGTTTTTACCTATCTGTGTCTGAGAGTCATAACAAACCGTGACAGTACAAAAGGGCCATGATAATAAGAGCGATGGTAATACACAGAACATCCATTGGAGGATGGATGTACATGAGCAACGCCTGGATCAGCTACCGGTAGAGATCCAAACCATTCTTGAATGCACTGTACTCTCAGATAAGTCTGTTCCAAGTCCGGTGGTCTCCCCAGGCCAGACACCGGAGAATGATACCATGCCCCCAGGGGTTGCAGTTAAAGGGTTAACTGCTACAGCTCCGTTGCCACTCAGATATGATGGTGATCCGAACCTGTGCAGAGGGTTTATCAACCAACTTGAAATATTTATGGAACTGACTGCGCAGTCCTTTCCCAGTGACCGCAGTAAAGTTGGGTTTATGATATCTCTGCTGACTGGTAGAGCCCTGGCATGGGCCAATCCCTTATGGGAGAGAGCAAAGCCTTGCACAAAACATTTCAGGGAATTTGTGCAGTCTTTTCTGAGAGTGTTTGCACCTCCTGGTAGAACCACCTCTGCTGCTAAACGCCTCATGGAAATATGGCAGGGCAGGCGTACGGTTGGCGACTATGCCATTGAATTCCGTACCTTGGCAGCAAAGGTAGGTTGGAACAATGAGGCGTTGTTGGCAGCCTTCGCCCAAGGTCTGAGTGACCAGATTAAAGATGAAATTGCAGCTAAAGTCGTGCCTATGGATCTAGACGATTAAATTGAGTATGTTATCCTAATTGATACCCGGATCCGTGGAAGACTGATGGCAAAAGAGCGAAGGCTAAGGTAAAAAAATAATGGGGCTAGCAGTACAGTTTGCCCACCCATCCCTCCCTTGGCATCTAAACCTACTGAACAGTTTCTGGAATCTGGTGAACCTATGCAATTGGGCTTCACCAGACTAACCAGGGAGGAGAGAACGTATCACAGAAAGCAGGGATTGTGCTTATACTGTGGCAAGAGTGGGCACCTGCTAAGATCCTGTCCTGTACGGCCGGGAAACGAACACACCTAGGGTACCTAGGGGGACAGGCCCTAGGTGGTGTTGAATCATCCCCAGGTTTGAAAATATTGAAACCCACCATACAGGCGGTACTGTTTTGGGCGAAACGCTCAGTGGAGGTTTTGGCCCTGGTGGATTCCAGCGCAGCTGGATACTTTATGGTTAATACCTTTGCTGAATTGCATGGGGTCCCACGTATTGAGAGAGAATCCCCTCTCGCTATTGAAGCCATTGACGGCAGACCCATAGAACCTGCACAGGTTACCTTTGAAACAATGCCATTATCTATGACCATTGGGGCACTTCACAAGGAGGAACAGCAGTTCCAACTTATCAATTCTCCACACTACGCAGTCATTCTGGGTTTTCCTTGGTTGCAGCTTCATAATCCACAGTTTGATTGGCAAAAGTGTGAAATTTCGGCTTGGTCTCAGTACTGTATGGAGCATTGCGTATCCCACGCGGTTAAGATCTTGTGTACCTCCCCTTCACTTCCAGATGAGCATCAACAGTTCAGTGACGTATTCAGTAAGGGAGAGGCTGGCACCCTACCCCAGCACAGATCTTATGACTGTAGTATTGATTTGACTCCGGGGGTGGTGCCCCCTAGGGGACGCATGTATCCATTGTCTTGTGATGAGAACCAAGCTATGGAGGAATATATTTCCGATGCCCTTAAGAGAGGGATTATA
This sequence comes from Rhinophrynus dorsalis, assembly GCA_037306005.1. Taxonomy (NCBI): domain Eukaryota; kingdom Metazoa; phylum Chordata; class Amphibia; order Anura; family Rhinophrynidae; genus Rhinophrynus; species Rhinophrynus dorsalis. Next base: position 143,513,448 of record CM074721.1, read on the forward strand.
AGAAAGTCCACCTCACCAGCAGGGGCTGGATTCAATGATATCCTCAGAGATATCTTGCAGTCCTGTGTGGTTGTCTACCTGGACGACATACTCATTCATTCTGAAAATATGTCACAACACATTAAAGACGTGTCTGAGGTGTTGCTCCTACTACGAAAAAACAAATTATATTGTAAATTGGAGAAGTGCGAGTTTCACAAAACCAGTGTGTTATTCTTGGGTTTTGTAATCGGCAAAGAAGGCATTGCCATGGATAAAGAGAAACTAGCGGCCGTTCTGCAATGGCCACGGCCTAAGGGCCTAAAAGCCATCCAGCAATTTCTGGGTTTTGCTAACTATTACAGAAAGTTCATTAAGAATTTCTCTACAATTGTTAGACCTTTGTCTGACCTTACGCACAAGGGTGCTAACCCATCTCAATGGTTAGTGGCTGCGGAGGAAGCCTTTGAGAAATTTAAATCCACTTTTGTTAATTCTCCGGTGTTATCCCACCCCAATCCATCTCTTCCGTTCACATTGGAGGTCGATGCCTCAGAGATTAGGGTTGGGGCAGTACTTTCTCAACGACCTGTTAAAGGAGGAACTCTCAGACCGTGTGGGTTTTTCTCCAAAAAGTTGTCCGTGGCCCAAAGTCATTACGAAATAGGTGACAGAGAACTACTGGCCATTATCCTTGCGCTGAAGGAATGGCGCCACCTACTAGAGGGCACAAAAAACCCAGTCTTAATATTGACTGACCACAAAAATGTGACCTACCTCTCTGAGGCTAAGAGATTGTCATCATGCCAGGCCAGGTGGGCACTGTTCCTTTCTCGATTCAATTTCATTGTATCCTACTTGCCTGGGTCCAAGAATGTTAGAGCTGACGCTCTGTCAAGACAATTTGAGCCCGAAAATTACAGAGACGAGGTGCCAGCACCTATTATTCAGCCTGATCGGATATTGGCTACACTACGTACTAGTATCACTTCACCACTAGGGGAAGAGATTTTGGCCTCACAGGCATTGGCTCCCCCAGAAACCCCAGTGGGCAAGTGTTTTTTTGTTGATGAGCCATTCCGCACTCGTTTGCTTGAAACATATCATTCCTCTAAAGCTGCAAGACATATTGGCGGAGATCAATTGTTATGGTCCCTTTCACAAGTTTTCTGCTGGCCTTCTATGAGAGCTGACTGTGCTGATTTTATGAATGCCTGTGCCACCTGTGCCCATGCCAAGACCCCTAGACACCTCCCGGTGGGCCTACTCCAGCCGGTACCCAGTGGTGAACGCCCTTGGTCCCACGTTTCCATTGACTTTATGGGAGAACTGCCTGTGTCTAGAGGGTATACCTTTATACTGATGGTGGTGGACAGGTTTTCTAAAATGGCCCATTTTGTGCCCCTCTGGGGCCTTCCCTCTGCTAAAGAATTAGCGGTGGTTTTCGCTAAAGAAGTATTTCGGTTGCATGGAGTACCCAGAGTGCTGGTGTCTAACCGGGGGAGCCAGTTTGTATCTAGATTTTGGAGGGCATTCTGTGAACAGATGGGCATACAACTGTCCTTTTCCTCAGCCTACCATCCCCAGACCAATGGGGCCGCTGAGCGTGCCAATCAGGGATTGGAACAGTTCTTGCTCTGTTTTATTACTGACCATCATGATAACTGGGCCGACCTGTTGCCCTGGGCAGAGTTCGCCAGGAACTGTGCAGTTAACTCTTCTTCCTGGATCTCCCCATTCCTGATTAATTATGGGTTCCAGCCTTGTTTGCTCCCAGATTCTTTTCAGTCACAGCAGATTCCAGCTCTGGATGAGCATATTGAGCAACTGCGCTCCACATGGACAAAGGTTCAGAGGGCACTTGGTCAGTCTTTCCAGCGTCATCAGCGACATGCTAATCGCATACGATTACCAGCGGTTTCCTTTCAGGTTGGGGACAGAGTATGGCTTTCCTCCAGAAATCTTAAACTTCAAGTCCCGTCTAATAAATTGGCTCCTCGATTCATTGGTCCGTATAGGGTGATTCGCAAGATTAACCCTGTCTCGTATGCTTTGGACATTCCTGCGTCTATGCGTATTCATAATGTGTTCCATGTGTCTCTCCTCAAACCTCTTGTTTGCAACCGTTATACTACTAACCCTGTGGTGCCAGGGCCTATAGAGGTTGAAGGTCAGGAGGAGTATGAAGTTCAGAGTGTCATTGATTCCCACAGACTTAGAAGAAAAGTGCAGTATTTGGTGCATTGGAAAGGTTACGGTCCTGAAGAAAGATCATGGGTAGATAATAAGGACCTTCATGCTCCCAAATTACTGCAAATTTTCCATTCTAAATACCCTCAGAAACCGAGACCCACTTCTAGGAGAGGGGGTCTTTGAGAGGGGGGTACTATCACGGTGCCCGTGATTGCTGCCTTTACATGTCAGTTACCTGTAGGGGGCTCTCCATTGCCTGCTTGCTTTCAGCCCGCCTTCCACTGCCTATTTAGACTGAGCTTGGGCACCCTTTGGTTGCCCTTTCGTGTTGTCTCTATGCTGCTGCTCCTGCATTGTGTTCCTGTGCTTCCTGGGCCTTGTCGCTGTTCCTGCTTGCAAGTGGTATTCTAGCTCCTGCCTCCAAGTTGCCTGGTTCCTGCATCTATTCCTGATCCGGTTGGAGTTGCTGTTCCTGTTGTTGTTTCCTGCTGCCGTTCCAGATCCAGTTGACCGTCTACAGTGCTGATCCTTGTCATCCTCTGCTGGGTTCATGTCGCGTCATCTACCGGGTGCCTGTCGTCCCCTGTGGTCTGGGCGGCATTATTATTCTCTCATTGGTTATTCCAGTACGCGGGTACTGGTTCGCTCCACTGTAACCGGCTGCTGTTGCACCAGTAGAGTCACTGGTTCCTCCAGTACGCGGGTACTGGTTCGCTCCACTGTAATCGGCTGCTGTTGCACCGGTAGAGTCATTGGTTCCTCCAGTACGCGGGTACTGGTTTGCTCCATTGTAACCGGCTGCTGTTGCACCGGTAGAGTCATTGGTTACTCCAGTATGCGGGTACTGGTTCACTCCATTGTAACCGGTTGCTGTCGCACCGGTAGAGTCATTGGTTACTCCAGTATGCGGGTACTGGTTCGCTCCACTGTAACCGGTTGCTGTTGCACCGGAAGAGTCATAGGTTATCCCGGTACGCTCCACTGTACTGGTTCGCTCCACTGTAACCGGCTGCTGTTGCACTGGAAGAGTCATGGGTTACTCCAGTACATTGGTACTGGTTCGCTTCACTGAAACTGGCTGCTGATGCACCGAATGAGTCTTTGGTTATTCCGGTACGCGGGTACTGGTTCGCTTCACTGTAACCGGCTGCTGTTGCACCGGTAGAGTCACTGGTTACTCCAGTACGCGGGTACTGGTTCGCTGCACTGTAACCGGCAGCTGTTATAACGGTAGAGTCATTGGTTACTCCAGTATGCGGGTACTGGTTCACTCCATAGATTGGGGCTGTTCTGTCCTGACAGCCTGACAGATTGAAGGTTTCTCCCAGTACACGGGTACTGGTTTGCTCCTCTTTTAACCGGTGGCTAGTTGCGCTTCCAGACTACACCGGTGGTGACTGTGGTACACTGCTCGTTATAGTTCCATCCTTTTATGAGTGGCAGTCCATTTCAATCTATATATCCTGTGACTGGTTGTCTCCACCTAGCCAGTTACCTCGGCCACCTTTGCTGCCATCATTATCAGCAGTGGGCTGCCTTGCCCGGTATTGGTAAGGCCGGTAGAACCTGGTTGTGTCTATTCCTTAAGGGGTTGCCTTACCCGGTATTGGCAAGGCCGGTAGAGCCTCATTACCTACAGTCCCAGTGTCTTGGCTGCCTTGTCCGGTATATTGGCAAGGCCGGTAGAGCCTCTTTACCTGCAGTCCAGTTTCTTGGCTACATTGCACGGTATATTGGCAGGGTCGGTAGAGCCTTCAGTATTCCTTGCATGAGTCTCCAGGCTGCCCTGCCCAGTATATTGGTAAGGCAGGTAGAACCTGTTACCATTTTGTGCCATCTAAGGTTGCCTTACCCGGTATTGGCAGGGCCGTTAGAGCCTGTATCACATTCCATATATCAATACTATGCTACTATGTAAATTGCTCTATATACATATCTTGTATGTGTATACTACCCAATAGGGTTCTCTCTAACTTTTCAATAAAGTTATGTTTTTACCTTTCTGTGTCTGAGAGTCATAACAAACCGTGACAATTCGGGACGAACGACATGAGATCTGAGTTTTGCTCCGGCAACTCTGGGGACATGGGGTGGTTTAGCAAGTGATGTGTGATGTATCCCTTCAGTGCCGGATGGGTTAACTATATAGCTCTCATGCCGTCCCTCCCGATACTTAGAGTTTAGGAAAGGTAGACCGGATTATGTCCTTTGAAGGATCCGTAGTTGGGAATGATTTTGTCGGCCAATCATGTTGTAAAAGAGAAGGATTTAAATAGCCGGTTATGTTGAGAATAGAGATACTTCATATTTGCTTGATAAAGCACCGTGAGAGGTGTGAAACACATTGCAGAGGTTGCTTGTAGTACAAGTTATACTATCTCCTGGCCGGGTGTACAGCTTTGAATTATTTTCTGCATTATCGGCTATCTATGTAAGTGTTTGGCTGATTTTCTTTAATATTGTTGTTCTTATTATGATTTTATGTTTGTATGGTTATATCTGTGGATATGGTATGTTTTAGAGTGGATCCGCTCTTTTTCATTTACTGCAGTTTCACCGGTTAGGTGCTGGATTTGTTCCAGGCCATTCTTGTTCTTAGTATCCATAGGGTGATACTTTGTTACTTTGTGTGCATGTTGCATTAGAGACGTTGGGACTCTTCCGCGTCCGGTGAATTGCAGTATATTTGGAGCGAATACCATTGCCTTTCTTTGAGGTTAGGATGGAGTAGTTATATAGTTTAAACTCTATATTTTCAGATTTTGGCTATAGGTTATATATTACGTGTGTTAATATTGGATTGATTTTTAAGAATTTATTTCCCCCAAACCAGTATTCGGCTTTTATATATATATATATCTATATATATATATATAGATATATAGATAGATAGATAGATAGATAGATAGATAGATAGATTATTGATTAAAGTGATTTTCTTAGATTGAGATACTGTGTGTTTCTTTTTGTATATTTTTTATAGGGCTGTGTGGAGTCCACGAGCGCCAAACTCTTATTTTCAAGTGACAAGATCTTTCCTCTGGTTGTGGGGTGGAAATCTAGTGGTTACAACACCCTGAGAGTTAAAAGCACCAGTGAATTTCCGTGGAAATATCTGTACTTGGACTCTTATCGTACTAATCTCTTGTTAGAAGAGGCATTTGAACAAATATATTGTTGATCAGTGCCTTCTCCAAAGGAATTTTTAAAATACAATAAATATATAACAAAATAAAAAAATAAATAAAAATAAGAGTAAATTACAAAAAATAAAAACAATTTTTAAAAACATATAAAAAATAATAATAATAATGAAAAGAAAAAATATAAAGTACACATATTAGAATGTATCCTAGGCCTAGGTTTTCCCAATAAAATCTTAAGATCTTTAAGTACAAGATTGAAAAATGTTTCAATATAGGCCCCTCTATAGAAAGAGGGATAGAATGTGGATTTAGGTCTTAAATCAGTTGGAATGGGATCATTCTCAATTATCTTTACCAAATCTCTGTCAGGGTTGATCAATTGTACCAGTTCACCTTTCAGCTTGAAATATAGGGCTGTGTGGAGTCCACGAGTGCCAAACTCTTATTTTCAAGTGACAATTTATTGTATTTTGTTATATGTCATTTTAATTTAGTATTTATTGTTTATGTATACACCTCATTTTTGTTCCAGGGTCCCATGGTATGTGTGTATTAGATAAATAATTAATGGTAATTGTTATCTCCTCCCTTGGCCCCTAAGGTTCTCCTTTTTCTGGGCTTACATTCTAAATTAGAACCCCTGCTCTCCAATTTTTTGGAACGCAAATGGTCATTTTCTTCCTGGTGTTAGGCCGGCTCGTTCCTCTTCTCGCGAGAGTTGATTTGGTCTTGCGACATGTAGGTTATGTGATGCGACCTTCTCTGCTAACGGGGAGTTTTTCTGCCAACTTCACTTCCCTCTTTTTCTCGTGAGAATCTATTTTGATTTCACAGGATGTCGGTTTGTTGTTTCGTCCTTCTCCGTTCGCGGGATTTGTTCCGGAAGAGATGGACATATTTGTGCATTTAAGGGATCTGGGAGCCATGGATAGAAGATGATTTTACATTGCTTTAAAATTAGATATTGTTTTTATTTGTGCCAGTGTTATTTGAAAAAGGGGCATATCCCCGAAACACGTCATGTTAGGCTATAATAGCTAAAGTGATACGCGTTGACTTTATTTTATATGCACGGCATTATTATATCTCATATCTTATATTTATACATTTGTAATAAATTTTATACTACTATTGGAGGACCCTGAGCTTCATTTGCAGAGATTGGTTGACTGTATCGGGGCAGTCTTATTTCATCCTCGTTTGCTTTAGCTGGTTGTACGGAGCACCAGCTATTTTACATCTAATTGTGAGTATAATATCAAGTCAAATTTGATATTAGATTGTGGATAGAAATATCGGTTTGGTGGTTTGCGCTCTTCTTTCTTCGTATGTTTCTTTTTTTCAAGGCCTTCTATCCAGAATTGAGGAGTGCCTTCAGAAGACGCAGCATCCATCTCCCTAAAAGACTGGGGGCAGTTACATTCCTCCATCTATACATGCTGATCACTATTAGTGATTTGGAACACTGTGAGTACGGTGTTTATTGGTGGTGGTCTTTTATTGGCAAGACATATTGCACTAGGGAGCGCCCTTCTTCTTCTTCTCATTTGTCAACAAATTATGCTGGACTACTAGGACATGTTCCACTTGCCGGCAGCAGCAATACTTTTGGTTCTAATTGCAGTGCTGATTCTGAGGCAGTAGCAGCAACATCATCCTCTGCCCCAGACAGTGAAGGGTAATGTGGAGGAGAAGAAGAAAGAGGCCATTCTTGTCCACCTTTCCCCTTCCCTGTGAAGTCATGGGTGTGGGACTGTTTTTGTCTTGGGGCAGGAATGCGGTCATCAACAATTGCACTGTGCGAGGAATTGAGCTGGGGGCTGGCTGGATGATGTAGCACGCATGCGTTAGGGGGAGGTGCGATGACCCGCTGAGGATTGTGGAGATGGCGCCGTAAGACTTGGCGTTCTCTGCGCGCCTCTCCCTCGACCTTTCTCCCTGCTTGGGGCACGCTTGGGGCCCGGTATTGGCGGACGGTTTAACATCCCAGTTGGTGCTGGATACGATGGGGCTGGAGCTCCGGTTTACCTGGCGGCTGCGTTGGAGCACTTGACTGCCGAGGTCCTCGAGTTGGCAGGCATTGCCGTTTGGGACAGCAGGAAGTTCGCACTGTTCCCCGCTATCTTCGGCTTGCCGTGTGCACTGATGGGGAACTAAACAGCCGTTCTGGCGGTGTCATCATTGTTTAGGGCGGAGTATCGCCCAATATTCAAGCCGTGTTCCAGCCCAAGAAAACAGAGAGCCATAAACCGGTTAAGAGCAAATATGCCGCCGTGAGAATTTTTTTTTAAATGGGGTGGCTTGCCTGCCAGGATGGTTTCAGCCACCACGGCGTATTGGCAAAGAAGCTGAGGAAATAGAGCTTGAAGCAGAGAAAAGTGGCAGAGAAGGAAGAAGGAGAAGGAGAAGGGAGGAAAAGAGAATTAAACGGGAGGTGAAGAGAGAGAAAGAGAAGGGGAAGGAAGGAAAGAGAAGAAGAAAGGAAAAGGAAAAAAAAAAAAAAGAAAAAAAAGAAAGGAAAAGAACCTGTAAAAGGACGGAATGGAGCAAAATAAACACCGGGAGGTTCCTTTGTGAGTATGGCCTCTTCTCCATCCCCATGTATATTTTCTGCCACCATATATCTGGGTGAATAACTATTGTAGTGCTGGATATCGCCAAATTGATATATGTAAATACAGATGAGTTTTGATGTCAATTGCCTACAGAAAGCAGACAGTCCCCTTAAGCCCTTTTATGTTGAATTTACATAAATGACCTAGAGGAGGGGCATATTGTTTTAAACTAAAGAGTGTAAAAAGCTTGTTCAATTATTTAATCAAGATGAGTCCTAAAGACAAATTGAAAAAGGCGGAGAGATCTGGGAAATTGGATAAGTCCAAATCACAGCCCATTAGTCCTTTTTGCTCCCCTAGGGTTCAGTCAGAGAAGGCAACTATAGGTATTGATTCTACATGTCTGGAACAAACGCTTGAGGGGTCTGATATAGAGGCCTCAGTTGGCTTATCCATCTCAGGTTTGAATAATGCCTTAGAAGCTCTACATGTTAAAATTAAGCTGGACCTGGAAAAGAATATAAGCGATTTAAGATATGAGATTGCACAGTTTCGTCAAACTCTGACAGAAGAGATGGCACAGCTAGCGAAGGAAAATTTGGAGCTAAAAAGCAAAATGAGCTCTTTAAGAAGAGTATACAAAGGATGGAAGGGAAGATAGCAGAAATTGAAGATGCATCCAGAAGGCAGAACCTGAAGATCAGGGGTATACCTGAAGATATTACGGAATTAGACGGTTACCTAATGGAATGCCTGACTACCTTTGTTGACTCTAAAATCATAGGGGAAATTCCAATTGAACGAGCCCATAGACTTCCTAAGCCATCTAATATTACAACAGGCTCAAGAGACGTTATCGTTCGTTTCAATAACTATAAGCTCAAAGAGCGTTTTTTGGAAGAATGGAGGAAAAAATCTGGGACTGGGAAATATGCTTCGTTGGTGATGTTTCCTGATCTCTCTGTTATTACTAGGAATATGAGGAAGACATATAGAGAAATCACAACGTGTTTAAGATCAAAAGGGGTCCCTTATAGATGGGGTTTTCCAACAAAGTTGATTGTACGATACAGAGATTCCTCATATATATTTATGGATTCGCAAATGGCTAGACAGAAACTAACGGAGTGGAGTTTAATGCAGGGTTGAAGGATGATGGGAGGGGGGTAAACAGGGATAGTTTGGGGCGTTAAGGGAATTTCCTTTTTTTTTTTTTTTTTTTTTTTTAGTCAAGTGGGAATAATAAGACGACTGTTTATAACGCTGTACGAGAAGGAAACCCAGAAAGTTATTTATTTGTAATGAAGGTGGTAAAATGTAAAATGTACAATTGCTTGATGTTTAGGATTTAATAACTGGTCAGGGTTATGCATAGGGATTGGTCATAATGGAAGTGTTCTTGGAGCTTTCTGGGGACCCCTCAGAGTCTGAAGTAAAAGTAATATGTATATCTTTAAAAAACGGTAGGAGCTAAAGGTGGTATATGGTTTGTAAAGATATTGTTGGACATAGTTGAACTCTAAATCTGGAGTTTTATATCAGATTCAGTTTAAATTTGAGCGCATTGAATTACTATAAAACTGATGATTCTTTGAGACTAAACCCCAGCACGCTCCATGAAGTTTTCACGTTGTTAATGAAGGTTGATGGGATTGTTTATAATTTTGTGAAGGAAGAATGCCTTATTATTTTTATGAATGGCTACTATGGGGAATGGTATGTAGGTACTTGTTTGTTTTGTTTTTTTCTCTTTTGAGATATACTGGGTTTGGTTTAGTTGATATGTCATGGGGCTGTTTGGGGATTTCTTGAAGCCTTAAAAATAGGGCATTATTTATTGTTTTATATTTAGATAAAGGTCTTCTTATGGAACTATAGACGTATTGGGGTAATTTAGATCTTGGTGGAGGTTTATGTTTACACTCTAGTATTAGAAATAGTTTAAGGTAGGGTACTCTGAGATACTACACAATTGGCGATTGCATGAGAGATAGACCCAATAGGCCCCATGACATTCTAAAAGTATGTGAAGTGCTATCTATCTGTAAAGATGATGGTAAATAGGTATTAATGATAGACACTTGGGACATAATTGTTAGTTAGGATAACGCACAAGGTTGGTTGCAGTAGATGTACCTTTGGAGCTTTTTGGGGATTCCTTGGAGTCGGAAAGTAATAGTAATAACAATTTTTTTTTTTTTTTTTTTTTTTGTGGGAATAATAAGACGACTGTTTATAATGTTGTAAGGGAAGGAAACCCAGAAAGTTATTTATTTGTAATGAAGGTGGTGAAATGTTTAATTGCTTGATGTTTAGGATTTAATAACTGGTCAGGGTTATGCATAGTGTATTTGGAGCTTTCTGGGGACCCCTCAGAGTCTGAAGCAAAAGTAATATGTATATCTTTAAAAAACGGTAGGAGTTAAAGGTGGTATATGGTTTGTAAAGATACTGTTGGACATAGTTGAACTCTAAATCCGGAGCTTTATATTAGATTCAGTTTAAATTTGAGTGCATTGAATTACTATAAAACTGATGATTCTTTGAGGTTAAACCCCAGCACGCTCCATGAAGTTTTCACGTTGTTAATGAAGGTTGATGGGATTGTTTATAACTTTGTGAAGGAAGAATGTCTTATTATTTTTATGAATGGTTATTATGGGGAATGGTATGTAGGTTTTTTTTTTTTTTTTTTTTGAGATATTTTGGGTTTGGTTTAGTTGATATGCCATGGGGCTGTTTGGGGATCTCTTGAAGCCTTAAAATAGGGTATTATTCATTGTTTTTTTATTTAGATAAGGGTCTTTTTATGGTATGGATCACTCAGACGCATTGGGGTAATTTAGATTATGGTGGAGGTTTACGTTTACACTCCAGTATTAGAAATAGTTTAAGGTTGGGTATTCTGAGATATTACACAATTGGTGATTGCATGAGAGATAGACCTAATAGGCCCCATGACATTCTAAAATTATGTGAAGTGCTATCCATCTGTAAAGATGATGGTAAATAGGTATTAATGATAGATATTTGGGATATAATCGTTAGATAGGATTATGCACAAGGTTGGTTGTAGCAGATGCACCTTTGGAGCTTTTTGGGGATTCCTCGGAGCCGGAAAGTAATAGTAATGAGTTTTTTTTTTTTTTTCTCTCCCCTTTTTTATGCGCTGTCTAGGTAAAATACAAAGAATATTGTATGGGTTAGTACATCTTCCGGAAATCCCTGGTGGTTGAAGGGATAGTAGTTCCTGTTCGATGGTGAACAGAGTAGTTCACCTTCTTATTATTCAGGAAGGGTTAGGGTTAGAGATTGAATGGAGATTAGTATGGTTGTGTGTTGATATGAGTGGTGAAGTTGGAGGTGGTATGAGATGGTTGACCAGCCGCTGGGAGATTCTTTTCTTTAATGAATGGGGGCGAGGTAGACGAAGGTGTGTTCAATGGTTTTGACCTTTGTCACTATAAATTCGCGGGGGCTTAACTCCCCATTCAAACGGGCATGTTTGTATGATCTTCTGATTCGAAATAACGTAGATGTTGCTTTAGTTCAAGAGACACACTGGACAGCCTTGGAGGGAGATCTTTGGAGATATCGTAAATACCCACATATTTATATGTCATCAATGCTGGGGAAAAAGAAGAGGGGGGTGGCAATAGTAATTTCTCAGAGAATTAAGTTCCAATATATTCATCAAGAGGTAGACAATTTAGGTAGATATATAATTTTGGTATGTAAATTGAATGATACTTATTTTACTATAGTGAATCTTTATGCTCCCTCGGGAGATTCTGTTTCTTTTGTGGATTCGGTTATGGTAAAATCTGACCAACTAGCGAAGGGCAGAGTGGTTATGGGGGGTGATTTGAATTGCATAATGAATAAAGACTTGGATAAGAAATGCTTGATAAATCATTCCAAAGGGAATGGTAGACTTAGGAAACAGGCAAAGGCGATGACATCAGTGCTGTGCAAGAATAACTATTATGACGTTTGGCGGGTACATCATCCACAGGAGAAAGATTTTACTTTCTTCTCGAATCCTCATGCTTCATATTCCAGGATTGATTTTTTTCTTATGAGACCATTTGACTTAGAATTGTGTCAAGAATCACGAATTGGCTGTATTAGTTGGTCGGATCATGCTCCGTTTTTTTTGAGTGTGAGAGACAACCCTATGTATAAAGTAAGTACTAAATGGAAATTAAATGATAGGTTATTGAGTTCAGAAGCAAGTAGAACAGATTTAATAAGGGAAGTGGAGAGGTTCTTGGCCGAAAATGACAATAATGAAGTATCCAATTCTACATTGTGGTGTGCTTTGAAAAGTTACCTTAGGGGCTATTTAATTAAGCAGGGAATTTACAATAAGAGAAAGCAGGGTAGGCCTCTGGCGGATTTATATATTGCACTTGCAGTTTTGGAAAGGAGGGATAAGGACGCTTCTATGGCGGAATTCAGTAGGGAGAGGCTGTTACTTCAGGAGGAAATTAAAGGGAAACTAAGAGAGAAGTTAAATGCTAATCTAACTCGTTTAAAACATCACTGGTACTATTCTAATAATAGGCCAGGTAAAGAACTGACGTTGAAACTTAAATTTCACAATCAGAGGCATCGGATTAACCAGATAATATATGAGGGCAGGTCTTGCGTTTCTCCACGCCAGATTAGTGAGGCATTTAGATCATATTATGAAGGTTTATATAATCTGCCAGAGCTAAATAGGACAAACCTGGAAATGAGAGAATTTCTTGCAAGATTGAATTTGCCTGTTTTACAGGATAAGAAATTGAATATCTTAAATAATCCATTCTCTAGCGAAGAGGTTGCTAGTGTTATACGGGGTTTGAAGGATGGTAAAGCACCGGGCCCAGATGGTTTCACTGCAAAATTTTATAAAGTAATAGAGGCCCAGGTTGGGCCCCTGTTGGAACGGGTCTACAGTGCTGCGGAGGGGGATCAGGGATTTCCTGAAGAAATGTTGGAGGCAACAATTTTTCCAATTTTAAAACCAGGAAAAGATCCAACTCTTGTTACTAACTACAGGCCCATCTCCTTGATAAATTATGACATTAAGATTTATTCTAAGATTCTGGCTTTGAGGCTTAATTCTGTGATCCCGGATTTGATTCACCCCGACCAAGTGGGTTTTGTCATTGGGAGGGCCGGAGAAGATAATACTCGAAGGATTTTCGACATCCTGGACCATATTCGGTTGGGGAAGATTACGTCAATATGTATGGCCCTGGATGCCGAGAAGGCCTTTGACAGGGTAAATTGGAGGTTCTTGTCGGAAACACTTAGGGCCTTCGGAATAAGGGGAAGAATCTTTGAATACATAATGGCGTTATATACGGTGCCAAAGGCTAGGGTGACGGGCCCGTTTTTGGGATCAATGGAATTCAAGATTCGGAATGGGACCAGACAGGGTTGCCCATTGGCCCCTTTGTTGTACGCCTTGTCAATAGAGCCTTTGGCTTCTTTGGTTAGAGCCTCTCCAGATATATGTGGAATAAAGATTGGTTTACAAGATCATCGGATATCTTTATATGCAGATGATGTCATGTTGACCTTGGCCTCTCCAGAGACCTCTCTCCCGGGTGTCCTGGAAATATTGGAAGTATACGGTGGATACTCTAATTATAAGTTAAATCTTTTAAAAACACAAACTATTTCTAGTTTTATTCCGGAATCATCTTTTTCTAGTCTGAGAGGACAGGTTCTGCTGGATTGGGATAGTAATTTTATTTCTTACTTGGGGATACAGATTAGCTTGGATATGGCACAAACATTAGAGATGAGTTACTCCATGCTTCTTAGGACACTACGGGATTTGAGATCAAGGTGGAGGGGCCTAGAGGTTTCTTGGATGGGTCGAATAAACATAGTCAAATCTTATTGGATTCCGAAGATAGTTTATCTTTTTAGGGCTATTCCGGTGCCAGTCCCTGTTTGCATTTTAAGACATCTAGAAAGTCTGATAGCTGGTTATATCTGGGATGTTATAAAGCCCAGAATTCCTAAAGACGTGTTGAAAAGAAAGCTGAATTCGGATGGGGTAGGTTATCCGGATCTCTTTAAGTTACATGAGGCCTGTATGTTGTCTCATTTTTTGATGTGGGAAGCTAAAAGGGGAACAGGATTGGGCTGGCATAACATAGAATTGGATAAATGTAAGGGGTATGATCCCTTTCTGTTTTTTTGGCTTGAACCTGCTCGCTTTAGGAAATTGAGGTTAGATAATAGTATAGTGGTTGGATTAATGACTTGGATTTATAAATTCCGGAGAAAATATTGCTCTACAGAAAATCAGAGTTACTTGAATTTATCAAGTCCAATTAGAGTTTTGTCTCTCTACTTGGAGGATTTGGAGCTTGGCCGTTGGCTGGACGCAGGTATTAGGAAAATTGCAGATCTTTTTCATCAAGGTTCCCCGCTCTCATTCCCGGAGTTGCAGCGGAAGTTTGGGGTGGTTTCTAATGATTTCTTTAAATATATTAGAATTAAAACGTTCTTGGCAGGAGAGAGTGTTTCTACTCTAGACATTGGAGAGATAATAACCAGTGTACTTAGGGGTGGACACATTATCTCCAGAGTAAGGAATGTGTTGTCAAATTTGGTTACACCCCGGAAGCCACGAGCATTCCGGAAATGGGAGGCGGAGATAGATATTTTTGTTCCTTTACAGGACTGGTATGTGGCATGGAGGATCACAAGACGCTCAGTTCACTGTATTAGTTTGATAGAACAATATTATAAATTAATTCATAGATGGTATAGGGTACCCCACCTTTTATGTAGATTTAAGGCAGGACTTCCGAACTTATGCTGGAGATGCTCAACAGAGGCTGGAACTCAATTGCACATTTGGTGGGACTGTGCTAAGCTTGACGGTCTTAAGACGACACTGATGGAGTTGTTGAATAATTTGTTTCAAATTCGGACTGCTTTGGGCCCTAGATCTTTTCTGTTCCATTTGGAGCTTCCTGTCACAAAAGTTAGTGATAAATTTTTATGGGTTAATATTTTACTGGCTGTGAAAATGGTAATCGCAAGATATTGGAGGAGACAGGAAGCTCCGACATGGAACGAAATTGAGGCTCAAGTTGATTTCCAGTGCGAGTCGGAAAGGTACTTTTATAGTAGAAATCATTTAGCTATTGATTTCTATGGTGATATTTGGAAGCCGTGGCTTCGAAGAAAGACCCGCATTGTACATTAATAGGGACACGAGGGTCTGACTTTGGATCCCCGCGGATTAAAAATTTAGTTGATTACGTCTTGGTAATGCCCCCCCGGTATTAAGCTCTACTTTCTATAATGGTGAAGATAGAATCTCCCAGACGGGCTGGTGGTGATTGGTGGGTTGGTGAATGGGGGTGTATGTGAATTCTATGCGATTGTATTGTAATCTGATTGCATATTTTTAACTATGTATTGATTGTTTGTATATCATGCAATTTAGAAAATAAAGGATTAAAAAAAAAAAAAAAAACAAAAAAAAAAAAAACAATTGCACTGTGCACAATTTGTGACAAGTCAGCAAGAAAAGGAAAGGAGGAAACACGCATTGGCACAAGCACCCTGATAACACACATGAAACACAGAAACATTTATGTCAAACATGTTAAAGCCAAACACCCATCACAGAAATCAGGCAACGATGTTGCTGTACCACCTGACTCTCCCGAAAGGCAACAAGAGGCGAGGCGGAGATCAAAGAGGAGGAAGAATAGAGCGACCCAGGCAGAGGTTGGAAGTTCGATGATGAGCAACAACTAGCAAACAACAAGCTCTCCATCACCTTCTTCCTCTAGGGTAACTACAAGTTCTGCCAATCCACATCATTCACCAAATGATAGCCACTCTGTAGATGTTAGGATGTGGCAGTTCGTGTCCACCCATTGCACACTCTGTGTTGCACTGACTACACATGGCAGTGTGGTGGAGGAGAATCACAAGCAGGACATCAAGAGGCATCTGAGGAGATTCCATGCCACACAATATGCTATGCTGGTGGCATAGTAATGATGGCATTACTATTCAAGGGACAGTAATGTCCCACAAAACATATTTAGCATTTTGTAGTGCTTCAAAAGTTGAACTGAATGCAAAAAAACCCTATCTCTCAAACCGCTATATTTTGAGAGATATATGCATTCAAAGTTACCCCCTCCCTCCCCTTTCCGTCATGTCAGCTTTGTGCTGACTGCAGGGGAATCCTGCCCGGGGACCAACTGGCAGCTCTGCAGCAGAGCCGCAATCGCGTTATTTAAAAATAATGACTTCATAGGAAATGTCTACAAAGTGTGCTTGGTTTGCAAGCACACTTTATAGACCATTCCAATGAAGTAATTCATTTTAAATGTGATTGTGGCTCTGCTGAAGAGCCTCTGCGTGTCAGCCGACACAGATATCCTGCTGTCAGAGATAGGGTTTTTTGCATTCAATTCAACAATTGAAGCACTACAAAATGCTAAATATGTTTTCAGATACATTACCATACCTTTAATCTGGCAGCAAGTTGTCATGCGCCCTTAGTGGGGTGAGGACAAGGGGAATAGTGACAGCAGCAATACTTGGCTTTTGGTGTCTTGGTGTTTGGATAAAGTTGTGCCAGGTGTTATTTACCACACACACTGTGGACTTTGCAGTAGCTGATGAGAGGCACAGTTCCTGCTCTCAAGGGAAAATGTTATATACTGTAACAACACACCCATGATTTAGGAGGAAGGGCAGGTAGAGAAGAATTATATTTTCATCTTCTTCCTTTCTCCACATATACCTGAAGTGATGGTGGCTAGTTATGTTGCTGCTACTGCCACGGGGTGCATCATCGAGCTAGTCTTAGCAAGTTGAACCTTCATCACCCATGTTACTGCTGTTGTTGATCCCATTCCCTTTGAGTTGCTTATTCATCTTGCTACTAACAACTCAGCAGCAGCAGCAAGAACAGCAGTCATAAATTACATATCTACATCAGGGCATTTGACAATGGCCAATGGCCACAGGCCAACATGACATGACCTGCTGGCATTAGGCAAGTAGGGCTTTTTTTTCTCAAGGCTTGTGCTTGAAAAACAAACAACAACAACATAAGCCTACATAAAAAATAAACACTTTTGGGGGGTTTGTTTCTAACAAGCCTAAATCCTTCAAATCAATGTTTTCTCAGGACTTGTGCCAAACAGGTTTAAGTCCTACAAATCAATGTTTCCTCAGGGCTTGGGCCTCTAACAACAAATCTTGCAAATCATCCTCTACAAAATACTGACAGAGTATTTAGTAGAGGATGATTTGTAAGTTTTCTCATCAAGTATCAGTCTACCCCAGTGACAGCTTACATCAGGGGGTCCCTGTCTCTATCACATTACATACAATTGTTTTTACTTTTTAATTAACTGTCCCCCCAATACCAGTCAAGAACCCCCCCCAAAAAAAATTCCCTGTTCAACTGATTCGTTCCCCAGACTACACCCATCAACACAGACACCCTCCTCAGACCCCTTTTATACCATGTCTTGTGGGGTATTTTTAATTGTATTTAAGATTTATTTTTTATTAACTGTCCCCCAATCCCAGTAAACAACCCCCCCAAAAAAATTCCCTGTTCAATTGATTCTTTCCCCACACTCCACCAACACAGGCACCCTCATGCCTCTTTCATACTATGCCTCTGGAAAATAAAATAACATTTGCTACATGTTGTGTGTGTAAATTCAATGTTACCATTGATTTCAAAGGAATGAGCTAAGTAAAAAAAGTGGAAAAACTGCAATTTTCATGGGAAATTATTCCCCAAGCGGGAAGTGCCATTATCCGGCGATTTTGGTTTTAGGCTAAATTTTACTCCCATCCCTACAAAGAAGCTATGCTGTAGCAAAGTTTACAAAGAACTGATTCAGTTAGGTAAGAGCGAGGTTCTTCCTCAGTGACTAGGTGCCTATTAGTTCAGTATGCTTTCTCAGGGCAAATCACTAGAGTATCCGAGGGCGCCATCTATTTAAACTGAAAAGTGCCACCCACTGACTTTAGATTGACAGAACCAGTAATAGCCAGTGAAACAACTACACTGTTTCATGACATCACTCAAATAGCAAAAAAAGCTAAAGAGTGAAATATTTATGCTGATTGACATAATCGAATGTCAAGGATATGGGAAAAAATAAGGTGAGCTGTTTTATCTTTTCTTACACCTAACAGCACTGCCATGATAACAGATGAAAAAATCCAACATTAATAAACAAAACAGAAAAATGACTGTGTAATCCCACAATGATGCAGTTAAAGTGAAAGTTATCAATGTAAATGATACAGTATATGTTCACCAAGAAAAACCTTGTGGTATCACAGTGCTGCCTCAGTTATTGAAGATTACCAAAACTGGCAAACACATCAATAAAATGAAAACATGGCAAGTAATGTCAATGTTGATATTGAAAATAAAAAAAGTCAGGGGGGATGTGTCATCAATGTTATTGCAAATGGGGGTCATATAGAGGCCCAGTAGAAATTCTTGAGTGAGACAAGAATAAAGTAAGAAGCAGTAATAGAAACAGCTCAATAATAAACATTGCATTTACAATTTCAACGGAATCGAGTTATGCAAAAAGAGAATTATACAAAGCTAGCACTTGTAACCTCAGCACTTGATACCCTCTTACCCTGTTGTCTGTCTCCTATTACCCATTTAGACTGTAAGCTAATTACCTATTACCTAATGTTTCTATGAATGTGGCACTTATGTGTAGAAGGCCCTCTTATAAGCTCTAACAGAGCTCTTACTATAACCCCCGGCTAACAAAGTGAGCTCTAAGATCATCGGAGTGTAATTTGAAAGTTTGCAAATCACTGCAGTTGCGTCTCAGTCTTAGAAATTCACTCTCTGGAATGTTACGTTTGGCTGCAGATGTATGATTACTGCTTTTGTGCAGTAGGATATTTGTTGTGGTTGATTTGTGATAGAGGTCATTCTTAGGTATGTTATTGGGACCTCTGTAAATCAAGTTATTCAAAAAGGGATCTTGTGTGGATCAAAGTCCAATGTTAGTTTCAAATTCATTGGTTTATTGTTCCAAGATAAAATAAAGGAACCTTCCTACAGGATGGACAAGTCATCAATGTACCTGAGCCATTAAATAGAATATGGATGGTAAAGGTGTAATTCTCCTTGGTAAAGACTATAGTCTCCTCCCACCAACATAAATATGCTTTGGCATAGGATCAGGCACAGGCACTGCCCATGTTAGTGCCACATATTTGCAAAAAACAATTTATCCTGGAAGACAAATTAATTCGTATGCAGAATAAATGAAAGGAGATGAGTGATAAAAAACCTTTTGTTTGAGTGAAAAAAAGCAAATTGTTTTAGATGGTGTTACCAGAGGGGTTATTGCTTGTTTAATATCCCTATTTCATATAAATAGATGTTGTTAGTATACCAATACAGTATGTAGATAGATAGATAGATAGATAGATAGATAGATAGATAGATAGATAGATAGATTTGCATATTAATGGTCAGCTTGTTCTGGGACAGGTGGGCTACAAGCATGCTAAGATGCACATCTATTTTCTCTCAGAATGTCAGTAATCAGCTTTGTTGTATACAGGTGAGCCACATTCCTGCTGATGTATGGGCCAAGGACCCTGTGTCCTTGTGTAAATCTCATGCTTTCTATGAGTGGCCAATGAATAAATATGTATTGGTGATAATGGGATGCCAAACAACACTACTACTCCTCACTAATCAATACTCACAAATCTAACCCATGGCGCCTCTTCTGTATCTTCAATTCTCTCCTTCGCCCCTCCCCTCCATCATTCACCCTCCCCTCCCTAACCACTCTAGCCTTTGCAGAGTTATTCACACAAAAAGGTTAACATAATACATCAAACAACCCCACCCTTTTAGTCTCCACAATTGTATCTTCCTAATCCTCCATCCTACTTATTTGATTCATTTACTTCAGTCACAGAATCAGAGGTTTCCCTTTTGCTGTCCACATCACCATTCACCACCTGCTCCCTTGATCCTATACCATGTCACATCCTAAATCCTCTGTCATGCACGTTAGTTCCCATGCTAACGCGTGTATTCAACTCTTCCCTATCCTCTGGCATCTTCCCCTTCTCATTCAAACATTCAATAGTATCTCCAGTCCTCAAGAAAAGTTCATTAAACCCCACCTCCCCATCCAACTACCTCCCCGTATCCCTTTTGCCTTTTGCCTCTAAGCTTCTTGAGCATCTACCCTGCTCTCGTCTACATACCTTCCTCAACTACCATTATGCTTTGGACCGACTGCAGTCTGGCTTTCAGCCCACTTTCTCTACAGAAACTGTCCTTATCAAAGTAACAAATGATCTCCACATTGTAAAAACCAATGGCCATTTCTCTATTCTTATCCTCCTAGACCTATCGGCAGCATTCGACACAGTAGATAATACCCTTCTCTCCCAGGTTCTCCAATCACTTGACATCTGTGGCCTGGCACATTCCTGTCTTCTATCCTCTCTCTCTCACTGGTCTTTCTCTGTAACATACGCTAACACCTCCTCACCTCCGATCCCCCTCTCAGTAGGTTCTGTTCTGGGACCTCTTCTCTTTTCTCTGTATACACTCTCCCTGGGGCAGCTGATAAAATCCTTTGGCTTTAACTACCATTTTTATGCAGACGATATGCAAATATATCTCTCTGCACCCTCAATATCACCTGAAATACAGCAGCAGGTCTCAGATTGCCTTACTGCTGTCTCTTCCTGGATGTCCAAGACTGAGCTCCTTATCTTCCCTCCTAAATCCTGCACAACACCTCCATTTTCTATAACTGTCGAAGGCTCCACAATTTACCTTATAGACAAGGCCTCGGGGTAACTTTGGACTCTTATCTTTCTTCTCCACCCACATTAATGATGTACCCAAAGCCTGTCGCTTCTTTTTTCAGAATATAGGAAAAATCCAGCCATTCCTCTCTCACTCTACAACAGAAACCCTCATGTATGCTCTTATCCTTTCTCGTCTGGACTACTGCAACTCTTTACTTATTGGTCTTCCTACTAACCATATCGCTCCTCTTCAATCAGTTCTTAATTCAGCCACCAGAATACTCTTCCTCTCCTCCAGAACAGTACTCACCCCACCACTTAAAATCATTGTCATGGCTTCCCATAAAGCACCATATCACATTCAAAATCCTCCTCATTACCTTCAAGGCTCTCCATCACTTGTCCCCACCTTATATTTCATCTTTGATATCCCGCCATATTCCTGCACACCCACTACGTAGCACACATGGTGGACGGATCTCTGCCCCTTTAACCACTATCGCTGTTTCACGATTGAAAGCTTTCTCACTTTCTGCTCCCTACCTCTGGAACGCCCTACCGCCCAGTATTTGCCAAGCATCAACCCTCAACAACTTTAAATCTAAACTAAAAGAGCACCTTTTAAATATAACACAATTTAATATGAAAACAGCATCTCGTATGCCAAAAACTGCACTTCCTCCTCTACCAGGTCGTATCTGTATGTCACCCATCATATCCTTAGACTGTAAGCTCTATGGGGAAGGGACCTTTCATCCTCATGTATACTCACCTGTTGTTCCCCTTATGTTTGTCTTTATAAGCACTTAATCGCTGCACTTACAAATGCAAACTGTAAAGTACCAAGTACATCTGTTGGCGCTATATAAATAAAATATATAATACAATACAATACAAAAATGGGATGTGCAAGTATGGTTTACAGTGCACACATTATACTGATACATAATATTTATTCTGCAAATACAGATGATATATATACACAAATCAGATGTATGTATCATCATTTTGCCTTTGTCCACTCAGAGAGGGTATCCCCTGTTCACTGACAAGACATCGCCTGGGATACACATCTAGCAGTGGGGGTTTGTCTCTCTGGGCTGACAATTTAAGTTCTTAAATTATCCTTAAGTAGAAGTGTCTTAAAATAAGGTTTTGCCAGCAAAGCGAAGCACCCACACCTGTTAGATTTGTATCACAAAGTGCACTGTCATGTGTTTTAGGCCTATTTACATTGAAAGCAATGACTAGTAAAGTATATAAGACAGGGGATTAGATTCCATTTAGCCGGGGGGGGGGAGATGCAGTGAAGGAGGAAGATGTAGTGAAGGAGAGAGATGCAATGAAGGAGGAGGAGAGTAAAGGAGAGGAGAAGGAGCAGTGGAGGAGAGCAGTAACAGAAGCATGTGCAGGAGGGGACTCTGCCCCAGGTAATTATGCCAAAACACACAGTGCACTTATGTATATAGATATGTGTTAATGTTTTGTGTTCTTCTTAAATGTATTTTTGTAGTTAGAATGTTAGGTACGGTTTAGTGTTGTGCATGCTTGTAATCCTTATAAGGAAGTATAGAGTAATGTGCCATGTGATCTAAGACTCTAACTGGTGTTCTACTAAATTCTGTTTTTGATTGAACCATCTCTTTTGTGCCTGAATCCTCATAACCAGAAATATTTATGTATATGTACATGTAAAATGATTATATGTGTATATATATATATATATATATATATATATATATATATATATATGTATATACACACATGTACATATTTCTGTGGGTTACATTATTGCTGACCCAGTTAAAACTGGTAATCTAATTGGCGACCACTTGTGGACATAAAATTGATGGTTTCTTTCAGTAACACCTAGATCTGTTTTATACAGATAAGGTTAATAGGCAAGTTCAGGCCGCTCTGCGCTACCAGAGTAGTGGTAATTTAATCTATATGAAATAAACAATAAGCAGTTTATATCATTCTCACCAAGTACCCTGTTTGTGTATTAAGGTAGGGTGAGTCACCCACTCAGCATAACTGGGTAGCGGCAGTAAAGAGTAAATCCTATGACTTGTTAATGTGGGTATTAGAGGAACTCTTAGGAGCTAGCAAACATAAGGAAGAGGATACACCACCATTGCAAATAAATTCCCCAAGTTTTTGTTGTAAGAGTATTTTAGAGTTGCTTGTAAGAGCCAGCCAACTTACTGGGGAGGATATACCATTAAGGGGGAAGAATTTTTGTTTTCTTTTCTTTTGTTTTCTTTACATAGTTTTGTGCTGTATTGTTTGTTACAAGATGGCTAAGGTATCTAGCTTAGAAAGTTTTGTAGCAGCTTATATTACAAAACAGAAAAGCAAAGAGTTGGCTTCTGATGCTATATTAAAAGAAAATCCTTGGACTTATGTCAAGGAATTATTTAACGCAGAGGCAATGTCCTCAAAGAAATGTAAAATTAAAAAACTTAAGGGCATGGCAGTTGCAAGTATGTATGCAGCATGCCTGGCAATGAATGCCAAAAGAGACACATTACATGCAGCCATTTATGACTGTAGAAGTCAATTAAATAAAACTGAAAAAAGGGAGTAGAATTGCAAAAGCAAGTGACCTCATTAACCACTATAAACCAAATGGTGGTAACTTCAAAAGAGGCATCTGAACAGGAAAATAAAATGACACAAATAGAAATAGCAGAGTGTAAGAAAACTCTGGTGTCAGTACAAAATGAGCATGGTTATATTGTAAGTGCATATAAAGTAATGCAGGATCAGCTCACAGAAATGAAAGAGGGCAAAATTGTAGAACATGCCCAATGTAAAAGAAAAGAAGCCCAGCTACTACAAAAGATTTCTGTTCTCAAGGGACATACAGCAGTAGCTAGAAATCAAGCCATCTGTCCCTTCCATTTGACCTAGGTATGTGTGATTCAGGTACATTTGACCTAGGTATGTGTGATTCAGATGGGAATGTTTGGGAAGAGGATCCTATTGGATTCACTCTTCAATTACCTATAGACTTTGCAGCCCCTGTCCCTAAACCTGACTTAGATTTCGAAATAAGAGGTGGTTGCATTATCCAGAACGGGGCAAATCCTTTCATGTCGTAAAGAAAATGTTTACACCTCTCCTATAAAAATCTCAGATACTGTGAACAATTTAACCAGCTCTTCTGCATACATGAGTATTTTGCAGTATCTGCAGGAAACCAACACTGAGAAACAACACCTCCAACAGGAACAACAATGCTCGGTGGGTAATCCTTCAGAAAAGGTAAGAAAACTTATTTTCTTGTTACCTGCTAACCCACAGGGAGCCCTCCTCTCAATCTGGGGAAAATGAAGCATACTGCTCCCCAAACCCTGTATTGGCAGCAACTGCCACTTTCCCCACTGCAATAGGCACTGCCATTTATGTAACAATGTCTATTACACTGTCAATACCCCACAGTGTGCCCAAAGAGGGGGAGGGTGCCTGTATAATGGGTAAATCTGTCTGGCATAATTCCTATGTAAGGGCCAAATTTGCCCAAAGATGGACCCTTTTAGGTACTGGGTAAATACTCAGAGCCCTAAAATCTGTCCCTAATAGACAATAACTGGACAGATCAAAACGAATTGTATGTAGTAGGTTAGATTAGTTACGTTTGTTTTTCTTTCCTTTAGGATATCTTCACTATTGGTCTATGTGAAAACCTGTCCTGTCACCAGAAAGCTATCACTTTACAGTGTTTGATGTACAAAGTAGATCATGAGATGATACACTAAATTTAAAGGAACAAAGCAGGAAATGTCCCATGGTATATTCTTTTTCTGCTCACAATACTATGATAAGTAGGACTGTAATACTTGTGAAAGTACAATCAAGTCACTTATATGAACTCTGACACACTCTTCTTTTAACTTATATACCATTTTACTTAATGTACATTTATTATTTATACCTACACATTGATTTTGTTATCCACACCGAATACTTCCATATAAGGCATACAGATTAAATAGAGCTCAGTACCTATAAGCAGGATGGCACACCCCATATTTCATTGCTTCATCACTTTCTTTTTAGACTTCCTTGGTCTTGATGGAAAGTGGATGATGTGCTAGTTCTTTTTATATATGTATTCAGTTGCTTCTTCAGTATCGCCACTTGGTGACTTATTTTTATTTAATGTTAAAGGGATAGTAATGTCAGAAAAAAAAGTATTAACTATATGGTAGATATAATTAAAAGAAAGTACTTGCACTTATTCGTATCTCTCAAACAGTTATGGTTTGAGAGATATAGGAAAACAAATTTCTCCGGTCCCTCCCCTTTCTGCTTGAGCTATAAAGCTGTCAGAAGCAGATTCTGGTTCCTGCTCTTAAGCAGCGCCGACATAGCGATACCTAAAAAGAAATACTTCATTGGAACGGTCTACAATGTGTGCCTGGTTTGCAAGCACACGTTGTAGACCATTCCGATGAAGTATTTATCTTTAGATATCGTTATATTGGTGCTGCTGAAGAGCTGCATATGGTCAAGCGACCAGAATCTGCTTCTGACAGCTTTACAGCTCGTCAAGCAGAAAGGGGAGGGAGTGGATAACTTTATTTTTATATGTCTCTCAAACCATAATGGTTTGAGAGATACAGATAAGTGCAAGTACTCTATTTTAATCGTATCTACCATAGAGTTAATACTTTTTTTCTGACATTACTATACCTTTAATTGGGGACATTATTTGAACACCATCCATGTAATATACTGAGACTCTTACGTTCCTCATACCATTATGTTTAATTTTGTTTGCAAAATATCCCATATGTTAAGATTAGTAACATAAAAATATTTATAGAAATAGGGAAAAACAAGTTAAGAAGGGTATATGTGTGTGTATGTGTATGTATATATATATATTTATATATATATATATATATATATATATATATATATATATATATATGTATATGTATAAATGTATATGTAGACATATGAGACTATCAAAAGGATATCTGGAAAAGAGCACTCAAGAGGACTTTAAAAAAATTAAGTTAAAGCTATATTTATTTGTCAACGTTTCGGCCCCATCATACAGGCCTTTCTCAAGACAAGACAATACGTAGATAAGTGACCTTAAATACACTAAGATGTTGAAGAACGCCTTGGGCCTTGTTGGTGAGCAAGGGGTACACGTCTGGATTCCCCCATTACCCTTAGGGTGACTAACCCTAAGAGCAATTTGCTTGTTCAGAGAAGCATTGTCTGGCATTTCATGGCTGGACTGTCATTTTGGCAGGACCTGTATGATATGCTTCAGAAAATTTCTTCTCTGTGTATGGCATTTGTGAGCTTAAACAGATTGCACCCTGGGCGCGAGGACACAGTCCCAGCGAGCTTTTGCATACCTTGCAAGTTCATGAGCCTAGTTGAGCATCTCTGACTTCTTCTATCTGTGTCAGAGAGCCAGGGACTAGCACAGGAGCTGTCCCTGTCCAACAGCACCAGCAGGTGGACTAGCCCCAGCCACTGAACCTGGCACAGACACACCTCCAGGATCTGGTCCCACCTATCCCCGAGGCAAGTGGTTTGTCTGGTTGACTGCCAACTGCTACAACAACAAGGTGGGGGATGACCTATGGCTACCCATGGCTGCCACCGCAGATGCTCCCCTACTCCACATACGGGTTTCACATGTAGCCAACGGACCCAACATGGCTCACACCACCACCACCATACAGAACACATGCCCCACCAGAATGGAGTTGGCCCCAGACAAGTCAGCGGCCTCTGGTTTACATGCACATTGGGCTTGTGGGTGAGCTCCAGTGGCCACAAGCTCAATTTAGTCCATAAACCCTGGCAGGATTCTCACAATGGGAATTGATTGATGTGGTGGGTGGAGGATCATCACCAGGTGATTCAGAGCCACAAATGCAGCCTGCTTTGTAAGGACATTCCTCTGGGGAGGAATCATGGGCTGCAACATCTCTGCCTGCACAATCACTGCCTGCACCATTGCCACCTGCACTATTGCCGCCTGAACCAGTTCCTGGGGTGCTTCCCCTGGATAGGGAATTTCTTGAGTTGCAGTGGCAGATGATGAGGGACAACAGGCGGCATCATCGTCAGCTAGAGGGCCCGGTGTCCACTCTGACCCAGGAACTGCGGGAATTCAGGAGTGTGGTGGCTGATCTCTGGCCAGGCGGTCCCTGCTTGGGTTTCTGATCTGTGATGAACCCTCTGAAACCAAAAGAAAACTCACAGCGCCAACTCACCATAACATATCCATATAATAAATACAATTTTAATGTGAAAATAGAGTGAATTCATAGATAGCAGCTAGAAATGAAGGAGTTCCCCAGACCCCAAAACTTCAGGCAAAACCCAAAGTACAAACAAACAGACACCAAGACAAACCAGCATATATAATATTTCTAAATAAAATATGTGAGATATTAGTTTTCACAAGTTGGCCAAGTTGTGGGTAAACTTGCCACCCCACCAAGGTTTCTCACTGTACGGCAAGTCCTACTCTATTACATCTGTAATGCCCTATCTAAAAATTAAAATAAAATAAAACTTAAAGCTCCCTGAGGAGATGTTATAGTAAACATGTTGGAGAGCAGGGGACCCTTTAAATATGGTCTTTTTGTTGCTTTTGGGTCTCAGTGTGATGCAATTAAAAACAGAAAACATACATTTTAATAAAAAGATGTACATAGTGTACTTACCTAATGTGAAAAGACCCCAATGGATCTGCATAGTGAGAATATGAGTGAGCTGTGGATCCAACAGCTCACTTCATCGATGAAACCTTTATATCAACCCCCAATGATCATGTGAGGAATAGTTGATACCAAACAAAGGGAATGTAAGCTAGAGAAGGCTTGAGGCCTACTCTTAAAGGCAAAGTGTAAAAAATGAATAACAGGCACAATGAATGATTATGTATTTCGTAGCCAAACTTGCAGCTTTATCAAATCAAATAGCACCTGCCTGCATGTACAGAAGAATAAAGGAGAGAATGGCTACAAACAACTGATTTCAAAACTGTGTTAGGCATCTTGATCGGTCCAGTCTAATTAGGGAGTGATCTACTTAAACTGACTGAACTAAAAAAAAAAAAAAAATTTATATATATATATGGAGGAGCTATTCTGTGTGTTCCTCCTTGAGGCCGTGCTGACTGGTGGGGCCCAGCTTGAGTTTGGTGTATACATATGTATATAAATATATGTTTATATCTCACCTGAGATGTGTTTATGCCAAAGATCTTTTCTATAATGTATTCTCTATATAATGCCAATATTATTATGTCCCTTGTCTCTTGGCTGGGTCTGTGCACCACTACCTATCCATTCAGCCACGCAATGGGACTGGGGGAGCTCTTGTCTCCACCCTTGGCCCACTGGGGCTGGTTGTAGCCCCCTGGAGGGTCATGGACTGTTCTCAGTGTTCCTCCTTGGGGTCTTGTAGATTGGTGGTGCTCAGCTTGGGTCCAAAGTGTTGCAGTGTGTTCCTCCCCCCACCACATATATGTATGCATACATTGCTATTTATGTGTGCAGTTTATACTGTGCTCATATTACTGATGACAGTTTCATTGCTTGATACAGCTTAGGCGACACTCAATGGTGGCCGGGTAGAGGAGACAGAATCTCCTACATGTATACTATGTTGTTATTATGCACCTATTTGCTTCTTAATGTTCCAGAGGCTGGGATTGTGTACAACCAATCGTTTGTTTGGGGGGCTATCCTTCTGGTTGGCCTCTACAGTTAAATTGGGATTCTTGACTTACTCTACCAGGGGTTCACTCATGGTAGGTGATGCATGTCCCAAGCCGGTCTGTTCTTTACCTGTTGATGTTCTTGGGGGTTATGTGTTTTTTGTTTTGTTTCCACATCCGTGTGTTGCTGCTGGCTTGAGCTTTGGGGCCAGTGACAGTATCTACTCTTGTTGAGGCTCTACTTTTTTCCTTTAGGTTTGTGTATGAGGTCTCTTTCAAGTGTGGGTGGCTTATAGACTGGGAGTGGGTTATGGGTTTATTGAGGGGGTTTGTTGGGTATCTTGTAGGTTTAGGTGGTGCGGTTTGGTTAGGTGGTTGTCGTGGGGTTTTTTGTTTCTTTTTCTTTTCACTCACGCTCTTTCCCTCCTTGGGGTCTCAGCCTCTTGCCACCCATGGTGTGGTACCCCCTGGTGGTCGTAACACTTTGTTACCTACAGTCTGATGACTAGTCGGGTATGTAAATTTCTGTCATGGAATGTATGGGGCCTGAACGACAAAATGAAATGGTCCCTAATTTTATCATACATTAGGCTTCGGGCCCAAATATTGTTTTACTACCGGACATGCACTTAGGGGGGTCCAAAATTCTTTCCCTTAAGAAAGTGGCTTGCCATTGCCATTACCATTACACTTTCTCCACCCATGCACAGGGAGTTTCAATACAAGTGTCATCAACATATATATACCTTCCCCATTTTCTGAATTTATTCTGTGCGAATCCGTGGAGTTCATCTCCTCCAGGCCTGGACACCACGTAGTTTGTATGGACGACTTCAATAATATCCTAGAAAGTGACCTTGACCTTTTGGGGGAGGGTTACAGTGGACACTGGCTCTCGAGATTTACTAACATTCAACAGCTGGGTGGGGGATATGGGACTGGTCGATGCTTGGCTTACCCTTCACCCGACTGACTGGAGGTACTCCTATCACTCCTTCAAACATCGTACCCTGTCCCGCATTGATCATGCGTACCCTTCACCCTACTGAGCTAGGGTACTCCTGTCACTCCTTCATGCATCTTACCCTGTCCCTTACTGATCATGCGTTTATTTCTGGAGATGCCCATGGGTGTGTTGAGTGTGTTGTGGCAGACCACTCATCTGTCTATCTGCCTAGAATTGTGCCAGCTGTATATGTCTAGAGTTGTGCCCTTCCACTCACCACTGCTGCTTTCATTGAGCTTTGGCGATTGCCTGGTGTCCACACCTGGACATTGAAACCCTCCTCTGAATTAAAAAAAATTTTTTGTCCGAAATCGAATTTTACCGAAAATGTTTGCAGTGCACAAGTCTAGTGATTATGGAGGTCATTTGCTCACCTTGGACATAGACATAAATGCGATTGGCAAATTTCTTTGCGAATCAAGACTGACTAAATCTAGACTGCGAATCTAGGCTTACTATTTATTGGAATGCCCCTTGCCGGTGCTGTCTCACAAGGACTGATGATTAATGGATTCCCCCATCCTCTTGAGGGAGGTGGTTGAGGCTATACGGGCCATACCCAGTGGCAAGTCCCTGGGGTTGATGGCTTGCCTATAGAGTGGTACAAAAAACACCTTGATGTCCTTGCACCCCAGCTTCACATTGCATTTCT
The DNA here is from genome assembly GCA_037306005.1 of Rhinophrynus dorsalis. Lineage (NCBI taxonomy): Eukaryota > Metazoa > Chordata > Amphibia > Anura > Rhinophrynidae > Rhinophrynus > Rhinophrynus dorsalis. The sequence continues at coordinate 143,543,515 of CM074721.1, forward strand.
GTCTGTAGAATCTACATTCTCCCTCCCTCGATGAACAAGAAGACCTCCATCATTGTGCTTCCCAAGCCAAGAAAGGATGTGAATCATTTTGTCCCATCTCGCTCATCACCTCAGATGTTAAAATTTTGCCAAAGATACTTGCGACTCAGTTAAACGCCATTATTTCTAAACTTGAACACTCAGACCAGACTAGGTTTATCTCATGTAAATCGACTGGTCATAACCTCCAGAGGTTATACACCCATCTCCAACTCTCACATGATAACCGGGACCATAGGGCTATTGCCTCCCTTGATGTAACCAAGCCTTTCGATTTGGTGGAGTGAGAATATTTATGGGCCTTACTGGATACATTCAGCTTTGGGATCACATTTATTTGCTGGATCCGCACTGTATATGTGCGGCCTGTTGGTTCAGTCTGCAGAGGGAGTGTCTCCTCCCCGGATTTTGTTCTGAGAAGAGGCACCATGCAGGGCTGCCTGTTATTGTGGGGTCTTCACTTTGGCGGTAGAGCCTCTAGCAGCAGGAATATGATCTGATCCTAACATCTCTGGCTTTTGCTTGAGGGGTCGAGATGAAAAACCTGCTCTCTATGAGGATGACATGCGCCTTTTCTTGATTAACATACATACCTCTTTGTCGACCCTGTTAAACAGTCTGGACACCTTTGGGCTTTACTGTGGGCTTTCTCTTAAATGGTCCAAATCTTTCCTGCTTCTCCTGGACCAGATCACAGGGGATGGCCACCTGCCCTACAGCAGTATGATGAGCTCTGACTCCTTTAAATACCTGGGGATTTTGGTCTCTGGCTCTTCCGCTGTGATCATTAGAGATAACCTTGTTCCCATAATAGATCAATATTGGAATAAGACCAACCGATGGCAAGCCTTGCCACTTAATGTTATAGGATGGGTTAACCTGATCAAAATGTTATAGCTCTGTCTGACTTTTACAGTTATTAATTGGTGGCACAGGGCCAATATGCCATGGCCTGGTCAAACCCTGACACTCAATTTCAGTTCCTCGCTCTAGAGGAGTCTGTACTAGGTGAGGATCATTGTTTGTCTCAGCTGCTGACTATGGGGCTGATGGTGAGCAGCTCACTCACGACCATGGTTGCGGAATTAAGGAGGTAGGACATATTTATGAAAGCAATTGCTTGAAATCTTTTGAACAGCTGTACAGTGAGTTTGGTATCCTTCATCGCTTTTTTTACTCATACCTTCGGCACATACTTCAAGAGCAGTATGTGTGTGGTGGAGCCTGTGATTGATCAGTTCGGTCTACTGTCATCTAGGTTGACTAAATGGCCAGACAGGCTAAACTAATGATAAAGTAACTGGTGACAAGTGAAGTGGACTTCACTAAAAACATAAAAAATTATAGTGGCTGATGGAAGAACACTGAAGTGTGTGTGTGTGTGTGTGTATTTGTATATGTACCCACACAATATAATACATTATAAATATATGGATAAACAGAATACCCATCACCAGTAGGTATCAACGGTTTTATTCAAACCCTTTGGATGAAGTGTGTTAAGTCGGAAAATCCAATAGTAGTCTCTCATGGCTAGATTACTAAGTCTATCTCTTCCCAAAGAAGGAGCTATATGTTCTATAGGGATTACTTTAATTCTGCAGTCTTCTCCATTATATTGTTCTGAGAACATTCTCAAAACACTATGCTGGGGGACCTATTAATAATATTCCTTCTATGTTGTCTTGTACCAGTGCAAAAGTGTTTAGAAGTGGGTTATATATTCTACAGACCACAAACGCACAGAAAAGGAGATAAATTACATATTTGGTTCCACAATTCATCATGATGCTAATATTAAATTGTTCAGATCTAACAGATGACAAAAATTGCTTGGCATCATCTACAATATGTGTACAGGTCAGACAACTCTTTGCCCCACATTTCTAAGCACCTATAATCCATTTTTACCATCCCTATTTCCATCAATTGTCATCTGAAATTTTTTGTATGGATCTGTGTTTTGTCGTCTTAATTTTTAAGGTACTATGATGCTACAAAGAACTATCCAATTAATAATTCCTGCAAAGATCTGAGCTAAAAACGAGAGGTCAACCATTAAGACAAAAGGAAAGGTGATTTCAACTAAACAAAGGCAGGGATTTTTTTTACAGTAAAGGTGGTAAAGCTATAGAATTCTTTGCCTCGGGAGGTTGTATCTGCAGATACTTGAACTGCTTTCAAAAAAGCAATGGATGCTTATCTATCACAGGATAATATTGAGAATTAAGACAGATGGCTCCAATGCAGATAGGTTGTTGATGCAGGGAACTATCTGACATGCCATGACATGACATGAAATAATTTTTTACCCACTTGGGGCTAATTTGAAAATGGCTTCAGGGTTTTTTTTTTTTTTTCCCTTCCTCTGGATTAACAGGGTTGTTTTGGCATGGGCTGGACTTGATGACCACATGTCTTTTTTCAGTCTCATCAACTATGTTACTTGTCATTTATGTTGTTCAAGGTTATGGCCTGTCTAAAAACTGCTCTAGGATCCTTAGGAACAATACCTGCTAATATAGGATCTTTTTGAAGACTATACCAGTGTTTCTTCAAAATATTAATCATAGAGCTTGTTTCATTATTGAAATTAGTTCTAAAAAATGGAAAATCACTGACATTTTTATCCTTCGTTAAATTCCTCTTTTTCATCTGTGTATTTTCTCCTCTATTGTATTTTTCTAATATTAATCTTGAACTAGTTTTTTTGGATAAGCCTTTTTCAGATAAGGATCTGTCAATATTTTAGACTGTTCATCATAATCTGAATCTCTTATAAAATTGAGTTTGATTCTGGCAAATTGACCACATGGTATATTTCGTATGTTCTATGGTAACAACTTGTATAGTGTAAATAACAGTTTAACAGTTTAAAGTATGTATAAGACACAATTTTCTCTCCAGGGATCGAGAAACTCAATCATGGATTTATGTATAATCCTCATAGATGTAATATCCCAAGGGTTATCTATTTCACTGGTTAAAATTCTTTATTTCACTAGTATTGCCCCTCCAAATAATAAAAATGTAATTGCTGTTACAGCGACAGAACACCAAGTCATGCCCATTCACGCAGAAGCATAAACCCTGGACTTCTCAAAAAAGCCCATAAAGAGGTTTGTGTAGCTGGTCAGGAACTTGGTTCCTATTGTCTTCACTTGACTTGTAAAAAAATGTCATGATTACATTAAAAAAAGTTGTGAGACAATGTAGACTCCATAGCCTGGAAAATAAAATGTATCTGATGAAAAGGCATAAAAGATCCTCCATAAGGTAATATCTTGAGACTTCTAACCCACCTTCATGTGAAATGTTAGAATACAGGACTGTCACATCCATTGTGACCCAAGTGTAATCCTCAGATCATACCATATCCTATAAAAGTTCTAAGAGATGGGATGAATCCCTTAAATAGGAATCTAAACCCATCAATCTCTGCAAATGAAAACTGATGTACACTGATTGCATGTGAGGGAGTCTTTGCCAGATATTGTGGGCCACCCAGGAGGTCTAACCACTTATGTCTTATGTATTTTTAGAAGATGATAATATAAAGCTATACGTGGTTGATGTATACAAGTAAAATCTCTCTCTGGGTGGCCGAGAATACCCCTGGTATATGCCCCCTCTACCAATCATATCTTTCTTGTATATTCCAGTCAGATTGTAACAGATCCTACCCGTTACTTGAGCCCTTGTCTGGACCTCAAACTATTTATCCAAAGACTATGGACATTTATTACCGTTTGGACTCTGTGCTGGGCTGTGTCGTACAAACTGCCCAGCAATTACACAAGAGCAAAGACTTAAATTCCTAGACTTTGGATCATATACTATGTTTAATGTATGTTGAACGTTTTAGTTATTGTATGTAGTATGTTCGAGGGTTTACACACTCACCGATTAACAGTCGGTGGGGACTGGTGCGGTGTGCGATCAGCGCCACCGGATCGAACGTTCGGCGGCGGGGGCAAGAGGTGAAAGCTGGGTCACTCAAAACCCTGGAGTAGGCATGCAAATATCTTCCATAGCCTAAGATGTGTATTGCAGCCACTCCAGCCATTTGACTATATGTACTGTAGCTAGACCCCCTGCTGTGTGTTAATTAAGCCATTGTGAACGGCAGTCAGACCCCCTGCCATGTGGTAATTAGTTCAAGCCCTCAAGTCTTTGTTCAATCAAACCCTTTTTGTACCTGAAATGTAATCATGTCTGAGTTATTGTATCTGTTAAGATCATCTGTTGCTGGCTTTTGTCTGATGTATTATGATTGGATCACGCCCTGTTGTATCTGGTTTCCCCCATAAAGTTGAATGTAAAGATTTGTGTATAAATATCTGTAGTTTGTGTCAATAAAGTGAGTTATGTTTGGAGTGAACCAGAGTCCTGGAGTTTTGTGTTCCTATGGTTTTAAAGTGGCCACTCTGCCACCCATCTGAGCCCAGGTTCCTGTATCGTTCGTCCGTCTGCTGCCAGTATCCCACTGCCGAACTTCGGATCCTGTCAGGCGGCAACGTGGACTCTGCCTTGCGTTTTCCTGCTCCAGCTACAACCTTCGAGACGAGCACCAGAGTGCTCAAATGTCTTGGCTACTGCTACCTTTGTTCCTGCAGCATTTTACCTGTTCCTCGTAGCCCGGGAGTAAAGGCTTCCCTCTTTACTGCACGGTGTTCCGGTTCTGAGAAGCTCAACAGTTGAGAGCCCATTGACCCCTCGTCCATTCGCATCCTTCGAGGTAGAGTTGACTATTGCGGGGTTCGATGCCACTTTGAGTCAACCACCGGACCGGTTATCTGCTCGACTGGTGCATCCGACATTGCCAGGCCGGCGTCAAGAAGGAGAGACCAGGGAACGACAGCAGAAGGAGACGCAGTCCCTTCTTAGCTTCCATTACTCAGATCTTTATCTAATTTTATGTAATATGATTCATGTGAAAATATATGGCAGGTTTCTTCAGTATAGTCATCACTGTTTTGTGCTACTATGGAGCCCCCCTTATCAGCAGTTTTTATGACTATATCACAATTATTCTGCAAGCTGTCTATAGCCTTTATTTCATCTATTTTCAGATTACTGATCTTCTCTGGTTTCTTTGAAAGATTTTTGAACTCCTCCATCACTAAGATACTGAAAATATTCACATAATTACCTGTGCAGTAAACTGGATTGAAAGATGACTTTGGTTTCAAATTTGATGGCTCAAAACCATCCTCCTACATAATAATTCACTAGGATGTTTGTCACAATGCAGTCATGCGCAGTAGAGACTGCCCGCACATGTTTGCATCGTGTGAGTGAGGAGACACAAGACTGCATCATGTGGAGCAGTGAGCTAGCAGCCGCTTCACCCTTTGAGTGCCAGAGGGGGTACGCAACGCATTGCAATATCCGGACCTTGGTCTGTGTACACGGGCTTTTACACAAGTTTAAAATAAATTCCACTGTAGAATCTACAAAAGGAATAATTTCTTTATTTTGCTCATCCAACAGTGGATTCATAGTAAACACGGTTTGTATTTTCTCTTTGGTCTTCTAACATTTTATTAATAAAGTACCTTTATAAGGAATGTTTACTAACGTATTCATTTAAGTCGACAAACAATTGAAACAGGTCTGGTTCATTAGTATAGCAGGTGTCTCTTTAAAATCAATTCTTCATCCTATATTAATTCATATTTAGATAAATTGTAAATCTCTTTATCGCATGTGCCCTAAGATAATCGGTTCTTGTTTTTTTGCTGAGATTTGATGTTTCCTCTCCCTCTGCTACCACGGGTACCCTGAAATTCCGGGCTGTCTGTGGAGACCCGACCCCAAAAAAATCAGGGGGACCCATGGTGGTGGAAGAGCCTCCCCCCAGAGGAATCATAACTCCTTCTGGACAGACTCTCATCTGGATCATCAGAGAACCTCATCTCTAATGAAGCAACCCTAGGTATAGTATAAACTATAGTCCTCTGTGAAACCAAGACTCTCTGTATGGGGATCGCATGAGGACCCCCCCCCCCCAGATAAGTCTCTTTTTTTCTGTAATCTAATTAGATTAGGATTTTTTTTTTTATAATTATGTTTATTGTGCTTTTTTTTGTTTGTTTGTTTGTTTTTTACTAGAGACAGAGACATTATAGTATGAAAACATATAATTCAAGGAGTTCAGTGTAACAACTGTAATGAATACAAAAACAAATAAAGTGATCCCAGTACAATGGGAAAACTAACCACATGTGAGCAATTGGCTATAGACAATGCATAGAAAAAAGCATAAACAGTCATATCTCATAAGAAAATAAAAATAACAATAAACAGATAAAACTCACTTGAAGTGCACATAGTACTGGAGAGACACAGGAAGGGACGGGGATGTGGAGACAAAAATAGTGAGTAGGCACAACTTAGGGAAGAGAAAGAGGAGCAAGGAGAGAAATATATAGGGGTAGAAAGGAAGAAAGAGAAGAGAGATTAGGGGCTCGATTTAAAGGCAACCGTTAAACCAGCCGCTAAGTGAAAAAGGCACATCGCTCGCAAATAATACAGGAGTTACGGCAGATTCAATAGCTACTCTACGAGAATAGCTATCGAGCGTAGGCACACAAAAAACACGTAACACAAAAGCCGTTGTCGCTCATGTTAATGCACAACGGGCGGACAAATCACACGATAACTGAGCTCAAAACAACATGTAACATAACGGCTGCCATTGTCAAGCAACCATGATTGATGTAAAAACAAATTCAAACACACAGCCAATCACAAAGCCCCAATGTATCAAATAACTTCAAATACACCTATATATGCCCAAAAATAACCGGCACACACTGTCTGTTATCGAGTTCTTCAGAGCCAGATATCAGGACCCAGGAGCGGAGGATAGTCATTAGAGAGAGGGAGAGAGGAGCGTTCATTGGAGGTAGAGGAGTTTTGCAGTTTGGAGAGAGGAGAGAGGTGCACTATATATACACATATCACACTTTTGCACATATTACATACACACATACAAACACAAACACATACACATACATACACATAGTCCTTTTATTTTATAACACCTTACACATTTTACTTTTTATTTTGACAGTGTGAATCTGGGAGTGAAAGTGTGTGACAGAGAGTGACTGGATCGAGTGTGTCTGTGAGGGCCTGTGGGAGTGCCTGGGTGTGACTGGGTGAGTGATGGCAAGGAGAGGAGGACAGGAGAGAGGGATGGGGAGAGTAGTGGAGGAGGAGGAAGCTCAGGAGGGGATCCCTCAGCAGAGCAGGGGTGGCAGAGGGAGATCTGCAGGGCGGAGGGGGACCCGGCCCACAAGAGCAGGCACACAAAGAAGAGGGACAGAACCTGCAGTGGGACGACGGGTAGTTCCTGGGGAGCACCCCACACAGGCAGGGTCAGACCAGGCAGGGCACTCCGGCTCTGAATCCTCCCATGCCGGAGCTGATGAGGGCAGGATCAGGGATCCCAGATATAGTGAGGAGGAGAACACGGCTCTTGTGGAAGCTGGCCTGGAGAGGCAGAGTGTTCTCCACCCAACGGCAAAGGTCCCTGGCCTGGCAGCGCGGAGGAAGGCAGCCTGGAATCAGATCTGCAGCCGGGTGAACGCGGTGGCAACATGCAGGCGGGACGTGGAGTCTGTGAAGAAGAGATGGGGCGACTGCCGGAGGGTGGTCAAGAACAAGATGTCTGACATGGCCAAGCAAGCCCGAGGCACCGGAGGTGGCCCATCTGTGCCCATCACATTCTGCGGCTGGGAGGAGATGGTGCGGCAGAACATGTCCTCGACCATGATCGAGGGGGTCGTGGGAGGAACTGACACTGGGGATGAGAGGAGCCTCCACACTACCGGTAAGTGCAACACAACAGAACAACACACTACAGCAACCAACACCAGCTGCACACACAGTCACACCTCAACACATGTCCATCACTCAGCCATACAACTGCACCAACACAGCACCATGAGGGTTAAAAAAAGGACACAACACCTGGACAAATGGCAACGTCCAACTTGGGACAAACCTGTCAAAGTCCTACTTCAACCCTCCTGTCGCTGTGCTCATTACACACAATACACAAACCTTCATTTTCAAAATGTCGACTGTCATAGATCATCACTGTTCACACACAATGTCACCCATGTCCCCACCCTAACCCCTTGAGTGCTAGAGGGACCATCAATGCATCGATCAACAATGCATTGGCAACCCCTCTGGGACTCAAGGGGTTAACCTGACAACAAACAAGTCAATAGGACAACGATCACATGCTACACAGGGGACATTCACTAAGCAGTGACAAACGGATGGTGGACACAAAGTAACCCTCACACACCCTCACTTCACCAGTACCAGTGTTAGTCCATGGAGAATATGCCAAAACAAGAATCAAGTTCATAGGGTCCCATTGTACAGACTCCATGGAAAACACTGGAAATGGGGAAAGGAGATCACTGGAGAAGTCACCATCATGTTCATTTCATCAGTTCAACATCACCGCTTACAGAATCACAAAAGGGGGCATCAGATCACACATCACAGTGTCACACAGAATAAATGCTTGTAGGTGCAACACACAGGCCGAAAACTATTTTACAGAATTCAAGCTGGAAAAAGTAGGCATTGGTGTTGTGGCTGCAATCATTTACTCTGACTTGAAATGACATATCCCATATCTGATTCCCACATGGATCCACAGGGGTGCTGATGCCATGGATCGATGGTACACCAGCATCTCTATGCAGGATACATATGGGAAACAAATAGCAAACATTGTACCTTGGTCACCAACAGGCCATGACTGATGGATATCTAGGACTGAGTACGGTTGCCTCACACAGAAGGATGGAGGAGCTCATACACAGAGAAAAAAACAGGCCTCAATCAAAGATATCCCTCACTACTGGCTGGATTGTTGCCCTTAGGATTCAAATGTTACTAAATATGTTCCAACATGATGTGAACACAGAGATCACTTCACTGGATGTGATTGCCTTACTGGCCAGATATGTGCACCCATCACATATCAACCTACATTGCTACCATCCAAATACACATACATAGTATATCACACTCTACGTAGATGGGATATATGAGGTATGTTCATATCCATCATATCAATACAATGTCTTGTTGGATGGGTGCACATATATAGCCAGTAAGTCAATCACACCTAATGAAATGCTCTCTGGCATCACATCTTGGAAGGATATTACTCTATCCATATGAAGGGTACATATCCACATACATATATAACCATTTATACTTGTGTGTCACTGTAATGGGATAGCAATGGGTAATGTCATCATGATGTCATATCATTGCCATCGTTAACAGATGTGTCTTGATCTAAGTCCCATCCCTCCAACACTCATGGTTATACAGATATTGCTCCATGTGACAGGTGAAGATATCCATCATTTGACCACACGGAGGCTCTTCAGCAGAGCCAAAGTCACAACATATCGAGAGAAATACCTCTTTGGAATGGTCCACAGAGTGTGCTTGTAAATCATGCACACCCTGTACACCATTCCAATTAAGGATTGTTCTCTAAATGGGTTGATTTTGTCTCTGCTGAAAATCCCTCGTGTGGACAAATGACTGAAATCTACATCCGTCACATACAGCAATATCTGAACAACCATGAGGGTAGGAGGGATAGGACTAACAGAGAACAACATCTGTTCCCACAATGTCTACAATCTGACATCAAGGTGGACTTAACCTTTGCCACCCCCCTGGAGGGATAGCCATCCCTACAAGTTGTGAAGACAAATATATGTTGTTGGATCCCCCCCCCCCCGAGTTAAACAATGGTATTCCTACTGCTGAAAGGTGTGTTGATGCAAAAGGTATCACAGCTCAGACATGGATATGTCAGGGGCAATATCCCAGTGGCCTGATATTGTACAGTGGTGCTGTTAGTACACAATCATATGGACAGCTCTGGTACAGGGACCAGATATCTACATGGGAGGGTGTAGCAACAGCCCCACTGTACTATTTCTGGACACTGTGATGTTGCACCTCAAAATGAAACCTTCACCCGTAATAACTCAAACAACACCTTTCAGCAGTGGGAGTACCCTTGTTTACCCAGGGGGATTAACACAAACACATATATTTTTCTTCACCACATATCAAAGTAGAACTGTCTCCACAAACATATGGCTATGGTTACTAATCACAACATCTTCTTCCTCCACACAGCTTACAGCCGTCAAGCCCAGCGGCAGACAGTGGAGGAGGCTATGTCACCCCCCAGTGAGGAGGACACAGAGGAGGGGACCAGCCGGTGGTCACCTTACCCACCATCACCATCCCCTCCAACACAGGCTGCATCACCACCTACTGCACCACCACAGGCTGCACCACCCCTTCCAGCTGCACCACCACAGGCTGCACCACCCCTTCCAGCTGCACCACCCTTTCCAGCTGCACCACCACAGGCTGCACCACCCTTTCCAGCTGCACCACCACAGGCTGCACCACCCTTTCCAGCTGCACCACCCTTTCCAGCTGCACCACCACAGGCTGCACCACCCCTTCCAGCTGCACCTCCCCAGTACAGTGGCTGGATGCCACAGGAGGAGAGGTGGACATATCCATCCACCTCCACCAGCTACTACCCTCCATCAGCAGCACCACCACCACCAGGGAGACAATGGCTGCCAGGGACAGTGGCCACAAACCAATATGGCCCATATTCCTCACACATCAACCCACCCTCCTGGATGGCTCCACAACATGCCCCAAGGTATGATCCCAGGTGGGGTCCCAGCACCTATCAGTGGCCACCTTACCCACCATCACCATCCCCTCCAACACAGGCTGCATCACCACCTACTGCACCACCACAGGCTGCACCACCCCTTCCAGCTTCACCACCACAGGCTGCACCACCCCTTCCAGCTGCACCACCACAGGCTGCACCACCCTTTCCAGCTGCACCACCACAGGCTGCACCACCCTTTCCAGCTGCACCACCCTTTCCAGCTGCACCACCACAGGCTGCACCACCCCTTCCAGCTGCACCTCCCCAGTACAGTGGCTGGATGCCACAGGAGGAGAGGTGGACATATCCATCCACCTCCACCAGCTACTACCCTCCATCAGCAGCACCACCACCACCACCAGGGAGACAATGGCTGCCAGGGACAGTGGCCACAAACCAATATGGTCCATATTCCTCACACATCAACCCACCCTCCTGGATGGCTCCACAACATGCCCCAAGGTATGATCCCAGGTGGGGTCCCAGCACCTATCAGTGGCCACCATATGAGCCTTGGCCACTGGACTATCCACACCTGGGCCTGATTGGTGAGCCCCAGCACCCCCTACCCAGGGACATATTCACACCTCCACCAGCACACACATCTCTGGGCAGCTCTGCATCACTTGATGTGGTGGGCATATGCCCATCATCTGCACCAGCCACTCCAACAGCAGCCACAGCACCCTCAACAGCAGCAGAGAAGGAAAGAGCACCCTCAACAGCAGCAGAGGAGGAAAGAGCACCCTCAGCAGCAGCAGAGGAAACAGCAGCACCAGGGACACCGGGCACATCCACCTCCAGCACTGCACACCTCACAGGCATGGAGGCGGAGTGTATGGCCCTTCAAAGAAGACTACTCCGGTCCAGCAGAAGTACAGACAGCAACATCACCAGGAGCAGGAGGCAATCCAGGAGGAACATTGCCCAATTGGAGACCAGAATCCAAGCTCTGGAGTCGGAGGTGGCCAGGGGGAACACACTACTGCACCAGCTCAGGACTGGTCTCATGGACATGATGACACAGGTCCTTGTGGAGTTAAGGGAGATCAACCGCAGAGAGAACCTGAGGATGGAGAGGGCGAACTTGCGTTCCACCGAGGGGTCTACTGCTACCACCACCCCCTCCAGTGTTACCCCTGAAGCAACACCTAGGGGGCAGAGGGTTACCAGGAGATCCACAAGGGCATCCACCTCTGGCACCCAGGCTAAGGCCCCCCACCCAAAGAAGAAAAAATGAAAGGCCCAACCTGTTAAGTTTCCCCTCAATAAAGAAAACATTTTTTTTTTTAATTCCAGTCTGATCTGTTGTGTCTTCAGTTATGGATTGGGTGGCAGGGTTGTCACCAATGCATTGCCATGCAATGCAGTGAACACAACCTCTGCCTGGGTGAAATGTTAGTGGGATGCTACAACATGGGTTCACACACACACACCGTTGTACAAATTCAACTTGTAATACATCCCTGGAGCCATATTACACCACTGTGTTATATGGCGGTGTTGTGTGTTGAATTTGAACAACAAAACATACCCCTTAGCACAACAAATTGTACAACACTGAACATTTGTCTACATCATATGTTGTGTTTAACCCTTTGAGTGCCAGAGTGGTAGACAACGCATTGTAAAGAAATGCGTTGGGGACCACTCTTGCACTCAGTGGGTTAATGGGATAACCAGACAAACAGCTCTGTGACTTAGCAGGGACATTATAAGCAGGATAGATAAATGGGACATGTATCCATGTTGTCTTGGATTCACACACTCATTGTGCAACTGACTTACTGGAGAAGCCAATGTTTTTAACCTAGGATTTCAATGTGTAGCACACACATTGATATCCTGGGCTGAGCATTGGGGTCTCCTGTAAGTTGAGTTGCTGTTTCCCTAAGGGTGTAACAGACTTCACCAGTGATAACACATGTCCACTTAGTCTGGTTGTTCGTTAGCCCATGTACTGAGATATGTCAAAGTGGAGCAAAATCTCAGAACATGGATTATACTGAGCAATACAGATACTGTGGACAGGTATTCACTGTGGAAATATGTCCCCTGTATCACCTCTTCATCACTCACACAACACATTGGTGCATCACTGCCACCATCATCTGTTTGCATGGATACATCACAGAGTCCAGTCACTGGCAAACAAGTGGTGGACTCCTGTGATGTGGGTGATGCCTTTCCATGTATGGGGCATACTCTACCCTGGGTGTGGTAACACATTGACATATGTGTTCTCAAATATATCCTCCTACAGACACAGATAGAATGGTGATGGTTCATCTTTATTGTGTCTCAAAGTACATTAGAATGTACATGTGTTTTGTGTGTGTATTGCCTATATGCATTGAACACCTGTATGAGAACACTAAATGTACTTTGAAACTAAATCGTAATACTTCAGTAACACTGCTGCCCTGCTCATGTGTTGTCCATGAGGTTTGACAACTCTGTAGCTGAGCATCCTGACTGTACAGGTTAAAACACTCAAGAATTAGTGTTTTCTGTGTCTCTATGAGAATGTTCCAGTAGAGGTTTGTGTGAACCTCAGGTCAAACTTTGCATCACCAACAACATCACCATAAACAGCAAGGGGTGATCTTCATGAAGGTGTTGTCAAGACATCAATCCAGTCACATGGAAGATCTTCAGTTCAAGGATGGATCATGTTACGAATGCCTGCGGGACAAGAGGACAGGATTTGGAGCAGTAGACCTGAACTGATCATCAAGCAACAACAATTTAGTCTTTTTCATCCCCTCAGTTTTCACAGTTACAGGTGAGTGCACAAACCATTGCTTGACAATGTGTTGTGTACTCATCTGTAACCAATTCTGTGGGGAACTAAGGACATGTGCATCAGTCCTAGGGATATGTGCCCCTGACATGTATACACACATTAACAAGTGTTCTGAGAGCTCCATGGAAGTAATGACATTGTGCTGCCACTGTGAAAGTGACAGTGGCAGCCCAATGTCATTTGTTCCATGGAACTGTTAGGACACATTTGTTGATGTGTGTATTCATGTCAGGGGCACATATGTCTGCACACTCACAGGTCTGCATGGAGTCCGTGGTAATCTGATCTACGTCTCATGACCTCTACATTGTGTGCCCATACCACTGTACATCCACCCCTGTGCTGCTTTTCTCAGCTGTAGCACAGTACAGGTCCCATATTGAGTCTGATGTCCCTTCTAATGCATATCATTAGATAATACTCTTTCGCTTCTGGGCTAGCATGGTTGTTCAGGCTATAATCATGGCATATCCAGTTAGTTGCTGTCAATCAAGCCGTGTAAGGTGATGAACATGGGTAATATGTTGTACCTTGTTTCTCCTGGGGGTGTGCGTGATATCCTTGGGGTCTGTATGTCAACGTGGAGAGTGGAATGGAGGATGGTTGGTGAGTCCACACACACAATTTTCCACGTCCACTGCCAGTGCAGTGCTGTGTCACTGTTCCTGTGGGGTGAGACAGAACAAAATGTGCAGTGTGGTTAGTGTCACAGGACTGATGGACTGATGGATTGTTTGCATGCATGTGTTATACTCACAGGTGAAGTATTCCGTGATGAGCCTGTCTCTGATCTGTGCCCCTCTCATGGTCTCCTCCACATGCCCGATGTCCATGGCCACTTCCTGTATGGGGGGGTCCGGGATGTGCTCCAGCAGCCTGGTGTCCACTGCGATGTTGTGCAGTATTGCGCACGCCACAATGATGTCACACACCTTAGCCGGTGCATACTGCAGTGATCCCCCAGAGTGGTCCAGACATCGGAATCTTGACTTGAGGAGCCCAAATGTCCGCTCAATAGCATTCCTGGTTCTGGCATGAGCCTGGTTGTAGCTTTCCTGGGCATGTGTTTGGAGATTGGCCAGAGGGGTCAGTAGCCAGGACTTGCATCCATAGCAAGTATCACCTGTGTAATGTGAGTGACATGGTGAAACAGGGAGCACATGTTGTGTGAATGATGTTTTGAGTGGTGGACGTAGTAGCTGTGGGTCAGGTGCATGTTGAGCTGAGTTGTGTGTACGCCTGTGTATGTGGTGTGATTTTGTTTTGTGAACTCACCCACTAGCCATCCCCCTGTAAAGGTTCCATTCTCAAAATCTCTGTGGACTGAGGAGTTTTGTAGAATGTATGCATCATGTGTGCTGCCAGGATATTTTGCACAGACATTCATGATCCTCATGTTGCTGTCACACACCATCTGCACGTTGATGGAGTGGAAGTTCTTCCTGTTGATGAATATCTGTGCGTCACGTGCTGGGGCCTTAATCCGGACATGGGTGCAATCTATAGCACCCATGACCCTGGGCATGCCTCCCTTTGCGTAAAAGGCCTGCTTGACGTGTATCCAGTCCATGTCGGTGGTGGGAAAATGTATATAGGTACTGGCCTTGCTTTTGAGGGCTGGCAGGACCTATGCCAGCACTCTGGAGAATGTGGCCTGTGACATGCCAGATGCGTAACCCTCAGTGGACTGGAAGGCCCCGCTTGCCATGAAGTGTATGGCACAGAGTAGTTTCTGCAGGCCAGTTAGGGCATGGTTGTGGATGTAGATGGGATCCACCTGCTCCTTGATGACCTCATACAAGGCAATGATGCTGTCAGGCCTCAACCTGTAGCGATCAATGACCTCGTCATCAGCCATTCCAAAGAGTGTGACCCTTGGGCGGTATACCCTGGGCCTTGGTGGTTGTCTATACATCCTGTGCCCTCCAGGTGGGGATGGACTCCTGTGTGGCTGCTGAGCCAGAGCCTCCTCACTTGCAACAGGTGAAGGCTGTTGATGAGGCGTGCTTGGAGTTTGCTGATGTTCCCTAGCTCTCTCCCTTGCACGCCTTCTCCGCAGTCAACATACTGTTTGCTCTCTCTATCTGTCTCTATCTATCTCTCTCTCTCTCTACCTCTCTCTCTCTATCTCTCTCTATCTCTCTCTCTCCCTCCCTGAGTGGAAAACAAGCCACAAGTGAGTGTGTTGAGTTGTCCCTTTAAGTACTTGCTAGGGCATTGTGTAGGTGTGGTGATGAGGTGAGTGCTGACCAATGGTGAGTTGTTTGTATCCAGGTAAGTGTTAGCAGGTGTGTGTGTGTTATAAGATGTGGTGTGTTGTGCTTGTTCTGTGTGTGCCATTTGCGGGCGTGCAGTTGTGGGGTGCAGGTCGCGTGTTGATGTTGCCCAGGTGAGCTTGTATTTGCAGGGTCCACTTTGTGTGTTGACCCCCATTGTTCCGTGCCATGTTGTGTTGTTGTTTTTTTGTGTGTCATTGTTCCTGTGGTGTTGCTTGTTGTTGTGTGTGTAGTGATTTGTGTTGTGTGTGCATGTTTTTGTGTTGTTTTGGCATTGCACGGGTTAATTTTCCCATTTACATGGTTGTGCGGTAAGCCTTTTGTGTCTTTTCCTCTGTAACGGGTGTTTAGTTTTGGCCGTTAAGTGTCTAACGTGTGTGAAAAGTGGGTCTTAACTTTTAGCCGTTAGGTGTGTCTTTTTTTCAGCCGTTATCAGTACCGCAAGCCTTTGAATAGCCTTTGAATAGCTCTGGGGTATGTTGTTCCATGCGTCTGAATGCACATAAGTGTATCGGCCGTAAGGATTCTGCAACTGCCGTTAGCTGTTGTTTAGACGGATCTTTGAATTGCAAACATGACACTTAACGCACCCGTTAGTGATTTTTTTGGCTAACGGCTGCCTTTAAATCGAGCCCTAGGAGTTTTATAATGATCTTTTGAATTACGGGACATGGTTTTTGAAGTTCTGGAAGCATGATCTCTTCCAGAATCTTTTTTTATGCATCTATAAGCTCTAATTTCTTTCTTTTTTTTCTATTAATTCCTTCTAAAATTTCTCAATATAATTCTTAGTTCTATCCTCTAACTTGAGAAAATTAATAGTGGTCTTAAAGATCACTATCTCTTTTCTTTTCTAGTATCTTATTGATATTTCCAAGTTTCTTCTCTGAATAAATGCATGAAATTGAATGAACAAGCATCCTAGGCTCAGTATCAATTCTCTGCAAAAGTTTTCTCAGAGAATGATGGAGCAAGCTCCAGTCTTAGACCTCCCAGAATTATCTCCACCTCACGACTTCTTTAAAAGTGCAATGTCTTACCATTGTCAACACTTATCCTGTAGAAGATTTTTGATCTCAAAAAGCATTTTGTTTAGATCTTGTGGAATTTTTTAATCAACAATGATAGGATACGTTAAAAATGTTGAAACAATTGTTCACTTAAATGTGTCCTGATGGACTCTCTCATCTAAACCAAACATAATGTTAAATACCAAAAAATAAGAAAGAAGGCTATAAAGTTAGAATACAATAGAGGAGAAAATACAGAGATGAAAAAGAGGAATTTATTGAAGGATTAGAATTTCAGGGATTTTCCAGTTTTTGTAATGAAATTCAATAATAAAACAAACTCTATGAGAAATATTTTGAAGAAACACTGGTGTATTCTTAAAAAAATCCAGTCTTAGATATTATTCCCAAAGATCCTAACTGTAGTTTTTAGATGGGCCCCAAAATTAAGACAACAAAAATGAGAACCTTACAATACATTTCAGAAGACAATCAATGGAGATGGTAAAATTGGTTGTTCCAAAAAATGGATTAAAGGTGCTTAGAAGTATGGGGAGAATAGTTGCTTGATCTGTACACACATTGTACATGGTGCCAAGCAATTTTATCATCTGTTACATCTGAGAACATTTGGAGAGAATGGTGGGCCAGTGCTCCACTCCACAGTTTCATAGTAACTGAAGTGCCAGGTGAGGGATCCAAAATGGGAGCTCTCTCACTATCTACTTTAACTCACCTGCATCTGGTAATTAATGCAGCTAGTAGTCAAATACTTCCACTTGCACTGACAGGGTCTCTTTTTGAGTTCCCAGATAGGAAAGCCTGCAACTTGTGAAGTTTACTTATGCCTGGTGGACTGTGTTGTTGTACCTTGATTTCTCAAGCTGGTAAACTGACTAGCAGTCCAAATACAGCCAGGAGCTGATGTGTTTAGTTAGTGCTAGAGTAAGGATTTTGATTCATTTGGTTTGTTTATGATACTGCTGTCTCACCACTTGGAGACAAATAAACAGGCAAATACTTGAATTATCCTCCTCCTGTGTGTGAAGTGTCTCTGCAACCTAGAAGGCTGATCCCAAGAGAGAAGTTACAAAACATTAAAGAGTACCTTTGTCACAATATATACAGATATATATGCATTATATTGTATATATATTTACACATCAACACACACATCAGTATTCTTCTATCATCCACTATAATTCTTTATGTTTTAGTGGTTCATTTCACTTATCACCAGTTACTTTATCATTAGTTTAGCCATCTTTATATTAGGTCACATTTCATATCATCTATATTTTCAGTGAACTTCACTTAACTTGTCACCACTAACTGTATTGCTAGCTCAGTCATGTTACAATAGTGTATATTTCACCTCAAATACTCACAAGTACTAAAACTGGACATGCTTCACTTCATTCGTTTCAAGCCTCACATAATCACTCACCGATTCTTATAATTTTATAGTACTTTAGGCTACTTTTTCACATTTTAACATTATATATATCCAAAAGATTCCTATAATGTTCAACAAATTCTTTTTATTGTACTGCAGGTCTAAATCTAGTAATAAAACTAAATAAAGAGAAAGAATTGTGTGAAAGGAGTTACGTGACTGAACATAATATCCAGTCGCAAAACTAATATTTTCTCCTATCGCACCAAGAGACCAGTTCAGTACGATATTGTAAGATATCCAAAAAGAAAAAGTCAACCTAAGATATAATCTTTATTATTTAGTAATAAAACAAAATAAAGACAATTTTGTGAAAGGAGGTATGTGAATGATCATAATATCCAGTCGCAAACTAATATTTCCTCCTGTCACACCAATAGACCAGTTCAGGACCTTATTGTACGACAGCCAAAAAGAAAAAGTCAACTTAAGATTTAACCTTAATATTTATTCAATTAAAACAATCCCAGTATGTGGAATGTGCTACATTATTAAACAAGTAGAAATGCTCATAATTAAAAATCTTTAATTTGGGACCCATTACAGGTTAACCCAAAAAACTGTAAAACCACTACAACACTGTGCTACAGGACGTGACTTTCATATTCAATCAGTAAAGGTTCATAAATATATACAGATTATTTATATAGGGGATCTAAGCAGAAGATATATCCTCATTCTCAGTTTTCACTTGGTAATTGGTAGCCTAGGCGTTCCTTAAATTCTAATGTGTCCTTGGACTAGAAATAAGTGAATTTCCATATTTATGGCCCTCCATTATTCTGATTACTTTGATAGAGATATAATGTCATTAGTGCCTTATCAATTTATTAAGGCTACCTATCAATGGATTATTTATCTCTATGCCGTGTATTATTTTTCTCTGGAACATTTCCACTTTACTTAAATTTTACCATGGCTCCTACTACACAAGATATTTTCAGATTGGGGCTCCATACAAATGGGACTATTAGATCACTATTACACGTGTACACCTCCTAAGCGCTACCTCTACAAATAAAAGATAAGCTGATAATTCACTGTCGGTACCTACCGGACACTGCGGGCCGAAAGAGGAAGCATCGGATGCCAGTCCGGGCTTCCACATCGCTAGAGCGCATGCGCCGGTGTCACGCCAGCGTGCGCAAGTCGGCGCTCTGACGTCACTCCAGGATACTTTATAATGGAGCGCCTGAACCTTGTTCGGCGCTCAGTTGTTGGAGTCCTCCCAAGCGTCTACACCCCCAGAGAGTGTTCCCAGCCTTGTTACCCAGACTCCTGACATTGGGCCTATCTGTGTCTTCCTCCGTGCCTCTTTCTGTTACTCCTACTGGATCCTTGCCTGCATCTGACCCTTGGATCCTAGTCCTACCTGTTACTGTCTGCCTTATTACCTGGTTGCTCAGGACCACCTCCTCCTGCCCAGCACCCGTTCTGGTAAGCCTGCCACGCACTCCAGCTGCACCTCCTAGGTAAGCACTGTTCAGTCAGACCTCCTAGCCTTCCACGCTCTCCAGCTTCATCACCCAGGTAAGCTCTGCTCAGTCAGACTCTTTAACCTGCCTCGCTCTCCAGCTTCTCAACACAGGTAAGCTCTGTTCCGTCAGACTACTTATCCTGCCACGCTTTCCAGCTTCTCTACTCTGGTACCCTGTACTACCTGCCTCACTCTCAAGCACATTCCTCTGTAGTGGCTCTCCACATCCCCCACCCAGGAACTTCTCCAAAATTGTTACGCCCATAACCTCACTTACACACCAAACCGTTCCTTTTCGGTGGTCTGTGGAGGCCTAACAAGCATTCAGCAGCCTAAAGAGCTTGTTTACCCAAGCGCCCATCCTCATACAACCAGTTGTCTCAAGGCCGTTTATACTGGAGGTGGATGCCTCTGATGTAGCAACAGGGGCAGTGCTTTCCCAACGGTCTGACTCAGATAACCGGCTGCATCCTGTCGCCTATCAATCAAGAAGACTGTCCCCAGCCAAGCTAAATTATACAGTAGGTGATAAAGAACTCCTAGCTATAAAAAACGCCTTGGAAAAGTGGCACCACCTACTTGAAGGAGCAGAACATCCGATTCTTGTCTTCACGGACCACAGGAATTTGGAGTACCTACGTGGGGCACGTAGGCCGTGTCCTCGCCAAGCTCGTTGGGCCTTGTTTTTCTCCCGTTTTCAACTGCAGATAACCTATAGACCAGGCTCCAAGAACCAGAAAGCCGACGCTCTGTCCCGTATACTTCCGCAGGAGATGGTGAAAGATAGCCATGAGGATACCATCTTACAGTCTAGGCATTTCTTACTGACTTCCAAACCGCTACTGGATCAAATCAAACAGTATCCGTGTCCTGAAGCCGCCTTCTTACGACAGCATTCACTCCACGAAACAGAGGGATTGTGGTACAAACAGAACCGGTTGTACATCCAGGCACCGTTTTGTCAAGAGGTACTCCGTCTCTCCCATGATGTACCTGCGGCTGGCCATGGAGGGGTATCACAAACCCTAGAGCTTGCTCAACGATATTTCTGGTGGCCTAAGATGGAGTTGGACATTCAAGCCTATGTTTTGACCTGTCATACCTGCATCCAGTCCAAAAACAAGCCCGGAAAACCATCAGGGTTATTGCACCCTTTACCCATACCCACTCTTCCATGGAAGGACCTGTCAATGGACTTTATCACAGATCTTCCTCCATCTGACAAGAACACCACCATATTGGTGGTAGTGGATCGCTTTACGAAAATGGCCCATTTTATAGCTGCTCCTTCCTCACCAACTGCCCCGCAAACTGCCAAATTGTTTATCAAAGAGGTGTTCAGTTTGCATGGTCTTCCGTCCTCTCTTACCACTGACCGGGGCACACAGTTCACCTCCCGCTTCTGGAAAGCCCTTTGTCAAGCCCTTCAAATCCAGTGCAATCTATCCTCAGGCTACCATCCTCACACAAATGGTCAAACAGAACGGGTAAACCAGACCCTCGAGCAGTACCTCCGATGCTACACGTCTCATCTGCAAGACAACTGGTCAACCTTACTCCCTGTTGCAGAATTCACCTATAACAACAACTACTATAAGTCCTCTCAGTCTTCTCCTTTTTTTATGTCTTATGGCTAGCACCCTCATAGCCTCCCTGGCCTTTCTGCACACATTATGGTTCTTCAAGCTGCCAATTATTTACAACATCTTCGACATTGTCATCGTCTTCTCCGTCTTACCTTGGCCAAGACCCAGTTACGTTATAAACGTCAAGCTGACAGACGACGCAGCCAACAACCTGCATACAAAGTGGGAGACAAGGTCTGGTTGGCCACAACACATGTACGGCTGTTTTGCCCCACCAAAAAACTGGGTCTTCGATATCTAGGTCCTTTTAAAATCATCAAAAAGATAAACAATGTTGCCTACAGATTGGCCTTGCCTCCGTCATTCAAGATCCATCCTACCTTCCACGTCTCTCAGTTACACCCCTGGGTGGCATCACCGTACCCGAATAGGGAACCATACAAGCCTCCGCCAGTCCTGGTGGGAGACTCAGAGGAGTACGAGGTGCAAGCAGTCCTGGACTCCCGTATTAGAAGATCTCGTCTAGAATACCTGGTACACTGGAAGGGGTACGGACCTGAGGAGAGATCGTGGGAGCCTGCACACCACATACATGCCCCTCAGTGCCTTTTGCGCTTTCACCGGCAACATCCATCTCGTCCGGGGCCGAGATCTGTCCGGAGGCCGTCCTTGAGAAGGGGGCTCTGTCGGTACCTACCGGACACTGCGGGCCGAAAGCGGAAGCATCGGATGCCAGTCCGGGCTTCCACATCACTAGAGCGCATGCGCCGGCGTCATGCCAGTGTGCGCACGTCAGCGTCGGCGCTCTGACGTCACTCCGGGATACTTTATAACGGAGCGCCTGAACCTTGTTCGGCGCTCAGTTGTTGGAGTCCTTCCAAGCGTCTACACCCCCAGAGAGTGTTCCCAGCCTTGTTACCCAGACTCCTGACATTGGGTCTATCTGTGTCTTCCTCCGTGCCTCTTTCTGTTACTCCTGCTGGATCCTTGCCTGCATCTGACCCTTGGATCCTAGTCCTACCTGTTACTGTCTGCCTTATTACCTGGTTGCTCAGGACCACCTCCTCCTGCCCAGCACCCGTTCTGGTAAGCCTGCCACGCACTCCAGCTGCACCTCCTAGGTAAGCACTGCTCAGTCAGACCCCCCTAGCCTGCCACGCTCTCCAGCTTCCCAACCCAGGTAAGCTCTGCTCAGTCAGACTCTTTAACCTGCCTCGCTCTCCAGCTTCTTAACCCAGGTAAGCTCTGTTCAGTCAGACTACTTATCCTGCCACGCTTTCCAGCTTCTCTACTCTGGTACCCTGTACTACCTGCCTCGCTCTCAAGCACATTCCTCTGTAGTGGCTTTCCACATCCCCCACCCAGGTAACCCTGTGTTACCTGCTACGCACCCGAGCACGTGTTCCTGTAAAGGTAATCCACAGTTTTCCTTACCTCCTAAGTTAGTTCTCAAATGCCAGTATTTTAGATCTTGTATCCTCTGAGTACCCTATTACACTGTATACCGCCTCTTGTCCTGCTCTCTCTCTCTTTGGATTATCTGTACAGGGTTCCCCAAAGCTAGCCTAGGGTTCCTAACCCTTCTCTCCACCCCTTCATCTGATAGGGGTGCCGACATTCACAGAATATGTAGACTGATCAGAAACAATTATAACTCCAACAGCCGATAAACCAATAATACTCAATGCTCAGATGATTTCTGCCCTTTAAATCCTGCACACACATATGTCTCCATGTGTGTTAAGCAGTATTAATGTGTACAGGCATATTGTAGATAGTGACCTCTGCTTAATTTGCACGTACCGGCATATACAGCATTACCGGTAAGCCTCAGTAAAATGAAAACGGAACCTAAAGATACTCTGATTTAATGGATCATTGTGGCCGGTCCCTATGCTAGTTCCCTTGTGGTCATCCAAACAGTGGTTTGGATGACCACAAGGTCCTAATCAATTCCGACCACAGTACCATCACAGTACTACTATGTGTGCAAGGTATCATATAAACAGTATCATCTATCATCCCCTTAGTCAACAGCAATGCGTTGTACATCTCAACTTGTTTCACCTAAAGAAAGGCTTCATCAGGAGAAAAGGTTATAGTCCAAAGTGACCCCTCATTTGGTCTTATTTATCGTCCCCTATATAAACAGTCTGTATAGATTTATGATCCTTTACTGATTGAAAACAAAAGGCACATCCTGCAGCACAGTGTTGTAGTGGTTTTACATTTTTTTGGATTAACCCGTAATGGGTCCCAAATTAAAGATTTTTAATTATGAGCATTCAACTTGTTTAATAATATAGCACTTTTCACATATTGGGGTTGTTTTAAATAAATAAATAATAAAGGTTATATCTTAAATTGAATTTTTCTTTTTGGGTATCTCACAATAAGGTACTGAACTGGTCTCAGAACAAAATATTAGTTTGAGACAGGATAACATGT